>CM029770.1:2521231-3721231 GCA_017562165.1 Ectropis grisescens | reverse complement strand
CGGGCATGGTTAGCCCGCCTAAGAGCGAGAGACAGACATAAAAAGTGAAAGGCACGCGTCCCTTCCGTAAAATTATTTTACCACTCAAAGTCGTTGTCACGTAAAACTTTCGCCCGTATACCGACTTTACAGGCAACCAATTTTTTTTTTTAATTGTAAGATTTGCGCTAAATATGCTCAAAAAACTAAGAACAGCGAGGTAAAAATTCCACGCCAAAAATATCATAGCAATTGTACTTTATTTTCGTATGTGGTTCGCCACAAATGGACTTCTACGCTAGCCAGTAGCTATGCAGAAAGCGCAATGTCTTCTTATTAACTTATATTTGTTTACTGTACTGACGCACATTTGTAGAACATAGACGAAAGCATACATGATGCAGCAATCGTAAACCCTATACACACGAGCCCTAAAATCAGAGGAAATTACGTAAAACTAGTGGGGAAAACCCTACATCGCACCATAAATCACCAATCATATGGTGCGACGTAGGCACCTCCTCACTACTTTTACGTCATTTCCTCTGATTTTAGGACTCGTGTGTGGAGCGTTTTACTGCACACGATGTTGTAGTGTAATAGAAGACTGCCGTAGAACCAAACGTCGTACGCTTTGCTCTGAGGGAGAATAATAATTAACGACTAGAATTTTATCATGTTATCGCACATCTAATTGCTGTGAAAAATGGTTATTCGCTAAAATGCAGCGAAACACATTAACTGTTTTTATTAGAATATCACAGAATGTTATTAAATTACATCAGATAAGAAATTAAAATGTAATTAGATTTCAGAACGGCGTTAAAAGTACTGATTACCATCTGTAAAATACATGGAGATATGGATAATTAAAATCTAATTACTATAAATATTTTGTTTTAATACATATTTAAAATGTATGTAAATTTTATGTACCACTTTGATTTCCTCTTAGACTATTAGCGCAGCAATTATAAAGCAAATCATTATTCGATATTTAAAACCATGTTTTTTATCAGATTTCCAATAATTTAAAAAACAATAAAATATTTTTTTAAACTGGTATTATAAATGTAAACTTAAACATTAAGACGAAATAAGGCATTATTTTATTTAGAATGCTCAGCATAATTTAAAATTCAAATATAATGAAAATTTGTTTTTAATTTTTTATTGGATCTCTAAACAGTAACGTTATAAGTCCGTTCAAAGACTTAACTTGAGGGGGCGAGGGGGTTTTTTATCGCCGAAATGGTCCGATAGCGCGCGAAGATTGGGGCGGATCTCACGGCAAGATTCGCCCCCGCGATATCGCGCGATCCCGAGACCCGATAACACCCCTCGCCTTAGTACATGCCTGTATCTTTTCAAAAGCGTTTTTGTTTGTAATCGCAGACGAATCTAGTTTTAATGACTTTTTATAATAGTTTTACGTGAGTTGAATATTTTTAAAGTTTTAATGTTCCTCTGGGGACAATACACTCAATTATTTTAATCTTTTGTTGATTTTGGAGTTTTAAATTTATTGTTTTAGATTATTTTGTTTGAAAAAAAGATGTTGCAAATTTAAATTTTTAAATTACCTATGCCAAGAAGAACGTAAAAAGCATTCGCAAGAATAGACAATTTCAGCAAGCAAACACTTACTCAGATCGAATACCTACTCAGATTTACAAAGCTTATCTTAACATCAGTAGGATAATAAGACATCAATTTTTTATCTAGAAATCTATCTGTGTATAAAAAAATGCAACTGAAAATGAATGATTTTATAATAAGTACTTAAAAACCGTTTGAACTGCATCAGAGTCCGGCATTGAAAACTATCGCAGGCTACCAAACCGTCTTCTAACACTAAGCACTTTAGCATTTAAAATTAATATAAGTTTACACTTGACCGTCCTCTCGTCTGATTTTAAGCGACGCGACGATTCGGTCTACGATGAAACATGCTTATCTAAAAAAAAACCGTTTCACTCCCGATTTGAAGACATCAAGATTGCAACTATCGGGGTAAAGCCACTCTGGCAATGCATTCCACAAACTAGACGTTCTTATCACAAAGTGGAGCCAAACCATTCCTTCGTTCCAGTCTTAACAACATAACACCAAATGTCCATGCATAATAATTTATTACCCATGGACCGATATTATTAAATTCATTAGTAGTAGTCGCTACAGTCATAATGAGACTATGGGTAATTTATTTAATCACTTTTAACTGCCATGTAATGTAAATACATACATATATAAAAATATATGGCAGAGTATAAACAAAGACCGTTGAATATAGAGCTAAACTAGATATTTAAAACAAATTCGTAAAATTAAATGTAGAGCGGTTTATATGTGAGACAATATAAATTAGAAGATAAAGCAGACATCACACACTGATAGCGCACTAACTGGTTTGAGCGTGAGTTCACATAAATAACGCAGATAAGTGAAGTGATAAAAATGTAACGTTTTTCAGTATTTTCAGCAATCGCCCCACGCAATATACTGTTAACTATAGAGAAAAAAACTGTTCGTTAGTTTTTAGGGTTCCGTAGCCAAATGGCAAAATACGGGACTCTTATTGATTCGTCATGTCTGTCTGTCTGTCCGTCCGTATGTCACAGCCACTTTTCTACGAAACTATAAGAGCTATACTATTGAACTTAGGTAAGTAGATGTATTCCGTGAACTGCATTAAGATTTTCATACAAAAAGTAGCAGAAAAACAATAAATTTTGAGGGTTTCCTATACTTAGAACTGTAACTAAAAAAATCCATCAAAACCTTTTTTGTGCTATCTATGGATAGGTCTTCAAAAATTACATTGACATTTCTAACAATTTTTTTCTTTACTGAATAGTTTGCGCGATAGTCTCTTCCAAAGTGGTAAAATGTGTGTCCTACTCGCACTTGACCATTTTTTTGAGCTAGCTCAATCAAGTCGTAACGCGTGAACCGATCGGGCTGAAATTTCGAATACAGTTGTAGTCTGGAAGAATAATAGTTTATACTGGGGAAATAACGGGAACGGAACTACGTAGATAAACCCGCGGGGAACAGCTAGTGCTAAGCAAAACTAACTAATCTGTACTTTAATATTATAGTATGACATAATCACTACATGGTATTAAACAAAGTCGATTTATCTGTCCATATATCTCTATTTATGCTTAGATCTTTAGAACTACCAATCAGATTTTGATTTGGGATTTTTAAATAGATAGCGTGATTCACGAGGAAAGCTTGCATGTATAATATGTGCATACAACAGTAGAGAAACACTAATAATTGCGAAGGTTTCTAATGTGATGTCATAAATAAACTCATTGCGTTTACTTTGCAAACGCTGGCTGGATCCTACGAGATGAGTCAAAATAATGTTGTATTGTACCCCTTAAAAAGTCTACAAGAAAGTCAACAATGGTATATATTATGTCTATCTCTTAGGGATAACCCACCATACCCATTGTTATTCGTATTTTTAGTATCAGCATTGCACCCGTCCGAAGCCGCGGCGCGTCGCTAGTAGACTATAATATTGGTGAACAATTCACACACAATATTATAAATCTTATAAAGAGTTTGTTTGTATGAACGCTACGGTCTCGGAAACTACTGGTCCGGAATTAAAGAACTGTTTTTCTATTGGATGGTTCATCTATCGACGAAGGCTACGAGTATAGGCTATATAACATTACGCTAATATAATAGAAGACACAATAAAACCACATATAATACAATAGAAGTGGAGCATGAATGAAGAATATAACAAAGATGAGAAAAATATTCCTTTTTGAGAGCTTTCGTACCGTGCGTTGACGTGACAGCATGTGTCTAAGATTCTGGCATTATACCTCTAATATGTAAACATTCGTTAATCAAAAAAATCTGTTATGAGTTGGTACGTCCAACTTTCGACAGATGGCGTAGCAGGTAACTGAGGAGGTTTTTTGTTTAAACGCGATATTCTCAGGAATTACTGAACCGATTTAAAAAAAAAATTATCGTTGGATCCTTGAGTGCTATATATAGGCTGTACATGTACCAAAGATGAATGAATGAATGAATGAAAATTCTTTATTGTTCACACCATAAAAGTTACATACAATTTTGGAAAACAGCAAAAACTTGTGAAACAACTGGCGGACTTATCGCTAAAAGCTAAGAAAGATATAATATGCATGTTTGATTGGATTTGTGTCTCAGCCGGTGTGAGCCGTAGGTTGTAAATTCAATTCCCATCTAAGACAAACAATTGTGTGGCGCATACGAATGTTTGTTCTGTTTCTATGTATTTTATACATGAGTTTTAAATACTTAAAAAACGGTTTTTTTCTTCAAATTAATCCCATTCTGTAAGTTAAGTGCATTATCTATTTAGTGAATCTACTCTATCGAAAGTGAGAATCACGTCACTTTTTTTTTTCAAATAGGTACCAGTTTATTTATTATTTCACTTTCAAGATTTTAACTAATATCCCACTACCACTATAAATGCCAAAGCTTAGACGTTTGTTGCTCAATCACGTCTCAACGGCTGAACGGATCCGGGTGCGGTTTGGAACACAGATAGTTTATAGTCCGGAACAGCACATATGCTATTTTTCATGTCGGGTGCGGGGGGTCTACCGCCGAAATAAAAGAGTCTTAGGTTTGATATTGCTCTCTTTTCTTCTCGCTTGAAATGTTAGAGACGGCAATAGCAAAGACATAGACGATTTAGGTAGGATTTCTACCAAACATATACTTTAATCGCAACCGTTTAAATGTTTCGCGACATTTCAAATTACCAATGTTTTATAATATCGAAACAAATAACCGCAAAACACCGCTAGTTAGGAATAATTGAGTTTTTATCTGACGCGAGCGTGCGGGCGTTATCTCAGCTGATGATGATGGTATGATTACTGGCTCTACACTGCTTCACCCCCATCGTGTGTGGACCAGATACGATGGAACTACTGCTTAACCTGTGCCGCTGATACGAAAAAAAACAATTAAACATAAAAAAGTACGTTTCTCTTTAGGTTCTCTCTCTTCTGTAGGTTTAAACGCTCCACACATGAGTCCTAAAATCAGAGGAAATGACGTGAAAGTAGTGGGGAGGAGCCTACATCGCACCACACGATTAGTGGTTTATGGTGCGATGTAGGGTCCGCCCCACTAGTTTTACGTAATTTCCTCTGATTTTAGGGCTCGTGTGTAGAGCGTTTTTATTAAACGGACGAAACTACGGATCGAAGTAGAACCGGAGTAGGAAAGTCGAAATTACGTTTATCGTAGAAAGAGAGAAGACGTCTTAATTAGTTAGGTACGTAATGTAATGTATTAAGGTTCATTTCTTGTGATCATAGCTGAAGTCACGGGGACAAACATAAAAATATTTTAAAAAATTGAGAGACGATGAAGTCCTGTTTGCAGTCTAAATCATATCAAAAACTCATTGATTGAATACTCATTAAACTTATTGCTTATTCAACTTTATTTCAATTAACATTTTGGATTAATTTTATATCCATTTTTTTATCAGTATTTTTTGTGATCAACTAAAATTTGACGTTTGCCCATTTAATGGTCAATAAAAACTGGACATATTTACGTTCATTTTAAATACTCAACAAACATAGTAACACGTATTTGCTACGTCAACAAATCTATACGGAATTTACTAGCAAATTTCAACAAATTGTCCCCAAAAGCGAACCTAACGAAGTTGCCATTGTTAGAAGAAAGGCTCGCAAATATCCTATAAGTCAAAACTAACGGACGTTCGCAAACTGTGAGGAAGAGAATAATTTTAATTGGCAGCACTAAAATATTGTCTGTTTCTCGTGCTGCCCGTATCGATTACAGCTAGGGATGGGAAATGCTGGGAATTTCTCCGAGCTAGAGGTGGGATGTTGCCATTACAATTCATATCGATATTTCATTGGCTATGGCTTTCAGTAACAATACTACATAATTAACAATAAAACTGTTTGTATGTTACATACTTAAAGAACTATATTTATTGAGTATTTTTTATAGAATAGAGTGACGACACGAGCAGGACATGTGTCTGATGGTAAGTAACAAACCTGCCACATAACAGCACACGCAGCAGCTAATGGAACATGAAAAGTCCAAATCATTACCTAGCTCTGCACTGCGCACCCATAAATTTAAGATGTTATATCTCTAAGCCCTGTGATTTCTCTGGAAACCGGAACAGTGTAATGTTTGCTTGGTGGTAGAATAACTGGCAAAGGTGTGGTACTTCCCCAGGCGGATTATACCAAGAGTCCTACCACTACAAATATATTTGAATTATCCATACAGGAATGATAGTTATAAATTATGAGGTAATTAACAATGTGAGTCAAACAAAGAATCCAATTCGTAGTTGCAAATATAGCAATGGGATCTATCGGGAAAAAGTCCACTTGTGTGACACATTCTAGAATTTTGATATTACGATTTTTTTTGTTCTGGATTTTTACATCACAAAACTTTCTCTTATTATGCTTTCGATAAATAAATTCCACAAACACAAAAAAACATAAATGCCAGAACACTAGAAACGTCCCATGGTTTCACCTTGGTTGTGTCCATTCCCGTTATTATCTCGAGTTAAAAAGTATCCTCTGGTATTCCAGACTGTAATGTCTTCTAAAAATCTGTCGAGTAAATTTCACCAAATTTTTTCTTAATCACATCGAAATATTGATGTGATTAAGCAACAAAGATGAAAACATCAAAACTTTCGCATTTATAATAATATTACCTAGTAGGATAAATTTATAAAATAAATACCTAATATTTTTCCTAATTGTATATATGACAAAATAATGAATATGAAGCTATTAATATTCCATGTCAACTAAAAATATACTAAATAATAAAAAACAAAGCCATATTATTCCTGTTTGGCTTAAATGGATGCGCTTAAATCGAAAATGTAAATGAGCTCATGTCTCTCAAAATAACATAAAAATTCGACTTTAAATGCCAAAACTATTGGCGCGTTCATCGGAAATTGCTTCATTAGATATTTTAGTACCGATTTTGTCCTAAAAAATGGCGCGGGTGTCGTCGCGCGTGGCGTGCGCTTGCGCCGATCGGCTGCGCGATTAACGCGTGCAGGTGCGACCGCGATCGCACCGAACCGAACCTACCGCCGAGTAGGATATGAACAGAGAGACCTGTAGACGAAATATAACATAACATGTAGTTTCTCTCTCCTAATATGGCGTAAAATCTGAATCAATGAATAATTATAACCATCGTCAACGCCAAAAGCAACTAATATTAATTAGGATAATTCTACTTCACTGTGACAACACATTATAAACGTACGCTGATAGAATGTAATATGTACTTGCTTAAAATTTCACATAGTGACACTGCTGTTGAACATGTTGAGTTTAATTTACATCAGCATACTTACAACATATATTCAAACAACTTTTTTGCAGTCACTGTTTTTTGTAAACAGAGGAAGTAATTTAAATTTAAAATATCGCAATAATGTTTGACACAAAAATATTTTATTACTAACATTATAGTTTATTTGTAGTTGTTATATATTTATTTAATAGTTTCTAGTACAACCCTGATTGCGTATTACGGTTTCAGGATTCCATTCAAAAATATGTACGTAGAAAGATAGGTAATTAATAATGTCACCAGATAGATATAAGGCCAATGTTTCATTTTGTGAAATTTCTCTTTATGCATAAATAAACCTTTGAAGTCACCTATGGGAAAATTGAGAACTAACTTTGACAGGCCTATTTGCATCTTTGAAATGCTTCATCGATTTGTCGATTCGTTCGTTGCAAAATATTTCATACGACCACATTTTCACTGGTCACCAACTAAGCCAGTTGGTAGTAAGTATGCCTGCCAAGTCCACCCAGTGCAAAAATACATTAGTATTTTACATCAACTATCTGGTTCCCCCCGATAGTACAATGCTTTCCTGTCTGTCGTTTGTGTCTGTCTATCTGTGTGTGTGTGTCTGTCTGTGGCACCGTAGAGCAAATGTCCACCAATATTTTGTTTTCTCTATGTTTTTAATATCGTAAGCTTGGGTATCAAATGAGTTGTACCTCTGTAGCATCCTCCTACTGCCTCAATATGGGTATCAAATTAAAGGGCTTGAATTCCGCAAGATGGCCCTGCAAATGAAAGGGCTTGACTAGTAGAATGTTCTACAGATAACAAATCTAAGCCTTCGCATCCTCCCCAATTCCGACAATATAATTGTGCCGCATACCTCATTCTTCGTACTTAATTTATACCTAATAGCGAGATAATCTCATTTTTCCTCGCGTCTCATTTGCATTTTAAAGTTTTATCTTTGGCGCTGCGGTCGCGAGTTCGCCTCGCGCAACGATTCTCTTTCTTTTATTTATATTGTGTGAGTTTGTTGGGTTTTGATTTCAAGTATGTGACAAATTACTATGATGGTGCTATGTTTATTCATTGCGTATTTATTTATTTTATACTCAAAGTTCCATCTTTATGACTCAACTTATGTTGTTTTTTAATCAAAACTTAGGTATTATTTACAATATTGTATTTCCATGTAATGTTATAGCAGATAGAAACAATAGCATATATTTTTTTCTATCTTTTTATGATGGAGATAATAGTAGTAGGATCGAGTTTGTAATGAAAAGTCAAAACCATTTGGTACCTAGCATAGTATTGCGCTCGACACTCAGATATATAAGAAGCATTATCCTTCAAACTGGGATTTAGTTGTATCTATTACATTATGTAACAGTTACACTTAATATATTATAGTTAAAACAATATTACAATCATTGACAAATATCAACTAACAACATTAAAATAAATAATTTGTATTTTCTTAAATATATTGTTTCATTCGTTTTATTTTTGGCTCTTAGCGTATTTCCTGTCAGTCCGTGGTGTCGAGTCCGCCATAACCTGACCACGGTAGTAGATAGAAGACCCCCAGGTAGAAGAATGCTGTGTAATGTCTTAAAAAGGAATTCAAATCACGAAAGTTTTAAACCATAGTTTTGACGCATGGTCCATTAGATTATCACCTTTAAGCGGTTTCGTAAAACCGTCTATATTTCATACATCTCACACCATAAAATATTAATAAAAAGGGTCCGAAATCCTTTGTATTTTTCGCTGTTTTTTTTCCTCAGTCCTAAAAATAAAGCTTCACAAGTGCAGACGTTAGCACTTCGTGCGCGGCTGTAATGATATTGCGAAGATCGCGCAGATTGCGCGCGCGCAGATAGATCGCCCTAACGTTTATATTGGCTTCGAAGGGCTTTGGTGTTAAATGTTTCTCGCGAGAACACTGGGAAAGGATTAAATTTCAATTGCTTGCGAATTTTCTCTGTATTTTTAAGTTATATCTTAAAACTTGCTTACCTATCACCGTATTACAAAATCTGTTTTTTTTTAAAGAAGAAAATCTTATGAATTCACGTCACTGGCATACTAATGTAGTGACGATGCGGCATAGCGTCGGAGCGGCGGTGGAGCAGCAGTGCGGAGCGAGATGTTTTTCTGATGAGTAAATCTAATGAGTACAACATCATCAACTAGCGTAATAATTAAATATTGGTGGACATTTCACACACAACACCATCTGACCCCAAACTAAGCAAAGCTTCTACTATAGAAGTCAGATAGCTGATATAATAGCAGTATACAGTACCTGTACAAGTGACATACTTTGACAGCTTTAATTTATGTAAGTTCTATGTTTTCATTTATATCAGCGAAAAAATATTTGTAAAACGTATCGGTTAGTACGTACCATGTACCCCAAAGGTCCCACTATCTAACTAAATCGGATTAGCTGTCTCTTATAATTTCAGGCGCAAAAAAAGAGAGAGCAATAAAAGATCATTTTCCTTAGGGGGTAGGGCACGGGACCGGTGGGCCGGCGCAGGCGCACCTATGCGCCTAGCGTCGCGTGGTCCATAAATCGCAGGAGACGTGCGTACAAATTGGCGCGATGCGATCTGCGCGGGCGCTTGTCTCCTCGCGCTTGTTAACGCAGATCGCATGTGATTTGTCGCGCGACTGTCGCGCCGTCGTGCGCTCGCCCACGACACGGTTTGGTGATATACTGCTGTTATTGTTGGCTTTGCTCTTCCTGGATTACGTTTTGTTGGTTTATATGATGCGGTCTACGATGATGCTTACGCGGTAATAGTCTCGCTAGTTCAATTCAATTCAATTCAATCATTTATTTATCAATTTGGTACATGGGTACACTTTTGATCGTCAAATTATAGAAACATTAAATACACAATGTCAGATAAAACAACAAAATACAAACAGAACATAACAGCCTTAAATTATGGGTAATGTCAAATTAAATAAAATCTGAGAATTCAATCAAAGAAAAAACAATATACATTTGTCACAATTCATTTAAATTTTCTAATGTGAAGTGTTTCCAGGTCTTTTTGTCCTCTAAAAAATCTTAATCTTGAAAAAAAAAAGTATTTTATAGTATGCCTTTTTAGTCAAAACTTTTTTGACTGCCAACTTAAAAGCTTTGTCAATTAGGCTAGTTATGCAATCAGGTAACATATTATAAAACTGAATACAATTGTATCTAAATGATTTCTGAATTTTTGAAAGTCGTGTTCTGGGGACAATATACTTTAATTTATCTCTTGTATTGTGCGTATCGTGCGCGTGCGCATTTCCTTGTAAAACTATTACAATGCTTTCTAGCATACATTATGTTGTGGTAAATATAAAGGCTTGGCATTGTTAAGATATTGATTGTTTTGAACAATTCTTCAACTTCTTTTTCCTATCTCAAAACTTATGCTAAATGAGTCACAATAGGTTTTCATTTCAAAAACCCCTTTTTTTAAAAAGCATTGGCTTTCTAGTCTACGATAAAGCATGCTTACACGGTAACAGTATCGCAGGTTCAATTGCTTTTCCCCATCTCAAAATTAAGCTAAACGGGATAAAATATGTTTCCATTTCAAAATCCAAAACTTGACAAAATTTTGAGATACATACAGGCTGTCCCATAAGTCGACGTCAAGCCGAAGTCGCATGATAGGTAAGGTCATAACAGTCATCAAAAAAAAATATAAAAAAAAAATTGATGTCTTTTATTTTTTAAATTATTGCAAAAAAAAAATATTCGGGAAAATGTACCACTCTGTAACAGTTTTTACTTTCCTGTTGTTACAATTCTTTACTTTTTGCCATTTTTTTTCTACTTATTTCATCCATATACAGGTATACAAATACTACCAATGTGATTTTTTCCTTAAAATTTGACAAACCTTAGGCTCGCGTTAGTGTCTATGGAATGGTTTGAGTACGTTGGTTAGAATCTTGCAAAATCATTAAAAACTGTTATATGACGTCAGTAAAATAACCCTACTAATGTTTTAAATGTATGTTGCTCAATCACGTTGGAGCGGCTAAATGAATCGGGTTGAAATTTAGAATACGATTAGACTACATAAGTATCGCCATTCAACGTGGCAATGGGGCTAGCATTTTGAGCACGATTCCTGCTGGCATCGGTCTTATAGACTAATATCGTGTACATTATGTAAATTAATATATATTGACATGTAAATTGTAATTTTTTATAAACAAAACATTTAAATATTTGAACCTAAAAAAAATAGACTGCAGTCTGGATTAGCAAATAAGTTACTTTTACGCGGGAAAATCCGCAAAGCTCTATTTTATAAACTGAAGCAAAATATACCGTTGATTTAAAATCTAATTTACAACTATTAGGATCTACCTTATTAGGATTACCTAGTTATAATAACGTTCTTGAATCGCAATCAAAACCATTTATTTGGAATATAAATACAAATTTCCTGTACATCGTTTAGATTTTTTAAAATATGTGTATCGGTATTTGAATGACCATTTGATACTAAAAAATCTCACAATTTATTAGATCGAGGTTACAAACTGCCTGTATTTCCTGCCATTTGCTTAGTTTTTAACTTTTGAAAGTGCAATTTAATTTTGTACCGGTCATGTGACAGAACAAAACATTTACACAAAAATTCTACGACATTCGATAGTGGCTCCGGGTTACTACTACAGGTTAATTTGCCAGACTGCACTCAGACATGCGACCATTTCCAAGGAATCTGTGAATCACCGTTTTCCTCTAAAAAAGTCGGCTCACACGCATCGGTCCGTTACCGATCTTTGATTGCACGATACCAACAGAATTGGTCACCAATGCACGTGCACTTACCTTTTGCAAAACCGACAACAGCATTCCAAAAACGTAATAACCGACAGTTCAACCCACGCCAAAGTTCACTTTATCTTTTGGAAATAGAGCCCAAAATTCCTTTTCTACAAGACGCATGAGTAAAAGACATCAACGAGTGCCCCATTCAAAATTCCATCGAACGTCTGCAAGTACCTTTTCAATTGAAATTAAGCTTTAAGTTTAACGTCATTAAGTCTCATTTGTAATAATAATGATGCACATTGCGCACTTAAACAACTTTTGTGTTGAAAAAGAAGTCCTTATGGGGTTGAACATAAAGTCGAATTTGGGAAGGATAAACTAGGTTCCATGCAAATTCTTCGATGCGATCAGTCAGCATACACACTAGACGATGCACAGACATGACATCAGCTTGTCACGATATAACTTTCTTCCATGCACATGCATGAGACGGTTTTCTTACCTTTTTGAGCATCAAAACTAAATCGAAGTAGAATTAATTAAGTAATATTTCTCATTTTAAAAAAGAAATTAAAAGATATCTAATCACTAAGGCCTATTATTATAACAAATTATTTCTTAATGACAGTAAGTTCTTGTAGTGGTAGGGCTCTTGGCAGAGTCCGCCTGGGGAAGTACCACACCTTTGCCAGTTATTCTACCGCCAAGCAGTAATGTGCAAACACTACTGCGTTCCGGTTTGAAGGGCAATGTTTTCAGAGAAATTACAGGGCTTAGAGATATAACATCTTAGATCTCTGGGTGACGAGCGCAGTGCAGGGCTAGGTAATGATTTGGACTCTTCATGTTCCAATAGCTGCGTGTCACTGTGCTGTTATATGTCAGGCATGCTGCTTACCATCAGGCTCATGTCCTGCTCGTCTCGTCACTTCTTATTTAAAAAAAAAAGAAAGTAAAAAAATTGGAAAATTAAGTTATAAAATTTGTGATCCAACGTGATCACACCCTTACAGACTTGACATTTTAAATTCATTTTCATGACATATTTATTAATTATTTTTATTTTTAATAGCAGCGCCCCGCGGTTCTACCCGCGTAGTTCACGTTCCCGTTATTTTCCCGGGATAAAAAGTGTCATGTGTCCTTCCAGACTATGATCTAACTGAGATCTAAATTTCAACCTATCCGTTCAAGCGTTACGACGTGATTGAGCAACAAACATCCAAACACTGACATTTATATTAACATTCATAAAATATTCGCTACCTATTGTGTACATTACATTTCGTTCTTTCCAACAAGGGTATATGTTTTGTGACTAACCCTGTAAAACAAATGTGATGCTTGACCTTTCAACACAATATCAAACTCGCATATCTTATTCAATGCACAATATCTTGTTGATAGCATTCACACCATGTGCTTGTGTGGGGTACATGTGTGTGGGTGTTATCATACATCGTTGAGTCATGTGTGAGTGAGTCACATTATGTTAGTGTTTATCTATTATAAAATATACAAGTATATTGTTTTTTATGGTAGGCTTAGTTACTATTAATAAAACTAAGTTACGATGATAACTACACTAACTAACTATCTTCACAAAGCGCATCTGAATTAACCATAGAACCCTGTAAACCCTGAGCCTTAGATAAGTTAAATCTTCGGGTAATCATAAATAGCTACCTTGATTAACTCTTTATTGCACTTACTCGAATTTTAAAATAAACACAAAAGTTACTTAAGAAAAAAACAAAGTAAAGTAGCAAATTGGTTTGATTCATACTGATACTGATGATAGAATTATTTCAAATTGATGAGTTTCAAATTATAAAACGTGCACATAACAGTTTACAAATACATAAAATATTTCTTAACGTAGACTGTTAATATTACTTAGTTGTTGTCAGTCAGAGTGTTTACGCATTAGTAGCCCACAAAGTGTTTCAATGTTGCCGATGAATAGCATTTCTATTTTCTGTATTCCGAAGAAAAAATAATAAACTTATCAAATTTTATCAAGTTTATTGAAGGAAGTACTGTATATGATATATACAAATATATAAACTATGTAGCGTAGTGTAGTTCTCATTGTATTTCAGTTTTGTTAATAAAGGTTCTGCCCGTTAAAAAAATTAATAAACAAAATTGGTGCTATCTCTTCTTCATAATATAATTAGAGGCCTTTGAGGATTTAACCATAGTAGTCAAAAAAGTTGTCGTTTTAGGAAGTTGTCGTTCTCAGCCTGAGGGGTAGGTCTGAGCTAGAGACTCATCTCGATTTGATTTTGAAATCCTCCTTGTCGGGGAAGGTCCGTCTCAAAAGCAAAAATGTAGATTACAGATAAAATAGAATATAGTTGTCTAAAGATTTTTTCAATTTAAAGTATTTCACAAAAGCGTTACACATAAAATAGCAAATGCACCATAAAAAGCGCGAATTATAAGTTAATTTCCGTGCTCGATGTTCCCAGATAGCAGATGTGAAATGTTAGAATAAAATATAAATACCGAACCAGACAGACAGTAGGAAATTGCGGGCGCGATCGCGCCGTCAACGTCAAACTCACTTTAATATGAGGGATACATTATTTTGTGGACCTTGTTTCGCTAAAATCACTTCTTTATTTGCATGTATCGATTTAATGGCATTGGTTTTATGACGTCATGTCTGACCGATAAATTACTGCGCTAAGAGATAAACACTTTATTATATACTCTGCATCAACATGGATTCCTCATTTTGTTATGACACGGAGTCTTTATGTATTATTTTTAACATAAAAGTAGTTTTAGAAAAGTATCTTTTCCAATATATAAATAAAAAAATGACTCGAGATTTTTAATTCCTAAGTCGGTTATAATGTATTCTACGAAAAACGTTTTTTGATAAACTTAGGTTTTCCTTTTGAGCAAAAACATTACATAATGATTATTGCATACTATTTGAAAACTGACCATTGTGAAATTGGACGTGTTTACCTTAGCCCACCACAGGTACATTAAAAAGCTTCGTTCGTAACTAAATTTTGTCACTTAAAGTACGTTGACGTCATAAAACTAAAACATTGCCTTGGGTCTTTCAAGACTGTTGTTTGATAATCACACACATCAATACCATGGCCAAATTCAGCGATGGTCGTATAAATAGTTTCAAATAAATACGACACTTAACTATTTCAGTTTGCCAGTCTTCAAAACCTATTCTCAAACAAATAAATATCCATAAAGAATTTATTTACGCAGTCAATGATAGCAACCCTTTACCCCCGGCCGCGCACTCGATCAGATGCGGTGACATTTACACATTCCTATCATATCCCCCCAATCCTTGGGAAACGTGTGATCGGGGACGGACTCAGGGCGCAACTATTTGGGGCAAGATGCTTAAAATTTTCATATCATAATTGTATGTACGTTTTATTTGTAGGTTTATCATGTATTTTTCGGATAATTAAGTATAATTATTAAGCGTAGGTTTAAGGGGCCCCTTTAAACCTACGCCCGTGTCTCAAGTTTGACTGGCCTCGTGGCTTAGTGGGTAGTAACTCTGCCTTCGGCGCCGAGGGTCGTGGGTTCGATTCCCACCCAGTGCAAATATTTGTGTGATGAATTCAAATGTTTGCACTGTGTCTGGGTGTTGCTATGTATAATAATATATGTATTTAGAACTATATAAGTATTATATCAGCTATCTGGCCGCCATATTACAAGCTTTGCTTAGTTTGGGGTCAGATGGTGTTGTGTGTGAATTGTCCACCAATATTTATTTATTTAAGTCTCGGGATTTCTCTCTTCCACACGATGGACCCGGCACCCGCACGGTGAATCTATGGAATGCTAAGAAGATAGTCTCATGAGTCTAGCTAGCTAAATTATTTACGGTTTTCTTTTTCGTGTCGTGTGGTAATATGCGTATCAATCAAATCTGTTTTCTTATGTTATTTGTATGATCCACTGCTTGTGCCCCGCGGTTTACCCGCGCAGTTTCCAGTCCCGTTATTTCTTCAGGATAAATATTGTGCTATTACAAATACAAAAATACAAAAATCTTTATTGCTGTTTGTAGGTAAGATAAGATGATACAAAACATTTTAAAAGTTGCCCCATACAAACTGGCCTCTGCGAGAGGCATGCAATATATTATAATCTAACTGTCTTTCAAATTTCAACCCGATCCGTCCCGACGTTCTGACGTATTTGAACGACAAAATCCAAACATATAAACATGATCAAGATAAAGATATTTAGAACATCCAAACTTTCGAAAACCAAATCGACGCATCAATTTTACATTGATGCCCATTATGACGTCAGGTAAAAAGTTTGCGTATAAGCGTAGAAAAGATAATTTTAATCTCAGGTATATAATAGATATTGCTTAAATCAAGTTGTGTAATACAGGTTAGATAACTCTATTTAATAAATAAATAAATAAATAAATAATGGTGGACAATTCACACACAACCCCATCTGACCTCAAACTAAGCAAAACTTGTAATATGGCGGCCAGATAGCTGATATAATACTTATATAGTTGTAAATACATATTTATTATACATAGAAACACCCAGACACAGTGCACATTTTTGAATTTATCACACAAATATTTGCACTGGGTGGGAATCGTTATTATTAAAATTATTACCTAGTAAGCTAGCCCCCGCCCTAGCTTAAGTCCAGCCCTGCCGAGCTACTACGTCCTCTGGCTCGGGGTATAGGTCGAGATATTTCAATTCCTCGGCTCGTTATCGAAATATTGGCGGCGGCGTCGACGACGCCGTCGTGTTTCTCAGATCGGCCTCGGTGGCCACACGTTATCGAAATATTGAAATCTTGTGTGCATTGAGTTATGTCGGTCGCCGTCGCCGTCGTGTTTGTGATCCAGGATAAAGATTCGGCCGACTTATATTACGGTTTATGGAGATTCTATCGCAGAAATATTTCGCGAAAACGCCTGTGTTTAGTTCCATACATTCTAAAAACGATCTTTGGTTGAAGGCACTAAGGTTTTTTTCAGTTAAATGACTCTACTTTTTCACTTTTTTTACTTTGTCGCTATCTGAATGATAACGAAGTATGTAGATAAGCTTTTATTTTTTAAATATTTGGTTTGTATTTGATCGCAATCTCGCGTGATTTTGACGATGCAATCAACGATAGAGCGCGCTTTACTTAGTAGAAAATTGATTTACTTCAGACTTGAAGACAATGAGATTAGGAAATACTCGCAAACTTTTGAGATTGGAAGTCATATTGAAAACATCGTACAGTACTTAATAGTGATGTACATTTTTATTACCTTTCACGTTTCGCGTTACATTGGTTGTGGTTACGAGTAGACTTAACATCAAGAGGTAATTAAACGTTTAGATTTGGATTATGTCTTGTATAAAGTCTTCAATATGTACTTGTAGATTGATAGATTTTAACTCTAAGTTGCACTTACATTGAAAACAAACCTTAAACGTAAATTATCAACTGGCTGAATTATCTCTACCAAGCAACTGAAGCTTTCTGTAAGAAATATAATCTGAAAACGGAAAAACTAATCATTTTCTTTGCAACAAATGAAACTATATGTGTAAATACATTTGAATAAATTAGATGTCATTAATATCTATTGAGTCTATTAATTTTTCGTTGTGAGAAATAATCAAAGAGTTTCAAACATTTTGTAAGATATGTTCCAATTCGATACTAGTACTTTAAAGATAGAATGTAGATAAAAGTATTTACCAATGTTTGTAATTATCTCTCTTCTGCCTGAGGCACTTTGTTTACCGTTACAGGCACAATCGATGGAGTGTAACAAAATTAAATCCAAAAGTAACGCCTTATCGAATTATATTAACACGCGCTCAGCGTATTTCAATCTACGCAAATGTTCGCTCCAAATAATTCAAATATCGAATCGAGAAACAAAGGAGCATCATTCAAACGAACTAAATGAACGAGTGAACGAATAGATTGAGTGAACAATATCTTATTTTGCAATAATCCGCGCGGGAAGCAAAGCAATGCTAATTTCCTGTCCTTCCGGTTGCAGATGGGACGCGAAGCTAACAGGCTCTATTTTAAACTTCTGTTTGCTGTAAACGATTGTTTTATGAATATAAAACAGGAAGTCGACCCGTTTGTTCCGCGTAATAATCGAAGATTTGGGACTATCTATTGTTGAAGTTCTATTTTCAATTTTCAATGTTTTGGTTAGGTGTGTTTGAGTAGAAATGTATTTACTTGCAACAAATTAGGTGATGGATAAGCTAGTGATTATTTCTTATTCATATGTTAAAAATGTTATTAACGATTAGTCTTTTGGGAATACTGATTGCCATTTTAATTATTTATTTATATACCAAATTGATATAATGTGGTTGATA
Source organism: Ectropis grisescens (assembly GCA_017562165.1). Taxonomy (NCBI): domain Eukaryota; kingdom Metazoa; phylum Arthropoda; class Insecta; order Lepidoptera; family Geometridae; genus Ectropis; species Ectropis grisescens. The sequence goes on along the minus strand of CM029770.1, from coordinate 3,702,688 downwards.
CGAGTACATATTTTCAAAAACCAAATTACACTTAACTAAATCTTCAATTGTTATTATATTTATATTCTCTAATTATTATTATTATAAACTTCGGTTACGGTTACTATGAACTATTAATTAGCATTGTGTAACCTTTTCCCTGTTTTATTACTTTTGATCTGGCGCACTGACCGTTCTAAATCTGCCATAAATAAATTTATAAATTGTAAATTGGACGACCGTAACTTAATATTTCAAAGGAGAACTTGACATGAAACTACTTGAAGCAGGCCCGTGAACAAAATTTATGGGTCATCTGATACAGCAGGAGACCTATGTAGGATGATAGAAGAGTATAAAGTAATAAGATTGAGCACTATGCCGTCACTTGTAAGCTGTCCAACTGAGTGCTGTTGAAGAGAGGGGTTCTAAACCTCGAACATTTCTCGTTGTCGCATGATTTTTGTACGGCGTTGCGGAATAATAGATTAGAAGAGGTATTGAAACTATAAAAATTATAAATTTTAAAATTCTTATTGTTAGTTTGTGAAAAAAATTCATGATTTTCCAATGATTTACAGAGTAAGTTTGGTCATTTGATCATGTTCGGCTTTGGTTCCATACGGTTTCAATACCTCTTCTAATACATTATTTCGCAATGCCGTACAAAAATCATGCGGCAAGGAGCAAGGGCAAATGATCGAGGTTTAGAACCCCCCCTCTTCAACAGCATTCAGTTGGACAGCTTACAAGTGACGGCATAGTGCTCAATCTTATTACTTTATACCCTTCTATCATCCTACATAGGTCTCCTGCTGTATCAGATGACCCATAATTTTTGTTCACGGGCCTGCAGTCTATTAGCTATAGGACAAAATTAAATAAAAAATAATAATTTGAGTTTGGGACTGTTTCTTTGTATTGTAGTTACTAGTGTAGTACATTGTTGAACCACAAACGAACCGTCATAGCATCACAAAACTAATTTAATTTTGTCTTTTTAGAGTTCATTTCATGTCACACGCATCGAAAAATTCTGAGCGCATCAAATAGATTTATAAAACTTGCCATTTTTTCTATCGCGTAAGAACTGACTAAATGTTTTGAAATTGGAATAAGACAAGTCATGTGCGTACCTACATAAATTTGAAACAAATAAAATGCCTGCCTTTTTCAGTCGGCCATCTTAGTTGGTTCCCGCCAATTTGTCACATGCGCCGAGTTAATAAAGCTGCAAGAAGTGGCAAGTTCTTTGTCTCGAGCGCGGTTGGATTTATCGCGCCTCCTCCTCCGGCTTCATTTCCTGCGCTCTACTCTTGTCGAACTTAGGAACGGGCGCGAACTTACGACCTAAGCGGATTATGCCACTTTAAATCGGTGTTTTAATAACTCTTTTGTTAAAAAAAACACAGATTAAACATCGTTAGGCAAACACAGACCACATTTTAGAAACAATATCATCTGAAATAATTTCTAAAATTTATTCGAAAGGACTTGTTTAGTTGCTAACAATTTAGACATTACATATTAGCATAATTTTTCCTGTTCCATTCATCTTTTTTTTTTTGTGAATCGAAATTGATTAGCATAAATTCTGGCCATAGTATTCAGAGCATGGAGAGGGTTACGCAAAACATACTAAATCGAAAGGGTGGTTCATTTATATTATACTGGTTTTTCTAGTGATGATATTGTTCTTAATTGTCGGAGTTAAATTAAACAAGTGAACTGTAATTCCTGGTTTTATATAAAAGTATTCAAATTAATTCGAGTATAGCGTTAGACGAGATGGCAGTTTAGTACTGACCTGTTAATAATTTACTATCAAGTCAATATTCGATCTATTTATAAAAAATAAAGGTAGGCATGAGTCGCAAGTAAGTATCAAAAGATATTGTGTCGGCTCGCATGCCTGCTATGCTTGTCAAGTGTTGCATTGTAAGTTTCCACTACCTAAAAAGCAACTTTTGTAATAGAAACGATTCTAAAATAGCGAGAATAAAATAACCTGTTCCATACAAAATATCCATTGGAATTGACTGGGAATACGGAGCACCTGGTTTATTTTGGGAGTATCTAAGTGTTTATAACGACAACGAATTAGTAGAACACGATACACGATCCTTTCGACTTAGTACACTTTTGTGTAACCCAGAACAACAAATAAACAACAATTCTTGTTCACCGGAATGCGATAAACACGTGTATCCCTAGGTTGTAGACCTTTTTAAAAGTGTCTGTTGTGAGACCACGACTCGGTATCGTACGTCGTGTCGTCAAGTCAAGATTTCATTTGTAAAAACCGTATTTATGAAGCCACAATAGCTTTTTTGCAAATCAAACCTAATTAACATAAAAAATACTCTTTATCACATCAAAAGATCTTGCTTATGGGACACGTGTATGTCGGGTTATAGACCTTTAGCTCCATTAAAGCTTTTACTTTAGTTTCCACTGCTCGCCTGCAACCTTCTATCACAAAGTCTCGACAAGGCCATAGTTACCACGCTGGCTAAAAGCGGGTCGACGAATAACGTGTTTTCTCGAAACATATCTTACTTGACAGTTGTTAGTGTTTAGTAACTAGTGGTAGCACTCTTGGCAGATTTGGTTTATCTGTGGAAATACCACACCTTTGCCAGTTATTCTACCGACAAGGAGTTATGTGAAAACATCACAGTGTTCCGGTTGGACGGGCAATGTTTCCGAATTAGTTTGGGGTCAGATGGCGTTGTGTGTGAAATGTCCAACAATATTTATTTATTTAATTACACATCGATAATTTCCGGATTGAGAACCTCCTCCTTTGTTGAAAGTCTATTAAAAGTAAAAACTTAGATATGTGTAAGATTTCTTCCTACCTAAGTGCTCTATACTGCTACAGAAATTTCACTTCAAAATAATCGCTCTCGCTTCCAACTCGCCCCACATACAGCGTACGCGGGAGGATTATCACATTGTTTTGTTTTGATTCATGGCACCTCGCCGGCGCGAGTCCGTATTTATTGTGGTTCTCGCGCGATCGGATGTTACTCTGCTTACATTAATCATTTTATGTTTCAAATGTTTGCTGTGCTTGTTATCTGCCCAACTAATTAGTTTTCTTCTTTCGCAGGTAAGTGAGACTCGCGTAAGGGTAAAGTGAGATGAGACTGGTGTAAAGGTAAAGTAAGACGAGATTAGCGTCAAGGTAAAGTATGATGAGACATGCATGAAGGTAAAGTGAGACGAGAGTAAAAATTAGTGCTAATACTCTTGTTTGTTGCTCATTTATGTCGGACCGGCGAAACGAATCGAGTTGGAATTTGGAAATAGGCTACTTTTTGTTGCGGAAATGGAAGCTACGAGGGTGTCACTGCTAGAAAGATTACATTTAATTTTGATGTTTATATACTGTACGTTTGAAAATACAAATATAATCAGCTATCTAGTTCTAAGTCTGGGGTTAGATATTGGTGTGAAAGATGTCGAACTGTCAACCAAAGATGTGGTCGAGTGTGATAGCGGTTCCGCAACTCTGACTCCAAGCAATGGAAAAACCTATGGGGGTTCAGTCGGGAGGGGTACAACTTTTAAAGCTGCCGAGTCCTTCACTGCGGTCAATGACTAAGAGCGACAAAAAAAAACAATGTCCAAGTGTAGCTTTTTCGAAGAAAAACTTATTTCGGCGCACCACAGACAAATTCTTCGTGGGCTGTGAATTGAATTCTAACGTCACGCTCGGGAATGATAAGAAATCTTCCGGTAAACTCGGGACCATGGACGTTGGCCATCTAGATATGCGTCAGCATGCATGCCGTCGCGCAATGCCATGTTGGCCACGCCCTGCGGTTTCACCCGCGTAGTTTACAAAGCAAGCTATCAAATTCTGATTTATAAGTTTTCACTTTTATCGGCAATGACTGGCAATTCCTTAAAGTAGGTTTTTCTTTTTCCTTAACTGTTATAGGCAGTGTTCATCTGTACATCTTGGACTCGAATCTACGATGTCGCATGTACTTCATGATTTATCCGCTGTATATTACACCATGCTACACATACCTAGCATTCATCTCCATAGAAAAGAGCAAGCTGATAAGCGAATGGCGCAGTTTTTCAAGTCAACTCAAGCATCGTCGAGGCTGGCTTGATGGTAGATTAGCCACTCGCGCTCTTGTGTGGTCTCCGGAGGGGAGATTCTCCCGCGAGTGGCTGTGGATACTAATTGGTTACTATACCTACTGCCCTGATCTACTGTGATGTGCTTTTCATTTTAACCGACTTCAAAAAAGGCAGAGGTTTCCAATTCGGCTGTATGTTTTGCATGTACTATGTGATAATAATGATTCCTTTTTTATTTGGTAGATTGTACTTCTGAGGTTCTCTGAAAATCACTTATTTTATCGAAATCGGTCGAACAGTTTTGTTAATATAAAAAAAAAGTATAGCAATGTTTCTTTATCGCTCGCTTCTAACTGGTTGCGAGTTATAAATATCATCTTAATTATGTCTAAACCTTATTATCTCTAGATAATTCAGTTACGCTTAGAGTAAGTAGTTAGGTATGTAGTGTACTTACTTGTAGTACTCATTGTAATTTACTTAGCTGCAAATAATAAATATTGATGGACAAATATATATAAATATTGGTGGACAATTCACACACAACACCATCTGACCCCAAACTAAGCAAAGCTTGTGTGATGGCAGCCAGATAGCTGATATAATACTTGTATAGTTTTAAATACATACTTATTATACATAGAAACACCCAGACACAGTGCAAATATTTGCATATTGAAAATAAATTGAAATACAAGTATATTATTGCACTATATTGCGAGCTCTATAGAGCAGCTTTTGTGAATAAATTCCGATAAACTAACAATTTTACAACACAATAAAACAATTTCACTTTTTAAATTGATAGGCGTTCTCGGAGAAATTCATCTCAATATTGATCAATGTTATGTATTGCCCTTTCTAAAAAGGTTAATTATCGATTTCTAAGCATTTCCTCTAAACATTGACGGTCCGCATTAAACTACAGGTGATGACATGCTGTACGACCAGATGTAAATCGTAAGTCGATAGGCCGATCTCTGTGATTATATATCAGACGGTTACTGCTCTGCAATCAATTTTCGGAACGACATTTTGATGCTAATCAGGAAAATGGCGGCTCAGTGTTGCCCGCATGGAAAATTACCTAGAAATTTTCGAAATAGTTACATAACTCTGTTTTGAAATTATGTTACTCAACTAATAAAATTACTTAATTGGCTATAAAATGTTGATGTTTAGACAGACAGCAGAAATATTTTATCTTACACACATATTACACAAAAAATACGTATGAAAAAATGTCAGATGGTGATTAAATAGGAACAAAAATATTTGGGGCTTAATTGCGTATTACAAATATTTGTTATAAGCTTTAAAGAAGTTAAGTTAAGTAAAGAAGTCGTCAAACTGAGTGTATGCAGAACAGAATAGAAATTTTGATGTGTGTTACCTAAAACAATATTAAAGTGGCAAAGTTGTGCTTAAGTTTGTTTTGAATGTAGCGGTTAGCTACAAATAAAAGTACGCGTTAATAATATTTATCTCGAATTTAAGTTTCAGCTTCATTGAAATGTTTGGCATACAGCTGTTGTTAGTTAATGTTTAGTTTGGGTAAGCAGCCCACTTTGATGCCACTTCTAGGACTCGGGTTTATCTCTCACAAGAAGAGAATCAAGGCCATGACCCTCTACCCGCACACAACCAGCCACTGGTAGTTGATAAACTTTTACATCTGCACTTGGAAAAAATTAGCGGACAGCATTTGAACCTACACCATGTTCGTGAAATTAGACGTTTAGTTTGAGATATTTCAATTATTATTTGCAAGATACAGATAAAATAGATTTGTCAAAAATTGTTTTAAATTAACTAAAATAATAAACATACTTCATTTTGTTGATAAAATTTCGTAAAAAGATATTTTGGCGCCACACTTTCACAAACTGAGATCCATTCATCTATTCCATTTTGATCCATCTTTGACAAGTCTTTCTGCACCTTGAAAACGCGTCATTGAAATAATATTTTTTTTTTATTTCGTGTGAAGAATCTGTAACACGAATGTGGCAACATTACAAAGAAACACTGCTGTATCACCATTTAATAAGGTATAATCTGTGATCTATTCACACATGCAGGGCGGGCGCGGGTAAGATTACATTCTGCATAGATTACTCATTTTGATACCGCGGTGCCCATTAATATGTTTATTTTCATGCTTTAAATTGTCATGAAAATTCTAGTAAATGGGCTCGATTCTTTAACATTTAAAAAATCCGTTAGGCTGTGGGACGCTATTGGACAGCGGTAGATGGAGTCTGTCTGCATGATCTATATACCAGCTTGCCGTGTTTATTACTCGTTTGTAGCTAATAAGTGACATCCTTTGATGATTGACGTTCCTAAGACTCAAACGAGGAGACTTGACTGTACTTTCGTAATATGTAATGTCTATAAGTAGTACGAGTAGGTATAGAATGCGTTGATGCGTTGCCCAGACGCGGTTCCAGTCTCGAATTTTGGAGGGGGTCACCGGTATGCAGCCTCAGATTTTGGGGGCAGTCACCAGAAGGAATAGAAAAAATCGAGTGAAAAAGTCTTTACTAGTGTAGCGCTCCACGATTTTACCCGAGTAGTTGCCGTTACAGTTGTTTTTGGGTTAAAAATAGTCTGAACATTGTTAGATATTTAGATTTTTTTTTGATTTTTAATTTTAACTATTCGATCAGGAGGTTCATGTCCACTGTGATCCCCAAACCTTATTTCTAGATGGCTACTGGTTTCTTTAAGTCGATAGTGAATTGGTTTGATCTAGGTAAGCACGCCCCATCACCATAGATTTCGATTTTTTTTTTGCTCGTCTTTGCCCATCACAGACCACAAAGTAACTTAGGCGAAATGGCAGTCTGTTGTCAACCTAAAATTGTAAAAAAAAATACATTTCGGCGAGTATGCGATTGTTTGAAGTGACTTATAAAAGCAAAACAATCGCAACTATTATTTACTAAGGCTTGAAGTACTCCCCGTCGCAAGTTGCCTTGGTCTAGATTTCTCACCTTCCGGTCTGAGCCTACAGATGTTCGGCGCAGACTCATTGTTCAGTTTGTTACCAAAATGCCAGAATCGGGCAGCGTGAGACTACTCTAACATTTACCAACTAACGCGTCGCAGAATATTGCAGAGACATCAATCTATACATATATTTTTGTTATGCCAAACTTTTTATTAAATGCTTATGAAAGTAGGTATATAATTACGGAAAAAAATATATTTTTTTAATTCTGTCTGTCTGTTTGTCCTGAAAGAGTTTCATGAGACGTTCACTGGCAAATAACTGTTTTTATATAGAATCAATTAGGCTGGCTACTTCAATTTTAAAAAAAAGGTCATCCAACAATTATTAATAAATTATTGAATAGGTAGGTAAACCGCGGACTCTATGAGGCGTAGCTAGTTGAAAATACATATAACATATTGTCTGTAATTAAAGTGTCGGTTTATATAAGTGCTTAAAAAATTTGTAGTTGTAATAAAGTGTTTTTTTATTATTATTTTATTATAAGTGCTTCTATCTGTCCATCTGTGTCTGTCCGTTATGGCTAATTTATGAAACGGCTGTACTGATTTTAACGGAACTTTCACAGGTTGATACGTGTCTTATAGTACAAGAAGTAACTTAACCTACTTAGTTTATAAAAAAAAATGGCATACATAGAAACTGCCGATAAAATTGAAAACATACTATAACTCAGAATTTGATAGCTTACTTTGGAAACTACGCGAGTGATACCAGAGGGCGTGGCCATGATCATGACCTTCTAGAAATGCGTCAGCCAATGGAAAATGCTGACGCATTTGTAGATGGTCATTGTCCCGAGCTTACCCGAAGATTTCTTACCATTCCCGAGCGTGACGCTAAAATTCAATTCACAGCCCACGAAATACCTGTCTGTGCAGTGCCAAAAGCAGTTTTCTCTTAAAAAAAAAAAGAGTTCTGCGAATACAAAATTGAAACATGATTAATCGTACGAATGAGTACGAAGTTCGGACCGGCTAGTTCTTAATTTGTTTACCTGTGGTTCCGTAATCTGTACATAGTTCGCGGAACGCGGTATCGAGCGAATCTTGCGCAAGTTGGATCTAATCGCTCCGTTGATTCCACAATCTATTCTCAGCTCCGTAAATGAGCACCTTAACTTCATAGTTTGTGATAAATCGTTAGCTTAAAGGTTGTAGAGATAGTATCAGAGAATATTTGTGACTGTTGCTGATGTTATTTCCTTCTTCGATTGTATCGAGTACAAGTAAACGCTTAGCGAAACGCCGTTGAGAAATTTGTGCTCGAACAAACTACACCTCACAGAAAGATAACCGCCTAGTCCATACATTTGGAAGCAAAACACTGTAAATAAAAATCAGTAAAACTATTTAATTTCTATTCAACTACATATTTTGTTACGGTCAAGTTTTAGTAGTTATGTGGATGTTATAGACAAACGTAGGTGAAATGGTATCTATTTCCCTGCAGGTTGACACGAACTTAACCATGGCGACTTCGAGACATACTTATCTGACCAATAACGAGATTATGCCGTACGAACAATCACGCCCAAGTTCCGTTTTGCACCTGTTGCAAAAACAGTAACATTCCTCTCATATTTATAATCCATCGTAATTGTGCGGTCGAGGCGATGGCGGCCCGGAGAGCGATTGGGCGCGCGCGGGCACTCCACGCGGCGATGGAGCCGTGATACGGGCCTGCTCTTTCCGCGCCATCACTCGCCCTTCGAGGGGTTATTGATACCCTGAGTGGATGAGCGTCTTCGGTTGCGCTGCAAAAATGACAGATCGTCTTTTTTGGCGCCATTTTGAAGTCGAGTAGCAACCGTAATTCCTTTGGGAAAAAATAGAAAAAGAGTAGAATATAATGATGTTGATCATTATATTCTACTAAATTATAATTCTACTCTTTTAAAGTAGAATGTAATGATAAACATCATGAAGTATATTCTACTATTTTTCAAACTGTGTACCAAATAATAGTGATTTTGAATGTGATATTTTGACACGTACTCTTTAGGTAGATTCAGTAGCTCTGTTTACATATTTTTTGGTAAGGATTCATGCAAAACTGCATTAAAATTAGAATTACAGTAGATTCCTTACTTTACATAGCTAAATGAACAAAGTAGATAGATAGCAACACCTTCTTTCAACTTGCTAGCTATTAGCTATTCAACTTCAATTGTAGCTATTAGCTAATCAACTTCAATTATAGCTAATAGCTATTCAACAAAATGTATAATAGAGATATGATTAAAACTTTCCTAACTTATAACGAAGTTATTGATATAGAAATACTAGACAATTTTTTACTGGGCAGATAGAAATGTTTTGTTATGTCTCCCAAATTTGAACCAGGTCCATTCAGGCAAACTGACGTGATTGAACAACAAACATCATAACACCACCCAAACTTTCGCATTTATATATAAACACTATATTCCCGCCCCGGCTTCGCCCGTGGTATATTATATAGCACTCATCGGGATCCCGTACAAATCCAACGGTGAAAGAATGACTGAAATCGGTTCACTCATTCCTGAGAATATCGATTTCAAACAAAAAACCTCTTCAACTACCTGCTACGCCACCTGTCGGAAATTGGTCGTACCAACTCAGATTTAGAAAAAAAATTTTAGCAAAGGTTTATATTCAATGCACAGATTACTGAAATTCAATGACGCAATCTTTGACACATGCTGTCATGTGTCATGTCACAGCACGAAACGTAGGTACGAAAACTCTCAAAAGGCGAATATTTTTCCCGATTTTGTTACATTCTTGTTTCATGCTCCGCTTCAATTAATAGTAGAGTTATTTTCTATAGCCTAAAGCCTTCCTCGATAAATGGACTATCCAATAGAAAAAGAATCTTTCAATTCGGACCAGTACTTCCCGAGATCCTAGCGTTCAAACAAACAAACAAACTCTTCAGCTTTATAATATTAGTATATGTAGATATTTCGCGTAGGTATTAGTTGGATTAACGATTTCCGTAATTGAAATTTTTTAAAAGAGAACCATTTCAATCGTTTTTTGTTTGTTATCAAATTAAGTCATTGAGGTTGAATCCACATCCTGCTTAGTGAGCGATTGAGTAAAAACTTTTAAAAATATGCACTGCCGATAAATATGTCCTTCTGATGGTATCACCTGCATACCTGCACATACCAACACAGCGCTATGCAGCTATTAAGCTTGAACAGTTCAAATCACTACCTAGAACTGTACTACGGTCGTTATCTGGAGATATATGTAATATAATTTATCTCTTTAGCCTATGCAGTTGCCTGGAAGAGATAGCTTTTAGCGATAAGGTCACCAATTACTGTTTTTTCGTTGTTTTACCATTTTTGTTTTTGTTATCTAATTAAGCGCAGTAAATAGTTTATCAATCTAGCCTGAAATTTATTTGCGCCTACATACATTGTGATTATTTAATTGGATAACGGGACACTCACGTATATACGGTCGGTCAATCATTACATTGTGATTCTTACTAAAATCAGGAACTAAATATTACGAGGCTTTCAAGAAGAGATCGTCTCATAATCTCGAATGCCCAATAACTCGTCTGTTTTATGCGTCCAGTTCTCTAAAATTAACGATATCAAAGTGTCACCAATTTATCAAGTATTCCATTCCACAACGCGTTTAATTTATTGACTCACACGTATAAGTCACAGCTCCAAGCACGTGTCCATAGATAATGATTGCAGTCAGTTGTATAACTCCGTCGATTGCTAACCAGCTATCTCTAATGGTTGCAATCTAAGCATTATCTATGCTCTGCCACTGCGAGGCTACAACCAGTTGACAAAGTGCACTACGTGATATTGCTGCCATTACTCCTAGTGATTCATATCGACCCCCTCGCTTCTACGCCCAGCTTTCTGAGATAACGCTCCATACCTAAAACGTCCCACCCGCATCCATAAACAATTTATTGTTTCTGAAATGAAAAAGAAACTTTACAAAAGAATTTAAAAAAAATAATGACAAAGTGACAGTTGGAATTCCCGCCAAAACTACCGCTGACAAAGCACCGGTGAGGCGAAACAATCACCAAATTCACATCGGACATTTATTGTTTGGTATCGTAGCGTTCCACCTCCCTTGTTTATAACAGAGACGGCCAATTTGCTCTGGAGACTTTTTATCTCTCATTTTTGCAACTTTTTTTGCTTTGTACGCTGGACAAAAAGTCGATATGACAGGTCTCAATGTAGGGTGCCGGTATCGGCGGCGGGCACGACGAAAAACGAGCATCGAGCAATCGGGGACAGAAGGAGCAGCGCTCGCCGCCACTCGCCCGTGACAATTGCTTCGGCTCTGGGATGGCGCCCACCATGCGCCATGTTGAGATTATTTACCCACTCTATTTTTTCCTGCCTTGTAACTTCAGCTAGCTAAAGTACATACCACACTCGACAATAAATTGAGTAAACTACTTAGGTATTGCCAGAGAACGCAACGTAACTAACTAAACTCTATATCATCAGTTAATAAGCACCAAAATATGTACGATATATTGTTAGCCGGTAGTTTTAGCCGTAACCCCATTTCATTTGTTTATTCGAATTTTTATCATTTTCCAACATGTTTTAGAAAAATACTGTTAGAATAACGTTGCTCCTTAAAATATTCTTATTTTAATCGAATAGGTGTATCGAGACGCCGAGTATCGAGCCGCTCGTGTGGAATATAGATAGTGACGGACGGTGGACGGCGCATTCGATACCGACTGCTACCGTGAAAATTATTCACATTTCTCAATTCTCAACACATTTTTAAACTCAAACGTAAGCGCATTTTACATATCGCGCCTATAAAACCTATAACCTCATTAAGATAATCACTATTAAAAAATTGCCTAATTAAAGTAGACATAAAATATGTTTATACCTCACAAATAAGTCGATGAAGGTGTAAATTTATGTATTAGTGTCGTCATTTATTCAGTTGATTTAAATCTACCGATCAGCTTTATATATACGGTTTATTTGAGCCATGCATCTATCGCTCCAATCGGAGTCTCAGATCTGGCACCATAAAAATGTCTTGAGTTATTAGGAGTTTTTAATAAGAAAGAAATCAGTCAAACAGCCGAGTGCGAACGAAGCAGCTGTCTGAACTTCAATTGGAATCAATCAAGTCCCAGTTTCAATTTCATATGAAATGTCTGGCGGCTGTAAGCCAGCGATGGCTGCACGTCAATCATAGCTTCGAAACTTTGACAGCCTTTAAAAGTATTCGGATTCGCGCACGGAGGAAGCAATAGAGCTCTCTTTGTCACGTCGGGAACAAAAAGGCGGGAAGCGAAGCGTCATCCGCGGGATGGATTCGAAAATTAAAATCTCGCGTTAGTTGGCAGCTCTGACGGGTGTCGCGCGCGCTACACGTCGCCAGTGCTGCCAGTTCGATTTCAGGCTTGTTCTAAATATGTCAACACTTCTTTGTTATCGAGCGACGTGCGCGCGGAAATGAAAGTCCATCGAGTAGACGAGTCTATTATCAACAACGCACATATTATTGGATGTGTTTATAATGCAAATTGCTGAAACCGTTTGTTAATGGCGATATATATTCTGTATACACTAATTAGCGTTAACATTTGAAAGCCACATTTTCGATCGAATCGTTAGAATTTTGAAAATGGAATACATAACTAATTTATTGGTTCACTAGGTAATATGCATGATCCAGTACTCGTGTTGCCAGGAATTGGAATATTTTATTTTGAAGTTTTCGTCAACAGTTCGAGCGTAGAAAAACTTATATGAGTGACGTATCTATGAGCGGCAGGCGAGGGTGATACCCTCGTATAGCCCTGCTGGGGGCCCGGTGTTGCCAGTTCTCAGTCACCGGTAGCTAAGCCTTCCCCGCACGCAGTTGAAAAGTTCCCGACTGGTATACGTGAAAACAAAGCCATTTCCACTCGAGTTTTGCGAACATTTTGAAGGCGTTTGAATTTTGTGACTTCATTTTAAACCATTTCCATAAAAAGGCGAATTGCTGCGTCTATCTTTGCATACGAATAATGTATTTGAAATAGGTAGGTACTATTTGCAAATTTATAAACTTCCAATCGGTACAGTTAGTGTGGAACGAAAGACACCAAACCATTTCACCTAGGAGGTGAAGTGACGATATAAGGAAAGTACCTGATGGTGATTGGAAACGTAAGACCGAAGATTAAGTTAAGTGATGACGAAAATAATAATGTTATTTAACAAAAAAAAATCAATTTGAACAAGAGTTATAGTTTCTGATGACCAGAGAGACCAATACGCGATATCCAAAGGTTACCACGACATTTGTTATTTGAACAAATATTTCGTCAAACCGACCGTACCTACCATATGCCACGTTTTTTATTCGTATATACAGAAAAGAGCGACAGGGCAAGCAGAAACCGCGCTTGATGATATATTTTTGTCACTTTCATATTACCGCAATATATTCCAAGGTTTCATTTCAACCGTATATCAATATGTATTAAAAAACCGTTAACCCGTTCCAATATTTCCCGCCAAACTATTCGCTGTCATAAATAATCGTCATCTTTTATTCGCTACCTCGAAAAATCCAAGTTTTTCTCTCCGTCGGTGTTTCGTCATGTCGCCGTCACCTGTCCAGACGATCGCATCACGATCCACATTATGTGTGCTCAGTCGTCAAAAATTCTTTTGTCCCGTAGATAAGCGCGGCCGTGGTCCCACTAGTCATCGTGGCACACGATATTTTTAAACGCCAAATGTCGATATGGAAAGGGTTAAGAAAATGAAAAAAGCCGCTTTAGATAAAAAAGGTAACATAAATTCCACAACCAACAATATTAATAAATAATGTATTTAGTTTAACCTATCTTAGGTTTAAAAACGCATAAATAGATTAAGTTATGTTTAAAAACAAATAGGTATCGTCATCGAAACCAAAAAGAAGATTCCCTTAAAGTTACATTTTCTAACTAGTTGTACTATGAACTCATTATAACTAATCTAAAAGCTAAATATGTGTATTTTAGCTTTAAGGGCTTATGAAACCTACACTAAGTTGCACTGAGGCTCTCCACTTGACCAAATAATTATAAAATAGATTTAGAAATAATATTAAAAATACAAATAATATGAAAAATATGCGTACAACATGACAGTGACGTAACAAGACAAAAAGACATTACAACGTTAACCTGATAAAAAAAATTACAATTAAAAAAAACATAAATAAAAGCAATAACAATTTATTAAACGTATAAAATGTAACGTTAATTTCAGCTGTTATCAACTGTTATCTTTAACACGGTTTCCAACAAATTCACTTTTACGCAATTAAGATTAAAGAACTAGAATTTCTAGTTCCAATAGGACGAATAACTCCGATATTGCAAGTTATGCACTACTATTGACTTTATCTACATCATAAATTCAATGATAAACGAAGAGAAAGTGGAAACTAGTTAAAAAAAACGAAAAAATGCTCTATGAAGTGTTAAAATACTTAATTGTAAAATTAAAATAAAAAACTGTAAATTTATGACACTAATATTATAGAGGCGTCTGTGTGTTTTTGTAAGTGAAAATATTTGTTCTCAGGGTCTCACGTATTTTACGTAACAACTAAACGTAACGTTTTTGGATTAAATCACATAACAATAATTTTATTCACATTAAAATCCGAGGTTTACGTGGGATATTACGTAGTAGAACGATTAATTTGCCTTATTCGAATTAGGCGAAAATTAGTTATTTTTTTCTTGCTATATCTAGCTATACAATTGACATAGGTGTATGTTTTAATACTGAAATTCTAAGTTATAAGTTCTCACTTCTATTGGCAGTCCCTATGACTGCCGTTTTTACTTCTAAATACGTGTTATGCAGCCATCTCGTCTGATGTAGGACGCGGTGTACGATGGAAACCTAATCATAATCACACTAACTTATAAAACATTTCGAACCTAAAACTCGTATTTTATACCATTGTAATGTTATCTCGTTTGATATCAAGTGACGAGGCAGTCCACAAAAGACTGCGTAAATAGAAAGGTCAAGTTGTAATTCTATTCACACATGCGTGTTAAGTAAGCGCGTACATTATACATGCATCGGAGGCTGCATCCAAAGATTCCACTAAGATAAGTTAACACCAAGTTTGTACGTAAACCGATAAGCTTTGGGCCTGATTATCTAAATGGGCATCTGACTAATGTTAACATGCGACGAACAAACCGTCCAGTGAAATAATAAATTTGTATACAACGTTGGGACATTGCATGGAAGTTTAAAACATCTAGTTTGTACTAAATCGTTGATAGGAATGTATTAATGTGCATAGATTTGGTTAATATTTAAATTTGAGTTGATCCACCTGTTGGTAACGAAGTAAATTCTTAAATAGGGCTTAGTGTTAATTGATTTTTCAGTGCATACTTACAACATTGATATTATTAATTACAAGATATTTACCGTAGTTATGCATTCTAAACTAGAGGTCCGCTCCGGCTTCGCCCATGGTGCATGCAAAATATTGCCCCAAGAAGAATGACATATCCGAAGGTGAATGGATTTTTGAAATGAGTTCAATAGTTTACTGAGACCAGCGCGTTCAAACAAATTAACATTTCAGCTTTATAATGTTACGTACCTATAAATGTAAATGTACGTAGATATGTACTAACCCAAAAGTCCTCAATGCTGACTCACGGATTTCACCACATCTTAAAATAGTTTTAATATATCCCTGTCACCTTCTTTCTAACTTTTTGATGTCAGATATGAGTGATAATTGGGTCTAAGCCTCTAAGCATTGAAATTAACAATTATTTGTTACAACAAAATAAGACATTAGGACTCTTCCAATGATGAAACGCCGGACGCTGGCAAAACAACAGTGATCGTCAATATAACCGAAATAAAAAAAACTAAAGACTGACCCCACATATTTGACGTGTATCTACTTGAAAACTTTGATTGCTAAAGTATTTTTAAAACTCCTTTTGCTAGCAGAACCATCGTGTAAACTTAAACGTCAAATAAACTCAAATAGACTAGTAGTAATAAATGTTATGGAATACTATAGTACTTACAGAATAGATAAATTAACGAACTATAATTCCTTAGATAGATTAGATAAAGGTATTTAGGAGGGTATAGGCTTATTATTTCCATTTAGTAATTTCAGTAAAATCAACTCTGGATATCAATTCCCGATAAGTCTCGAGTTATGAGAGATTCAAGGAAAAAATAAAAATGTATTCATCAAATAAGTTTTAGAGTTTTAGTATAGGTATTTATGGATTGATTAATCACAATAGGTATACAGAATTTTCAATCACATGAATCAAAAGAAGTTAGTAGTCAAAATATCGATATTGAAATAATTATACTGAAGTTTTTCATTACGGTATTAAAATATCGGAATAATCTGTGCGATATTTCGGAATTGCGAAATTTTGGGATTCCGGAATACATGGCCCTATCTGTGACTCAAATGCTAAACAATCTCGAACAGACGAAAATTTAAGCTACAAGAACAAAATTAAAAATTTTGATTAGGAACCTCCAATTACCTCGGATCTCGCATCATCATGTATAACATTCTACTAATCAAGCCCTTTCATTTGATACCCATATTGAGGTAGTAGTGAAAAAATACTACAATTCGGCATTTTGTGGTGGCGGCCATCTTGGATTTGAAATTTGTTATAATGTATAGTATTCTACTAGTCAAGCCCTTTTATTTGATACCCATATTGAGGTAGGTGGTGAAGAAACATTTTGTGGAGGCGGCCATTTTGAATCGATATTAACCAAACATAGCTAAGAACATCCGCACGGATATTAACCTTCAAATAAAAAACCGCATCGAAATCGGCCCATCCGTTTGACCTCTTCGGATCCACAGACAGACACACAACAGGCAGACAGACAGACAGACAGACATCGACGTCAAACTTATAACACCCCTTTTTTTGGTCGGGGGTTACAAATTCAGCTAAACTAATGTTTTGTTTTGAACAGATAATTTAGAAATACGGTAAATTAGTGGCAGAGCTTGAATGTGTAATAAAAAACTAATTTCCCAAGGAAATTTGGTTATCTTATAAATAGTTATCGTTCACTAATAATGGTGAAATACCCCCCTTAGTTTGGTAATAAAATCTTACCGACGCTCTTTAAGTACATCTTAAAACTTACTGTTTTAGATAATCTATCTTTATTTTATAATTTTTATTAATAAATCTAATTGCTTCAAATGTTTTAGTTAGGTTGTAATAAACCTCTCGCTTTTAATTAGATTATAAAATGTTTCATTCGATACTGATTAAATTTTGAGACTTTTTTTTTTTTTTATTGTATTTAAACGGGGTTTTAATTAAGAAGTCTTCAATATCGAATTTGATGATTATTATCTGAAATGGATACTTTGGAATAGAATTAATTAAATATAGACAGACTGGCTTGTGATCGGAGGCTATTATGACATTCCCAGCAATCACAGCTTGTTTATAAAATAACATCACTTTATAAACAGTATTTGTTAGTTTCAGCAATATTCTATATCAATCTTAATATATATAAATCTCCTGTCACGATGTTTGTCCGCCATGGACTCCTAAACTAATTGGCCGATTTTAATCAAATTTGTATACCGTGTGTAGATTGATCCAACTAAAAAGATAGGATAGTTTTTATTTCGATTAATGGGTTTTATGTGACAAAATCCGAGCGAAGCCGGAACGGGCCGCTAGTTTGTTAATATAGTTCTAGACATACATTATTGTTCGCGTGTCTATTTATTTATAACTATTTTTTTAAAGTTATTGCGTTAAATATTTGTTAAGAAAGTATTAAAAATATTGTATAACCATAGCGTCGTCAGTATGCATATGTATAAGCAACCCATTTCTGGGTCTATCCATAGTCGAGGCTCGGATCCTTCTCCTATAACGAGAGTCAAAACCATAATCCGGTACTCCCGCCTGTCTTCGAAAAATATCTGTCCTATTAACGTGCTGATATTCTCACGACATTTTCCTTCACCGTTTCCTTCAACCGGTAGTGATGACAAACTTCTACATCTGGACTTGGAAAAACACTTAGAGGAGGTGGTGTTAAAGGTACTTAGAGGGATTTTAACCAATTAACGCTTCTGATTAGACCACGCAGCTTTAAAACGTCATTGTCAGTATATTTTCTCTATCACTTTATCCCACTATCAGGTTATCCCACTACCTTTATTCAGAGATAATATTTCCTTTGTCGGCCAAGGTTGTTTTTATACCTTTTCCCAGTATAGTAAATTTCCAGTATCAGCCAAGTTTATTTCACCACCTTTTCCCAATTGAATGAATTTCTTCTATCAGCTAATGTTAGCCCACAACCTTTCGCCAGTCCAGTAAATTTCCTCTATAGGCCAAGTTTGCCCCACAACCTTGGGGAAATAGATAAAGTGAATAATTATACTCTACTGAGAAAATGCATCTGCCCCTGTAACGAAAACACGACAAATTTTCGTTTGTTTATTTCGTGACAATAACTATGCATAACAGCAATGGCTAGGCTATTTCCACAGTCGACTGCCAACGCAAAAACCACACACAGTTGGCACAATCTTATCAGTTTCAAATTATGTACCAACAATAATTTTGATCGCTATCGATGTGTGTAATCCGCCATGTCGACTGATAAGAGAATCATAAAAATCGCGCCCGATTAATACCTTATCGGTTTGGTGATATGGCCAGGCGCAGAGCTTGGCTACCAGTGTGTACTTGGTATCCAAACTCATTGGTTACTAGCTCTAAACAACTTTGCGGTCTTTGTGCTCGTCAGTTCTGTGTTTTGGATACGGTTTGGTTCGTGGAATTGGGATATTTCCTGGGAGGACGGGTTCATTTTGCAGGTTTGTTTTGTTTAAAATTTTTAGTAGAATTCGAAAATGTTAAAAACAAAAAATTTACATTTATCGCTAAGTTTAACACTTATTGAAGGCTTACGCTAGCCAAAACCTGTACAATTTTGGACACATATGTGCTATATTTAAAAATGCGCTACCTTATTTAAAAATGCCTTAGGCTAGCCAAAACCAAAGTGAATTTTTTGAGTACATAAACAAAAATTTGTATTGTAATGTCTGTCGTCAGTTTTGAACTTAACTCAAGTTACAATGTCAATAATGTGATAAATTATGTGTTTTTCTTCTTTGTGTCAATATTATCTAATACAAATTAATAAATATATATAATTGATACTTTTTAATCCTAAGTGCAAATTTTATTTTTAGTAAAATAATGATAGTTAGTATACAAGTTTGTATGTTCCATATGAACGTTATTTCTTTAAGTGCATGGCTAGTAAAAAAAACTGTAGCAAAATTCTTCTTGATGATAAAACATTTGTGATGAGCGCTTGGCGTCTAGAGGCGGAGAGTGAATAAAGTATCCTCGATCGTAGACCGCATCGTCACTCAAAATTAGATGCAATGTCAGACAAGTGCAAGCTATTATTGTTAACAAAATATAATAATACGCGGAAATCAAAGTCTGTGAGCACTAACACAACCAGGCTTGTTTTATACTAGTATCATAGGATATATAGAAGAGTTTAAACAATAGGTATCAACGAACCATTCCTGATTTCATATCACGATGTAAATTAAATATTCGTTAACAGTACTTTAAATCGAGATTAAGTTTTGTGTAATGTTTTGAATACGATTTAAAGTTTTTAAGTATAAAAACTGTTTTGGCCCAGTAGGACTTAATGATTACTCATACACGAATGAATGAAAAAAGCGTTTATTTTACATTCAAAAATGTCGCGTCACAACTATTCGTTCCCGCGAAATCACACAACTTATTTTTCGCAATTTTTTTGTGTTAGTTAAGTACAAGAATAGATTAAATATTTTTTGCCCTTCTGCACCAGTCCTGCGTTTTCTAAACGTGGTTTCATTATTTTCGTGTGAAAAATATCTAAATAATTTACCGTTGCCCATTGATATGAAGTCATCCATATAATAAATACATAAATAAATATCGGTGGATATTTCTCACACAAAAAAATATATACAAAAGTTAACGTCAGTCGAATAACAGAAATAATTATGCAAAGCGCTGTTGTTGACTTTGCTACTTAGGTCCTGTGACTTAATTAAAAAAAAGCCTTCGTTTACCTACATTTTAAAATACCATAGTGACGCTAGTTGTCAATGTCACCGGTTTTGGAGCTGAATGTAGGTAAATTTTCAGGTTCATACACACGACGCAAGCGTCCTGCGCCACTAACTACGCGCCTGAGTTACATGTGACCATGAATAACATCCTAAGTGCACTATAACAAAAATATCAATTTGGTTCTACCGCATATCTCGCTAGGCTTGTGAAATTAGATTTTAAAAAAGTGCCAATGTACCTCACTTCTAACTACATATTGTTTATTCATAAAAGGGTATTACATAAAAACATTTAGAATAAAATCGTAGCATTTTATATACGAAAAAACTCTTTGGCAGAGTATTTGAAAAAAAATTCCAAATAAACGTCTGTAGTGTTTTTTTTTTAATTATTACTATTATTTTTTTTATTATTTTTTAAAACATATGTTTTATACAAATGTACACCAGTAAGCGCCCGCGATTACATTCTCGAAGAATTTCGAAAATTACTATCAAACATTTAACTCTACGTATTTTTGGTATAAAAGTATTCGTAGTTTCTGTGCTTATCCATCAAGTTCTTAAGACGTGAATAAGGCTCAAACTTTCACATTAACAACATCGGTCAGTTTCACAGTTATTAACTCTGAAATGTCTAAAACAAATAATAATTATTACTTATTGAGATCTTAAGTCAATTATCTGTACTGTTAAAAACTTTAAAACTACATCTTCAGTGCGCGATTTACAAACAGGTAATTTACATGATACTAAGCCACAATCAATTGTTCATTGTAACTGACTCGCACAGACTGCCACTTGCACGTGTAACTCGCGCGGTTTGTACGCGCTTTTAATTATTTTAGTCAAACAAATACTATAATTGAATATTACCCTGACCTATGCAGGGCAAGTATGGTTGCGACATGGATAATTTAGTTACTAACAGGATATATCTTGATCCCATTTATCTTCTATATTATTTATATTCTAGATAAACCTAAAATCGAAAACACTATGTAATCTACGTTAAAATAGGAATCTCCAAGATAAACTATTTATTATCTTTACAGCAATATACAGTAATAATATTGTCTGCTTATCGGAAAAATGTTTTAACAATTTCAGGAGCAGTCGATAACATTGGTACTCGTAACTGTAGGGTTGGCGGATTGGGCCAATGAATATGTCTGGCTAAATGGCAAACTTTAGGCTGGTTAGAAAGCGTCAATTATGACTAGTCAACAGATTTATCAGAGAATCTTTGAAAAATAGTCCCAATGTATTTCTGAAACAACTAACGGATCGGGCTTAAGTTTAGAATACAATAAGATTTAGGAATATTCTGAAACACCACAGAGGTTACTTTTTATTGATGTAAAATTACGAGAACGCGACTCGCTGCTATCTCATACCTTTAAACGAGCAATTCTTGTAGGTATATAGGTATAAATATATATAGAATCTGAATCTCGGAAACGGCTCGAACGATTTTCATGAAATTATGTATACAGGGGGTTTCGGGGACGATAAATCGATCTAGCTAGGTTTTATTTTTTTTAAACATCATTTTATGCGCGTTTTAGACAATGAAAAACTCCTACAATGTCATTAGAACATGATAACTTATTTAGCCACTGTTCTTTTAGTCTAAATGGCTCAGACGAAATATGCTCGCCCTCGGAGTCAACAGGCCCCGGTTCGCATCCTGATGGTTACATCATCACCCTAACTATCATCAACCTAACTGTACGGATTTTTTCTTTTTATTCTTTTTTTTCTGAGAAAATCTTTGACTAATATCCCTTTATAAACACATTTAAACCGAGCAAAGCTCGATTAACCAGGTACTTGAAATATAAATACCACAGAGTGTATTTTGTGTATTAGTACATAACTCAGGATATTCTCAACTCAACTCTAGTTCCAACAAAAACATTTCCCGAATATTTGGCTTTTTAAAGATAACACAGATCATATTTTATCCACTACCCACTGAAACCGTAGCATTTACCTGGTAGAAGCGAATACGCTTGGCAAACGTTGACTTGGCCAAACACGGTCCAAGCCCGCAGGCATGCAAGCGATTTCGCGTGCTGAGCGCGATAAGCCGATTTCTTTCTTATCTCTCCCCTTCCCCCCGCCTCGTCGCGCGTTATCGGTTCAGGTTACAGTAGAGTTACGTTGCGTTTTGTTTCCAATCAATAGGGTTTGCAAATAGAGTGGAATAGCTAACCAATGGGTGGATACCTACGGAATTTTAAGGAAACCGAACAGATTTGGTGAATTTCACGTTTTCATGTAGACGCTCCCATGGTACAAGCTTTGCTTAGTTCGGTGTCAGACGGTGTTGTGTGTGAAATGTCCACCAATATTCATTTATTTTAAAGTTTATTCTGTTAATGTTTCATAGGGTTGCTAAAAGTTAAGTTACAAGATATTGTTTTTAACAGGCAGAGCTTTTATTAATAAAACTAAAGAAATACCTTACTAAGCCTACGACCAATCGAAGTACTAAGCAGTTAATAAGATAGGTATGTAGTAAAGTGTAGTTAAGTAAAAGAGCTTTTTAAACGTGGCTCAGAATTCAGAATTCAGTCGACTAAACTTGCTTTAAAAAAATCTTCTGAATTGAAGCACTAAATTTAGCCAAGTGTAATAAGTTTTCTAGTTAGAACGTTAGAACGAAAGTTAAAAAGCACGCACTCCTAGCTTCTGAATATAGTTTGCTAGCTTAATTAATGCTATTACATTTCACTGAATTTAGTAGCGACTAAATTTAGTCTAGTATATTAGGTTCTAGTATATTCTCTGTGGTAGCATTGATTGTATCAAATAGCACCTTTCTCCCACAGATCCAGAGGCTCACTATTTTATATTTTAATGTAAAATAAAAATTGTTATAAGGAACTCTGTAATACATTTCCGAATAAACAAATGATTAAAAAAAAAAAAAAAGTATATTAGGTTTTTAAGAAGATAATCAAGATGATCAAGCCCACTACCAGTCGAAAACGTGTCGAGCATGCTGACGGTACCATTACGTATTGAAAAAATATCTTTGTCTACTTTATTCTTGACAACATTGTTTCGTGTGAAAACTAAACAAAGCTGTAATTCCAACTTTGTAAAGCGTAGAACTAAGCAATAGAATATGCTACCGATCTGGGTCTTCTCTAATGTAGATCTTCCCAGATTGTCTAAGCATCTTCAAATCGAATCGGTTTGATGTATGTATGTCTGGTCCGTTTTAGAATGCGGTAAGAAAAGAAAAGTAGAGAGAGTACTGACTAAGGAACTTCTTTTTACTAACTAAAACTGCTTTTTTTTCGTCAACAGTTATCTAAGAAGTGATGTGATAAATAGTAATGTGATGTCATTTTTTAAATAAATTTGGAGGGTAATATTCATGTATATAATTTATTGGACCATGAGATAAACCACCATAAATTATTTAAAAATAAAACAATCATGACTTAAAATTCTAAAGATACTTCTTATCAAATATACTAACGCATTTCTATAGCGCCACAAAGAAACAAAACAACATAAATATATTATAACGTCCCGTCCTGCGCGTTGAGCAGTCGGGTAACTGACCAAATTCTAAAATTTAATTTGTCTGTGACAACATTTTTAATCGATTGTTGATTATAAATCGATAAAATTAATTGCGTCTCGTATCTTGTAATCGAATTGATATCCGATTAAATTGCGGTTGTAATCAAATTACTAGTATCAGTTTATCGAGTTATGTAAACTGATAAGTGGTAGTAACGCTCGGTTTTCGGGAGGCTTTTATGGTTATTGTTATAGAAAATGTTGGAAGAATGGACTTAAAATTATCTTCTTGTTCGGATGCCTATTCTATTTCACTCATCATGTATTTGAAAAAGGCAACATAATAAATAAGTATTTGCATTAGCGGTGCATTTTTCTTTATTTGTAGTTAGTTGAGATAAAAATAAAGAAAGAAGATGGTGTCATAAGATACCAGGTTAGAACAAAATTTCTACGGACCTCTATTATAGAAGGAGATTCAATCTGAGTATAGAAGCAAAACATTGTAAATTTTACTATTTATGGTTCATGGTCAATTGTATTGTCTATGGTACGATCACCTGAAAAATGACGTTGGCAACACTGGTCAAGGGCAGTTTTTACGCATCACTTGCGTTTAATATTTTTCTTATGGTTTTATCAAAGAGTTTACATATACTACGTATAGAGTTGGCACAAACGCTTTATAACGAAAACACGCACATAGCAATTTTCTTGTATTGTCGCAGCACATCACTTTGTTGCCATAGAAAGTATGCACGTCATCTGCTTACGATTGGCACAAAGGAACCGTGCGGAAAATCTAATTTTATACGTAGTATATGTATACTCTTTGGGTTTTATTCTCACTCCGTACCTCCTCCAATCCTGCCGTAAGGAATTTCGTTCCAATAATAAAAAAAAATATCTTAGCACCTCAGCCTAGGTGTTAGTTGTAGTAGTGTTGAGTAAAAGAAAAGGCTCTCGTACCTTTCTCTACGTATCTCGTTATCGAATACCTAGGCTTTAAATCTTGCCTGAATGTGTAGAGTTTGATTTAGGTACCTATGTAAAATAACAAAAAAATAGATATTTTTTTACAACAAGCGCAGTAGATTTTTTACCGTCATGTTCTAAATGTTCAAAACCCCTTATAATATAACGTGAGATCTATGTTAAAATTGTTGTAAAAGAAAAAAATGAGTATTGTTATGTAAGTTTTAGAATAAATAAATAATATAAAAAAATCGGTTTGCGGTAAAAAAAAGCGCAGGATGGCTGCTGCGCCTGCAGGCCTCTCTTCGGGATTGTTCGGCTCCCATCGGGTTACCATCTCTTTCCTTTTAAATCAGTTTAACAATTCCCAATATTTAAAAAAATACTCAATATAATGTTTAGTGCCACAAACATTATATTTAGTTTACAGATAACATTTGTAAACTGAAACCGTAGTTAGAAAACATGTAAGGTTTCGCAGAAACGATATAAAAAGACATAAAATTAATTAACTAGGTATGAGATTTCCGTTTAGCCGCTTTTTAAATTGAGTCCGTCAACATAAAAGTTTAATGCTTTAATAAAAAAAGTAATAAAAAATGCAAACACTAACAAAGAATTTCCAAACAAGAAAGAAGAAGACGAAATCCCACAGTAGCAAGGCAACGGATTATGTCCGTTCACGCTTATTGTGTTTTTTTAATATCTGACATTTGTAAGGCAGGGGCTGCCATTGACCATTGATATTGACGTAGAATCCTCGACATCACTTTTCCATAGCGTCACTATCGCATTATCCCTTGATACTCTTGCATGTAAATTTATAGTTCAAGATTTTCGTCACAAGACATAAGAGGCATCGTAGCCACATTGATATGGTAATCTGTGCCATTACTTGTATGGTAACTTTATGGTCCACGGTATAAGTATACGGGAAGTTGTTCTGGGCGTGTCATAAAAAGTAAGCCCTCATTATGACACTCTCTCGTTTAAATAATTCTTGTTCACATAAAATAGTAATAAAAATGACGATTTTTTTATGACGTGATGTTTTACTCGTGTTAACGACTTTCCCAATATGTCTTGATGAGTATAAGATGAATTATAAAGGTGCTGTATAGTGTTTCATAAATAGTACATTACTTTCATGATCTATAGAAACTGAGTTGCCAGTAACACTGGGGATTTATGAACACGCTATGTTGTGCATGAAATAAAAAAAAATTACGAAAGCGCGGGAAAAGGAAAAGTATATTTTTTGTGTTTCTGAAGTCAACACTTCTATTTTATTTTACGCAAAGATTTTTCATGGGCTGTGAATTGATCTCAAGTTCTCAAGCGTCATACTCGTGAATGAAAGAAATCTTCGGGGGAACTCAGGCGCTCGGGGCTATGGCCGTATAAAAATAGCATTTCTGGATGGTCATAGAAGCATGGCCATCTAGATTCTAGCCATATCATATCTAACCATGTCTTATAAGACTTATTTAGATGACAATGCTTTGAAGATTTAATAGTTTCCAAAGTAAGCTATCTAATTCTGAGTAATAGGTCTTCACTTCTGTCGGCAGTCCCTACAACTGCCATTTTTTTAATTAGATTTTTCTGCCATATTTTCCATTGGTCGTTTTTGCACCTGATTGTTAAATTAAACTTTAGTTAAACCAAAATTTGAGTACGAGGCGTTTTAGGCGTGTTTATTATTTTTTATTATTAGTTTATTAACGTAAAATTATAGCCATACTCCAAGAAAAATATTAGATTTGTGAACGTATTTCGTGAACTTAAAAATCATAAATAGCCCTCTTATTTGATGCTACTTTTTGATGTCGGGGTCTTCTCTCACAAGGAAAGAGACAAGGTCTTAAACCACCAGTCTAGCCAAAAGCTGCTTAGCATATGACACGATTTCTCCTAAACTACATACATAAGTAGGAGTATGACAAAAAAAGCCTTATTTTTTTTTCTAAATTTATTCACAAATTTTCCTTGGATCCTAATACTCATTACAATCTAGCCTAATTTAAAAATGCCTTATTTTATTATTATATTTGTAAAACACAGTTCAGTTACCTTAATTAAATTTTCGAAACATTAGCAATTTTCGAAACCTATTTTAAACCCTTCTTAAATACTTATGCGAAAATATATAAATATATTCGTACATAGAAAAGGTAGTAGGTAAGTTGATCTCTATTTGAAAGCTGTTCGAAATGTTCGAGATTAATAGATAACAATTTATTGCTGTGCAGTGGTCATTAGGCTAGCAATAAAAGCATAGGTATTTGTGTTATCTGTTAGATTTAAAAAACTGTGTGGTTCATTCCCGCTCTTATATCTACAAATATTGCTTGTCAATACAACTTTTTAACGATTTATGTATGCAACAATAATGGGTTTATACATTTAACGTCTGTAAAACCCTTTGCAGAGACCGTTTTTCAACCGCCAAGTAGTAATGCCCTAATTTTATTGTGTTCTGATTTGAAGGACAGCGTTTCCAGACAAATTACAGGCTAAGAGATAAATCATCGTATAGGTCTGGATGACAACTAGGTAGCGATTTGGACTCTTCAAGATAGAATAACTGCGTGGCACTGTGCACGTAGTAACTATTTTCTTATCTGTGACTATGCTGTTTTAGGAAGGCATGCAACTTACCATCATGCATATCTTGTTCGTCTTGCCATTCTTGACTGGCCTAGTGAGTGGGTAGTAACTCTGCCTGCCAACCCAGGGGTCGTGGGTTCGATTTCCACCCAGTGCAAATATTTGTGTGATGAATTCAAATGTTTGCTCTGTGTCTGGGTGTTTCTATTTATAATAAGTATGTATTTAAAACTATATAAGTATTATATCAGCTGTCTGGCCGCCATAGTACAAGCTTTGCTTAGTTTGGGCTCAGATGGTGTTGTAAGTGAATTGTCCACCAATATTTATTTATATATATATTTAATCTATAGCAATATTAAAAAAAAACATTAAAGAAAGCACCCGACTCAAAAACGCCAAAATACCGGTTATCTAGATCAAAGAAAGATCCTCGTCAATATCTTATAAACAATCTGTATCATATAAGCAATAAAATATTTTGAGTATTAATTTGATTACCGTTTAACATCACGTCCTTATCAATTTTGAATCAAAAGCCTATCAATTAATAAATACTTTAGGAAGTTGAAACCAGTCTCGCAGATTTTAATGATGAAGGTAACTTTACGTAAACAAATCCGGCTAGAAAATAATCAGGCATGGGTTCCGCACACAGCGAATCTGATGAGCAATATGAAATTTGAACTCGATCATCTAAAAATACTAATAATATTGACGTGACAACGTCTTATAAATTGGTTTGCCGGGTGACACTTCAAGAAACTGCGTTACGCTCCGCTCACGTTATGCGCTCACAACGAGAGCGAGTGAGAGGCACGCGTCCCTTCCACTCGGGCATGGTTAGCCCGCCTATGAGCGAGAGAGACAGACATAAAAAGTGAAAGGCACGCGTCCCTTCCGTAAAACTATTTTACCACTCAAAGTCGTTGTCACGGAAAACTTTCGCCCGTATACCGACTTTACAGGCAACCAATTTTTTTTTAGTAAAAAAAAACGAACGTGGTTGTCACATGTATTTAACCAAATAATGCACAGGTAACAATGGTCTAATCCAACTAAAGTTTCGGCCCTTCGCGTCCGGCGGCCTTTTTCAAGGAGAGGGCACACGTGTGATCGCTGTCCGTTTGGCATACAATCACGCTTTGATTCAATAACTGTCAATATTGTGTAAATTACCCTTGTTTTATGTGCCACCACAGCAGCGTTTTCACTTTCGTTTGGTCACAGTATATGCGCAGCACCTAGACTGCGCTACTTACGTTGTTAGGTTTTGTAATATTACAGCTATTTTTCAGTATTCCATAAGTATTGGTATCTATTTACTTCTATTTATACATAAGTACATAGATTTTAATATTCCTTTTCGATCCCAAGTTTTTCTGTAAAAAATCGTTTTGAGCGATAAAACCACCCCCCCTTTGCTCTGTATATCATTTTATGTATTTATTTACTATAAATTCATATATTTAAGGCTTTTCTAAAGAACTGTAGATGTAATAAAGCATTACGAGCAAAGCATTAACAAAAAAATGTAAAGCATTACAAGCAAAGCGCGTATTTGATACTTATTATTGTTTACCCAAACCCGCAGTGGATTGCCCTTCTGTAGAATCTAGCCGGCGAATCATAGAAGTACAGCGTGTTTTGGTTTGAGAGCCCAACTCGCACTTGACTGGTTTTGTTAATCTGATCGGAATTGTTCATAAAAAGATTTATTATTTATGCGTATAATGTTAATATGAACAAAAGTAGGATTTGTTCTTTCGAAATCGTCATTCATTCAATTTTAAACTGAAAAATAAAATTAATGCCAAGTACTGAGTTTTTTAGTAAATGCAAAATGTCAAATGCTAAAATACAAGGATGAAAAAAAACTCAGGCAAGAAGAAAATGAAACAGTCTTAGGTAATTGGGTCCAGTTACACTATTTTGGTATGAAACCCTAACAGTCCCTAATTTAATTTATGCTGTAGAATTGTAATGAATGCGCTTCATCATGCTGACACGTTAAAATAGAATTATTTCATATTTATTCTGTACGAGATCTTCCTCGCGGTCATTTGTTAGATTGTGGTGTAATCTATTAAACAAAATCTTCAAAAGAAATCTGCGTAATTCTTCCTTTTTATCATTGACACTAGGCGCTTTTCGCCATCTTGCCTCATCAAGTTATATGCTACAACGTTATTTACTTTTGTGATAAATTTTTCAAGATGAAAATATAACATTCACAGTTATATTTAATTTTTTTGACAGACTTTAACAAAGGAGAAGTTTTTCAATTCGGCTGTGTGTGTCTTTTTTTTGTGTATGTTAACACATTAGCTCCGCCAATTACAATAATTGAATATACTTATTTTAAAAAATTGTTACCATACAGGCCATACACTTTTTACAGAAATCGGTTTAACGGTTTTTGAAAAATCAACATCAGACCAACTATTCTTACAAAAATAGAAAATTTGCCTATATAGATAATATTTTCGTTTATTCTGAAATTGGTTTACAACAATGACATATAGTCAATTGTCAAATTTTAATATTAAATCGAATGGAAGTAGGTATTGTTTTTTTTCGGAGATAATATCTGAGAAATTACGGCTACGGAAATTGCGGCTGCTCTAGTCAGGAGAACGGCGCCTGTCGATCCGGAGTCCGGGGGTTCAAACCCCACACGCACCACTGTCGTTTCGAAGTCATGCGCGTAATGCCGCTAACTTAAAACGGTGAAGGAAAACATCGTGAGGAAATCGACATGTACCTATTATCTTTAAAATTCATGTGTCATCCACCACACTGCACTGCACTGGACCAGCATGGTGGGTTATGGCCTTAGCTCTCTCCTTGCAAGAGAAGGCCCGAGTCCCAGCAGTGGGAACATTTAGTGGGCTGTTGATGATGATATCGGAGTAATTAAATGAGTTATGTCTAGAACATCTATGTAACTGCATCACACGTCGCGCAGTAATACGTAATCACAAATCCATAAAATATCAAAGTGAATCGAATCGATATATTTTGGTCACAGTATATAATAATAATACGGTTTTACTGATTTATCTCATCTTTTTTTTTTATATTTTCAGTATAAGTAATACAATACAGGTAATATAAGTAGGTACATAGGAAATTGCGGAGAAATTTGAGGAAAACTTCGAATTCAAATTCGAATTAAATTCTCATAGTTAAGATAGGGTTAGCTAGTAAGTAGTCGTAAATAAAAAGAAATATTAAAAAATCCTAATACCTCAAGGTACCAAAGAACATGTGTTCTGAGGTAGGCACTTCTCTGTCGACACGAACCATTTGCTTAAACTTATTTAACTTATTCTAACTTTATTAGAATGTATTTAACGAACGCTGTAGAATGTTACAATGTTATCTAATTAGAATAATAGAATACAAACGGAATCCGAAAGCTTTGAAATGAAATCTGACAATCTTGACCTTCGGGTGGCCCGATTTGTTCTCGATTATAAAAATCGATTTTTCAACAATTCGAACATACATCACATTATCGGTTCGATCGACTCCTGTTTGACAGTAAAGTTACCGACTCGATTTATTGTTCGATCTGTGGACAAGTATTTGAATATTCCGAATAAACGGCTAGTGATTATCTCCTAACATAAAGCACATCATAATCCTTGATAACAAAAGATTTAAATTTCCATTTCTAATTCGACGTTAGATTTATTTTTATTGAGGTCATTCAACTACATACTGCGATGTATACAATCTTGGTGTCTCGTAATCCAGAGAGCATCAGTTTCTTCTAGGTAAGTATGCCCCATCGTAGACCGCATCGTCGCTTAACATCATGCAAGATACCGTCAAATACCTACACAACTATTATCGTTAAAACCCACAATTGTTATATTTGCGATAAAAGTATGCACTGCTAGAATAATCTATGTAGATAACGATCTACCACCATCGCATACTAGCAATCTGTCCCGGCTTCGCCCGTGTTACGCAATATATAGCTTGTAGCACTCAGGAATCATGTAGATAAATCACAACAATGAAAAAAATATTAAATCGGTCCTGCAGTTCCTGAGATTAGCGCGTTCAAACACAAAACCTCTTGTGCGTTATACTATTTGTATAGATTTAGATAAATGTGAAAGTCTGTGTATTTAACTTACTACTAACTATTACTACTAACTTTAACTTCTTATAGAATGGCCAGCGCTGTGATTTTTAACTTTATAAATATGTTTGACAATGAGAGATAAGAGTAATACAACGTCATATTGCCAACTGAACATCTATTATGTGTTGCCATCATTAAAATGCCTACGATTTAATAATTCACTTATCACCTGAACAGGATCACAAAAGGTTACAGGGTGGTTAGAACCCTCCGTAGGAAGCTGTGAAGAGGGAACGCGTGTGCTTGCTTACCCCAAATCTGTGCGTTACAAGTACCGACGTGAATGAAGTACTTCCGCGATGGAAGCGATACTTTTAAGAGGTGACACGTGGCGTGGATTCCAATTAATGTTCTTTTTGGTGTTGTATTTCTTTTTTTTTAAGTGATAAACTTCTTTTGTCTTACCACACACAGATTTTTCGGAGATTGTGAATAAAACTCATCGTTACGCTTGGAAATGAAAGAAATATTCGGGTGAATCCGGGACCACCGAGTGTGCTAGAGCAAGAAGCTACTGCTGCAGTCTGGTTGCTGTCAATGTCTTTTTTTTTTTTTTTGGCCATGGATACCAGTCCTTCAGCTACATTTGTGACTATCGTGTCACGGTGCTATGATTAATTTAAATGTAGGTAATCAGTAGCTTCAACATCTTAGGAAACATTCAAAGTTTTATGCAACCTAGTCCATTTAATCTATTTAATCACAAAGAGTCCAAATCACTGCCCAATGCTGCATCTTCCAGAGATTTAAAAGATTTATCTTAATACCCTGGCATTTCTCTTGAAAAATATCACTTCAAATCCACACACAGTAAGGTTTGCACAGTACTGCTTTGTTTGGTATTGGCGGTCGGATAGCTGACAAAGGTCTGGTACTTCACACAAGGTCAGTGCTGTCAAAAAATGTTGACTGGGCTGGTCTTGGCGCTCAGTGGCTCAGAGCTGAAGAAGTTTCGATCCCCGTCTAGACCAAACATTTGTGTAATACATTCAGATATTTCTTTTATGTACACAAGTAACTATGTATTTACGATTATATATGTAAATAGCAGCGTCCAGCTGCTTAACCCACACAGCTCCTGTTCCAGTTAGATTCTCCCGTTAAAAAGCCTATGTGCTAATCCAGACTATAATCTAACTTTGTTCAAAATTTCTACCCTATCCGTTCATACTTTCCGACGTGATTGAGCAACAAACAGCCAAACGTTTTTTTTATAATTTAGAGTGACAAGACGAGCTGGACATGTACTTGATGGTAAGCAAAATGCCAGCCACATAACAGCATAGTGACACGCAGCTATTGGAACATGAAGAGTCCAAATAATTACCTAGCACTGCACTGCGCTCGTCATCCAGACATCTAAGATATTATATCTCTAAGCCCTGTAATTTCTCTGGTAACATCGCCCTTCAAACCGGACCACAGTAATGTTTGCACATTACTGCTTGGCGGTAGAATAACTGACAAAGGTGTGGTACTACCCCAGGCGGGCTCTGCTAAGAGTCCTACCACTACAAACATAATAGTAGCATTATTAACAATATTAGTAGCATTATATTTATCATCTATCGTCTTCCATAGAACAAGCTTTGCTTATTTGGGACTAACTAGTGTTGGGTGTGAAATTTCTACCAATATATCATAATTATTATCTACCTACCACTAGAAAAATACAGATACCTTACACTAAATAAAAACAAATATATTACGTTTATTTATTTGACCTCCAGGTTGCATATTTAAATATGTTTCAAATGTCATAGGTACTTTAATATGACATTTTTATGATAAACCGTATCATTATCTCTTAAGTTTCACCGTGTAATCTGATTTTACCAAAACCAATATAAAAGTTATCTGTTTGTGGCTACGGTAGCTAGTTTTATGACAACTGGGATATAATATTTCTTTATTATAATAGACGTAAGCGTCTAATATCTATAAATTGTGGTATCCATCGTATTAGGAACAGCCGTAATGATAGTTTGTGTAATAACCACTAAACTAAATCATGAATTGAGACTAAGAATGAACAGTTGAAAGTTGTCTGAGTTATGTGCCTTATAAAATATGTTATCGTGTCAATTTATACATATTAAGATGTTTGTTTGAAAGAGGACATGAATTGGAAAAGAGTAAACTTAGATTTAACGAATGATAGAGGCGAATTTTGGAACTTACGTACTTGCGTACCTCAGTACACTTAGACACTTTTTTATTCACTCACATAGGACTTCGTCTGATTACCAACTCGCCTAAAGGTAAGCGACAGTGAAAAAAGAAAATAATTAACCCTAACCTAGAAGAAAGTACTTACTAGGTTGTAATTTGAAGTCTTCGTGTTCAAATCGCTACTAAGCACTCTACTGCACTCGTCAGAAAAGTTGATTATCGTTTTTCACTACAAACATTACACTACAAGTCGAAACACGGTAGTGCACTTTACTGTTATTTGACTATATAGAATTATTAATAAAATTGTGATACTTCCCCAGATCTAATCTGTAACGAATCTCTACAGAAAATAATTTTATTTAAATAATATGATAAATCATGTTTTAATAACAATAACTTCAATAAATAATTATTTATTTTTCAGGTAAGTTCCGAATTCAACACTCATTAATCAATGATAGCACACACGGCATTAAAGGGTAAGTGCTACCAACATTAAGAAACGAACGCTAATGTATTGCCAGTGTGATTCATTGCCGGAATACGCACATATTTCATATGTGAGTTCGTAATCTACAGTTATAGAATCGTTATGGTATTATAAAATATGGGAGGTACATATTATACAAGATTTAAATATTAAGACAAGGTTATTATACAAGGAAGTCTTTTGCTCGGCAGGAATTCCATCTCTCAAATTTAGTTATGTACGAATAATAGATATTTTTTAAATTGTGTGTTCCGAATTATAGTATACGATGTGTATTTTTCTTTATTTCATCATATCATCGGTAACACTTAATTTGGGACGTTATTATTTTAAAACAACATCATTCTTTAATGTAACGTTATAATCGTTTCATAATATCTAAAATTATTACACTGAATATAGGAAGAATTGATAATATAACGATTAAGATTCTGCGGTGATATCTAGAGACATGAGATTTTTATTTTTATTTAAATATCTATGTTATTAAATACAATTTATATTTGTTAATAAGCCCCTTGATTTTCATATTTAATATCTCAAATCTAGTTAAAATTCTACGTATAAAAAGCAATAACCATTAAGTTTCCGTTTATTTCTTTTGACACTACCGCTTGGCACTACTGGTAGAGTCATGGGAAATTTTACTTTCCTTTTTAATTTTAAATTAAATTTTACTTAATTATTTTTGGGTAAAAGCGCAATTCCCGTGACACTACACTGTCGCTAGTAGTGATGATGTTTCCCGTGCACGTCTGGTTATTTTTCACTGACATTTAATGGAAAAGCATAAAACCCTACTTTCGATTGAGACATTTCTACGTAAAGTTATTATTTAAAAAAAATGAAGAACTAGGAGTACTATAAAAATAAAAGCATAGAACTATTGTTTTGATCCTTTTGTAATTTTAATGTAATTATTTTAATTATCTGTTAAAATATAGTATAGTCAATGTATAAATTAATTATATAATACTAGCTTTTACCCGCGACTTCGTCCGCGCCACATATTTATTAAAGTAATTGAGGCAGTACCTACTCGTATGTCTACTACCATACAAATTCACGTTTCCTAATCAAAATCGGTCTAAGTCAAAGTTTTATATTTATTAATAAATGTACAATTTACACGGCAAATTACAAAAAAAAAATTAGGTTCCAAAAAATTTATCAAAAACAGACTTTAATTTAAAATCATATTGGGACGGTCCACCAAATTTTATTAGAGTCTATTAGTAGATATTAGTAGATATATCGTCTGATTACATGAACGCAAATTTTAGTTTGTTGCTCATATTTCAAAAACCGCCCCACTGATTTCGATAAAATTTATATGACCACCTCTGAACTATAATCTACCAACCAAAAAAATAACCATCTAAATTGATTCACAATTGGAAATACAACTGGATTGATAACCTCCTCCTTTTTGAAGTCGGTTAAAATAGCATACAAAGAGTGCAAAGATCCTTCCATGCACACTTTTACTCCTCATTTCCACTCTTTTCAACTCTTTTCTGTGATAAAAGTCGCCGTTGTCCTTTCCTAAGTCTAGTCTATCTGTGCACCAAATTGTAACAAACTCTTTAAGTGGCTTAGGCGTTAGGCGGTAACGGACAGAGAGTTACTTTCATACATATAATTTCGTATTAGAATTGAAAACAGGTGTTCCTGATCATTTTATAGGAGGCAGTTGTAAAAGATTACCGAAAAGTAATACGTTTACTCCTCCAAAAAACTCATTTTCGCAGTTCTTAATTTGCCTTAATCGAGCGTCCATCATGCATAACATTTGATAAGACACCATGGAAATCTCGTCGACTATCAAAATTCTGTCTGATACGCCATTTAGTGGTTGCGCCCATCTTAAATATTGAGGTTGTATAGTGCACTGTATTCTTCTTGTAAAGCCCTTTTATTTGATACCCATGTTGATGGGATTGATAAAACCTAAGTTATCCGCCATTGTGTAGAGGCCGCCATCTTGGATTTTAATTTTATATAGTACGCTGTATTCTACTGGTTGAGCACTTTCATTTGATACCCATATTGATGGGATTGATAAAACCTACGTTATCCGCCATTTTGTAGCGGCCGCCATCTTGGATTTCAATTTTTTATAGTATGTTGTATTCTGCTTGTTGAGCCCTTTAATTTGATACCCATGTTGATGGGATTGATAAAACCTACGTTATCCGCCATTTTGTAGCGGCCGCCATCTTGGTTTCAATTTTTATAGTATATTGTATTTTTCTTGTTGAGCCCTTTCATTTGATACCCATGTTGATGGGATTGATAAAACCTAAGTTATCCGCCATTGTGTAGAGGCCGCCATCTTGAATTTTAATTTTATATAGTACGTTGTATTCTACTGGTTGAGCACTTTCATTTGAAACCCACATTGATGGGATTGATAAAACCTACGTTATCCGCCATTTTGTAGCGGCCGCCATCTTGGATTTAATTTTTTTATAGTATATTGTATTCTGCTTGTTGAGCCCTTTCATTTGATACCCATGTTGATGGGATTGATAAAACCTACGTTATCCGCCATTTTGTAGCGGCGGCCATCTTGAATATATAAATAAATGATACCGCTAGAAGCGTCTTGAAACGCTCTTGAGAGTAAATGGCTCAAACGGGTAAAAGTAAGGTGGCACTTCATATGCCGAAACATAAACACCGCACTTATGTAACCTGACACCCGTTTTCCCGCCAAATTTGTAAAACGCGAAAAGCGGCCAGTGTATCAAGCGGTTATATAAGTATCCCCGTATAGTTAGAAATTATAAAATTGCTGGAACAAACGTTTATCGACTCCATTTCAAGTGTCTAGATACAAAGTATCATGGATTTATCTTCGATAATATTGAACTTGCAGACTTTCACCCCCAATTCCACCCCGTAGGTACAGTTCGAAACTACAAAACTGCTAAAACATACATTTTATGGTTTCGTGTTAAATATCTAGACGTAAAGTTTCATAGTCCTTCAACAATGACGAAGTTTTCCATATAAACTTTCATCCCTTATTTTAACCCTTTCAACCCTTTTTTCGGAACAAAAAGTAGCCTATGTCCTTTCTCGGGATATATTCTATCTATGTATAAAATTTCATCAAAATCTGTTGGTTGGTTTAGGCGGTAAAGACGGACAGACAGACAGACAGACAGACAGAGTTACTTTCGCATTTATAATATTAGTATGGATTTATAATCAAAATGTTCCGACTAATTAAATCTAACATAAATGTGAGTTTGATATATTTGCGTTGACAAACAGACGCTAATAAGGACATATATTATTCGTTTTACATATCGCTTCTGACAATCGGACAGTTTTAACACTAAAACAACATGCTTAATTAAATTTTAGGCTAAAATCAGTATACTACAATTTATCTAGACAGAATAAATTTATTTTTAAAATATTCATTTTTGTAATTAGGTATATTATAATCATCGGCTGTGATCACACAATATTAGCAATTTATGTTTTATTTAAACACCATTTTTTTCATTAGTCGTAAATAACACTTGTAAGCATAAAACTATTTCGGACAGTAAAATAAAAGACAAAGATAAAGAATAAATTGAAAACCATGACAAAACAAAATGACCGTCTACGAGTCCATATATGTCTATATGCCCATACATAAGGTCAGAAAAATATTAAATTTCTACGAGTATGATTCCCAATGTGCTCTTTTTTATGTTTATTTCACCCTAATAAGGTCTATTTCAGATGTTTATTTGTTGTTTGTTTATTGTAGACGTCTACCGCTTAATTCAGTGCTAAGATCTAAAGGTTTTCTAAATTTAGGCTTGAAACCAAAGCAATGCCATGTATACATTTTAGTTAGACGATCAAAAAGGATCTAGCTAAGGTTATAAATTTAACAGTTCGGCAATTTTCAAGAAAGTGTAAATATTGTAATCGTGATTTTTTTTTTACAATAAGAAGTATTATTTTACACATTTACTAACATTACTATAAATGTAATTTACTACAAATTTATTTTAGTTTAATTTTTGAAGTTAGTTACCGTTACTTATTTGCGTGCTCGGAAAAAAATATAAAAGAGATTTTTTTACGACTCGTGTGCAATGTGCATACCCCACACCGACACCCAAATTCGATACCTGAAGTTATTGACGCGTTTCTTTTAAAGGGATTTTGGGTTGTTGGTGTCAAGGTTCTCTACTGTATAGCCAACTTTGATCTAAAGCAAAGAGCGTTAGTTACGCGTTAGCGCTGATACTTCTTAAAACTCAAAGAACTTCTCACTTGCGTGGTTACTTATGAACAAAACTAAATTCTGAAAGATATATGCAAAGAAATCATCTATATCCAAATTTATTCAGTAAAGTATCAGACAACTGGCGCTACCCGATTAGGACATTATACAAATACAACTTAAACGTACCAACATCAAAACTAACTTTACATAGTACCGGTCCGCATGCGATGGCTACAAACATTTATAATAAACTTCCCAATAAACTTAAGGAAACTGAAGACGAGCGTAGGTTTGTCAGGACCTTGAGAGATCTGTTATTGTCAAAAGCCTATTATAGCCTATCCGAGTTTTCAACCGATGACCTAAGAACCTTCGAAGAAGAAAACCAAGTACCTATTTGACTGTGAAATGAAACGCTTTGCTCCAAAATGACACTTAAATTGCAATGCCCGGTTGGGGTACGTTGTGCTACGACTAATTTTGTTTTAAATGTACTTATTTATTACTGTAACATAAAGAAGCAATAAATGATTGAGTATTGAGTATATTTCTTAAAATAGGTAACTTAAGTTTACTCTATTTTTTTTTCTAATGAACAAAACTCATTCCGTTTACGAAGTAAGCATAGCTGTTATAGTCGGTAGAATTATTCTAGTCTATGATACAATTTTATCAAGTGCCATTACTGGCGCAAGCTCTAATCAAAATGTAGCCAGCCCACATCTTGTCAAACCGCCGATAAAGCTCCCCATTCACCAGGCGAGGCGACTCGCGGAGACAAATCTGCACAATTACTTTCTACGCTAATGACGCGCGATACCGTGCGATGCCGCAGGATTTATAGTCAGGCCATCTGTGGGCAGCTTTACATATATTTTCATATTGAGAGATAGCGCGCGAAAGGATTCTACTTCTTGTTCTTATTTTAAAATTGTATTTTGTTTCCTTTTTTTGTAAATAATACCTAGTAAAGTTTTCGTTTTAATGCACTTTTTTATAAATAATATTTAATTTATGTACTTACGATTGCAAACACCGTTAGATTGAAAAGTGGAGGCTAAAATCATTGTGGCATAAAATCATTGTGGCGTTCCAAAAAAAACAATCTTTTTTATCTTAATACCAATCAAAAACTACAAAAAAACATTTTAAGAAACTGCCTCTTTCATATTCTAGCAAACCAAGCTTCCGTCATTTCATCAGTCAAGCGGCAAAGAGCCCGAAGGCACCAACAAGTTAACCAGAGTTTAAACTGCGGTTAATGTATTAACCTCGTTTAACTCGGCTGAGTTATCGCGCCACAATTTATCCTGTAGGTGAACTCGAAAAAGTAATGCAAAAAAGTTTAATAAAGTGACTTTGTCCTGGGACACACGCTCCCGGAGATAAGGGAGGCTAAAGTTTCTTTGTGATACGAAGTATACTTGATGTACAGGGAATTATGCTTCGTCATTTGCGTCGCCTTGTTATTTTTAAACTGCTTTGATTTGATTACTTTTTTCCTAAGACAATAAATAATATACTGCATTTGGCTCTTGTGCTAAAGTCAGACTAGGAAATATTACTGTTTAATCAGTTGTTTCATAATTATCATCACCATAAGCCAATTTAAACGCACTGCAGGACATACACTTACTCCTTCTTTCGTCAAAATTCCCTTTTTTAAGCCAATCTCATCCTTTTTTACATGGTTTCAAACGCTGTATCGATCCACTGCGGTTGAGTTTAATGTACTTTTCAAAGTGACCACTCAATCAGAGACTTTCTTCATTGGCCATGACCCCGTCTAGCTAATATTATGTCACTAAGCGGTAGTGTGTCCGGTTCAGTACATTAATACGGTCTGGCTTGCAAATCACCGCTTCCAGCTCAATAGTCAACTAATCTCTCTCCGCAATAGTAAACTAATCCGCTTTTTATTAATCTCTGACTGACAAGTGGAATGATAATAATATAGACCTAGGGACAGTGTTTGATTGTTAGTAACACGCTTGATAGTTTCTTCGCCATTTTGCAGTCTTACCATAAAAAGTATCATATTTACGTATTCAACAAAAAAATGCGAACCCCAATTTTTCCACTTTGACTTTTATTGATGAAACAAAATAAATTCTCTGTAGCGGTTTGTTTTACTCAAAAGCTTTTTAAATTAGTTGTAAACTATTGTTTTGACTTAACTATGAAGTTGAAAACTTTTCGCCGCGATTGCTGAAATCACAGAGCAAGGAAGCCAATTATCCTAAATATCTCGGTGACGAGCACAGTGATTTGGACTCTCCGTGTGAAAATAGCTACAAAGAACTGTACTGTTATGGGCAGGCATATTGCTTACAATCAAACGCAAATTTTGTTCGCCCCATCACAAGATTTAAAAAAAAATGTAATTATACCCCAATTTATCTACCAGCTAAGTAAGTAAGTTAGTACTAGATAAAACACTCAAGCCTCCAGTCCCAGCAAGCCAAATGGCCGTCAATCACGACAATCAAGTTCCAAGAGGGCAATTACCGAAGTTCTAACATCAGCCAGTGACAAATATCTCTGCTCCAACAAATACTGTGGCCGCGATTTTTTCGCTTTATCGCCTGCCCCAGGCTACGGGGCTGATACACAATTTTTCAGCGTGATATCACTGAGTAGGAAAATACGCAGAGAAATGTTTACGAAAATTGAGAATGTTTTTTATAACATTGATCATTTCTTTATTTCTCTGAATTAGATTGAAATTCATGTGAGTCAGAACATGTTTTTATTTTGAAATCATTGCTTTTTTTTTAACTTAAATCTTCTAACAAACGTTGTACATAATAATGTAAAGGTTTAAAAATAAAAATTATTAAAATATGGGATTAAATTGTAATCGTATTTGAAGAATGGATGTCTCTTGGCATGTTTTATTTTGTATTCCGTGATAATCTTGCATAATAAAATAAACAAAACTTTTTTCCTGACAAGTGAAGAGAAGAGAAGAAGTCCTGCTCTTCAAGGCGTCTCACTACACAACTGATTGACTTTTTATAGACTAGGTATAAGTCTAATATTGCAGTAAATTACATACAAGCCACTTCATTCATGAGTGTCGTTGAAAATATTCGAACCAAGAAATTTGACTAAATTAAACTTGAAATTTCATTTAAACTATAAAATGTGTTACCTTACCCCTTATTACATTTAATTTGAGTGTCTTCATATTGAGAGTGAATTGATTTCTTTTAAGTAAATGCGTTCAACGCATCGTTTATTAATGGTATAAATGATGGCAATCAAGTGGAAACCTGCCACGTACCTGTAACATGTGGAAACTCTCTTCTCGTCTCGCATAATGCAATTTGTAGCCGAAAATCTCAAAAGTTTGAAAAAAACTTGTCAAAATGTGTACTCTTACAATGACAAATTTGTGATAAACTGTTGCTTGGGACATATCAGACTCATGGGAAGTCAGATTAAAATTTGAAATGTTATCAAAAAGTATCAATAGACAACGGCTATTTTCTTAATTAGACTCTCTCTCTTTCTCTCTGAGTGTTCGTCACTCTGCATAAAAAAACTCTGTATAATAATTTACTCTGTAACGATATAGCTGCTGTACCAAGTTGAGTCTTTAAAAGTTGATCGCTGAAAGTTCGCGCACCTCGCCGCGACTCCAATGATATATCGGATGACATTAATCTTCGTGCCGTTGTTAAACGTTAGTTAACCTTTGTGGTGGAGCCGGACCTTTTTGCCTTTCGTTATTATATAATTTTATCTAGCGAACTTTGGATAAATTTAAAACAATATTTTAGTACTTTTATTTATGTTACCTAAAATATGTCAAAGCCTAGTCCTACTTCCTCCTAATATTATAAATGTTTGGATGTTTGTATAATCTGTGTGTGGTGCGCTAAAAGAAGTTTTAACTTCAAAAATACGCAACGCGGCTAAATATATTGTCAATTAAAAAAAAGTTTATGTCCAATAATTTTAATGTATCCAAATTCAATATTACATCTTTTAGATAGTCATCTTTCATCTATCGTTCACCACAAAAAGTAACTTTATATTTTAGTAAAAAAAACCGTCATAAAAGCAGAGTGTTGCAAGTTTACTATCAAATATTTCAGCTATCTATATCTCGGAGGGTGACCAGTGTTGGAGGGTGGCCAGTGGGCCAGATAGATGATTAATCGCGATCGCCGGTATCCGTTGAAAGGTCACGGTAGTATCACCCGATCTTAATTTACAGGTTTTTTCCATTATTGTTTCGATTTCCTGACAGGATGTGAACTTAATGGTTGATATTCATCTATAGTTTTCATTTACAAATATTATAAATTTGATACTTTTGTGTACTTTAATTTAATTTTGCTGAACTTGGCTTTTTTAGTATTAATTAGGCCATTGTGGTTCATTTTTCACTTTGTCTACTCCAACCAACTCTAAAACATATTTTTAATTTTACTGTAAGTGTAATATATAACTTTTACTGTTATTACTTAAGTATTTTAAAAAACACATCCCGCTTTTTAACATATTCTTAAAAACCCTTTCCATTTTAAGGTTGCGTGGAAGAGATCGCTTTTAGTGATATAGGCGCCGGTCGTAACACAAGTTTTTATTGGTTTTTCTTCTCCAGTATAAGTGTTTTTGTTTGTGGTCAATAAAAGTATCCATATTAATACATAGAAACAACCAGACACAGAACAAACATCCGTACTCATCACGCAAACGTGTTTGCGGGAACCGAACCCAGGACCTCCAGCTCAATGAGCAGAGTCATTGCCAACTGAGTTACGAGCCCAGTCGCACCATATATTATACGCATTACGTATATGCGTAATCATAATAATCATAGCCTTGCAGCGAAAAGTCTCCGCCAACATCTTAAGAGACTTTCGCTAGTCGGTTGGATTAAGGGCGGTCTAGTAAGGTCTTAAAAATATATTAGTGGTATATAATAGCTTTGAGCCCAGAATACTCCAATGCCTAAAGACGAAAGTCTTTAACCAGTGCGTGTTGCCAGTGATGGCTTATGGAACTGAGACGTGGTCCTTAACTGTGGGCCTCATAACTAAGCTCAAAGTCACACAGCGAGCTATGGAGTCTCTTTGCGCGACAGAATCCGTCATGAGGATATTTGCAAAAGAACGAAAGTGGCCGACATAGCTCAAAGAGTAAGCAAGCTGAAGTGGCAATGGGCAGGTCACATCGCTCGCAGAACTGACAACCGACGCGGAAGAACGGTTCTCGAGCGGCGACCACAAACCGGAAGACGCAGTGTAGGAAGGCCTCCCACTAGATGGACAGATGACCTCATAAAGGTCGCTGGAAACCGCTGGTTGCAGGTTGCGCAGGACCGTTCGTTGTGGAAATCTAGGGGCTTATGTTCAGCAGTGGACGTCTTGCGGCTGATGATGATGATGATGATGAAGTGGTATATCAGCTATCAGCTTTGCTTAGTTTGAGGTCAGATGGTGCTGGGTGTGAAATGTCCACCAATATTTATTTATTTATAATGTTAGTAGCATGAAGATTAGTCTAATACATAATAACACATTACACGTTAAATACATTTATGATATTTCAAATAAAAAACGACAAACATCTCACATTTAAAAATTAAAAAACATTTTTGTACAAACAATAGTGTAGCAAAACCGCAGAAGAATCGCTTACCCTAAAAGCTTTGATCTAAACATGCCTTTATCGAAAGGCCAAAATCGTTATCTATAGAATCGATCACCAAACCGTCTCGATTACCGATCAGTCCCACGCACATGTGACCCCATAAAATTATTTAAATGTGTTTTTAATCAGCGAAACCGAGACATTTAGGTGGGACGTCAGAGAGTTTAGTATGTAAGTTATTGACTTGCCATTTTAATTACACTGGTTTACGCTAAA
The DNA here is from genome assembly GCA_017562165.1 of Ectropis grisescens. Classification (NCBI taxonomy): domain Eukaryota; kingdom Metazoa; phylum Arthropoda; class Insecta; order Lepidoptera; family Geometridae; genus Ectropis; species Ectropis grisescens. The sequence goes on along the minus strand of CM029770.1, from coordinate 3,658,348 downwards.
CGGATTTATATTTTTTTTATAATATAGATTATACGATACGATACGAGCACGATATGGACCTGATGGTAAGCAACAACCTTGCCAAGTGAAGTGCTACGCTGAGCACGAAGAGTCCAAGTCTAGCCCTTCACTGCGCTCGTCAGCCGGAGATATAAGACGATTAATCTCCTTAGCGCAGTCATTAATTAGGTAAGGAGAAAAATTGTCTTTTTTACAGCTTGGTGGTAGAATAACTGGCAAAGGCCTTGAGTGCCAGTTTTAACACTAACAATGCCCTGGGCGTTATTGACCGGACTTAAAGGACCTTTAGAAAGAAACTTTTAAATCCGCCGCTCGGCGCTCGGGACGATCGCCCTACCGCGCCCCTACCCTACCCTACTCCGCTACTCAGGCAGCCTCGTCAAAGAGTTCGACCACTGCTAAATCTTAAAATTAAAAAGTCCAGTGATTTGATGTTTGTTTCTCGTGAGCTCTTCACCAAGTCAACCGAAATTCACAAAGTTGATATTTGAAATTTGGTCCAACTTGAGAGAGGATAATTTTAAATTTCGGCTGGTGGCAGTTTTTCACGAAAATCTATGATCAGGCTACTGAAACTGGTATCTTAACTAGTTAAATGTATTAATTAATGCTTTCATTATCATTACTCTGTTAGAAATACATAAACAATTTATGACTATGTGAATGAATAATAAGAAGAAATTTGCAGTCCTTGAATGGACAACTCTACGGAACCTAGTAACACTTACAGATTTTTTGAGTTTTTACTTTGGGCATTAGTACTAGGTATAATTGTTTTTCATTACTCAATTACTTTATTCGTTAGCTTCCATTATCATTGGATTGTTAAAAATGCCTAATTAGTTTTGTATAATTATTAATGTAGATAATAATAGAGTAAAATTGGTAGTCCTTGAATAGCTCAGAGTGATAAATTGTAAAGTTTTTTGTCATAGACAGCCTAATATTTGCATGCCGTAAGGTTGATTATGGAGTTCTCAATGTAAACATTTAAGATCTTATTGTAATTACCCATTTTCGCAAATAAAGAAATTCATTTATTTATTTAAATTTGTTGACTACGAACCGATTGAATCCAAATGTTAAGAAACTTCAGAGGTCCTCAGCCAACTCGCCCACCATGTTGGATTATGGCTTCTCTCGTTAAGAGTGAAGGCTTCGAGTCCCAACAGTGGGAATATAGGTAGTATAAGAACTAACGCGGTTGTTACACATATTTGATTAAGCCAACGAGTAACGTGGCACGTACATACATATATCACGTATATGTACGTTTGTACGTGCCACGTGTCCAATCCGACCAAGTTCCGGCCGCGTCCGGGGACTTTTTCAAGGAGAGTGCCAAACGCGTGCCATCTCCTTAAAACACTGATCGTCATTTTACACATATTGAATCTATAGCCCGAAAAAGATCATTTTTCTTTTTAGACTACTTTTATGCGAATAAGTATTGTAAAGAGTTAAAAAAAGGGACAAAACTACGGAATTTTCGTAATTTGTGAAGCAAGAAGCGTAAAACTTGCTTGCTTGCTTGCTTTTTAACCCCCGACAAAAAAAGGGGTGTTATAAGTTTGACGTCGATGTCTGTCTGTCTGTCTGTCTGTCGGTCTGTCTGTCTGTCTGTCTGTCTGTCTGTGTGTGTCTGTCTGTGGCACCGTAGAGCTCAAACGGATGGGCCGATTTCGATGCAGTTTTTTTTATTTGAAAGTTAATATCCGTGCGGATGTTCTTAGCTATGTTTGGTTAATATCGATTCAAAATGGCCGCCTCCACAAAATGGCGGACAAAATATTTCTTCACAACCTACCTCAATGTGGGTATCAAATGAAAGGGCTTGACTAGTAGAGTACCAAACGCTATAACAAATTTCAAATCCAAGATGGCCGCCACCACAAAATGGCGAATTATATAATATTTTTCACTACTACCTCAATATGGGTATCAAATGAAAGGGCTTGATTAGTAGAATACTTTGCACTATGACAAATTTCAAATCCAAGATGGCCGCTACCACAAAATGGCGAATTACATTTCCTTTTTCACAATTCCCTTAATATGGGTATCAAATGAAAGGGCTTGACTAGTAGAATGTTGTACAGATAACAAATCTAAGGTAGTCGGGGGTTAATCAAAATTTTTAATTTTGTTCTTGTTAAGCATTTTATTATATTTCAACATATATGAAATTCAAATTTTTTTTTAAACAATTTACCCTTAAGGAAGTAGCATCCTTATATTTTAATCGTTTGGGTTAGGCGCAGGTTATTCCGCGGGGCACTGCTAATTGAAGTCAACGCATTTATTTTCCTTGTGGGTCTAGGTTATACGGACATTAGTTATTAATTATGCTTAGTTAATAACAAATATCAAACTCAATTGCTTTAACATTATATAATAAGAGTATCAAAAAAATGTCAAAGCAATGAACAAAATGAGGGATGAATGAGTTTAGTTAAATTTACATATCATTGAGGCAAAAACAAAATAATAATTACAAGCGAATGGGCTGGCTGGCTTAGTTGGTAGCAAGTCTGCCTGTGAAGCCGTGGGTTCGATCCACATCCAATGCAAATATTTGTGTGATGAATACAAATATTGTACTGTTCCTGTATGTTTTCTATGTATAACTAGTATGTATCTAAAATATATAAGTATTATTTCAGGTAACTGGCTCCCATAGTTCCCCCTTTCCCATCCCCTTTGTTTAGTTTGGGGCTAGATGGTGTTGCGTGTAAAATGTTCATCAATAATTATTTAAATACTTTTGTCACTTGAAAAACTCCTCAAGGAAATAATTTGCCTCTGCGAGCAACAAGTCATTATTAATCATTAATACATAAATTCAAAACTCTCCAAAGATCTGTAAAAAATCAGCACAGTTAGCGAACCTTAAGCCGCGAAACATTGGCTTATCTTATTAGGAAGCGAGCCCACTAGGGCTCGACGCGACGTCCAATTTCGGTATTCAAGCGATAACATCTGTCTCGGTTTTTATTTATGGGCCCCGTATAATATTCACTATCTAGTTTGGTATAAATAAAGCGAATCTATACGTATTATCTCGCGTATCTGCAGATACTGCGATACGGCCTTATTTATTCGTGGTCGACTCTGTATATTCGTTCGCCTACGCTTTTCGACGAATTTTTCGTGATTTGGTATCGAACTGGCAATGTTGATTTTTTTTAATGATGACGTATAAATCAGCATAGTTGGTTTTGATTATGACGTGAGTAATATACGAATTTAAGTAGTTTTGAAATTTTAGTATGAATTTTTATGTGTTAGTCAATTCGCTCATACTACTTTCAAAGAATATGTAGTACTTACAAATTATCACTGTGTTTCAGTTTCTGTGTTTTTATTTAGTTTTGTCAACTACCACCATCACGCGTCTTATGGGTATAAATCAAAATAATAATAGTTATAAGGAAATTACAGGCAAAGGAGATAAATTGTAATGAAATAGAGCAATTCAGCACAAGCCAAAAATTTGGTTTCTTCGTGCTCAAATGGACGCGTGGTACTGTGTTGTTTTGTTCGGGCGCGTTGGTTACCATCATGCATATCTCTCGCTCGTCCCATCACTTTATATAATAGAAAAATCGAATCTAAGGCTAAATTAGCTGCCAAAAAACTAGGTGTCCTCTCAAAGGTGCGAAGGTACTTCAAGTCTGAACAGTTGCTCACGTTATACCAAGCACAGATTCGCTCCTGTATGGAGTACTGCTCGCACCTTTGGGATGGATCGGCTAAGTATCAGCTGGAAGCTCTGGAATCGATCGAGAGACGTGCCAAAAGGCTCATAGGCAATGACATTCTCGTGCGAAAAAGACTGCAAAGTCTAGAACATCGCCGGAAAATTGCTAGCTTATCGGTTTTTTATCGGATACACTTCGGAGAGTGTGCGACTGATTTGTACGATCTAATACCACCTTGCCCTTTTTTCTATCGGAATGCTCGTAGCTCGAAAAAGCGACATCGTTTCATGGTTGATGTTCCAAAGACACGAACGAAGAGATTTGACTCTACTTTTGTGATAAGAACGTCTAGGCTGTGGAATTTTTATTATGGAACGTTGCCTGAGAGGGTTTTTCCCGATAGTTACAATCTTTGTGTTTTCAAATCGAGAGTGAATCGATTTCTTCTAGGTAAACACGCTTCATCGTAGACCGCATCATCGTTTAACATCAGGCGAAATGGCGGTCAAGTGTAAACCTATAAAAGATAAAAATAAAAAAAAACTCAGAGTGTTGAGTAATATCTAGAACATATCAACATTACGGCGTCTAGTCTAGACGAGTTAACACTGTCACAGCGTCACGATTCAGGTCCGCCGGTGACAGAGGTGTGTCCCTTAAGAGGGTCCAGAGACGGACTTGGAGCGGGTTCACGGAAGAATCCGAAAGCGGTCCCAATCAAAGCGTCAAAGTTGGAATCTCGTGGAGTTTTTAATCCCAAGAGGTTATGGGCACTATGTTCGTCCGTGGTGTCATGTCTGAATTAACCGACCCAGGCGGAGGGCATGCATCATTGCATTTGTACCAAATAAAAACAGGTGTGAAAATAGCACCGTCTATTGTTTAATTACATAAAAAGCAAGAATTTATCTCCATACTAGCGGCCCGTCCCGGCTTCGCTCGGTACTATCCGAGCGAAGCCGGGACGGGCCGAAATATCAAGTGCAGTACCATCTGACAGGCTGATTTGTGAATGTAAACATTCCAGGGCCCTACCCAAGCGTATACAAAAAAAACTTTCAAATCGGTCGAGCCGTTTCGAAGGAGTTCACTTACAACGAAAAGTGGCATTGATTTATATATATATAGATTAAAAAATAAGGGTTGATCGTAGAAGGGTGAAAAGTGAGGATTGTATGTATTTTTGTATGTTGTATCATAAATAAATAAAAATTAAAAATTTTGTCTAAAAAATAAAAAATAAATTTTGGGGTGGACTACCCCTAACATTTAGGGGGATGAAAAAATAGATGTTGGCCGATTCTCATAGATACCGGATAAGCACAAAAAATTTCATCAAAATCGGTCAAGCCGTTTCGGAGGAGTATGGCAACGAAAACTGTGACACGAGAATTTTATATTTACGAGACGAGATTACGCAACAAAAGTAATTTATATCAAAAAATAAATTGGAATCATGAATTCAGGACAATGACAACATCTCCCAAAAATAGACAAACCCAAAATTAAATTTGCTTAATGTGCTTGTAACAGTATAGTAATTGTATAAATGTTTCTTAACGAGCCGACTAATGCTTCCATAAAGACACCCACACATTGTGCTTACAGTTACTTTGACATTTACATCAAATATTCCACATAAACACCTTATACTTATTCCCTGTATCAATTAACACTCTGTAAAACGAACTTGATCCCTCAAAAAATACCAGTCTTTTGTCATTTGTCTCTTTTCACAACGTAGAGAAGAAATAAGACACGTGATATCGTATCATGCCAGTGACGAGACCTCCGGCCCTCACATTCCTCTCTCGAGAGACAAGAAAGTATCAAATAATAACCAACGGACACACCTGAAGACAGACCGCTTGGCATGCATATGAAAACGACAGATACAACCCTGCAAAGGACCACAGACACCTCCGAAAACACAACAACAGCTTTACGGAAAAGTAACAGAGTTTAAAATTGAATGCAAGCTCGTCGTTCCATTGTAAAAATAAGTTTGCGAATGTGGACGAGATAGTATCAATTCGTACGTTAGCAAGAAACACATTTCAAGAGAAACATGGGCCGATGTTGGGCGAATCGAAACAAAGCGTTGTGACAACGCGATAAGCATCGACGGCGTCGCGTCGCGGAACGTCGCGAGTCGCGAAACGCCGCGCCGAATCGCGCACAACAAATTATCGATTCATAAAAACATCGATTTTAAAATATTGGCCTGTGCGGCCGTAGGGTGGCCATTAGAGCTGGTTTTATTAGCATTAAATTAATATCGAATGAAGCGCGCGAAATGCCTGAGGCGTGTGACTTTTAGATGTCCTCGGTGTAGTATGTGACGCTTACATTCTTTGATATTAATTATAATTTTTATGGCATAGCTTATTCTTGGATCGTACTGCTACTTATTCTTCTTATACGGACACTTTACGTGTTCTATTTAAGATTCTAACATAAGAGCATTGAAGCCCAGAAGAAATTTCATCCCAATACAATTAATTAAAAAAATTATGCGTAAGTTGTTGAATCTGCAAACGTTGTTCTGCTACATAAATGATCTAAAACATTAAGATATTCAAGTAACGTGACACTTTATTACAAATTCTAGTCAAAAACAAATTTTAAATGATTTTAAATAATATGCATTTAAATAATAGAATCGTGATAAATAAATTAAGAGCTGAGGTAAGAGGATGAAAAACGCTCTCCGAAAGATTTCACCTAAATGTAAAAAAAGTAGGATGAAAAATATTTATCGATTATCGACCAATTTCAAACCAACTGATAATTAATCACAAAAATATTTAAAAACAGCCGTGTCATTTTGGAATAACATCACCAGTTTTTTTTTCATACGATTAAAAAAACGCACGTGCTTATTTGCATTCTATACATAATTGATTAAGCTCCACAATCCTCAAATCGATTTAAATATTCCTAAGACAAAAGAGATCATATTGTAACATTATAGATATGTAGTTAAGAAGGCTGATAATTTATGCTTTCTTTGGTTTTCAATACAACATACACCTATTTTAATTCTTGAAAATATGTTAAAACTTTTCAAAAATGTTACGTCTTGGTTCACGTATTTTGTACTAAAAATGTTTTTGTTTTTGCTTTTAAAGCTCTGATTATAACTACATTAAAAACTACAGAACACAATATAGTTTTATATATTGTTTAAGCACATATAAACTATTTTTGGACCGAGAAAAATCTGGAGATGTCCAGATGCTCCAAAACAGCGTAAAACTAACCATATACTTACTAATCTAGTTATAAATTGGGCTTATTCTACGAATAAGATAAGCGAGCTTCGAGCTATCGTTGCATATTTTCGCATGGCCACCCCGGGCGCGTATCTCCCTCGTCCGTCATGCGATATCGCGCGATCGATCGCAGCGCATATATCGATATACTGGCGCGTCACTAGCGCATGAGATTTGTAGCAATTTTGACCAGTTTTGATGTCATTTCAAACTACTACTTACTTTTTACTCATTTTTGACATGAATAGCCGTGTTTCAAATATTTACACGTACGCGACAAAAAAAACCTTTTTTGAGTACATTGACATCCTTATGTTGGTTGTTCGAGACGTAAATGTAGACAGTAACAAATTAGACGCAAATACGTTAAAAAATCTGTTTCATTATTTCATTAATATATTTTTTTTATTTTCTGTCAAAATTGTAGAGTTCAATTGTAATTAATGTTCAGATTTATGACAATTCGTATGTTCTCTGCGTATTGTGCTCATATCTCCTAAAATAATCGAAATAGACCGAATCTGATGCTGTTAATGTTTGAAAAAAAATCCGTAAGCCAAGCTATAAAATTGAGAAGTGCTATCTAACTTATATTGAACATTTATGACAAATAACAGTGTAACGAACTGTTTCATTCAGAAACATCGTGTAATGTAGAAGCGAGTGTTGCTGATATCTCCTCGCGATGTCCTGGGCGGAGGTAAGTGTTCCGCTCAGAACGTTTGCCAGGAGCATTAGCACACGTTCATACTGACGAACACCTGTTGCCACCTCGCAATAACACTATACAAAATAAAACAGTAAAACATCTCAAAAATTAACTCTATAGTTACTACAGTATAATAGCTTTAAAAATTAAAACCGTGTGATTAAATGATTAAAACAACAGATTTTTAAATATATTTTTTTAATTGTGAGGCTACTACGAGTCATGTGTGGGTTGTGTATATGACAAACAGGTATAAATAGTAATTAGCGCAATTCTTTTTTGGTTCTCCAGCTGACAGAGTTTTTATTCACTTTATTTGACTGGCCTCGTGGCTTAGTGGGTAGCTTTGTGTTAGCTCCGTGGTGGGTAGTAACTCTGCCTGCGACGCCGAGGGTCGTGGGTTCGATTCCCACCCAGTGCAAATATTTGTGTGATTAATTCAAATGTTTGCACTGTGTCTGGGTGTTTCTATGTATAATAAGTATGTATTTAGAACTATATAAGTATTATATCAGCTATCTGGCCGCCATATTACAAGCTTTGCTTAGTTTGGGGTCAGATGGTGTTGTGTGTGAATTGTCCACCAATATGTATTATTATTTATTTTATTTAACGACTATGTAATGCGTTTGTTCATCTCGCTTAAGCATCATCTTAAGCGAAGACGCCGTCTACGATGGAAGGCGCTTGGCCAAAAGAAACCCATTCACTATCAAATCGAAGACACCCAGATACTCAGTACTTATAAGAAAGTCCTTACTGGTCTTATAAAGAATACGTTTCGTAGCATCGTAGCGAGGCTACGTAAAGTTGTAGATATAGTGCTATCACCTCATTACCCGCCGTAACGAACCTGACCTCCCACTACTGCTTATTGTGCACTGCGCCGCGGCTACTTCCATTCTCTGAAATATACCACAAAAACACCACTGAATATGAAACGTAAACGAAACATTTTTATTTGAGCATGTTTGTAACGAATACACTCTAAAAGTATTGGACCAATTCCAAAACCTCTGTCACTATTAAATACATAATCACTGATTAACATAAACTACCTCTATATCTTAGTATGAAAACTAACGTGGTTATTTTACATTTTAAATTAAAACGTGCACTCTTCTTGAAAAAGCCGCCGGATGTGGCCTAAACTTAAGCCGGACTAGACTGACTGTACATCACGTGAGCTACCCGTATATTCGTTTAAAAATACCTCTATATCGTTAATCGGTATAATTTTATTGAAATTCTAGAGTAAAGAGATAAGTATTATCTCTGGTTCACAAGCGCAGTGCAGTGTGCAGTAAGTTTTGGTCATGTGCTTGTACTGATTGCGATTACCATCTTCCACATCCCGTCACTAATTGTTGCGGAAAAAAAATTGTTTTCTTCGTTACCATCATTGACATCGCTAATTTTAGCAAAAGTTAATATCTGCTTTTGCCAATATTCTCTATTTTGTATTAATTTGCACTGTGTTTTACTTACGCTGTCTACTACAATCTTGCTTACATGTAACTTTCTTTTTTACATCATTTACTTCATAACTATTTGAAAACTCACCGACATAGCTTGCAATCGCTTAAAATATTTAAAAATATTAGTTATACAAATAGTTTGAGCATTCCAAAAAAATGTCAAGACGTACGCGCTTCGTCCAGCTGTCGAATTTTCAAGCAAAGTCAAATTGGTTTAGACTTGTTGGACGTGTGTTTCGTCAATTGATCTCAAAAAGAGATAACAGTAATTAATAATAATAACTTTATTTGCGAAAACGGGTAAGTACAATCTTAAATATTTGAACTCCGTAACCTTCCGGCATGCAAATCTAAAATTGTCTGTTACAATTTTACAAGAGCAAGAATAAAAACTTTAAAACCACTTACCTATTCAAGGGCTAGCTAATTTACACTATTACACGGTGAAGTATCAGCTTGAGGCTCTGGAATCGATCTAGCTTATCGGTTTTTATCGGATACACTTCGGAGAGTGTGCAACTGATCTGCATGATCTTATACCACTTTGCCCTTTTTACTATCGTACTTCTCGTAACTCGAAGAAGCGGCACCGTTTCATGGTGGATATTCCAAAGACACGGACAAAGAGGTTTGACTCTACGTTTGTGATAAGAACGTCTAGGCTGTGGAATGAGTTGCCTGAGTGGGTTTTTCCCGATAGTTATAATCTTGGTGTCTTCAAATCGAGAGTGAATCGGTTTCTTCTAGGTAAACACGCTCCATCGTAGACCGCATCGTCGCTTAACATCAGGCGAGATGGCGGTCAAGTGTAAACCTAATAAAGTTAAAAAAAAAAAGTTACGGATATTAGCTTCACAATTTACATATTTTACTTTCGCTCCTAAAACCTTTTCTCTGAAGCTTATGGCATTTAGCCCCATGCTAAATCATATTTTGCCCCTTATTGCTTGAATAGTATTTAGCTCCAACGGCTATATTACAGCTCAATCTGGTGTACACTAGCTGTGGTACCCGAGCGCACTTCCTCAGTAATTGAGGCAGCGCCGCTCAACTCTAGCGCCAATGGGCCGCGGTATCTCCCGCGGGCCGCGCTTGGCTGCACCTGCTATCGCCCGCTTTGTGTCCCTACAGACTGCGCCGTAATCTGTGGATAATGGAACTCATAATGGTCCGGAAGTGCTAACTCGGAGGATATTGATGTTTGGAAACTTTGAGCACAATATCTAATGCAATATGTTGTCTTAAAACCAAAGAGTTTACATATTCTACGTATAGAGTTAGATTTTCCACACGGTTCCTTTGAGTCACTCGTAACTAGCGATGACGTTATTATATACTTTCTATCATCAACAGTGTGCCAGCGACAAAAGTATGACCCTTCAATCACAAGAGTGACGAGTCAAGAAAGATTCGACCCTTTAATTTTGTGTTTTGTGGTTTTGAAGTAAAGCGTTTGTGCCAACTCCAGTTTATATTAATCGTACATGTAAATTTTCACAACTTTCGTATAATCTACAACTCACCAGAAAATTGTACGCAAATTTTTTTGTTCATATTTCAAACGAAGACTTCCTAAAGATTTGCAGGCTTGGAGGAAACAAGGAATAAATTTTAAAATGAGCGACTGAAATGTGATGAAAAAAATGTGCGACTAAAAACCGTAAGAAAAGCAAATAAAGAAAGTGACGCGTAAAATTTGTACGGAACCAATGTTATCAGCTTTATTTTTCAGATGATCATACCATAAACAATAAAATTAACCAATTTTTTTAGTGTTCCATGACACTACATCTTTCTAAAACATACCAAGACGCAACGCGGTGGTAACGCGTCATCTGCTAACCCGTTCAAGCCAGCGTGGGGGATTATGACCGAGAATCAAGGTCATAATTCACCACAATTCTTTCAATCAATTCTTACGAAAGAAGGCCCTGAGTCCCAACAGTGGGAATATTTCGTCGGCTGTGTATGTTCATCGCTACTGTCAATTCTAATATTGAATGCCGCTAGCCCGATTAATAAATCCGATTGTAAAATTAATTAATTTTAGAATCGGATTTATTTTGTAACAGTAAAATTTTTATAACTCATTCTTGTCTCATCACCAATAGACTAGATTTATAAATGAACGATTATTTTCGTCATCGTCATTATAGCTTAATACAGCTATTTTCGTAGGTACCAAAATAGAATAGGTTGTAGGTAGGTCAGGCCATAATCGTTAAAACTATTCAATAAAACAAGATAATATTTAAGGAATTTCTAGATTCGCAAAGAACGTTATCTGTTTAGAAGTTTACGACTAAATAAAATTATAAAATACATATTTTTTGCAGCAATTTGATGCTAAAATAAGACATCTATAAATAGTCATCTACATCACAGTGTGAAATTGCCAATCTAAGCGAGAAACGGTACAACATTAACATATGAAGATATATATTTGAATATAACCTGTTAAATCGATTTGTAAATCGGTCTGTGAATTCGACTAACTAGCTTTTTTCTTAGTCGATAATACGAAACCGTAACTACTTTAATGATCCATCAATAAATAATACTGTTATTTATAATATCGTGATTTAGAATTGATGGCGAATTGAATAAGTTTTTCGATATAGATAAAGAGCTTGAAGCATGAATTAGGCTTCACGTTTTTAAATTAAAATGATAACATATGGCGATGGACTAATAGGTATATGTTATACGATATATCTCAATATGTAAAAAGCCAGTGTCGCGATGTTTGTTCCCATTGAACTCTTTACCGTGAACTTCATGAAATTAATTAATGTGGAACTACCAGCCTGCGCGGTTTCGCGCTTAGTTCCTGTTTCGTTTTATTTTCCCAGTATATGTATACCAGGGGTTAGTAGTAGTGGGTCACTTAATCAATTTAAGTAAAATGTTTACAAAAATATTCATTAATTGTTAACTAATCATATTCTGCACTGAATTGTTTCAGATAATCCATTTGCAATATAATTGTTGACATATTAAATTTAATATAAAATACTTTTCTTACAATAAACAGCTCGGTGAAGGTCGTTGTATGACGGGGTCTTAGACTACAGGGATAAAATAGCCTGTGTGTTCTTCCAGACTATTCTAACTGTGTTCGAAATTTCAACCCGATCCGTTCACACGTTATGACGTGATTGAGCAACAAACATCCTAACATTGACATTTATAATTTTAGTAGGATTTGGTTCTACTTGATAGATACGATAGATTTTATTTCGATTAAAATAGAAATTTTCATTGTTTAAACCCCTCCAAAGAGACGATGTTGTTTTTTTATTTATTAAAGGGCACTGAAATTCTGACAGACAAGGAAAAGAGCGAAATTGTAGCTTACAATACAAAAAAATACTGTGTTCCCGTTTGAAGGGCAATGTTTCCAGAGATATTACAGGGCTTAGATATATAACATTTTAGATTTTTTAGATTTAGTGACGAGCGAAGTGCAGTTCTAGGTAATGATTTGGACTCTTTGTGTTCCAATAGCTGCTTGCCACTGTGCTGTTATGTGGCAGGCATGTTTCTTACCATCAGGCACATGTCCTGATCGTCTCGTAACTTTTTATTAAAAAAAAATCTTTAATTTATTAATATTAAAAATGCATTTAAATTTTAAACTAAATGTCAATATATTTGATAGATTGCTCCACGGGGGGCAATATGTTTCAAAATTATAAATATTTAAAAAGAATATTAAAACAATTAATACATTTTGCCAACTGCTAGTAGAGCTAGCGCATTAGGGTTCCATATATATGTTAGGATCAATCTGACAGAAAGATTTTTAAATAAACTTTGAAATTAATAATTACACAAATTTCAAAATACTTGTGTGTATTGGTTAATTTCCAACTACAGTAAACTAGTAGTTAAGCATATGTGAGAACTTTTTACCTTTCACAAATTTCAAAGAATTTTGTCTCAAATGGTGGTTATCTTTCAAGACTGTATTACGGAACCCTAAATTTTGTTGCTGACTACATTGAAATGATTAAAATCTTTTTATTTTAAGACAGTAAAGTTTACTAACTACAAGATTGACAAATGCACATTATGCAAAACAGTGCCAAAAATAGGAGATATCTTTACATAGAATCTGCAGAGTGAAGAAATGATATTTATAAATAGTTTGATTAAGATCTGCAAAGTTATAAATTTTTAATTGATTAGGTTGAGTGTAACGGTCAAGTTATGAAATTTAATACTTATTGCATTCGACGCGTTTAATTAAGTAACATTAACTATATATATTTAGAAGCAGTCGGTGTAGTCTCTAAAAATACAAAAACGTGTTAATTGCTGAACCCAGTTATATTTATAATATTTTATCGAAAGTAACTTGAGCGCGAAATGATTTGATTCAGAATAACAATTGTTCGTAATCTTTTATAGACACCAAACAAAGATACAAGTCAGTTATTTTACAAAATTTCAGATTGTCGATAATTCACCTTCACTTCAAAATAACTATTTGTTGTTTTTTTTTTGTTAGTTTATAAGAGAATAGTTATTTGTTATACAAGAGTGCAAAGTTGATTTTTAACCGCGTGCTCAATTTTGATGACCGAGCAAGCGAAGGATTCTAAAATTGCAGCGAGCGCAGCGAGTGATTCAAAATTAGAATCCTGAGCGTAGCAAGGGAATCAAAAGAGCACAAGGTGAAAAATCTTTGCACTCGAGTGCAACACGTAACTTTTCATTCCACCTCAGCGAGGAAATGTACATCTACACTTGGAAAAAACTCAGGACCGCAGGCGGGTTCGAACCTAGTACCTACTTTATGATTGAGAAATTGGAAGCTCTACGCTATTGTACCTCTTTTTTATAGTAAAACAAATATTTATTGAAATTAGAATTTTATTGTAAGTTTTTATGGTTATTTATACTAAAAAGATTAGCAAAGCACAGTTTTTGTATTTGTAAATGTAATTTAAAATCTTTTTTTTAACTTTATAAAGGTTTACACTTGACCGCTATCTCGCCTGATGTTAAGCGACGATGCAGTCTACGTGTGAATGCTTACCTAAAAGAAACCGATTCATTCTCACCAAGATTATAACCATCGGAAAAAATCCACTCAGGCAACTCATTCCACAGCCTAGACTGACTTATTATAAAAATAGAGTCAAATCTCTTTATATGTGTCATTGGAACATCAACCATGAAACGATGTCGCTTTCTTGAACTACGAGCAATCTTTCAACAGTTCTCACGGTTGAAACCGTACATAAAATAATTGTCAATCGCAGAACTGTACTATGTCCGGATTAATTATTATGTTTCTAGATTTTTATCATAACCTAATGATCTGTTGATGGCTCCAACCGAAAACCAGTTTACATTTTCAACATTTCTTGATCACAGGATGAACCAAATTTTGCACCCATTCATAATTCTTGCAGCCTTGACATTTATCTTGATGTATTAATGAGGATTTAAAATATATTAATTCATGGCTAATTGATATCAATCTCAAACAATGATAGGTACTTAAATCAATGTAAATACATTTATTTAAAACTAGCTGTGCTTTACGGTATAGCCCGGAGTTTAACTCATCATCAGCCGCAAGACGTCTACTGCTGAACATAGGCCTCCCCAAGATTTCCACAACGAACGGTCCTGCGCAGCCTGCAACCAGCGATTCAACCGAGTTTAACTATTTTTCGTTTATTCTACAAATTTTTTTCAACATTTATACTGCGTTTATCTGTTCGAGTTACCCACTCTAGAAAACGTCTTAGACTAAAAACTCATGGAACGGTTCCCAACCGCGTCACCACGCGGGCACACCCCGGACACTCCACTAAAACTCCATACAACCGCCGCTGTGGAGTTACCTACTCTTCACACAACTACGCAGATGTCGTTCGTACACACGCGTGAATGTGTGCGTTAACGCTAGGGCTACTGAATTGTTTTATTGAATAGTTGTGCCCCTGAGTTCACCTGGTGACGTAGTCTATAAACTTGCTAGTTGAGTTACATAAATAGAATGGAGCCAAATTATACTATTCCAATTAAAGGGTAGTTTGCACAGATTTCTAAATTGTTTCAGAAATCTGTGGGTGTTTGTATTGCCGCGTAAAATGAAACGAAACCGATGATAGATTAGATCAGGTACTTAGATATCTATTTCTGTTAGTAGGTACACATTCGCATTTTATTTTACACTTACCCAGGAAGGAAACTTTATTCTGTCACTACAATTATTCCTCCAGGCATTATCAATTGGGCACATAAGTTACTGGCTGTGTGAGTTACGAACTTTGAGTTAAAAATGATTTCGTTATTATAAACAAATAAATATTGGTAGGCAATTCACACACAACACCATCTGACCCCAAACTAAGCAAAAGCTTGGAATATTATAAAGCAACGTTATTGAAAAGTTTATAATCTTACGTTATTTTATCATTAGGAAATTAAATAAAGCTTTTAATCTTGTCACGTTTAGTTGACGGACAGCCGTAAACAGCACAACAACCCACCATACCATGATGATATTTCGTTTGGAATTAGATGTTCGATATCTACCCTACGTTGAGTGCTCCTTTAGTTTTATTTAAAAATTCACGAGACCGCTGATTTTCGCGGATACGCAGCCGCCGCGGGTGAGATTTTCGTGGCGGGCGGGCGGCGAGCCGCGTGGCAGCCGCACGCGCCAACCCCTCGTGAGATTTGATTTCAATTTTTACATATAAATCTGGTTGAAATGGTTTTTAAGAATACCTACATTGAACAGCGGGGTGTAGCTACTTAAAATACTGAAAATACTAGAGATTTCCGGATAAGAGCTAAGTTTGTTTAACACCGTAAGGGTCATATGGATAAATCTTCGGATGAGTGACCAGGGCACAGAATAAATATTAGTGACCAGGGTAGCAATTCAAAGATGGCGTCAGCATATGCTTGACAACTCATTCTCATCATTACATTCACCAAAAATATTTTTATTTTTTTCGACACTGTTTTAATTTAATATAAAATTAATATTTTAGTAATGTAAATTGTTATTTATGATTATTTAATTATGTTCGTATTTTTTTCGGCATTAATTTGCCAAAAACAAGTTTAAAAACATTAATTGTCTGTAAATTTGCGAAACAATTTCCTTAATATACGTTGGTTTCGATTTATTTCGAACACAAAATCGAATTTTGTTGGATATTTTTTTTTATTAGTAAACAGGTTAGTTACATGTTATATTATGATCTAAAATTATCATTGCTAATTATTATTTATTAATGTCGTAATCCATGCTTTTAACTTTAATTATATGCATTTAAAACAAAATAAAATATGAAATCTAAATGTAAACTTGACTTCCAATACGAGTTTCCACCGCAATTTTATAAGTAACTAGATGCCCGCCCCGGCTTCGCCCGTGGTATATTATATAACACTCATCGGGATCCCGTACATATCCAACGGTGAAAGAATGACTGAAATCGGTTCACTCATTCCTGAGAATATCGATTTCAAACAAAAAACCTCTTCAGCAACCTGCTACGCCACCTGTCGGAAATTGGTCGTAATCCAACTCAGATTTAGAAAAAAAAATAGCAAAGGTTTATATTCAATGCACAGATTACTGAAATTCAATGACGCAATCTTTGACACATGCTGTCATGTGTCATGTCAAAGCACGAAACGTACGAAAACTCTCAAAAGGGGAATATTGTTCCCGATTTTGTTACATTCTTGTTTCATGCTCCGCTTTAATTAATAGTGGAGTTATTTTCTATAGCCTAAAGCCTTCCTCAATAAATGGACTATCCAATAGAAAAATAATCTTTCAATTCGGACCAGTACTTCCCGAGATCCTAGCGTTCAAGCAAACAAACAAACTCTTCAACTTTATAATATTAAGTATAGATATAGATATAGCATACTTTAACATTAAATGGTACAAAAAAATACATCTCCTGTCATAGTTTTATGTTGAAACTAATATTTAATAATTCGTCTACGACATTTCTATAAACGTAATATTTGCTGAATGTTATACAGCGATAGAACAATTCATAAAAGATATGATAGAATTATCTTAATTATGCCCGACGTAATGACAACACCTACTTAGATTGCGATTGAGCCCTGTTGTGTGATTCAAGTCTAGAATGGAACACAGTCTGATTAAAGTCTAGAACAGAATAGCACATCGGCTACTGTTCACTGCGTCAACTACGCGGTAAAACAACAAAACGTTGCATTTTCAAAAATATTTAAAAACGGAAGTTCTAAACTTGATTATTCTTATAAATCCAAGTTTAGTTTGTGCTTCCATCCCTACCTGCCGCATACTGAGAAAGCGTCCTATCGTACAAAGTTGGTGCGACCTGATATCTTCTCCGCCGCGGTGGAATCCAACTTTACGACAAATATTATCGGCATGAATCAGGTGCAAGCGAGCTGCTATCGCCCGGCGCACGCCTCAAATATCCGACGACCGGCTCAAAGCTCCGCGGGCGCAATAAATATGACATGGCAACTTCGACTTCTGACACTTATACGGCGACATTGTGGGGTCATTGGTTATCGGATATATTTAGCTATTAGCACAGCTTCGTGGTTTTACCTGTGTAGTCCCCGTTGTTATTTTTTCGGGATAAAAAGTAGCACATATATTCTTTCAGACTATAATCAAACTACATTTTAAATTTAAAAGTTTCCACATGATTAAACAACAAACTATTGAGTGCTAAACGAGCTGCAAACACGCGCGCCTTGAAAAAGATCGCCGTACGCGATCGAAACTTGAGTCGGACTGGACTGACTGTATCAAACGTGAGTTACCCGTGTATTTATGTAAAATATTATATACACAATATTATATCCAAACTATTCCATACGTCGAAACTTTGCCATTTTTATATTATGAGTAGGATTTGCAGTTGTAGGTATTACAGACCCTGAAGTTCAAATTTGTTACTTCGATATCTTTCAATGTCACGAATTTCAACGACAATTTGTATTTACTCAAACATTTTCATAGTGTTTGGCTCACAAAAATTAGAAGTTACTCTTAAAATACGTCACAATACAACATAACATACGTTTTGACATTTTATAAGACCCTTGAATGTAACGTAGAGTGAAACTATGTAATAGAAACAATAAAATAATAATTGGTTGTGGGTAAATATTGGTGGACATTTCATACACTAAACAAAGCTTGTACTGTGGAAGCCAGATAGCTGATATAATACTTATATATCTTTAAATATGTATTATTATACTCGTACATAGAAAACAACCAGGCACAGTACAAATATTTGTATTCATCACACAAATATTTGCGCTGGGTAAGAACCGAACCCACGACCCATGGCTTTGCAGGCAGACTTACTACCAACTAAGCCACCAGGCCAGTAAAAAATGATAATTGATAACATTAAGTGTTTTACCCCTCTCCTGTCCTTGACTCAGTAACTTGACGTCACATATTTTGCAATTTTATATTAATTAGGTAAATCAAATATGAGTTCCAAAATTAGTTACGACTCGATAGAAGAAGTTTGACTTCAGTTTCGTAATAAGTACTAAGATGTAAAATGCGTTGCCCGAATGGAGTTTCCCGATGTATACAATCTCGGCGTCTTCAAGGTGACAGTGAATAATTTCAGCGATAAGACCGCCAGTTTTTTCACTATATTTTTTATATTCATTTAAGGTGTGAACAATAAAGAGTTTTCATGTTATTTACCCAATTTAACCTTTGCCCCTATCGATTCTTTTTTATAATTATTATTTTTCTACTCGGAATTTCCGTCAAAATTTCATACTCTACGTTAATTACTACAGATATCAAGCCGAGATAACTACACAATTAAGTAGATAAAACTAAAAATAACACAAAGTTATACAAAAAAACTACGATTTCCTTTACTCATCAAGACTTTTTGTCATTAAAATATGAGATACTATTTTCAAAAACACTCTAGATCATCTCTAAAGATGTTTGATAACGTTTGTATAAGGAATTTTATTAAAATATGTGCGTATGTCATGCAATAATTTCATATCCTTATCTCAGTTTCTAAAACTGAATAACTTAAATATTCTGGCAATCCTGTCCAACTTAATGAGCAATTAAGATTGGGATCTAAGGTTATTTTGACGTATGCAAATGTTTTACTTAAATCTCGACATACCTTTTTACTTTACGCGAATATCAAATACCAATTATTGATAAGCAAATCGAATAACATTTCGTTCTTTGTCGAAACTGTACCTTATACTCGTATCTACTTTTGGTAGTGTGTTTTTAATCAAACCTATTTTTAACCCCCGACCAAAAAAAGGGGTGTTATAAGTTTGACGTCGATGTCTGTCTGTCTGTCTGTCTGTCTGTCTGTCTGTCTGTCTGTCTGTCTGTCTGTCTGTCTGTCTGTCTGTCTGTCTATCTGTCTGTCTGTCTGTCTGTCTGTCTGTCTGTCTGTCTGTCTGTCTGTCTGTGTGTGTGTGTGTGTCTGTCTGTGGCACCGTAGAGCTCAAACGGATGGGCCGATTTCGATGCGGTTTTTTTATTTGAAAGTTAATATCCGTGCGGATGTTCTTAGCTATGTTTAGTTAATACTAATTCAAGATGGCCGCCGCCACAAAATGGCGGACAAAATATTTCTTCACAACCTACTTCAATATGGGTATCAAATGAAAGGGTTTGACTAGTAGAATACTATACACTATAAAAAAATTCAAATCCAAGATGGCCGCCACCACAAAATGGCGAATTATTATATTTTTTTCACTACTACCTCAATATGGGTATCAAACGAAAAGGCTTGACTAGTCTAATACATTGTACTATGACAAATTTCAAATCCAAGATGGCCGCTTCCACAAAATGGCGAAATACATTTCTTATTTCACAACTCCCTTAATTAATTAATTAATTAATTAAGCCATTTATTCCATAACCTTAATCATATTTCATTTACAATGTTGTTAACTGTTGTTAGTATTTATCTTAATCTTAGTTGTTAGTAAGTGTGTTAGCTTGCAGTTGGGTTTTGGATATGGACCCCATTTTGGGTAAAGGCCTCCTCCAACTTTTTCCATGCCTTTCTCTCCTTAGCCTGTATTATCTCGACTTCTCTTTCACATAATTCATTGTAGAAGTCTGTTGCATGTTCGATTATATCTTGCCTTGATTTTGTTTCTTTTGATTGTTGTTGAAGTTTTTGTATCCATGTCACAGACTAAGTAGTACACTATCCGTGTTTTGTGAAAGCTTAGATCCTTAAATGCTCTCTTTGAACTCCTGTATTTGTTTAGGTTTCTTGTTATTACTTGCTGTCTGTGGACTTGCTACTATTTACATATTTCTTTCTTGTTATTATTCGCAGTTGGAGGGTTGTGGTCTAATTTCCCACGATGACCAATCGGCTTGGGAATGAACTCAAGGGAGTTTCAACATCAGATATGTTGAAACTCCCTTAATATGGGTATCAAATGAAAGGGCTTGACTAGTAGAATGTTGTACAGATAACAAATCTGAGGTAGTCGGGGGTTAATCAATATTTTTAATTTTGTTCTTGTTCTATACTAGCAACGCCCATCGGTTTTTAAATTAAAAAGTAATTTATTTCCATCAGAATAACACATGAATACTAATTGATATTGTTACACATGCAGTTCCTGTTCTTGCTAATTTCTTGCAATTAAAAGTATCTCATCAAGCTGTACAAAAATATAAGCATTTTAATTGGCGGCCTTATTTCTAAGAGTGATCTTCATGGAAAGGGCGCAGGATATGGCAAACCAAAATAGCCCTAAATAAATATCTTTCTATATATTATTCAAAACTTTATTTTCCGTGTTGTATTGGTGGAAATGTAAATATATTTTGTCACCATAAATTGTCAACACTGTCAGATTATAATCTAACGCGTGAGATTATAATCTCACGGTAGATTAGGATAGTTTGTAATCTGACGTCATTAGATTATAATCCGATGGTTTATACAATTTTATGGCGACAGTAAATATATATCACCAGCTCTGCCCAAAGTACGTTTGCTGCCTGTTTTTTACTTCCAATCAGTGGAAAGTTTTACGGACAACGCTACTAAAGTACAACTATAGGTATAAATTTAAAACTTGCATCAACTGTAACTGTAAATATACACATTAGTATCCATTCTATCCGTACTAAAAGATAAAGATAAACAGAGGACGTCCTTTGAAGTAGATTAAGAATATTTTTCAATCATAGTGACTCGGCTGCGATCACAAAAATGTAAATAAACGTATTATTTAGATTTATGGTCACGGGAATACTTATCGTCAGATGTAATGTTTTAATCCTACTACTTTCTAATATTATAAATGTTTGGATGTTTGTTGCTCAATTCTGTTGTAACACATTAGCGGATCTGTGTAATGTATTAAATTTGCATAATACTAGTAAAATGTTTTAAATATAATGTAATTAATAATTATAGGTTACATAAGTATCTAATTATAATTATTACAATGTCAACGACAAATATCAACAATAATAATTACTCTATCCTTATTTTCCCATGAAACTAAGGGGAAAATATACATAATCCTTCTAACTAAGTACTTAGTAATGACTAGGTACTCTTCTTGTTCTGTATACTTAGTACTGCTTAATACTATCAGCTTCGATCAGCCTGCGACTAATCATCAAATACATCAGATGAACGTTCAAGATCGACTTACAGTAGTAGTCACCCCAAAAGAGCGGGAAAGAGGGTAGCTCAACATGTCTGCCCTTGAATAGAAACTTTAAAAAACAAAGACGTTGTGTACTGTCGAATTGAAAACAGCTCGCTCCTGTTTAAAAGGCGGTTAAAAATAGAGTACCTACTTGCGTACTTACTCATTCCATTATTGTATCACCCATATTTGATCCTAGTGTAAAATATAAATTGGCAGTCAGATGGATTGCCGATAGAAGAGTAACCTAATAACTCAGAATTCTATAGCTTTGGAAACTACGCGAGTGAAACCGGAGGGCGTGGCCATGACCATGGCCATCTAGATCAACCGAAGATTTCTTTAATTAACGAAACGTGACGCTCGAGTTCAATTCACAGCCCATGGAAAATCAGTATGTGGTGCGTCAAAATAACTTTTCATTTCAGTAATAACATTTTGATATAACAGGCCATTTAACAAGTATTCTAAAACGTGGTTATGATGAAGTCCCGATAAATAGTGAAATAGTCTGAATATCTACAGGCGCAAAACCCGAGAGATAGAGTGCGCTCTGATATCAGAGTGTTTGCGCGAGATAACGGCCCGGACGCTCCGGGCGGGACTAGGCCTGCCCAAATTCAGTCTTGCTTTCGTGTTCAAGACTGAGACCCTGCCTAAACTCAGTCTTGGTTTCACGTTCAAGGCTGAGACCCTGCCTAAACTCAGTCTTGGTTATACGTTCAAAACTGAGGCCATAAAATTACATTTTATTGGAGTAAAATCTTAACATTCAGGCTAGAGCGGATTCAGTGTAAATACCGTATAACAATAACTTATGGTTAATTTTACATCTTTGAGTCATATGACGTGACGTCGCAAATGTTGATAATTTATATCCTGATTTGACTTGACTCATTGTATTTTGTGTATAGAAATTATTATTTTTACGCGACTGAAAGAAGTGTTATGTTTTTCGCGCGTTTCTTGTATGTTTGTAAATTTCTTTATTCCCACATAGCTTCCAAACGACTGGATGGATTTTGACAATTAAGATATTAAGTAGTGTTCTTAGATAGTGTATTATTGTACCTATTACATAATACTGTTTTGTACGTTGATTTTTTGCAGTCGGGTTTTTAATTTAAAGTTATTATATACAAAAAAAAACCGTAAATCATTTTACACTAATATTACGAAGGTGACAGTTTGTATGTTTAAATATTTGTGAACGTATCTGTGTTCCAACTGAACAGACTTGAACGAAATTCAACACGTACGTAGCGAGTAGGTACAATATCTGGATAAGCACATATTATTTATCCCATTAAAGTTAGTAGTTGTATGTTAGTAGCTAATTTAAATAAATTAGTAATTCATTAATAAATATTCTTAGTATTATTTTAGCTGTTGAGCGAAATATGCGTATTTACTTTTTCTTAATCATATAATTTTTTATAGGGTCTGGTAATTAAAATTAAAAATATTCGATTCGAATCGTTAAAGTATTTTATCCGTGATTCTTATCTATTGATATTCTTAGTATAGTTTTAAAGGGATTTGCATAAATTTCTACAAAGCAAAATACCTAAGAAATGTACAGTTAAATACCATGATCACAATCTTGGTTGCTAATCTGATTAATTAGCGGGATTATTTTGATTAATGATTATTTTCATTAAATTTTTGCTAAAGTTTGATGTGACTTTAAAATCCAATCATTTTTTGAGTAAACTTACATTAATAGATTACAACCTAAGTTTTGAACTATACTCGTAAGTCGAAATCACATCGCATTTTTTTATCTTAAGTTATTAACTGTATGTCATGAATATATCATGTGTGTGACGAATACAAATATTTATTCTGTGCCTTTGTGTTTCTATGTATCATAAATTAAAAAAATGTATAATCAATTACATTAGTATTGTATCAGCCATTTGACTAATTTAGCCTTGCTTATTTTGGGGCTGGTGTAGTTTAATATTAAATTAACTTATGAAAATAAATATTGCCAAACATTTTTTTTGTTAATATAACAGTGTAGTTTAAATATCCGATTAACACGTGAGTAAATAAATATTGACAAACATTTTTTTTCAACTTAATATAATCAGTGGTAACTTAATGGTGTTATAATATCCGATTTCTGTGGATTGTGGACTGTGGATTTGACTATTTC
The DNA here is from genome assembly GCA_017562165.1 of Ectropis grisescens. Classification (NCBI taxonomy): domain Eukaryota; kingdom Metazoa; phylum Arthropoda; class Insecta; order Lepidoptera; family Geometridae; genus Ectropis; species Ectropis grisescens. The sequence goes on along the minus strand of CM029770.1, from coordinate 3,634,292 downwards.
ATCCAGCATACAAGGGTGGTGACCTGTGGATTTGACTATTTCATTGTGAGGCACTGAGAAAGTGTGATTAAAGTGTATATGCCACTTGTAACAGGAAGCTTATCTTCTTATCATCATCTTATTATATTTTACAGTAAACAATACAATAACCATTAGTTACTATACCCATTGTTATAACACCTTTTGTAAGAAAACAGGACTTAAGTCAGGTTATATGATACGGCCAATAAATGTCAAAGCCAATAGTCCTAACTTATTTATTATGCCAACTGTGTTGGTCAAGAACCGGATCCTCAAGCAATTTATCTTTAATCAATCTCTGTATAACATTTATAAGTTAACAATCTATTTATCTTTAGACCTTTAACGGTATAGACCGATAATACAGATGAGGTTAGTGTAAGTTGTTTGTTAGGTATGTAGTTTTGTGTAGAAGTAGTTGTTCGTTGTAGTGTATAAGTAGTGCATCGGTACAAATAAAAATATATTACCAGCAGTGCCCACAGTTTTACTACCGTTGTTACCGTTTCCGTTGTTTTCTTGGAATAAAAAGTAGCCTATATGGTATTCCAGAATGTTATCTATGTGCCAAATTTCAACCTGATAGGTTCAGCCGTCCTGAGGTGATTGAGCAACGTACATTCAAACTTTGTCATTTTTAATGTTGATAGAATTACTTTTCTTTACTTCATTATTTGTTTTATTTTTCAGGTAAGTACAATTCGGATGCAGATAATTTCTCCCTAGGAGAACAGTAAGTACTACGTATTAATATTATGATATATTGGAACGCTGTAGTTGTATCCGCGTAGTTCGAATTGGTACCCAATATAAAGTACCATAAATGTAATTTACAATCTATTTCTGAATCAAATTATTATCATTTGATAGATTTTGCTTGAAAGAGTAACAAACATTTATACATCCATTCATTCATACAAACTTCGTAATAATATCATAATATTAAGAGAATTATTTTTGTTAACTTTATTGATACCAACTGGAACCATATATACTAGAAGATACTTTGTATATTTTTTATTTTAAATACATTGCTAGTCAACGGGGGTACGTAGCGAGCATTGTGAGGATCTTAGCGCCGGTAGCAGTTCGGGGTGGGCTATTTAGGGAGTAGTTGTTAGATTAAAATTGATTTGCGTTAAATTATGTTGTGAAATCAAATTTCATTTGTGAGCTTTAGAGGTAATCCTTTTAAATACATAAATATTTATGCAATGCAAAACATACAATTACAAAAAATATGTGGGGACGATTCAGCAGTCTTGTTGTCTGCAGTCTTGTTGACCGTCGTAACTCTACCCAGTCCCGGGACTGTAGTCTTGCGCCGAGTTCCGCCCTAGATGCAGCGGCGCGGTTATCTCGCCCGCCCAGCTATCGTGCTATCTGCCCGCCCCAGACGACGACGCTCAGTTTTATAACGTGTGTGCTGATTTATGTCTGATGCTTATTGCGCTAGTCTCCTGCAAGTTATTAACTCTTTTATAAGCGCTGATAGCTATTAACTCTTTTTTAAGTAAAAAGACTCTGTTGTATTAAAAAAGCCTTTTTATTTAAAGGTTAATTAAAAGTTATTTTCGATTTTAAACTTTGAAATAGCTTTTCACGCTGTTTTATGTGTTTTACTTGTGTCTGACAATATTTTCACGAATTTTAAAAGATAAGTTGAGAAACTGAGCATAATAACAGAAGGAGTTAATGATGAATGGTTTGAAAATCATTTTTGCATGCTTTGTTTATATTTTTTGTTTTTTTTTTTCTGTTATGCACAGTAATTTATGTTCTCTCTGTGTACTTAAAACATAGTTATAAATATAGCAGCACCCATATCTTCCACAGCTTTATCTTTTCCACAGCTGTACATAGGCTGGCAGGTATTTATTTCTATCTTTCTTTGCTGGTTACTTGGATCTTGTGTTAATAGATTCTAAGTTCGACACGCAATAGAAAGAACGTATATTACTACTATGAATGTATGAATATACCCGACCTGATTTCGTGTTTCCATATGGGACAATGTAATAAAACCTTTTGTGTAATCTTAGGCTGTAATATTTTGAACAACTGACAAATCGCAACAATAACTATAGATTTTACATAAACACAATCAACAATGTACAATATCAAAACAGTATTTCCTTAAATATTTTTAAAATTACAATGCTGATTAAATTGGTCGGCCATTTTTCTAACTTACAAAGCTTCAGACAATAGGATATGAAAGTCGTGAAACACTTATTACACAGAATCTCCTACATCTCAATCGCGAAACAATGTTATCTACGCCAATGGAACCAGCTTGAAGATTACTGCAAAGTCGACTTTATTCCGTTAAGTTTAGCGTGAAAATGACTTACAGTCAGAATTCGAATTGATCAATCTGAAAAATCATAAACTCAGTTAACGAGTAATGGAATGAGAACTTTCGAACGCTCGGTATAAGATTGAAAGTTTATTGTAGTGGAAGTAAGAGGTTATTTATAAGGTAAAGGGTGCAACACCGCCCCTAGGATGAAAGCTGAGGATGTGGAGATAGCATCGATGTTTTAACTAAATACGTGCAAAGTTGCCTGTGGGCGATTGCACTGTGTGGCCTTTGCGTGCCTTCTACTATATATACTTATATTTTAACTAACTGGAAAAGCAAACTTCATACCGCCATTTTTTTACTGTGCCAGCAGGATCGTCTACAAACAGTGCAAAATTAAGGTGCCGTGACATTGCAGCCTGGTGGGAGTAGTTTTTCTTCTTACATCATATAGAACATCTTACTTTTTTTCTTAAAAAGGTCATTGCACATTTTCTTTAAAAGGCTAGGCCTTTACAAATCTAAATCGCAATTAAAACTACATATATTACTAACTACTTACAATAAGCACATTTGATTTATACATTGACGGTCTTAATATATTCAACATAATCAAGCTCACTACCAATCGAAAGCGTACATTATGCTGGCAGTATTACCATGCTGAATGGCAATGCTTGTATGTTGAGTCAGTATGTTTCGATAGAAGCAATGTAGGTGTTAAATTTGGAATAAACAGATACAATCCAGTAAAGCGTGCTTTTGCTGAAAAATGGACATCTTGGTGAAACGTTAGCTTACACTACAAAACAAAACATTGAATTTTATACTTTACTAGAACAAGAACAAAATTAAAAATGTTAATAACATTCTACTAGTCAAGTTGATACCCATATTGATGTAGGTTGTAAAGAAATATTTTGTCTGTCATTTTATGGAGACGGCCATCTTGAATCGATATTAACCAAACATAGCTAAGAAAATCACGGAAGTTAACCTTCAAATGACAACAAACGCATCGAAATCGGTTTATCCGTTTGAGCTCTATGGTGCCACAGATAAATAGACAGACAGATATCGACGTCAAACTTATAACACCCCTTTTTGGTCGGGGCTTACAAAGAAGTAGAGACAGAGAATCACAATGGCGCTTATACAACGAAATCCTCAGATATAACCAGCAGCGTAACACAAATCTGTGCAATACGAAAAACACTAATAATTCCGGGTTTTAGTTTGTTTGTCCAGCCGAGACGGTTTCGCTCTACGTAGATGTACATATTGCTAGAAGTGACAGATTTGTGTTTTGATAATCTCAAATTAGAAGTTTTAAATTGATAAGCAGTACCTATTTAATTACAGCTGATAGGTACGTAGCTAATGTTTAAAAAAGATTTCATATTAATTTCTATACTAGTAGTGCCCCGCAGTGTTATCCGCTTCGTAAGCCGTTTAAATGTTACGACGTAGCTGAACAAAAAATACCCACACATCCAAACTTTGTCATTAACCGACTTCAGAAAAGGAGGAGGTTCTCTATTCGGCTGTATATATTTTTTAATATCAGTACAAAACCAAATTAATTACTAATATTTTAATTTAATCCAATTACCTATTTATAAAAATAAACAATGTATTAATTAGTTGTAGCTTATTTCCTTGTACTAGTTTAGGTATTTGTTTATTATGATCATCTATCTGTTTAGGAATATTTATTGATTGTATTAATATCAATTTCAATACAACGTACCTATATTTCCTTTGTATTGTAGTACAGATCTGATAGATACTTAGCTCTTTTTTTACCCGACTGAAAAAAGGGTTATGTTTTTCGCGCGTATTTTGTAAGTTTGTAAACTTATTTGTTCCCACGTATCTTCCAAACAGCTGGATGGATTTTAATTCATCTCAATCACCAGAGTGTCCTTAAGTAGTGTTTTTTTTTTTGCGGTTTTATTGGAATCTAAAAAACACTGGCGTAATAAAAGAAAATTACATTATAATTAAGACAAAAAGTATGCGTCATTAATAATAAGTAGTAAATTGTGTTAAGTAATGTTTTTTTACAGACGGGTTTTGTAAATTAAAGTTATTTTTAACAAATATGTATCAGAACCCGTGTCACATCTGGCCTCGTTAACTCGGCGGCGTTACGTGCGCTATCTCGGCGCTCGCGCGCGGCGCTAACGATTTATTTAGTAACGCCAGTAACGGCGTAACGACGTTTGTACAGCCGTTGCTGCCACACGTCACCGCCTAGTTCGGTTTTTATCGGCTGATAACGGCGAACCTTTGTTTTACACGGCTTGGTCAACTGTACAATTTTATGACCTACAAGCTTTTTATACGATCAAAGTTTCAACCCCTACTCGATTCTCGTAGATCGAATCGATACACTATTTTAAAAAGTCTTGAAATATGGGGATTATTTGCAATAGGGTTGTTTTTTATTTGATCTTCTATCTTGACATGCTTTGAGGATCAATGGGTAGTGAGTCCACTCGCTAAAACGTAAGTCGTAGATTAGATTCCCGTCCAGGACAAACATCTTTATTATAAATACGGATATTTGTTTTACATCAAGGTGTTTTATTTTATTTTTGGGTGTTTCAATGTTATTAAGATTATGTACGTCTTAACAATATATTGAGACATCAATACAATTAAAATTGTCATTGACTGTTTGTTTTATATCGGCTATCTAACTACAATGGTATAAACACTGCTAAATCTGGAGTTAGATGGTGTTGCGTGCAAAAACTTTCGAACAATATTTAATTAGATAACTAGATATTTTGTCTTAAGCTAGATATGCGTTGCCTGAGTGGTTTTTCCCTGATGGTTACAATCTTGGTGTCTTCAAATCGAGAGTGAATCGGTTTATTCTAGGTAAGCACGCTCCATCGTAGATCTCATCATCGCTTAACATCAGGCGAGATGGTGGACAAGTGCAAACCTATTATAGTTAAAAAAAAAAAAAAAGATAGATGGGTTCAGATGGCGTTTACTAGTTATTGAACTAACGTGGAAAAAGCTGAGTTTAAAACTTAACACTAACTTATTAGCTAGCTATGGTTGTCTCACGAAGCGACACGCGTGTTAAGTACCTGTGGTGACCTGTGTAAAACACGCTAAGTATGTGTGCGTGGAAACCAATAAATATTCATATTCATATTATTTGTTGATAAAATATTATTTTACATGTCAAATAAAAATAATTACAATAATGTAATTTGCCATAATATAAGAAAATTGTAGGTACATAGTCAAATTAATAAATTTAAGTCAAATTAATTACATTCTATACATACTAAAGATATTTCACTGGTAATCAATTAATTCGCATACAATAAATAAATATTCAATTACATTTCAAAGCAATAAAATTCCCTGTAATCATAGAAGCATTGTTCGATCAGCCATTTTTTTAATTTTGTCTTAAAAGACTGCAGAGTATACATTTATTTAGTAACTTAACGTAACGGGCTAGTCATCATCACTACGTAGTACAATGCCCGGTTTACATTATTCCAGTCCAGCGATCGAATCCAGCGCTGGATTTATTACTGGAAAAATGTAAACCGGCACTGGAAAGCAAGGAATCCAGTTAGCATTCTAGTCTGCCGGTTTACATTTTTCCAGTAAGCCATCCAGCGCTGGATTCGATCGCTGGACTGGAATAATGTAAACCGGCCATAAAACAAAGTCACTTCCCGCGTCTGTTCGTCCCTGTATATGCTTAGATTTTTAAAACCACCAAACATATTTTGATATGGGTTTATATGTGTAATACGTGTATAAAATAGCAGAGAAACATGGATAATTTTAAAGATTTCTAATGTAATGTCATAAATAAACACATTTGCGTATACACTGCAAACGCTGGCTGAACCCTATGAGCTAGACCAAATAATTTACTTATAATAATAATGTACCCCTTTATTAAAAAAGTCTCCATTAGTATATGTATCTCTTAGGAATAACCCACAGTAACTATTTTTATTAGTACTTATATTTAGTTAGCATTACACCTGTGCGAAGTCAGGGCGGGTCAGGGCGGGTCGCTCGTTATAAAATAAATAAAAATAGATGATCTTTTTTTTAGACCCAACGTTAAATATATTGAACAACGTTAAATAAAAATAATAAAATTTCACAATAAAAAAACATAAAGTGAATGAATGGGTCAGGTTGTCCTAGTTTCGTGGGGTAACTTACTACTCTGTCAGTATTATTTATTCATCAGAATTTCGTATATCACATTAGAAACGCGATAAAAACATATAATTAATGTTATTAGGATGTCGGTCCAAATGGGACATGTGTATTACGGTCCATTTGAATTTGATGAGTTTTTTTTTCTTTTAGCACATAATATTTTATAAACGAATAAATAATAGTCTAAAACATATAAAATTTTATGCCCTATACGTTATCTACTAGCATAGAAATATCTACTGCAAAAAACGCATTTGAATACTAGATTATACCAGATTTATTTTAAGATCTGCTTTCTACCGATGATCAAGATAAATTATAATTCATTAGGTCAAATGTAAATTTGAAAGCGAAGATATTGAAACAAAATCTTTTATTGAAATGTTTTTAAAAATAGAAATTTAAATATAGCTTGGACTACTTATGTAGATTTCAAGTGATGGTTTCAAAACTCGACTCGATTTTCGATAAAAATTGATAATTTGATAATTTAAGGAATATTTATGTAGTCCTAACGTTATTTGAATCTGAATTCAATCTGATAATCACCCCATACTTTATAGAAATACATAAATTTATTTATTTATTTGAAATAGGAATAGATAGATTGATAGATACTCTTTATTGTACACACCAAAAACAAAACAATACAGTAGATATCTAAAAGAAAAGGAATACATAGATATCAAGAATAAGATATTTACAGCTTATTCTTGATATTTTAAGATGTTAACAGATACTGATAAATCTTTTCAAAATTAATACTAATAACGTTCAATAAACAACTGTTCAATAAACAACTTTATGTATCACGAGCGAAGCCGGGGCAGACAGCTAGTTCCTAACAGTTACGATCATTTTGAAATAATTATTATCTTGAAATACCCAGCAGTGTGAACGTAAGGTATGCTGTAAATAGATATCCTAGAATCATTTAATAATTTACATTTAACGTCTTTTATCTGATTATCAGTAATCGCGCCATTACACAGAATCAGATGTATACATAACATTATCTTGATACATGATAAGAATAAGATAAGATAAAATCTGGTGGAAATTGATTCGACTCACCTGAACTGAGGCGCTGTCTACATTCACATTATCATCCGAATTAGAATTATTTATTTTACTGATAGTGAGTGATTAGACACTCACGATATAATAGGATCTATTTGTTTTTATCGATCACAGAGTATAAATACTCTTATTTTTAAATTACTCCAAAAAGATAAACCAAGATGATTATAACATTAAATGTCAGTGTCAAAATAGTATTCCAGATGTATCGAACATTTTTTTTTATGTATCTTTGTTTAAAGTGCTGTTTTGTAATCGATGTTTTTTTACTTCACACTTCAAATCACTTTGTAATATTAGCAAAGACATAGCTTGAAACAAAGTAGTCCCTTTACCTGTTAGCAGAGTGTAAAAGCCGTTTGAGGAACTATCGCACCCTTCCTGAGATAGTATCGCCGCCCGCCCCCGCCTAATTGAATATATACACTCAGGTGCCCACTAATGTTGCCAGATACTGGATTTTCTCTACTTCCCGGCGTTTCGGGAATTTCGGTGGTATTAAATGTTTATGAGATTCGGCGATATCTGTTGTAGAGTTTTTTGCTTTTGTTGTGCTATTATAATATATTCTTCTCCAAAACGAATAATATACAAAATTTGTTTTTGTGAAATCAAGTAAACACAGTGTGTGATCCAAGTTAGAATTTGTTATTTTTGTTTGGTTTTATTTTGCATAATTATTTAATTTTTGACATCATAGAATGTGCGTAATTATCATAACATGACATAATTATTGTATCATGACTCATGACATAAATTGATTATATTTTTGTTTACTTTTTTCACAATATTTTGTTAGTAAATTAATGTATCTATCATTAGTATAATTGGCGTTAAGCCGTTCTAATTGATTAATAAATAAATAAATAAAATAAATAAGAAAATAGCGAGGAATAGTTAAGAACTTATTCTTTTCTCGAAGTCGCAATAATGCACATAATGTTGTAATTTTGGGTTCTTTTGGGACGGAAACAGCGCAGCGCGGGTTATTTGTCAAAATTTGACGTGATTTATAAAGGACTTGTGATTGATAATTAGGCTATTAAATATTTATCATAAATTATTTTAAAATAAAAATTAAGTACTTACATAGTTGCCTACTATTGAAATAAATATTAATTTGTTTGTGGAGATTTTTCACACAGCGCTCTCTAGCCCCAACTAAGCAAAGCTTGAATAATGGGAACTTTATAACTGAAGCTAATATAATTGGAAATGCATATTTGTGATACAAAGATACTCTTTATAGACATATTACCAACATGTGTATTCATCACAGAAATATTTGTCCTCGAGGGGAATCGAATCCACGACCTTGCGACGCTGCAGGCAGACTAGACTATATCACTAGATAATTTATTATTTTACTAGATCCTCGAGCCCAGTTAATGGTACAACATCTCACTGTTATCAAACGAAAACTGAGATTGTAAGCCAAAAACACGTAATCGTTTTAAACTGTTTGAAAACATACATAGGGCTTAACAAACACATTATTCTATGCGTGTGATAAACAAACTTGTTTAAATAAAGTCAACATGCTGCCATCGCTTAAAAATTTGCAAACTTAAAGGTTATTTTGTTCAGACAAAAATCCTGACTATACAAATTTGATCCGACCGTGGCAATGTAACATTTTGTCCGGAGACTAAACTAACAAGGCGTCAGGCGATAGCGGCGGCCGATCGGTCAAATTTACGATCTTTACTTTCGGGGGGCATTTTACAAAGTTCGCCCTCACAATGGCGGAGGAAGCGACCGCTTCTAACGGCGTCGTTACTGCCGTTAAACGGCCGTTAAACGCACGTTATCAGCGATACAGGGTGGGCGGAAGGCCACCTGCGGTTAGCCGCCCAGCCCGCCTTAATGCATCCGCACTTATTTATTCAGCAGTAAAGCTTGCGATATGTTTCCTGATCGCTATCGGATCGGACGACGCGGCGGTCAAACGCTTGTTTTTCTGTTTAAAACGTTCAATCCTTCCGGTGTTTTATTTTTGAAGACTTGAACGGACCGCTCTTAAGAGAGTTGTAAACTTTTATTGGACGAAAACCGTAAAGAATTATGCCAATGGACGATACAAAAACGATGACAGGAATTTTGACCCTTTTAGAATTACCTGTGTGGCAGTACGAAGCATATAAGAATGGCTTGTTTTCCGTTGCTACCTACTAGGTAATATTACCTAATCAAGTCAGGACCCTAAGGTTCTTCTGAAGATGAAACAAAATAAGGGACAGCCGGGTAGTTAGAAAATAATATAGCCTTGTGTTTCTCCTTACATCAGAAAACCTTGAGCCCCAGCTGAGGGAACATGAAGTGATATGTTTGTACTTAAATATACATGTATTTACAGTGGTGATGAAAACAAAATCCTACCTAAATTTCTATCCCGAATCACAAGTCTGCACAACTTTTTATCTGCCGAAGTTGGATGCATCAAGCCGTATCTTGAAGTAAAAGTTGGAAGCATAGTATCAGATAACTGCTACCGGGTTTAAAGCTAAAACACCGATGCAGGGAGCCGAGCTTAGCTTGCAGTTTTAGAGGGTAATAAATCATATTGTAGGTTACATGTGTGGCCAGTGCAGTTTTTGAAAATTGAACAGGGACTCAACAGCGAAGCAAGAATTTGACAAGGAATCTGTGTTTCTTTATAACAGACAGACAGACACTTTATTATGTACACCAGTAAAGTTGAAAGTGTACAGAACATAAAATACTTAGAACTATCGCCATAAATGGCGACCATATCGCTAATAGCGATTTCTTCCAGGCAGCCCATTAGTGGTAGGAAAACACAAAAAAAGAAATATAACGAAGAATGAAACCAAGCTCCTATAGCCAAGCTCATGATCAGTTTTTTAGTCTTTGTTCTAAAAGAACATAAGCGCAATCCAAATTATTATATAACCCGCAGTAGGTTTGACGTGAGCGGTTCTCGTTACTTTCTCGTGATAAAAATGTCTCTATGTATCGTCGTTGAAGTTCTAACATCACGTAAGTCACTTTTTGGCTATTTTGACTTTTTGATGCCATTCGCTTGAGAATCGGAAGACGCATCGTTTAAGCCAATCAGGAACACGTAACGACCAATAAAATCTCGTGAAATTAAGAAAAAATGCAACCACACGGGATCCACCAAATCGGCGTTATATTTGGAAACAGCACGTAAATCATTTAATTCCATACTAAGAAACGGACTATCCGGTTGCTCCTAACAATTTATGGAAAAAAAGGTAAGAAAATATCATTATATTATTAAAAAATACTACCTAGTATTTTTCGATTTTTTAGATATTCCTATTTTTTTCTCTCCTGAAAAATTGCTATTTTTGACATACGTGGTGTTAGAACTTCAACGACGATATATTCCAGACATTAATTTAACTGTTTAGAATTTCAAGTCGACCTGTTCAGCTGTTCCAACGTGTTTTGTCCAAACATCCAAATTATCAGGATGTCAAAGTTTAAATGTTTGTTTCTCAATTCTGTCGGAACGTCTTTACGGATCGGGTTGAAATTTAGATCATAGTTAGCACATGAGCTTTTTGTTGCGGAAAAATAACAGGAAAAGAAACTACGTGGGTAAAACCTACTAGTTTACAATATTAGTGGGATTTAACAAACTATTTGAGTTTCATTCTCGGTCCCACGAAGCGTGGTTTGAAGATAAATAACAGTGTATAGAGACGGGCGCGTGTCACCGTGTGATAACAGCGCCGCCCTGCGATGCGGCTGATAAGCGGCTGTGGCAGCCACGCTCTATACTGCCTTTATTTTTCACACACCACTTCAAATTGCATGTAATACAAATCTGTACCTAGCTATGTTCACAGGAGCGGTCGTAGTCTCAAATTTTTGGGGAGGTCGCCAATAATACTACAATATGTCGAGTAAAAAAGACGTTAGAAGTAGCTCCTCACGATTTTATCCGCGTAGTAGACATTCCAGGTGTTTTCCCGCAGTAAAAAATTGCTAGTACTATTCGATATTTTTGAATTTTTTAGGTTTTTCAAACGTGTACGAATCAGGAGGAATCGTAAAAAGTAAATATCAATCAAAATCAAAACGCAAAATCGGGTCATTTTGCGCGCCTACTAAAAACATAGTTGCAATCACGTGTATAAAAAAAACTACAACTTTTTTTAGGTCACAAAAGTTATTGCATATATATTATGGCAATTAAAGAATATTTCACTAGCTCTGTGTGTTGTATACCAACTCTACATACATCCTACAGAGTATCTCTCTACTTAGTCTGTGCATCCTACTTCGTTCTACCTTCTTCTAAACGTAATATAAGTAAGTATATAATATTACGTACTTCATAAACAAAATGACGTAAAAAATAATTCTGTAAACAAAATTTAGTACTTATAAAAAATAATATACAGTAATAAAAGCTTTTAGTAACGAAAATTCTTGATCATAATTTTTCTATAAATGAAAAAAATTACTTATTTTTTTTACGATTATCGATTTGTACTTGCGTTCAAGTCCATCTTGCATCAGGATCAATTTAACCTATCCAAAACCAAAACAGTTCCTGATCATCAAAATTGATACATCCTTCGAACTTTAATCTCAAACACAAACTTTACAAACTCCACTATCGCATTTACATTTTTACCTCTCACAAAATGGATCCTTGACATTTTATAGCGAGATAACGTTCCAGCAATTTTAAATCATACTCAGATTTCGGTCGGCACGAGCGCTTATCTGTAAAAGCACTCCGCGTTATCAAACGAGAGGCAAGCCCGAGACCCGAGCGTGTTACCTAAATGTGGGATGGATAGACTCAACTTATCCTTTTGTTTTTAAGTGGGTGCGAATGTTACTTAATTTATTTTAATTTATACAATGCATTAGTGACTTATACGCGAAACTGGATTGATGGCTACCGCGGTCGTTAACACTTATGCTGTTTCCAGATCTTTGATAACGCCTAGTGTTTTTGTGAATAGATAATTTATAATGATTCTGCCGGCTTGAAAGGAATTGCGTTATTTAATATTAAAGAAGTTTAAGGATACTGTTTTTCTTAATTACTGTGAAATACTAACCAAACATCCAAGTAAAAAGTCCCAAGCTTCAAAAACGATTTTTTTTTAATGAACGAGTGACGAGACGAGCAGGACATGTTCCTGATGGGAAGCAACGTGCCTGCCACATAACAGCATAGCGACACGCAGCTATTGGAACATGAAGAGTCCAAATCATTACCTAGTACTGCACTGCGCTCGTCACCGAGAGATCAAAGATGTTATATCTCTAAGCCCTGTAATTTCTCTGGAAATATTGCCCTTCAAACCGGAACACAGTAATGTTTGTACATTACTGTTGTGCGGTGCGGTAGAATAACTGGCAAAGGTGTGGTACTTCCCAGGCGGACTCTGCTAAGCGCCCTACCACTACAAAACGTATTGGCTGAGATAAAAAAATATACTTAACATCGTTTTACCTCGCGTAAGACGTAGATATTAGGACTACTTTGGTGCACACATATTAGTTAGTATTACAACTAACATAATTGATACATATTTTGAATGAATATGGATATGATGGCTTCAAAACTAGAATTAATCTGTTTCTTCTAGATTAGCCCGCTTCGTCACAGACCACATCGGCTAGATCGAGATAGCAGTTAAATGCAAAACATATAACAACAAAACGAGTCATAGTGTGTGTGTATAGTCGGCCCATGCTAAGTTTCAGTCGTATTCAAGGGTAAAAATAGGATACGATTACGCATGTTTGTTGTTTCCCTAAGAAGACAAAAGAGTTTACAAATACTACGTATAGAGTTAGATTTTCCGCACGGTTCCTTTGTGTCAATCGTAAGCAGATGACGTGCATACTTTGTATGGCAACATTGATGTGCCGCGACAAAAGTATGACACCTCCGCAAGAGCGACAAGGCAAGAAAGATGCCACCAGTGCTTTCGGTGTAAAGCGTTTGTGCCAACTCTGCACGTAGTATAAATATGTAAACTCGTCGTATTTAGACAAAACGGTTGAAAATTGAGTCTAGCAGTTCTATCCACATCACGCGTAACTAAATCTAATTTTGAAAAAAAATAATTACATATCAGTACACAGTATTACCAGTTTTTGCTTACACATATAAGTAGTAATCAATAAACCTTGTTTCCCAATACAGGGCAAGTTCCAGACATTACGTATATCACCGTACGCAGGCAAACGATAGCTGTATCGGGAGATTTATCCCCCAATGTTTTAGTCTATCGCCAGATAACCCTATCCGGGGGAGTAGCGTAACTACAAATGTAGACCATTACTGGTCCCAGGTACTACACTAATTAACTTGTTGAAATTATTAGGTCCAATGCGAATTTTAAGTTATATTTATGGATGCATGTTTGTTGATTCAATCAGATTTATATATGTTCCAATCCATCTCCGATACAGGTTTCGTAATGAAGAACTATGATTGTGAGACGTCTTAGAATTAAAACCGTGGTATAGTGGTTAGAATGAGAAATTTATAGTCGATCGTTAGTTCGAATCCCGCCTTTTCCTATCAGCATTTTTTTCCTAGTGCAAATGAATACATTTATCATGACCACAGGCTTTGATGGTGACGGTCCTCGTGAGGAAACCAACGTATTTCAAGAATCTTTCGAGACTATAATTATGTCGTGCGCCACATAGTGGCTCGCTCGCCCGGAGTCCTAATGGTGCTGAATTTTATTTTCGTACGGTAAATATTAATTTGCTTTTATTTTGACATCACTGGCCGTTCTTTATCTAAGATAACACATACGTGCAAAAACTATGCACTTATATTTCGTTAAACAATTCAGAAATCTTACCAGCAACCTATTAGTTTCGAACTATCGTCGAAAACTGAACTCGGGAGAAAGAAAACAAGACCCTATCCTATCTCAATACTAAAGTCAAATTACAGAAACAATGAAAGCCTTCGAGCGCCATCTTATCTCACGTACGGTACATTTGCGCAACATTCGCGCGACTTTAGTGCAACATTTTGCGACGTTAGTGCAACATTAGTGTACGTTCGCGACACCGCGACATTAGGCGCGAACGAACATAACAGTTTAATTAGAAGTGCAACTAACGCGTATTAGTTGCAGTGTTTCTCTGTATTGTTGTATGGTGCAAAGGATGAGTGATAGCGATAAGTCTGTTGGGGTGCTGCAATTTTTGTACACGCTCAAATTTCGGCAGGTGTCTGAATTCCCATTAGTCTATTCAGAAAGAAAAAGAGCTCGACAAAATAAATATAATTAACTATATTAATTGTAATCAACTATTTAAAAAGTTATAACACATATCTATCAATAGTTTATAAAAGCGAAAATTTGTACGTTTGTGAATGTACAACTTTGTACCTATGTTTATTCCCACATCTTTTTTCTGGATGTCGGCTAAACTGATTTGAGTAACATTAATTATATTGATCTCGTTAAAGTTAGTGATTGTTAACCTACATATTATATAGATTGATAACCTACAGATGTAGCTAGAGTAAAGTTTTGTTATGATGATTTAGTTGTAAAATCCTACTAATATTATAAATCCGAAGCCGAGGGTCGTGGGTTCGATCCCCACCCAGTGCAAATATTTGTGTGATGAATTCAAATGTTTGCACTGTGTCTGGGTGTTTCTATGTATAATAAGTATGTGTTTAAAACTATATAAGTACTAGCTTTTACCCGCGACTTCGTCCGCGCCACATATTTATTAAAGTAATTGAGGCAGTAGCAGATTTCGATAAAATGTATATGACCACCTCTGAACTATAATCTACCAACCAAAAAAATAACCATCTAAATTGATTCACAATTGGAAATACAACTGGATTGATAACTTCCTCCTTTTTTGAAGTCGGTTAAAATAGCATACAAAGAGTGCAAAGATCCTTCCATGCACACTTTTACTCCTCATTTCCACTCTTTTCAACTCTTTTTCTGTGATAAAAAGTCGCCGTTGTCCTTTCCTAAGTCTAGTCCATCTGTGCACCAAATTGTAACAAACTCTTTAAGTGGCTTAGGCGTTAGGCGGTAACGGACAGAGAGAGTTACTTTCATATATATAACTATTAATGTACTATAGTTACAAACACAAAATAACACTAAACTATAGAATCACGAAAATACACACGCAAACTAATTTTAAAATTAACAACGACAAACCAAAACCACCAAATTACAGCATCCAGATGTGCGATCAAAAAATAATGACGAACAAAAAAAGCAATATAATGACACAACTAAAGAAAATAAGTACCTATTTAATTATCTAACCCAAAAACTTAAAGATACTAATTTCAAGTTATTTTAATAATCACAAAACCCTGCAACTAACTAACTAAATCGAATTGTGACAATATGATTAGAAAACAAAACAAAACACATTTACACAATTTCACAAAATTATTTACACTTAATTACCGTAAATCCACAGAAAAGCCTCTTCTTACTTATGATGAATCTAACTTATTTACGTTTATAGAATTTTAAAACTCTAAATTACCTATAATATTTAAGAACTCAGAAAATGGTTTAGAAAATGGGTTAAATTTGTCATTATATTTAAATTTAAATTATTTGTCGCTATCTAGTATACGCGCCGGCGCGGCGGCGCGTCCTGCGATGTTCCGCGACGTTAATTAAAATCCCCTAATATAAGGGAATAATGTAACGTTACATATTGGCTTTAAACAATATGTAAGCGTACATTTCCTCCTAAAATCACCATTCATTGGAGACTATGTGGAAACCTAGGTACTTACATAGTGAATTTTCATACAACTAATATCTGTTCTATCGTGTCCTCACGATAAAGCATATTTTTCTGATCATAATATTAGTATTCTTCATGTATTATTTCTATTTTAAACTGTAGAAAACTACGTTTTTCTGAAAATTTTATTTATTTACTTTATGTCATCACATTTCAAACATCACTCGTTGCTAAGCAACCTCTACCATTTTCATAAGGTTGTATAGTTTTTAGGTCTAATTCTCTCTGGCCGCTAATTATAAAATAAACTGTCTCTCATTCTAGATTTGAAATTAGTTTCATAGTTCTTCAACAATGACGAAGTTTTCCATATAAACTTTCATCCCTTATTTTAACCCTATCAACCCTTTTTTCGGAACAAAAAGTAGCCTATGTCCTTTCTCGGGATCTATTCTATCTATGTATCAAATTTCATCAAAATCTGTTGGTTGGTTTAGGCGGTAAAGACGGACAGACAGACAGACAGACAGACAGACAGACAGACAGACAGACAGACAGACAGAGTTACTTTCGCATTTATAATATTAGTATGGATTATATCAGCTATCTGGCTGCCATCACACAAGCTTTGCTTAGTTTGGGGTCAGATGGTGTTGTGTGTGAATTGTCCACCAATATTTATATTTAATTCGACAGTTTGGATGTTTCGATTTGTGAATGTTTGTTGCTCAATCACCTCTGAACGTCTGAACGGATTGAGTTGAATTTGAAACATAGTTATGGTCTGAAATAGCACGTACGGACTTTTAATCACAGAAAGAAGGGCAACGGGAACTACGTGGATAAACCCGAGGGGAGCTGCTAGTAAATAAACGCTTGATCGTATCGCTCGCTCTTATGTTTTACACCACAAAACTGTACCGAACTTTCGGAGGCGGTATTGGATCTTGCGAAGTTGTCCGTATCTCGGGACGTATCGGCCCGATGTCTTTGAATGCAGGCTGCATATAGCTTCCGATGTTGCACCACCTCTATACAGTTCCTATAGCACTGCTATAGAGCTGCTACGACACGTGTGTACAATGCAGTTTGGGCACGTTCGATGTTTGAAAATAGGACGTTTTCTGTAATTTAAAGGATTAATTCAAAGAGCGTTTACAACTATTAACATCATCGATATAATTAAAGAAACGAAGATGAGGTATGCTATAATCTAAAGACAACATAACGTGGCGAAAATTTGTTTGAAAAATTTGAAAATTGAATTTTCAGCGAACGTACACAACTCCTTGTTGCGACTGAGACTAAATCAGGAGACGTCACCTGATTTTGCATCGCCATAGTAGAAGCGCGTTTGCCGCTTCTGCCGTTTTTAAGAGTTCGATGATTAACATGCGTTGTTTATGACTTTATCGTATAAGTTCTGTAAATTTGGGATCAGAGAAAGCTCTCGCTTTTATTAAACATAGTCTCCTGATCATAGTTCTGTTTAGCAAAGAGCCCTTATTGCACTGCTTGGAATGGGAGCCTTCTATAACAATGGAACATTCAAGATGATTTATTAACCACCACCTTTTCATAGTGCATTGACGGATGACGCATGTCCTCGAAAGATATTTATCTAGGAAAGTGTCGGTTTTCTCGCGATGTTTTCCTTAACCTAGTGGTAATAGCAACCTAGTAAATCAACGCTTGGATTTTTTTGCTCCTGAACAGTTGTTGATTTTAGAATTACATCGTCAAACTTCTCTCAATAAAACTTAAAAAAAAGGAGTTTTTTTTATAAACAACACAGGGTTTAATCACGACCTAAACTATTAGGTACTTAATTCAATCGACGTTTCGGCAGCGTGACAAACGCCTCGACTATACTAAATCTAAAAATGAATGAGTCTATTAACGAGGTTTCATAGCAGAGGGTGGTTGTAAAACAAGCTTGCTTATCAATAGCAGGCAGGTTAGAGCGTCGATACCTGGTACAGAGGCTGGGCGGCGCCCGGGCGGCTATCGCCGGGCGGGCGGGCGGCTATCGCGCGCGACCACGCGTCTAACATTCGTTTATTTTACAGCGAATGTATCGCGGCCGCCATTTTAAACGACATATTTTTAATAACGAAGGCAAAGCATGAGGCTCAAATACAAACGCTTCAATAACTCTCACATCATTATTTGTAATAAACGAGTATTGGCTTCGTGGTTTTACTCGTCTATTTCCCGTTCTATTAATTTTCCGGGGTAAAAAGTAGCTTATATTTTAAACTATAATCGCTGTTCCAAATTTCAACCACATCGATTCAAACGTTACGTGATTGAGCAATAAAACATCCAAATTAACATTTACAATAGGTATTAGTGGAATAACACAAATGTATCGAAAATTTGATGTTTTTACATCCGTTAGATCTACATCTTTTAGTTTTCATGAATTTCAATACTTTGACGTGACTACATAGTAGTATTTCTACTTTTTTATTTTAATAAAACAGAGTAACGAAGTGAGCACGCAATTGGCACGCAGCTAGGTGAATATGAAGAGCTAAAATCATTGACAGTTAATATTCTGGATAAGTTATTTTTTACCATCAATTGTTTAATATAAGATGCACACTCTAAACAATAACAAAAACATAAGTAAGAAAGGTACAAAAGCGTTTCAATGTGAAAAGTTTATATAACTTTAAAAACCTTAAGAGTGAATCTGTTTCGTTTTGGTAAACACACACACACACTCCATCGTAAACCAAGTGTGGGGTCATGCTGAAATCTGTTAAAGATTTAAAATAAGAGGGAATCGAATCCGCAGTTAACTTGTAACTAAATTTGAGCGACACGGCATCGACTTCCAGAACTTCTAATATCAAAATATACACCAAACAGCCAAATTAATTTCCACGCATGACATTTTATAATTTAATATATGTAGAGAAATGAGTAATATTTACTAATTTACTACACATTCTCGCTTTTTATCTACTTGTAATACATCTCCAACAAAATCATTAGAAATAATGGTACCTATTCAATATGCTTAAGCTACTTGTCACGCGTTTAATTAATAATTCGTAATTAAAATTGACATTAAAAACATAAAACGCATAACGTCAAAACCATAAAACATAACATCAAAACATAAAACGCATAACGTCAACGACATCGAAGTTATAAAATTGCCCTTAAAGTTTGCTCGTAAAATTTATAAAAATAAAACAGCCAATCAGCCATAGTTACGCATCAAAACTAGAAATATAAAACTGCTCTTGAAAGTTTATCAATGATAGTTCCATCATAAAACTGATAAAATTAAACAGCCAATCAAAAACCAGGTTGATTTCTCGTCCAAACCTGAACTGTAATAAAATAAAAGATATGGACACGTCACTAGATTTGATATGTAAGCTAATAATTTCAAAACATTAAGCACAATGATGTCTGTTTGAGTTCATATAACGTTATAAAGCTAGACGTTTCGTCGAAAAGTTATGTATCGTCTTGATTTTTCTCCATGTTTTGACAGCCAATTTGGCTCGGTTAAGCTTTGAACAAATAGTATTATAAATAGGTGATTATAAAACGGTTAATAATAAACCTTTGTCCAAGATTGTGAAAAGGCAAGCTGAAATGATAGATAATCATCTTTTTAAAAATATATATGCACTAACATTGCAATGAGAGGACGCCTATTTTGTGTTTCATTTGTTTTAATAATATCATTTGTTTTATCCAGAATCACTGGATGAGGCCTCCTTTTGCACTAGTGTGTTTTTTTTTTCATTTATCTGAATGAAGTCGTTATAGCTTCTTCTGAAAATTGGTTAACTGAATTTAATTTTAAATTGGAGCCAGTTTTTGTGTTTGCAGAGAAAATGTATCATTCATGTCACATATTTATTATTACGGTATTAAGTACATAATATTTACTGGAATTGTTATTGTATTCTATCAGAATTACCATGAAAACTACACTGCATTCTAAGCACATCTGAATTATCCATAGAGCGATTAAGATCTAGAGATAATTATTGTATTAGTTTTTCAACTCAAAGTCGGAACGGGCAATTAATAGTTGATGAAAATGAAAACAAAGTCGGTGGCCTCTTTTGATTGAGTGGGCAGATCTAATGTTTAAAACCGAGTTTGTAAATTGATACGACTTCTGACCCGGCTACTCCAACGTGTAACCAAGCCCAATATAGTAAAGCACGGATTATGATAAACTTCGAACGACATCTGTGCTCTTACTGTCATACCTAAAATCTTGATTTCAAATCAAATCAAATTTATTTCAACTAAAATAACAAATAAGCATAAGAAGTACAGAGATATCTTATCTATTAGTTTAATACAAAATACCCATAATTTCAAAAACACCCTCACTAACTAGGCTTGTCCTGTGGGTAGGTTTAATTTTAGGTTTCACGTGAGGTTCGTCACTGACGGCACACGAGTGATTTAACTTACAATCGAGATATAATTATAAGCATAAAAATACATGGGGACTAACATCGATTAAAATCATAAAACGATATGAGAATGGGGTATGGGGTATATTTAAAATGAGGCGCTTTCAAGGTGCAAATAGACGTGTCAACGATAGTTGTAAATTCACCAATGCTGATGCCAATGATTAATTTTATAATTATAAAATAAAACATTGGCGTCACCTATGCTAAAGTAGAAAACTATCCTTAACAGGTACATTAGCATCTTGCGAAAGCCTCATTAGGTACGAGTATGTCTATTTGAGTTCATTCGAAATCACCAGTATCGAAAATTTGTACGAATTTGACTGGCCTAAAACTGCTCGCGTAAACATTAAATAATTGTTTGAAATACGGTGGTTAGTACAAGACTGACAGTTTACAATACGACATAACGTAATATTAATTTGATATAAGTACTTGGTAATGCATTAATAAGGAATTCTCCTTACGCAAATCACGCAATAAGACTAACACGTTATATTTTTTTTTTACACTTTCACATAAAAGAGTACCAAGATGCATCAAGCGTCTCGCGTTACTAAAACAGCTTTCGGTTTTGCGAGCCATTAGGTCCTAATGATTAGGAACTAACCAATCAACACATCAGAAACCAAATTGGTACTTTTTGACGTGACAACGTCTTATAAATTGGTTTGCCGGGTGACACTTCAAGAAACTGCGTTACGCTCCGCTCACGTTATGCGCTCACAACGAGAGCGAGTGAGAGGCACGCGTCCCTTCCACTCGGGCATGGTTAGCCCGCCTAAGAGCGAGAGAGACAGACATAAAAAGTGAAAGGCACGCGTCCCTTCCGTAAAATTATTTTACCACTCAAAGTCGTTGTCACGTAAAACTTTCGCCCGTATACAGACTTTACAGGCAACCAATTTTTTTTTGTTTGAATTTAATTACCGCTTATTTATATACTACGTACCTATACGCTGGCGCCATCAAATTAAAGATCATTCAAATCTTTGTCCGACTGTTCCATGTAAATGCAGTGATGATATCGCGTCGAGTCTCTCCAAAAGCTTAAGATGTTCATATTACAGAATTAATATTTCCGTTACAAATGACCCTACGATTTTATCTATAAGACGTCTCTAATTTAGTCATTTTATTGTCATACTGGGTATCACCATTTTTTGATCATAATTATATCCGCTGATGGTCCTAAATTCTTTAAGAGTGATGCATGCTGTGTTGAAAATATGACGACAGCTTTGGCGTAGCAAGAAGAGGCTACAACTCAGTTTTTAAATAAATATTCATGTATATATTTTTATTTTTGTATTCAAATTTTTTGAATATTTATGCAACAAAATGTTAATATATTTTATTTTATAAAAATCTAATTCTAGATTGTCGTCGGTAGCAACTAAAGTCACTGTCTAAGGTTGCAAGTGAGGAACTTATTGATGCGCGTCGTCACAATCGTGTCTGAACAGACCCTAATCCAGTGTAGCGAAAAGCATAAATATTCTTGACGAGGTTTTTCGCTATATCGGTCTTTGACTGACACCTATCGGGGCTAAGAATTATTTTGAGTCAGATATGCACTAATTCTGCTCATAGGCTTCCTTCAAGTTTCTATCTGGAACCACAATACCTAATAGGTAAGTCCTTCTGATACTGGTCTAGGGTAAACCATCGTTACAGTAAGCCATTTTAGATGTCAGTTTTATATATGAAAAGACAATTATTTACTTACTTTATTAGGCTAAAATATTTTTTTCACGTTGGTACGAGCTTGTTGGCGTTGAACATTACTGGACTGATATGGCTAAAAAAGCGTCACTTCTTGGATGGTTGAAATTCCAAAGACTTTAATGAAGAAGTCTGAATCCACTTTCATAAAAAGTACGTCTGAGTTGTGGAATGTGTTACCTGAGGGAATTTTCACGATGAAAACAACCTTCTTGTTTTCAAATTCAAAATGAATCGGTTTCTCTAGGTAATTACGTTGTAGACCGCATCTCCCCTAACATCGTGTAAGACGATCTAGTGCGTTTGCACAATTGGACAATGCACTAAATTACTGGAAAACACTGGAAATTGCACTATTGGACAATGTTTCCAGATAAATTACTGAGCTATGATATAAATTGTCTTATATCTCCGGAGGACAAGCGCAGTGCCGTAATAGGCATTGATTTCGACTCTTCATGTTCATATAGTTACGCACCACTCGACTGTTATGTACAGACCTGTTGGTAACTATCAGGATAAATATGATAATTTTTTTTTTTTTTTTTAAATATAGAGTGACGAGACGATCAGGACATGTGCCTGATGGTAAGCAACATGCCTGACACATAACAGCACAGTGACAAGCAGCTATTGGAACATGAAGAGTCCAAATCATTACCTAGCACTTCACTGCGCTCGTCACCCAGAGATCTAAGATCTTATATCTCTAAGCTCTGTAATTTCTCTGGAAACATTGCCCTTCAAACCGGAACACAGTAATGTTTGCACATTACTGCTTGGCGGTAGAATAACTGGCAAAGGTGTGGTACTTCCCCAGGCGGACTCTGCCAAGAGTCCTACCACTACTAAAAATGTATAATCTATATTATAAAAAAAATATCAACAAAATTGATCACTCTTAAAACCTATCATCATTATTCGTACTTTAAACCACTTGTAATAAAGAAAACGGTCAATTCGATTAACATTTTTACTAAATTATCCGACAGCTCTTCATTTATATTATTTGCCGTGTATCGGCCCTCGTCATGGCTACCATTCACAGTTAACATATTTTCATCTCCTTATCTAGTTGACATCAAATATGCTTATGAAGATATAATTGTAAATATTTTAATATTATATATTCATAAAATAAGCGATATCAATACTGCATCATAGAGATATCGTTTACAACTAGTTTTAGGCCGCTACCTGACACGTGGATTGTTTAAGCTAGGATTACACTTGTTCGATACGTGTGTGACGTTTTAAGGTATTTCAAGGCATAATTTACACAATGACGTCTACGGAATCGTCCCATATCTATCCATCATCATCACTAGTCAAGTGCCACGTAGCTATGTTAACATTAAGAGGCCAAATCACTGCGTAGCACTTCACTGCGCTCTGAGATAATTAATTATTACTAGTAATTTGTCCGAAAACATTGCCCTTTAAACCGGAATACCATAATGTTTGCGCATTTCTGCTTGGCGGTACAATATCGGGCAATGGTACCACTCCATCTATGGCGGAGTGTGAAAAGAGTTCTACCACTACAAAATAAATTTCAAAATGTTTTTCTTATCTATCACCTACTTGACAAGTGGCTCTATCCACCATTGAAGCTATATATACAAAATGCGGTGTATTAGTGACATAATCTCTATATATAAAAATGTTATGTTAGTTTTCCTACGCTTCAAAAACTCAAACGCGAACGAAAGTTCTGCACAGATCGAGCTGAAATTTTAGAATGATATATAATCCGCATCAAGGATTGTTTTTCAGGCGAGATCTAATTTTTTATGTCACAATGTGCCAAGGTCAGCGTAGCGTCAAGGATTGTTTTTATCTAATTTTTGCATCACAATGTGCCACAGCGTAGCGTGGCAGGGAACAGCTATTCACCTACGTGTATTTCCTTTCTGACTTGTAACCTGTCGTTGTCAATAAACAATTAGTATTTGTAACTGTTTCGATTTTATCAGGAGAACATCAAATATATAATGTACGACAAGCCTTAGAGTGTTTAAGTTAATTTTGAAATACAAACTATCAGTCGCGAAACCATTGAAATGTCATCGTTCCAGTTTGAAGGCAGGAGTCTCGCTCATTAAATTTAACCATTTTTGACGCATATAAATTGCAAGATTATTTATTGTGGATTTTAATTTAGCATTCGAATGGAACTAGATAATTTGTAGATTGATGATTCCGTCGTAAGAGCGTCCGTTGGTATCAAGCGGCGTCATGCTGGGTTAGGAGCTGTGTGTCACCAGATACCATTCCTCTCTCTAATTTATTATAATGGGTTTTGAATTGTTTATTCTAATAAATAAATTTTATTAATTAATAAGATAAGTTTAGCAAAAATTGGCAAAAATCTGATAGGAGTGAAAAGTTGTAACTTTATATGAAATAGGACTAATGTTACACACTCATCTATATAGCTTCAGATATACTGATATTACGCGTGTCGGTGATGTAAAGTCACAACATTTCATCATTCCAAAAAACATCCCACTCCACTTCTCTGCCGTCGCTTCCATGCTACGCGGTTACATTCGCATGTGGGTAACGCCAACCCATAAAATTTTCCCCTGCCAAAATGCTCGTCGTGGCTATAGGAGCTACCAGTTTAAAAATGCAAAAAAAACTTTTTTTACATACAAATAATTTTTCGTGTTTCAAAAATAGTATAAACTAGTAGTACTCTGCCACGCTACGCTGTGGCACATTGTGATTTGTGATGCAAAAATTAGATAAAAACAATACTTGATGCGGATTATATATCATTTTAAAATTTCAGCTCAATCGGTGCAGAACAAAGATAGAAGATATACCTACAATATTAAAATTAATCTCCGAATAACCCACCCCTAACTGCTCTAGGCGCAAAAGTGCCCATGCGAATGAGTATCTGAGTATAATAAATTGCAAAATATTAGTATCTTCTATGTATAATGACAAGAAATTCCAGATTGCCACGAAAATATGCCACTTTCACAAGAGCGACAAGGCAAGAAAGATGCTACCCGTGCTTTCGGTGAAAAGCGTTTGTGTTTGTGTGTAGTATATGTAAACTCTTTGATTTGAACTCTTCGTGTTCCTACAGCGTGACAATGTGATGTTATGGGCCTATGTTTTTTTATATATTTATAAAGTTAGTTTGAATTAGGACGTCTTTTATCCTTTCAAATAAAGAATTCTGACCCGCTAACACAAATTTGTCCGCTAATATATAAATAGATTACTTAGTACGTGTTTATTCACTTATTCACATCAACAAACGAACCGGTCCACAAATTCAGTGATAACTAACATGAGTTCTATCCTCCATGTTTACCTCTCCACTCCAGAAACAGTAAAAATATCGATACATACAAATTCATAATTATAACAATAGTACATTCGCATTTATATTTTGACGTGACAACGTCTTATAAATTGGTTTGCCGGGTGACACTTCAAGAAACTGCGTTACGCTCCGCTCACGTTATGCGCTCACAACGAGAGCGAGTGAGAGGCACGCGTCCCTTCCACTCGGGCATGGTTAGCCCGCCTAAGAGCGAGAGAGACAGACATAAAAAGTGAAAGGCACGCGTCCCTTCCGTAAAATTATTTTACCACTCAAAGTCGTTGTCACGTAAAACTTTCGCCCGTATACCGACTTTACAGGCAACCAATTTTTTAGTTGGAAGGACGTCTTTCAACATTTTAAATAAAGAATTCTGACCCACTAACGCAACTTCGTGTCTTAATATAAATACGTATTACTCAGCAGCTCAGTACGCGGTGGTACCTTATTAACATCAGCAAACGAACCGGGCTACAAGTTCAGAGATAACTAATATGAGTTCCATGTTTACCTCTCAGTCGAGTCGAAGGGCGGTTATCGCGGCGGTGCATCCATCACGCAGGGCGGGCGGCGTTATCAGCCGCGCACACCCGTCCGCCCAAGCGCCTTTTATTTCGCTATCCTGTGGACTTTAAAGTCAGCCTTTTAGTGCCTGTGTCAATATACTCGACTGAAAGTGTCGACGTTTATTGTTAGCCCGTGTTTATTTGTTTTAATTGATGTTTTTGGAATTGTTTTCGGAGTGTTCAACGTGAATTACGTTACGTTAGTTCTTGGTTATATAACAACAGTTGACTGCCTTCATGGCTTAGTGGGTAGTAGCTCTGCCTGCGAAGCCGAAGATCGTGGGTTCGATTCCCACCCAGTGCAAATATTTGTGTGATGAATTCAAATATTTGTACTGTGTCTGGGTGTTTCTATGTATAATAAGTATGTATTTAAAACTATATAAATAGTATATCAGCTATCTGGCCGCCATAGCACAAGCTTTGTTTAGTTTGGGGTCTGATGGTGTTGTGTGTGAATTGTCCGCCAATATTTATTTTCTTGTTATAGAAGGAGATAAAAGTTACTACTTAAGGTCCCTCAAATGCTCTTTAAAGGTCCCTTAAAACTCTCTCAAAGGTCCCTCAAATATCTCTCGATCGGATAAGTGAAGTAACTCATGAGTTACACCGGTAAGAAGTCCTCGACCGGTATCTCTCCGCGCAGCCGCCATAACTCCGCCGCTGCATGTGACGTTATTGCCACCTGAAACTGGCTGAAATTCATTCCACTTGCACCAGTTTACTGCTTTCAACGCCACAGGTTTATTGAGCGGTTAGTGAAAATATTGATATTCTGGATATTCTAAAACATTACTTGAATACAAGACGTGCTGGTTTTGAAGCTTAGGTAACTTAGAAGTCGGTGACTTATTAAGCCGTGGTGACTTTTTTTAACTATTGTATGCTTTCACTTGATCGCTATCTCGCGCAATGTTAAACGATGATATAATCTATGATGGAGCGTGCTTACCTAGAAGAAACCGATTCAATCTCGATCTCGAAAGCCTAGGCGTTGTTATCACATATATAAGGACAATCCTCTTCGCTTGAGTCTTTAGAAAGTCAACTATGAAACGATGTCGCTTTTTCGAGCTACGAACAGTCCTATAGGAAAAGGACAAGATGGTATTAGATCGTGAATCTCCGAAGTGTAATTTGATTCTTCATCCTAGGTTAAAATCTCAGAGGTGCTCTGAGTATTTTTTCTAACGCAGATTTATAGTTTGATATTACCACTGGTTTTACGATGAAGGAAAAATAGTGAGAAAATCCTAGAATCCTAGAATTTTTCGAAATCATTTGCCAACTCGCGCTTGGCTTCAGAGTGATATAAGACAATAACTTTCTCTTATAGACGATAGGTCCCAAATCACAACTGCGGGAACATAAAGTAGGCGATGTTTTCTTTTGCCAAAATTTTGTATTTATTCTTGGATAAATTACTCTGAAGTGCAGGCTAGATTCAAACTTACTACCTCACAATTGTTCTAGGCACTCGATCCCCACGATGTAACTAACTTTGTATTGCCTTTTTAACCCCCGACCAAAAAAGGGGTGTTATAATTTTGACGTCGATGTCTGTCTGTCGGTCTGTCTGTCTATCTGTCTGTCTGTCTGTCTGTCTGTCTGTCTGTCTGTCTGTCTGTCTGTCTGTCTGTCTGTCTGTCTGTCTCTCTGACTGTCTGTCTGTCTGTCTGTCTGTCTGTCTGTCTGTCTGTCTGTGTGTGTGTCTGTCTGTGGCACCGTAGAGCTCAAACGAATGGGCCGATTTCGAAGCGGTTTTTTTTATTTGAAAGTTAATATCCGTGCGGGTGTTCTTAGCTATGTTTGGTTAATATCGATTCAAAATGGCCGCCTCCACAAAATGGCGGACAAAATATTTCTTCACAACCTACCTCAATATGGGTATCAAATGAAAGGGTTTGACTAGCAAAGTACTATACGCTATAACAAATTTCAAATCCAAGATGGCCGCCACCACAAAATGGCGAATTTTTTTTTTTTTCACTACTACCGCAATATAGGTATCAAACGAAAGGGCTTGACTAGTAGAATACTTTGCACTATGACAAATTTCAAATCCAAGATGGCCGCTACCACAAAATGGCGAATTACATTTATTTTTACACAACTCCCCTAATATGGGTTTCAAATGAAAGGGCTTGACTAGTAGAATGTTGTACAGATAACAAATCTGAGGTAGTCGGGGGTTAATCAAAATTTTTAATTTTGTTCTTGTTATTGAGTTAATTTTGCAGCATTGAACAAAATGAGTGACCCAATTACATGTCAAATCATACGAGGGTCAAACTGAAAGTTCTTAGAACTGGCCACTTATAAACAATATAATAAAAAAATAATTCTATAATTTGAAAATAGAACTCTTTGCCAATATTACTGAGTATATACTTCATTCATTTGTCATTTGTTTTACGATTTGGCGGCAAATTGAAAATTGTATGTGTCACGTCAACATGAATTTAACACGAGAAAATTTTCGTGCAATGATTTTTTATGACTTTCGATGTCATTTAAGTCAACAAGAAAGTTATGATAGACTACGATTGGCCTTTCACGATGAAGCCCCATCTCGTGCGACTGTTTACAACTGGTTTAATGAGTTTAAACGTGGTCGCACTAATCTCACTGATGATTTACGTGAGGGACGGCCTTCTACGGCGACGACTAGAGATAACATCTGTGTTGTGCGGCGTATGATAGAGACTGACAAAAGAGTGACCTGTCAGCAGATTCGGACAAGCTTAGGCATCGGTATGAGTCAAGTGCACAAAATCCTACACGAACATTTAGCGGTCAGGAAGCTTTGCGCCCGGTGGATACCTCATAATTTGACTGAGGCTCAAAAACTCCATCGTGTGGATTGGTGCCGTAAAATGATTGAAAGATTTAACGGAGGTGACTCAAATGCTGTGTTCGACATACTAACAGGTGACGAAAGCTGGATTTACTGTTATGATCCTGAAACCAAAAGACAATCTGCTCAGTGGGTGTTGTTTCCTTTCGAGGAGTTGCCAACTAAAGTGAAGAGAGATCGAAGTGCGGGGAAAAAAATGGTGGCCTCGTTCTTTGGAAGGATAGGTCATTTCGCAACAATTGTGTTAAAGGATCAAAAAACAGTTTCTGCAGAATGGTACACTACCAATTGTTTGCCACTTGTCTTGGAAAAAGTTCGAGAGAAACGACCTCGCAGTAGGATCCTCCTTCACCACGACAACGCCTCATCGCACACCGCCAAGCGAACGATCGACTATTTGGCGACATCAAACGTTGAATTACTGGGTCACCCGCCGTATAGCCCCGACCTCACGCCTTGTGATTTTTATTTATTTTCAAAAATTAAAGAAAATCTTAAAGGAAAGCTGTTTATGAATGCTGAAGAAGCGGTGGCTGCGTATCGCGATGCCATTGAAGAGACCCCTAAGGACGAGTGGGCAAAGTGCTTTTCCCAGTGGTTCCATCGCATGCAGCGGTGTATTGACGTGAATGGACAATATTTTGAAAAGATATAATAAAACTAATAACTGGCTAATGTAATCAGTTTTTGATTTTCTAAGAACTTTCAGTTTGACCCTCGTATCAGTTTGCAATGAAGTGTGCGTGCGGACCACGGCGACGCTTTGGTTATGTTTATACATTAATTCGCGTATCAAACTCCAATTA
Source organism: Ectropis grisescens (assembly GCA_017562165.1). Lineage (NCBI taxonomy): Eukaryota > Metazoa > Arthropoda > Insecta > Lepidoptera > Geometridae > Ectropis > Ectropis grisescens. Next base: position 3,604,172 of record CM029770.1, on the reverse strand, counting down.
ATCCACGAGCACTTAAAAACACTTCATCAATATTCATATTTCATCGTCCTCAATAAATAAGACCAACCACTCCTTAATACGCTCCGTTTGACATTCCTTCACATAAATACCCGAATGACTCATACTATTGCCTCAATATCATATTAATCGGCTTTAAGGCCCTATCCTTATCCAATTTGCTTGTCTCCATTACCATTAAAATCTGCGTTTTATCGTCCGCCAATAAACTGGGATCATAAATAAAGAACAATAACTGCTGGTAATTAGGCAATAAATAACTGGAGTAGATATGAGGGGTATTAGTTGGAAAGAGTGCATTTTGATTTGTTCGCGACCGGATTGTTTGGTGCGCGGTTGCATTGTCTGACGGGATCGCTGGTAATACGTATAATGACGCTAATCGTTTTGTTTGTTTGTTTTCTTTTCTAGCTCTGGAAAATGTTGCCTTTAATTTGCTAAATACCTACAGTTGTTTTAATGTGAATAAGACTAAGTGTGACCACTTGTGTTTGATAGAAATTCTGTCTTAGAAATTGCTTATGCACTCCTGATAAACCAAAATTATAACTGAAAGACAAGTTTATGTCGAATACGAATGTAATTTTTTGACGATGAATCGCTGTATCCCACATAATATATTCCACGTTTACCACCATCTGTAGTCTTCTGTATCTCATTGCTGGATATATATTAGGCCTGCCTCTGCTCCTTACTCACTTTGCTATACATATGTATCAGTTTTGTGTCAATCAGGTGTGGGTTTCACTCGAAGATACGAGTATATAGTTATAACATTTTCGACCAATCGTACTGACGGATGTCCGAAGCTCCGTTATCTTATTTCTATACTTTATTTTACTTTATTCTTATGCGAGTCTAAAACCGGACAAACTGCTTGGCGTCGTCAAATTTGTTGATAGTTTTTCAATATTTGTAACATCACAGCTGTATTAACGTCATTGTCGTGACGTCTAGAGCAATGTACATGCACCCGCTCAAAACTAGAGATAACTCCGCATTGGTTTTAAAACCCGCGAGATAAGGCGCCGCCTGCGAATCGATTAGACGATATCTGTCCGTCTGTTTGTCTACAAATAAACCGGCCGTCTGGCAATCTCGGCTTTTAACGTATCTCCGGATTTGAGTGTTCTCAGCCGGTTGATTGAGGACTGAGATGGCCTTTGGATACAGATTGTCACTTGTTTTATTCAGTGCCTGTACTAGTGCTGGCACTTGACTGTCACTTGTTTTATCCAGCGCAGGTACTAACACTGGCACATGATCGTCACTTATTTTATCCTACGTCATTACTGGCATTAGCTCTTGATGGTCACTTGTTTTATTCAGCGTAATTACCGGCACTAATAGTTTATTGTCACTGATCTTATCGAGAGTCAGTACTAGTACTGTCACTTGCTCATTTACTTTTCAATTGTTGTATCCAACGTTATTACTAGCAATGTCACTTGATAGTCAGAGGTTTAATCATTATTGGCACTAGTACCTTAAAGTCACTTGTTTTATCGAGAGTCACTATTACTGGCATTGATATTTAGTGATGATTGGCACTTGTTTGATCCAGCGTCATTACTAGCACTAGCACGTCATGCTACAGTCGATCACTTGTTTTAACACTTAATCATTTGTTGTATCCGTTTAAACGAGTTATACTTAGTCAAGTTCTTTCTATATTAATTTAGACAAAAAAACTGAAAATCAAGTTCGATGACGTGTAATGACTCACGCAATTTTCTCCTGAAGACAGATTATCTTTGAAATTACAGGGCTTAGAGATATAAGATCTTAGATCTCTGGGTGACGAGCGCAGTGCAGTGCTAGGTAATGATTCGGACTCTTCATGTTCCAATAGCTGCGTGTCACTGTGCTGTTATGTGTCAGGCATGTTGCTTACCATCAGGCACATGTCCTGATCGTCTCGTCACTCTTTATTTAAAAAAAAATAAAAAAATCGTAATCGTTTCAAAGTCGATATTTGAAAAAGTTTTCAGTAATATTATTTTATTTTATTTTCTGAACAATTTTGTTGTACAATACACAAATTTTCCATCTTCAAAAGCAAGGCTGGAATGTAAAGGTCTGACCCTAAATATCATAATCTCAAGTTAGCCCATAAACCAAGTTAACAGCCATCGCCCAATCTCACGTCACCACAGACAATCTAACCGCTGGATGGAGCAGCCGTCATGCTATCTCCTAGCTGCAGACGTCAGACCACCCACGTGACTATGACGTGGGCTACACGAGCGCAGGAGATAGCTCTGAAAACAGATAGCCACAGGTCTGTGCTTGGGTGCTGAGGATAATAGTGGCAGAGAGACGGGTTGACAATAAACGTAAATAGATAGCTTAAAGCCTCGTATTCATTAGTAAACATTTGTCAATAAACACTGTTTATAAACTGTTCATAAACAATGTTTCATCATCTCTGTAAACAGTTTGTAAACAGCTCATAAACATAGGTGATGAAACATTGTTTATGATACGTGTTGCCGTGCTCCCCACTACGAGTGGAGAGCAAGACGAAACATCTAGTATATAAACAAAAGTCAACAGGTGTGGACGTGTTTTGCGCGAGTTTATAAACATGGAGCTAGTGTGGTCCAACAACCAAATTTCGATGCTCATAGAGCTTTATCACCTTTTAAGCAGCAGAGAGCATCACTACCTCCTCGGGCGACACCCTGTGAACAAGTGACAAGTGTGGACGGCCAAGTTTCAGAAACATGTGTTTATTGTAAACTTGTTTAACGCTAGTCATAAACAGTTTATCAACAAATGTTTACTAATGAATACGTGGCTTAACTCTGTATTGCACTTAATCCTACTAGTATAATAAATGTTAGAATCAGTCAGAATGTCAGTTTCAGATATTTCAATCCATGCTATTAATGACTAGGGGTAGCGAGGGCAGTCAGTTAGATTTGTCTGAAATAATACGTAGGCTAATTTTCATCGCAGAGAAAAAAACGGGAACGGGAACTGTGCAGGTAAAACCGCGAGGCGCTGCTAGTACACTATAAATGCGTATGTCAAAGTTTAAATATTTGATGAACTGATGACTGTCAATACATTTCTTGCTGCTCTCAAACACTTCGATCTTTTAAATAACCTGTGACTAATTTTACTAGGCATCTTTTGGATGAGCGTCCTCATCACAACTTTCAGGAACTACGTCCCATTCCGGCTTTGCTGGGACATTTTCATATAAAGATCATTGATCGAAATAAAAACTATTCTATCTCTCAAGTCGGACAATTCACATTAATGCTAACTTTCATTAATATCAGTTCAGTTGACTTGGTGATAAGTTTACCGACACAAAACACGACACTGGATTTTTAAATTAAATCTTGCTATACAATTCTATGCTGAAGAGCACAAATGATTGCTCTGCACATTGTCGGCTCTGTGCGTGGTTAGATGGCGATAGGCTCGGGTCGCGTCGGGTTCCCTCGGCTTTGCTCGCGATCCGCGATATGCCCACGCGCAGGTCGCCTGGAGGCTCGTTTCATTTTCAAATATGAATGGAACTGGCATTGTAGAAGAAAAATAAACAAATGGTACATAGCAACAGAAACCCGGTCAACAAAAATCTTGGTCTTGGCTAAAAGGCCAACAGTGATAATATTGCCTTTGCCAGCTATTCTACCAAAAGAGCAATGTTTCCAGAAAAAATAATTAATTAAAATTAAAAAAACAGGGCTTAGAGATAAAAACATCTTAGATCTCTAGGTGACGAGCGTAAGTGCTAGGTAATGATTTGGATTCGTGTTCCAATGGCTGCGTGTCACTGCACTGTTACGTGGAAGGCATGTTGCTTACCATCAGGCACATGTCCTGCTCGTCAACAAACCTAAGCCCTACTTCTATAACTACTAATATAAAGGAAAAATGCGGCAGTAAGTTGATTGTTACTTGTTACGCTATTATGTGCTACTTATCACGAACCTTTGTACACATATTTTTGGAGATATTAGAAGGAACTTAGGCTACTTTTTAACCCGGTAAAATAACAGGAACGAGAACCACGCGGTGCGCTAAATGTCAAAATTTGGATCTCTGTTGCTTGATCTCGTTGGAACGGCTAAAGAGGTTGAAAGTTTGGACAAAGTTAGGTTACAGCCTAGAATACCAAATAGGCTTCTTTATATCACATGCAAATAACGGATGAGAACGACTCGGGCATAACTGCGAGTGCTGCTAGTAAATAATAATGGTGGACTATTCTCAAACAACAACATCTAGCCCAAAACTAAGAATAACAATATATTTATTGATCGCACTCTGTAAAATAGCTCTTAAAATAAAAAAAAATGTAAAACAGTGTACCGTTGACGGGCGTGCAATATTTACAAGTATACAAAGTAGGTAGCAAAGCTAAGTAAAGCTTGAGCAAGTATGGGCGCCAGATATGAGCGCTGATGATGATGACTAATGATTTACTTGCTTTTATAGAGATTTTATTAAATGTAGAATGAAGAGACGAGCAAAATACGCGCCTTATGGTAAACTACACGCCTGTCCATATAGCTTCACTTGTTTTATTCGAAATCTCAAACGGGTTATAGGCGATTCGCCACAAAGTAAATTCGTCACAATTGGTATACTCCATACATTCAAAGTAAACTCGCCACAAGTTATAAAAACAAATTAACAATGTTACCACGTACATTTTGCTAAATTGGTGTTGAAATAAAGTGGTCAAGTGCGAGTCGGACTCGCCCATGAAGGCTTCCGTAGCAGCAAGTAACATTTATATAATATAAAAGTTCTTGTAGTTTGTTGTTACTCAATAATAACAACAATAGTCAATTTATGACGTATTAAAATAAAACTACTTACTAGATCTCATTCAAATCAATTTTCGTTGATAATTTACATGGTAATGCACATCATACACTTTGTTTTTTTGTCATTCTCTCATTTTAGTAGTTACAGGGGAGGGACACTTTTTACCACTTTGGAAGAGTCCTTCGCGCAAACTATTCAGTTTAGAAAAAAAATGTTAGAAACCTCAATCATTTTTGATGAACTATCCATAGATACCGCACACGTATGGTATTGATCAAAAAAATTTTTGAGTTTCAGTTCTATGTATGGGACACTCTTAATTTTTTTGTTTATTTGTATCAAAAAAAATATCAAATCAAAATCAGCATTAGGATTTTTTTCTACATTACCATGTCGGTGACCCGAAACAGTGAGATCTTCCCCTACCAAAACGTTTGTAGCACTAAGGCTAAAAAAGTTTTCACTAGAAAAACGGTTAGCGATCGTGACAAAATTACTAATGAATAAAAAATTGTAATACTACTTCAACACTATAAAATTCGAATTTATAAAACCCAATAAACCTTACAAAGTACTTTTTGCCAGGGGTGGCACATCCGAGTGCAGCGGGGCGGCAGTGGGGTGGGGGGTGCGATTCCAATCGCCTATTGACCGATACGGCAGATTTATGTGCCGTATCGGCTGCGTCTTAATTCACCGCGCCGATACGACAGACGCGCTAATTCGAACGCGATTGCTGTTGCAATTAGATCGGGAAAAGAACAACGTTTAAACCGCTTTTAACAAAAGGTTTTAATGTACCACATTTTTCAAGTGTTTTATGTGTTGAATAAGTTTAATGTTTGAGATTATTCCAGTATGTATAGTTAAATAGATAATAAAGAAAGTATGTGTGTACTTAATTACTAATGTAGTAGTAGGACTATAATAACAGCTTTTTTTAACTATTATAAGTTTACACTTTCCCATCATCTCACCTGATGTTAAGCGACGATGCGGTCAACGATGGTGCTTACCTAGAAGTAACCGTTTCACTCTCGATTTGAAGACATCAATATTGTAACCATTGGGAAACCCCACTCAGGCCCACTCAACCCACGGACGAGAGTAAAGATGAAATGTCCGAACTCACTAGCATAAGGTTTTTCGGTTCGGTTTTGTTTGTCGGGTTTGACACTAGGATGAACAGGAGGTAAGTGCAGAAATACCTACGAGTTTTTTATAAACGGCGAAGGAAAACTTCGTTACTACCTAAAATGTTCCAAAAACATTTCCTTCGAAGATATGTGTCATCAACCAACTCGCACTTGGTCAAAGTGGCGGATTAAGGCGTCTTATTTATGCTTGTGACAGAAGGCCCTAAATCCCAGCTGTGGGATCTAGAGCTTTTAATCTATACTGCATATTCTACATAATTATTATAAGGATGTTAATATCGTCTTCCCTATAAACCTTTTATGTGTGAGTCAGCAATATGCTAATGATATTACTGGACGGGTGATAAGAACAAACTAGTGGGCGCGCCCGGCCTCGCCCGCACGTGACACGATAATTAATATCACGAAACTACTCATATTTTCGTCTCTATAATGTTTGAACGAAATCAGACCGAAAATCTTCAGAGATAAATAATAAACTATACTAAACACTAGAAAGTGAAAGTACAGATCAGAAAACTGGAAAAAAAAATTGCAATTAAAATATAAATCGATTTATACTCAAAATGAAATACTAATACTGATATACATAGATATATTAACACTTTATTGGACGTCATTTTGAAAATAAATAAACAAAAACTTTAAAACTAAAGGTAAACTAGCATGGTTATACGAGATAATAATGAACTTGACTGAAATGACTTCAAGATGTAATTTTTATTCGCAACCGAAGAAAACATGTTACATACCACCCCTATCAGGCACAGATACGAGTAGGTACATAAACTTCGCAGATGTACCGAAACAAGACGATACGCAAATCTATTACCGCGGCCAAAACCACAGCCAGGCGTCCTAGGCTCAGCTGACAATGCCTAGATCGCTATCTGCCGCCCACGCCGGCTTTGTCGCTAGCTCTGGGACCTAGGTTTAGCTGCTTGATTCAGTCTAAATTCAATGAAGCTATGTTTATGTTAGCAGCGTATGAAGCACTGTAATTTAATCGTCAGTCTTTTACACCAATAAAATGAATTGATTTTGTTGTTTAAAAATTTATTCTGTTCATATAAATGAAACAGAAGTGTTATTTGTATGCAATTCCATTGTTTTTTCTGTTGAACTGCCTGTAGCTCGGAAAAGCGACATTGTTTCATAGTTGACGTTCCAAACATTAAAACTAAGAAGGCTTTACATTTGTGATTAGAACGTCAAGCCTGTACAATGTTGGGTTGCATGAGTAGTTTCTTGATTACAGTTTCGGTGTCTTCAAATTGGGAGTACATTGGTTGGTTCCTTCTAAGCAAGCACGGTCCATTGACCGCATCTTCGCTTAACATACAGGCAGCGAGACAGCAGCCAACAATCGACAAATAACCCCTAGATCAGGGTCCACAGTCTCCCATCTTGAAACGGCCGCTATTAAATAAAAAAAATTTAGTGCTTTTTTCAGACATTCGGTTATCTCTAAATCTGTATTTTTTGTAGAAGCTCTACAACTCTACATAATACCTGAAAAAATCTTACATTATAATATTGTATTTGAGCGAAAAATAGGAAATGTCTTTTGGATCTAAAGCCACTTCTCTCACAAGGAGAGAGTCAAGGTCACAATCCCACCACGCTACCCCAGTACGGGTTTGACGGTTGACGCGTGACATCGAAAGATTCTATATACATGTCTATTTCCTCACGATTTTTTTCTTCGCTGGTTTCAAGTTAGCGGAATTAAGAACATTACTTCAAAACTACAGTGGTCGCGTAGGATTCGCAACAGGGCCTCCGGATCAATCACCGTTTTCCCGACTAGACCAGCCGTAACTTGTAAATTCTAAAGCTAGAAAATATTTCAACGAAAAAAGCTTGTTTATCAAGTCAGTATTTTACTGCCGTCACATAATAATATCCCTAGATAACTGGATATTTTTACGTGTGCGTCCAAAAAGCAGATAAGGTAAAGGTGCGTCTACACGCGACACGCACTCGTGACGATCGCGCGATAACACGCGATGACACGCCACGGGGCCTTCGCGGGACACTGACAAGTGACACGCCGGAATGACTTGTGATATGAGTAATAACTAGGTGAATACTGGATTAAGCTGAATATGAGATCTGAAGAGACCGCTTGAGCATACTCAAATACAGAACATTAACGACTTTAGATAAAGTTGTTTTTTTTAATAAAGAGTGACGAGACGAGCAGGGCATGTGCCTGACGGTAAACAACATGCCTGCCACATCATAACAGCACAGTGACACGCAGCTACTGAAACATGAAGAGGCCAAATCATTACTTAGCATTGCACTGAGCTCGTCACCCAAAGATCTAAGCAGTTATATCTCTAAGCCGTGTAATTTCTCTTGAAACATTTTCCTTCAAACCGGAACACAGCAATGTTTGAAAATAATTGCTTGGCGGTAGAATAACTGGCAAAGATGTGGTACTTCCCCTGGAGACTCTGCCAAGAGTCCTACCACTACAAATATAAAATTTATGGTATATGTAAACTCTTTGTTAATAATGTATATGGGTTATGTCACCTGAAATAAATGTTTTTTTTTGTATATTTTTAATAGCACTCAATGGTGGATGTAAACTCTTTGTTAACGACACTCAATTGTTTATTCAAATTTCAAAATTAATTTAATTCAGGTAACTTAACCCATAAACATTAAATAGCACACAATATAAATCATCATAATTTTTCAGTCATAAATCAGTAGTAGTTTATGTAAACTCTTAGTTAACTATACTCAATGGTCAAAGGCTGGTAGACGCTGGCGAAATTGCGGTGATACTTCCGAATGGAATAGAAAAAAAGAAGATCGCTTCGACCTGTTCCAATCATTTCATCTTATTACTGCCTAGCAGTGCCCTGTGGTTTTACCCGCGTAATTCTTGTTTCCATCATTTACCTGTGATAAAAAGTGACTATGTGATTTGCATTTAAAATATTAGTAAGATTTATTGAATGCGTAGTGTATGATGAGTCCGAGTTTGTCGAAAACAATTCGCTTTCTACCGTAGGTATATTTGAAATTTATAAGTTGTGAATGTTTACTACGGATAGTCGTGTTGAGTAGGACATACAAGGAATACAAGGTACATCTGTCTCGTACAAGACCAATTAAAAGCGACTCAACAATAAAAAGTCTACATTATTCTAATTCTATGCTGCTGAGTCGTGGTACTGGTCAGTGGTTACTCCTCCTCAGTAAAAATACTAGGTGAGAGCGAGAAAGAACGATACACGAGCTTCACTACTTTGCGCCTTATGAAAATAACGAAAATAGCTCAGAATAATTGTAATAGTGTACAGCCGTCACAGACTAAGTAGAGAAATATAGCAGTAGTACACAAAAAAATACTCTTCTTCTTTATCTTATGGCTTCCATTCAGTACTATCGCCAAAATTTTGCCAGCGTCAGGAGAGAATAATATATACTCTTACAAACTCTTTTTCTAGTCCTGATATTACAGATAGCTACGTGATGCTATAAAATGATTGATAGATTGACAAATAAATCAGTTTACAAAAAAATCCGTACGAATAACCGAGATTGGGCCATTTTGCACAAATTTAAATAAATTAATATAAATGTTATTGTACCCTATGAATAAAATTTGGACGATTAGTGTTAGTAGATAAAAATGGCAAAGTTTTTAAGTGCATAAATTAAGTTTTATTATCTCTGAAATAACAATTAACGCCAGCGTGGTTCCATCAAATTGACCTTAGTTTTTATTTAAAGCTTAATCACGTACATCTATCTGAATAACACGATTAAATGTTTTAACAATAATTACGAGTATATTGTAGGGATTTAATGTGAATATTTCAGAGTGATTTGAATAATTTTAATTTATTAAATTTACTAGTCAGGGAATACATAAATATCTACCTAAAGTAGACATAATGATGTCCGCTCTGTTGTGATTTTAATCACGTCAAAGTTTTTGCACATTTATTTAAATGTTTTAAATTGATACATTTAAACTTTGAAACTGTTTTAAAATATTCCACTAGTCATGTCCATGTGATTTGTTGGTTGGTTTTTAGTTCTTAGTCGTTGACTAGTTATCATTCAATGCCAGATTTTTGAAATGAAAACTTCTTTAGGCGCGTTCAAATAAATTTTTCGTGGGGTGTAAACTGAATTTTACCGTCACGCTCGGGTATGATAATAATTTCCGGATGAACTCGGGATGCCAGAGCGAGTTAAAAAATCGGACAACACCTGAGTCAGGGTGAGAAAGATAATTGTTAGAGGGATATGGGACATTAGATATTAGCTCTCTCTCTTGCTCACGCTAACGACTACCAGTGTTGACACCTTAGCGACTTTGTCGATGAAACCGGCGGATTTATTTTTAATTTATCTTGGCATGAACGCACTAGTCATTCAGCCGCTGTTATGTAAATATTCGCATCTTATTCTTGTGTTTCTGTACTTACTAGGTAAAATCAAATTTTCAATTTCTAAGTAATTTTTATTATTAATTATTAAAATTATTTAGTGGTTTCTAAACATAAGTATTTCTAATTTTAGTTTTCACTTCTGCCGTGCGGTTTTAAGCCCACACAGTTTTTTATATATGAAAGAGTTATGGGGAAAACCAAATTTGCGCCTGATGGTTAGCTACGACACCTATTTAAACATAAAAAAACTCCAAACACTGTCTATTATTGTAATACGAGTCCCCCGGGGATTTAAAATAATTGATTTCTTGTCCAGAATTTTACCTGGAAACATTACATACCTTTGAAACCGTAATACCGGAACTGGAATTTTACTTCAGCATGTACTCAATACTCAATCATTTATTGCTAATATTATGGTACATTTCTTGGTCCCATTAATAAGTACATGTCATATGTAGTTACCATAATTACCCTGATTGGGTGTGGCAATATAATTCGTATCGTACGGAGCGGATCGACTCATTCTATTATTAATTTGTCGGCAAGATATTCGTCTATTGTATAGTAAGCTTTCTCGAGTAATATATTTTTAAGGTTTTGACAAACTTTTCGTCAGAATTTATTTGTTTTAGTTTGTAGGGCAATTTTTTGTATATTTTTACTGACATTGAATTTGGGCCCGAGCTATGCAATGTTAATTTTGAATGTGGTAGATTCAGATTGAGTTTGTGGTTGGATCTAGTAGGGTAATTTCGCCCGTCAGTCAGTCTTGTGAAGACTTGCGGATTTCTTCGCACAAATTTACAAAGTTCCAAATTGTACATATAAATGTTATGTTCCCACTGGTGAGACTCTCGACATTATTTCACAGACTTTAATCTATATTTGTTTCTAATGTAAACCCGATCCTTTCCAATATGATTTAGCAATAAAAGTCCACACTTTCGCATGTATAAAAAGAGTAGAAAATAGGACTAGTTGGACGAGTTTGTAATATAATTGTGATAGTAAATTTCTGAAAACAAACTAACCTGTATAATATAACGTGTTGACAAACCCCGGGTGTTTGGACGAGGCATGCGTGCGATAACCATCAGCGCACACTTCCGTGCGTACTATCTGTGATCTACGCCCCGTATCGCTAATAAAACTGCGCTGTTTGTGTTGCCGGTTATGTGAACTTATGTGCCCGACATACTACCCTCCTCTGTCGAGCCAACTAGTCAAATCACACGACCCAAGCAACGATCAGGCCACTTTACGTCGATGCTTTTCTGGAAGCCAGTATGCACATAGCAGGTGCTATGAAAATATTGCTCTACTATTTAGTAGTTTTTTTTAACAAAAATAATAGGATTGTGCTTGATCGCCGTGTCGCTTGACATAAGATGATTATGTGGTCATTGTGGTCAAGGTAAAGGAAGAGAATGGAGTCGAAAATACTCAGATAGTAATTTTTGGGAAACCACTCGGGCAACATTGTTTCGCTATACGCTTAACTAATGTAATTCCAACAAAGATCCAAACTCTTGTGTTTTGTTCATCTATCTAGTGCTTGTTTTATATTATAATTAATTGGAATATTTACGCATACAGATTAAAACATTAAGATTTAAATAATTTTGTGTAGATACTAATTAATAAACGTATTTATTTATTTGCATAAAAGTTAAATAGTTTTTAATTATATTAGCAATATTCAGCAACATGGCGCGAGGTAACATTAGTTACGTGTTATTTTTTGACATTTGATTACTAATAACTTTATGTAAAGGACCTATTTATTGTAATTATTAATTTCACGTAAAATTATCATAAATATATATATTTATAGTATATTATATATTTAATAAGTATGTATTTAAAACTATATAAGTATTATATCAGCTATCTGGCTGCCATAGTACAAGCTTTGCTTAGTTTGGGGTCAGATGGTGTTGTGTGTGAATTGTCCACCAATATTTATTTATTTACTTATTTATAGAGTGACAAGACGAGCAAGATATGTTTGATCAGGCGGACTCTGCAAAGACCACCACTACAAAAAACACTAGAGAGGCAATTTGGTTCTCTATCGGGAGATTCACCCGAACGAATCTTTCACTTCCAAATTTATTCACAGCCTACAAAAAAAAGCGGTGCGTCAAAAACAGTTCTTACTTCAAAATGCAATTGAATTCTTAAGGCCAAAATTCATATCTATTCTCAAATATTACTAAACTTATTAAAACTTTAGCTTCCCTCTTTATACACAACACGGCGAATCTACAAGGCAAAGCCTGCTCTATATCACACGCATGACAAAGATAATTTGTCAGTGAACTATGCGCGCGTTTTGAGGAAGTATGTCAACTAACATAGGCGCTGTTATGTTTATGGTACGCGGATGTGGAATTTCCTAAATAATGAAGGCTTCAGTAAGTTTTGTTTTATGGCGGGGAGTTATGTCGGCGCAGGTAACGCCATCAATTGTGATCAAAATATCGCTGCATGTTAGATTTGCGTAACGTTTGTTTGATGTCATATTTTTTTATGAGTGTTGCCAGCACTTGGTTTTTTGGTTGGCTATGTAGTTTGTAATAAAGTGTTGTTTAAAAAAAAACTCATATCGTTCTATGCTACTTATATTGTTAATGTCAATGTTTGGATGACTAGATGTTTGGATATTTGGATGTTTGTTTTTTAATCATGTCGGATTATGAAAGGATTGATCAGGATGAAATAGGCTACTTTTACTAATTACTTAATACTTTTAAAATTACGGTAACAGGAACTATGTGGGTAAAACCACAAGGCGTTGCTAGTGATCAATATGATGTTCATCATCATCATCAACAGCCCACTAAATGTTCCCACTGCTGGGACTCGGGGCCTTCTCTCGCAAGGAGAGAGTTAAGGCCATAAACCACCACGCTGTCCCAGTGCGGGATGGTGGATGACACATGACTTCGATTCTAGGTACATGTCGGTTTCCTCACGATGTTTTCCTTCACCGTTTTAAGTTAACGGCTATTGCGCACATGACTTCGAAAAGACAGTGGTGCGCGTGGTGGGATTCGAACCCGGGGGCTTCGGATCGGCAGTCGCCGTTCTCCCGACTAGACCAGCCGTAACTTAGCTACTGCTAGTGTTCAATATGATGTAAATAAAATGTGTAATACCAAGTTAAGTTATTTCCGATTGATCGAATAAATAAATTAAATTTGTAAAATAAAATTGTTTTGTTACGTAAAACAGTTTACACCTCTGGTATTTGTCGTAATACGGCAGTGTACAAGGTGCTAACGTAAGCTTTCTTGTTGCAGGTAAGTGTCCATCAGGCCAGCTAACGGCCGCCAGACAATATGTTGCAGCGCGACTGCAGCGCTAACGACCGCAAATGCGTTTTAAATTCCCCCGGGACATCAGGACAGCCCTATTTCTTATGGAATAATGTGCCATTAATCCTACCAACAGGCTATTCAATTTTAAAGGAAAAGTTTACTAGGGATGGGGAGGTATGAGACTTGGTCTTGAAAGACTGTGACGAAAGAATAGAAGGTGGTTTCTCACAGAATTCGCAAGTAAGTACGTAGTTACCAAAACAAAATTAAGTTTTAAAAAGTTTTTTTTGTCATGATTAGCAAAATTCATAAATTTATTGGAAACCTCATTTTTTTCAAATTCAACAAAGAGAAATTGATGTAATTCAAAAATGATATTTGTGTACCTAGTACAAAAATTGGTTATTCAAAATATACTAAACACTTGCCAGAATAATTCTATAGATTTTTAAATTCACTTTTTTAGCGCTCAACGCTTTCAAATTCCAAAATTTTACTGCAATGGAGTAGAATGCGCTCCTCCTCTCGCTATTTGCTGAAAAATATAATCTGGGTTTCTATTTTTGACAGGTTTTTTTGCAAAATAATTCAGGACTTCAGAACGTGTGCCCAAAGATGACAGCCATTAAAATCCTCCTATCTCTAAACAAGATCGCCGCGTTACAACACTAATCCAAATACATTTAAAATCCGTATAAAACACACGCGATACAAGACAAGCCGAAATAAATATCGATTCATAACACAATACAATCTACAATCGAATAAAAAGTAAGGGTGGCCACACATTGAGTATCGTCGGCAGAATCGCGCGCCTGTCTGTATATTGTCATTGGGAGCGTATCGCGCTCTCCGATCGAGAATTCGCCTTGAATCCGCCGAGACAGGTCAGTGTGGACGGACACTGTAATGATACCATCTGTCAAAATTCTATATAAATATACCAGACTGTCTGGAGACTGCCTTTTGAAATACTCTCCTACACTACGATCGGGTACGTCTTTGTGACTCTGTTTCACTCTTTTGTTTTGTCCAAGTCCAAACGTCGCAATCGACGAATGACACTTCACTTTTAATTTTCTAAATAGAAGATTTTTTGAGCAAGATGTGATAAGCAAATCAAAATCTTCCTCATGTACCTCAACAATTGTTTTTGTAAAATAGCTAATATTGAATATTTTTACATATCAGTAAACCACTGAGAGCAAGGATATTCGGAAACACAAGCTTAGGCTTAGTTCGGATATTGCAAGCTCAAAGTTTTTTTTTTAAAAATAAAGAGTGACGAAACGATCAGGACATGTGCCTGATGGTAAGCATCATGCCTTACACATAACAGCACAGTGACACGCAGCTATTGGAACATGAAGAGTCCAAATTATTACCTAGCACTGCACTGCGCTCGTCACTCAGAGATCAAAGATCTTATATCTCTAAGCCCTGTAATTTCTCTGGAAACATTGCCCTTCAAACCGGAACACAGTAATGTTTGCACATTACTGCTTGGCGGTAGAATAACTGGTAAAGGTGTGGTACTTCCCCAGGCGGACTCTGCCAAGAGTCCTACCACTACAAAGTTTACCTTCTTTTGACGTGACAACGTCTTATAAATTGGTTTGCCGGGTGACACTTCAAGAAACTGCGTTACGCTCCGCTCACGTTATGCGCTCACAACGAGAGCGAGTGAGAGGCACGCGTCCCTTCCACTCGGGCATGGTTAGCCCGCCTAAGAGCGAAAGAGACAGACATAAAAAGTGAAAGGCACGCGTCCCTTCCGTAAAATTATTTTACCACTCAAAGTCGTTGTCACGTAAAACTTTCGCCCGTATACCGACTTTACAGGCAACCAATTTTTTAGAAGTTGCGAGTTACAAATCCTAGTTATACAAGATACATATCAAATATAAGTTAATGAAAGTTTAGTAACTTGCAATTTCGAAAACTCTAATGTTTATATCAACCTACTAACTGTGAATTACGTTGTTACGTTGTAAGTTAAGTAAGTTATAAATATATTTATTTTAATATATGATTTGTATACTAATGTTATAATCACCACGGGTGCAGGTGTTCATGGTGTGTAATGTTCCACAATCGTTTAACTAGCTACATCCCCCGCGATATATCCCGCTGTTTAATAACTAAATTATTGTTAACGGGATAAAAATTAGCCTATGTATTAATTCAGATATTGTAATCATTGCGTAATGTCAAATGCGTAAATTCAGGGACATTCAGATATGAGGGGACAAACATCCGCACAGAGCCCTCAGGATGTATCACACGACAATGCGCAGAGCCCCTCACGACTTCTCAAATTTTTACTTGTAAGTTAAGTAAGTTATAAATATATTTATTTTAATATATGATTTGTTTACTAATGTTATAATCACCACGGGTGCAGGTGTTCATGGTGTGTAATGTTCCACAAAAAATCGTTTAACTAGCTACATCCCGCGATATATCCCGCTGTTTAATAACTAAATTATTGTTAACGGGATAAAAATTAGCCTATGTATTAATTCAGATATTGTAATCATTGCGTAATGTCATTCAAATAAATTCAGGGACATTCAGATATGAGGGGACAAACATCCGCACTTAGAAACGCACAAAATTTCTCCTTTATTATTTTAATATATATTATACACTATTTCATAGCAGATGTGATTAAATAACAGAGAATTTTGTGTTAATAATATTTGTGTTTAATGATATCTTATCGATATTACAGACTAGGATTTTATTTTAAAACATATGCAATACTTAATTATTTCTTCTGTTTTTAGATCGAGATTTATTTTAATTATACATCTAAAACAGATGTACATATATTATTGTTGCAACACACACGCTCCACAATAAGATAAATCTTATCACACAGTTTATAAATAACTAAATATTACAAATATTTACAACGTATACTTAAATCAATAACCAGTGTATCCATCTAATTCTGGAAAACAATACAAAACTCGTCTACAATTAATCCTTAATTTCCCCATTGTCATATCTCCATTATCTGCCGATGAAAGCTCAGTGGGTGGCGCGCCGAACAATGGCGTCTCTCGATGTATTCGCTTCGCTTTCGATATCTTTTCGCTATTAATTCAACCTGGACGCGTTCCTAATTGCCCCCGCAAAATATCGATGACATTTTCACCCGTTGCCGATTCAACTCTATCATTCGATTATGAACTCTACTCGATTTACGTAAAATCGAGTACCCGAGTTAGTACGCGTGTTTACACAAGGTCTGACCAGATTTATGTAGGTAAGTCGTTCTCTGGACGCGTGCTAAGATGTTTGTTGAAGAATGTATGGCTTTACAGAAAATTTGTAGTCGATTTGTTGGCGCCATTGTGGACGTTCGTTTTACGTTTGTGTTTTGTTGTGTTTGATCAAAGCTTATTTTATTACAGAAATGAGGCGTTTTCCAGACCCAAAAAAGACTTGTCAAATATAGTTCTAAATATTGTCAAGTGTGGCATCACTGTTGGTTTTTGTGAAATTTTACAGAATAAAAAAAACAGTGGCGCCTCCTACGGTGAAATTGAGAACTGTATTTGACAGGTATTTTTACGTCTCGAAAACGCCCCATTATGAACTCTTTTTGTATGTATAGGTACTATTGCTATAGTAATATGATAAAGCTGAAAAGAAACTTGTTTGTTTGAACGCGCTAATCTCAGGAACTACTGGACCGATTTTAGTAAAATTATCGTCCTTGAAAACGTACGTAATTCTTGAGTGCTATAGGTTATATTTTACATGTACCACGGGCGAAGTCAGGGCGGACCGCTAATGAGAAATAAAATAGGTTAAATTTAGTTTCATTTTAATTTAGTTTTGTCATAAAAGGCATATTAAAGTAATAAGATAATTCAGATATGTAACAAGTTACACAGGTTTGAATTTCTTGAAAACTTCAGCGCGTAATTTTCAAGTGTCTCATTTCGATACTATAAATTATCGCTTAATTTTTACATCGTTATCGCATCAGACCTTGTTTAGCACAACCGCGAACAAAGTGGACCATGTCTTGATTCGCATCTTATCAAAAAGCGATAAATATTTCTCCAAGGAATTCACAATTTGGTGGATAATATTTTGTAAGATTAGCTGTGACAGTTCAATGACGTGAGGGGTTACTTGAGTATTTAATTATATCAGAGATGAATTGTACATTGTGGGTCAACTCTGTTGTCCCATTTTGGACATTATTTTTTACAATAAATAATTGATAGCCTTATACTTGAACACTATCTCGCCTATGTTAAGCGATGATGCGGTCAGTGATAATATTTCTTTATAAAACTTCGCTTCACTCTCGACTTGAACTCACCAAAATTGAATCTATAGGGAATAATCCACGCAGGCAATGCATTCCATAGTTAAGCTTTTCCTACAGCAACATCGAGTCCGATCTCCAGGTTTAAATGCCACGTGCATCATTGTCTTTTCGAAGACATGTGCGTAATACCGCTAATTAAAAACAAGAACAAAATTAAAAATTTTGACTAACCCCTGACTACCTCAGATTTGTTATCCGTACAACATTCTACTAGTCAAGCCCTTTCATTTGATACTCATATTGAGGTAGGTTGTGAAGAAATAATTTTGTCCGCCATTTTTATGGAGGCGACCATCTTGAATCGATATTAACCAAACATAACTAAGAACATCCCTACGGATATTAACCTTCAAATAAAAAAAAACTCTATCGAAATCGGCCCATCCGTTTGAGCTCTACGGTGCCACAGACAGACACACACACAGACAGACAGATATCGACGTCAAACTTATAACACCCCTTTTTTGGTCGGGGGTTAAAAAACGGTGAAAGTGAGGAAACCAACATCGTGAGGACATCGTGAGGAAACCAACGTGTATTTAGAAATTTTCGGGATCATGTGTCATCACCACCACAGCACTGGACCGGGGTGGTGGATTATGGCCTTGACTCTCTCCTTGCGAGAGAAAGGGAACTCAACAGCGGGAATATTTAGTGGGCTTCTTGTGCTATGTTATGCTATGTTTTTTTTAACTTTCATAGGTTTACACTTGACCGCGATCTCGCCTGATGTTAAGCGACGATGCGGTCTACGATGAAGCGTGTTGACCTAGAAGAAATCAAGTCACTCTCGATTTGAGGACACAAAGACTGTAAGACTGTAACCATCGGGGAAACCCCATTCAGGCAACGTATTCCACAGCCTAGACGTTCTTATCACAAAAGTAGAGTCCAATCTCTTGGTTCGTATCTTTGGAACATCAACCATGAAACGATGTCGCTTTTTCGAGCTACGAGCATTCCGAGTTCATGTTTAGGTGTAGAATATGACACATTATGTCGTCAACAACAGCTGTGAGGTCACTGACACTTAGAAACATCATTAAATAGATAAAATCTCGCCTTTTCCGCTGCATCCGCCTTATCTAGATGATTTACCATCGACCACTCCTTCAATGAACGAAGCGAGTATTAATTCAATATTTAAAATCACTTTGATAACACCATTTTTAACTATTACTCAGAAAACTGGCCTCGTGACTCGGTGCCAAGTCTGTCCACATAGCCGTAGGTCGTGAATTTGATTAGGTACTTCCCAGGTCAAGTATTTGTGTGACGAATACATGCTTCATCAGTGCCTAGGTGTTTCCATGCATCATACATCCAAGTTTTACCTATAATCGCCAAAATGTATGAAAAATGCAGTTCTCTTTGACTCAAAATTTTACTTTTTAAATGCGTTAAACTAAGGAAAGATTCACGATTTACTGAATACTAATCATCCTAGTGTGGGATTTAGTGTTTATTTAGTTTGGAAAAATAAACCATTAATTCTTTATGATAAATCTTCTTATTGAAAATAAATACACGGGTAACTCACGTTTAATATAGTCAGTCCAGTCCGACTCAAGTTTCGATCGCGTCCGGCGACCTTTTTCAAGGAGAGTGCGCGCGCGTATTCGCAGCTCGTTTAGCAACGTGAGTTACCCGTGTGTTTATTTAAAATGTGTAATAACCACGTTAGTTTTCATACTTCTTATTGAATTTAACCGGTGTAAATTGGTTACGTATTTAAGTACCTAATATTTTTTTGAGACATTGGGCCCAATCAACCCAATGCGAGATCAAAACTTAGTCGTTCTATGGATAAGTCAGAAGTACTTAAATTAAACTAGTTTGAGAAATACCTTAGTGTTTCGTTGTAATTTAATTTTGTTATGAGGGGTTCAACACAAACAAAAAATTTACTTGAATAAGTTGAATAAAACAGCGCTTCTCTATTGATTAAACTCCGAACTACTTATAAGAATCATGATGCCGTCCCGTCGGCCGACGGCCACGATCGCGATCGCGATCAGATACGACCGATCGCAGCGATCGGCGATCGACGATCGGCGGATTCCCGCGGAATTGCACAATTTCCAGTGTACCTCGACAAGGCTAGCTAATGAGAGCGCGGACCGGACCATTGTTTACAGATGCGATCGCCGCTTATCTCCCGCCATTTTTGCCCGGTAGCCATGTTTTACTTATCTGTACACTCGTACGCCGTGTCGATTGTTCCCTGAGGGCTTGCGCACACGACAGACAGGGTTAGAGACTAATACAGTGCTCACTAGAAATTGCGAATAATCATCACACGTATTTCAATACCAATGAGTCATTTTCGAATGAGACAAAAAATGCATTCAATAAAATTGTGATATGTGGTATATGGTTATTCCACGTCAAACATAGCTTGAACATAATTTTGTCCAAATATAAGATTCTATCAACGTCGATTGGGTTAATTAACGAATATTTCGATAAACTACGTCCGTAAAACGGGCATTTTTGTTGTTTGTGTGACTAGTTAATGTTTTTGATTTTCCATTTAGTGTTAAGCATTAGTACCTTTATTTACACAAACGACTCAAGCGAACAATCTGTTGTTGGTCATCTCACCCCAACTCCCTTCGGACCGCGGCATTACTAACGCCATCACTTGACCGCCAACTCGCCTGATAGTAAGTGACGATACGGGTTACGATGGAGCGTGTTAACCAAGCTGAAACCAATTCACTTTCGATTTGAAAACACCAATATAACCATGGGGAAAACCTCACTCAGGCAACGCATTTCACATCCTAGACGTTCTAATAACAAAATTAGAGTCAAACCTCTTCGTTCGAGTCTTTGGAACATCAATCATGAAACGAAGTCGCCTTTTTTATCTACGATCAGACCGATAGAAAAAAAGGGCAAAGTGACAGTACCTAGATTCTGCAGATCAGTCGCACACTCTCCGAATTGAAGGCTCTGGAGGCTGTCGGTGCGCACTGGGGTCATAAAAGTTTACTTACCTATACCCAAAGAGTTTAAATATACTACGAATACAGAATACTAGACCTACGTATTACGTATATGTATGTAGAATTGGAACAAACGCTTTACACCGAAAGCACGGGTCTGATCGCTCTCGCTTTGTCGCTCTTGTGGAAGTGTCATACTTTTGTCGCGGCACATAACTCTGTTGCCAAAGCAAGTATGCGCAGAAGGAGCGTTACCAGCGCGGTAGCGTTAGTAGTACTTCTTAAAACCAGTAACATTTTCTGTGAGGACCTGTCAGATGGCTCTGTGTGTAAATTGTCCACCAATATTTATTAACTTAGGTACATATAATTTTGTATCCTGATGAGTAACCAAGTAGCTGTGTATGTCAGAAACAACTTAGACTCATATCAACTCACAAACGAGGAAATTTTAATCGAATAATGTACATCGATTTAACGTTTTTTTCATCTGCTTACGATTAGTACAAAGGAACCGTGCGGAATACCTTGATCTATTTACTTATTCTCTATTTATGCCTATACTTTATCATTTCCAAGCACGCCAAAAAATAATCGAATAGTTTATTTATTAGAGGCCCATCTGCGCCCAGCTTAAAACGCGCAGTTTTCGTCATCCTATCTCATTGTATTTGCACTATACCTGGCAACCCCGATACGTATCGTACGCAACCGATAGTATAATTATTTTGATTGTTTTAAAATAACCGACGCATTGTATGTAGATGACGAGATAGAAATACCGTTCGTCAGGCAATTATTTCTACTTATCTCTGAATCGGAGAAACTGAGATCTAGCCACCTACATCATAGATCTGTATCATTAGACAGTAAATTGTCTACAGGTATGCGCAGAAATGGTATACTACCCTTGGAGTCTAGTAGGCTGCAGAGGCCATTTAATTCAAACTGCCGTAGGTATTATATAAAAGTGACACTCCGAGAGTGAGTAAATAAGTGAAAACACAATATTTGTACTTACAAACTTATATTAATACCTATATATTTCCAAAAACGTGTGCATCCCTTTTTAGGAAAATTGTGTGGACGGAGGAATTTAAAATTTACACTATATGGGTGTTTCTATGTATAATAAATATGTCTTTACAACTATATAAGTATTATATCAGCTATCTGGCCGTCATATAACAAGCGTTGCCTAATTTGGGGTCAGATGGTGTTGCGTGTGAATTGTCCACCAATATTTATTTATTTATTATTATAAAGCTGAAAAGTTTATCTGTTTGAATGCGCTAATAAAACATAATACATACTAGGTACCATATATTTGCCACACGCGCGTAGAATAGGTATTACTCTTTTGCTTGTAGTAATTAAAGTACGTGGTCAATTTGAGAATAGATTAACGTTGACCACTAGTTTTCGAGTTTTAGAAGCCGTTTTTCGTTTTTAGTTTTATCCTTTCAGATGAACGCACACTTTCAGTTCAACCCTGCATCTCAAGTGTTAAATGGCCTCGAAGCGAATTAGAAATTTTACGATGAGGCTGATATAAAACGTTTAGGTATGTTTTATTAGGCAGAGCAGTTGTAAATACTACAAATGTGTCAATAAATTCAGTTGTCATCAGGTTTTAAAGCCAAGCTTTAGTGAGAATACTATACAGTTCCTATAAAAGTATTTACATTTATACGATGTAAGTATTCTTCGGTGCGTCAGGAAATACGCTCTTTTTGTTTATTTCTAAAACACAACAATTATTACAGATAAAGGTAAATTTGCCTTTTTAAACCTCAACAAAGTTTTTCTTGGACAAAATAGTTCCCAATATACTTTTTACTTAAAAGAGTAAACATTAAATTAAAAAAACACAACAAATAAAACTTGTAGGCCCGAACTTCTGCGTATTTTTCAATTGTACCTATACGAACAAGTTTGCCATCACCAGGGCTTTAATGGTAAAAGAAAATATCGTGAGGAAACCGCCTTGTTCCAGTCATCTTTCGAGGTCATACATTATCCGCTAGCTAATACTTGGGCACTTGGGCAGCGTAGCACATTATAGTCTTGACGATCTCCTTGCAAGAGAAAGACACGAATCTCAACGTTCAAGAATGGGATCTTTTAGTGGGCTGTATATTGTTGCATATAATAGATGTGAGGCTATACGAATGTGCTTAAGTATAGTTAGTTAGTAAATTAGGGTGTCGGTTACCATCTGTCTTGGTCGTTCATTTACTCTGTATTATCAAAAAAGTTCGCCTTAAAGCCTGAAATGTATGCACATGAACAATTAAAAAAACAAAAAAGTTTGGAAAGGTACAATCGAGTAAATTCTTTTTGTGATCTGTTATTTTCTTAAAAGCGAGGAGAGTATCTGTAAATGTAGTAGTGTGTGATGACGCCACGATCGAATAGTGTTGCCACTTCTTGTAAAATTAAACTACTTCTACTAATAACTCAGTAGTTTCGCTTCTGGCCGTTCTACAGATACATAAGTTGGTGGCACAGAACATTTTCTCCGCTACATTCTGAATTAGGGTAGTTGCAAACGCGCTGGTTAGCATACAATGCGCTGTTCGTTACGCGCCGCGCGATTGACGCGCGATCGACGCGCGACTGTGATCGCTAGATTTGTGACGTGTCCCTATCTGATCTCAGTACTAATTTGCTTCGTACTTTGTTGAACACATGTAATATAATACAGTCTTTTTGTTTTCACACTCACGGGATTCTCTTAATGAACAACTCTTTGTTTTAAAGTTTACACCGTTGTTAATCGTACAATTTTTTTGGTTACTTAAACTTGGCTGAGATTTTCGTCTACTTAGAATTGTGGTTTAATGATATGTATTAATTTCAATTGATTTTATAATATTTTCTGTTACTGACATTGCAACCTAAAGATATAAGTACATTTAATTATCAATTCAATTGTGCTAAAGAGCACAGTAAACTGTTTTTATGTTCAATCTCAGTAGTATTCGAGTATAGAATAGTAGTAGAGCTATCGAAAAGGTAATTTGCGATTACCAAATGTTAAAAATTATTGTGGTAAATAATAGGTATTCTGTAGATAGCTCCATTTATTCAGGATAGTAACTTCTGCTTAGCTCGTGCCTATGAGTTTCACGTTTAGAATTATAGTAGGAAGTAGAGTAGCAGGACTGGCAACAGGGGAAAACATTGCGAAGTCGTTGACTGAAACTTTGTATCTGTTTAAAAGCATTACTTCTGATCTTTTAAGAGACGATACTATGTTACTATACATCGTATAAAAAAACAAGGGTCTTTTATGTGCGTACTTGAATAGTCATTACGCATACAGCGTCTACAATGTCATTCACAAAACAACAACAACTCTATTAAAAGGCACAAAACACAAAATGAAAACTATCAATAATCTATTTATATATACTATTTTTTTTATTCGACTTATAAGATAAATAATCTAATGATATTTTACAAATATTATACTACAAAAACCAGTTGCATAATCTGTAGTTGAAAGTGTGAGCCAACTTTTCCGAAAAATAAAGCCAGCTGAGATGGCGCAAGCCTTATTCAAAACTGCCAGAATGTCACGATTTTCATACAAAATAAAATTCACATCGACGATTTTTCCGCAATCACCCATATTATAAGTTCCATTGTGCGGCCGAGATAGCCCGGGGCATCGACTCAAACTGATCCTTTCCTAAACCGTCCCCGAAGCCTTGTAACACTCCATTCAAACACAAATTCAACTTTAAACTCTCTCCAGTTTTAGCTCATAATCGCTCGCCTCTTCAAAACTTATATGACGTTTCGTCATCACGCTTCATTGGAGTTTTCCGAACAACCGCCCCCGCCCTCGACCGAAATTTGAATCGTGTAGAGGTTAGATACGGCATATTTTTGAATGTCCAAGTGGAGTGGCATAGGGCATTCATTCTGCATTGTTAGTGGCGCTATCGGCATCACCTTAATGATGTCTCGATGTTGGATAGCCATTGTGTTGGATGTAAATTTGTAGCCGTCGGCGCGGGTAATGATGTGAGAACAAACTGAGATCCCGATAGCCAGATCTGGATCGCTGTGGGCCCACTGTGCACGGATTGTATTCACTCGCCTCGGCCCGTGCTGCGCGATTGTCATACTTTTATTTTTGGACCCAAAGAGCATTGTTTAACGTCAAGTCGTCTTGTAAATCATAAATTTCGCTAAACAGTTTTTGCCACGTCACAAAAACTGATACGAGCCTAACTGTAAACTTTACACACGAGTTGACAAACAAAACATTAGATTCAAAATGGCGCCCTAAATGGCGGTTGGCCGTCATTAGCGGCTGATACCGCACTATTTTGTCGAATAGACGAAAATTTTGTGTCTTTCAACGTGCGTCGGCTTAATAAAGCGTCGCAAACGATGTTTTCAGGAAAACACGATAAATAAAGGCACTAAAATGAGCTCGATGAAAAACGACGCGCGATGCGGGTTATTAATTTTGGAGGGAAATTAGACCGCGGTTTTGTGGGGTAGTGAAGGCTAGTGAAGGGACCTAATCGCGTCCATGTAAAATTGGACTATTCACGTTTATAGCTAATCACCGTTATACATTTATTCACCTTGGATAAAAATGTATTCAATAGAATAACTAGATGGACTTGATAAATCACTAAAAGCTTTTTAGTAAACGCTGGAAGATAGTAGGTATCTGATTATGAATAAAATTGATTTCTATAGCACTGAGGTAGATATGTAACAAGATTGTTAAACATCTTTTCTAAACAAACATCTGCCCACATTTCCCCGAGCAAGACCATAAATGTACAACACTGCATTAACAGCTTTAAACACAAAATTTATGACCTCACCTACATTTACATTAATGTTGGAATTTACAATTAACCAGAGTACACGTCGACAACACTCACAACATCTTTATCGAAGTGAAATCGATTTTTTTCTTTTGATTTTGAATCGAGTAGGATCTCGATCGAGCGTGGCGCCGGCCGATCTGAGCTTATCGCGGCACTATCGGAGACTAATGCATCTGGAGAGATAACGCGGACATAAGTGCGGGTGCGGATAAGCTCGGTGTGGCCATGTTAAAAATAGTTTTACACGCATAGTTTGTCTGTGTAGTGGAAGTTTTTATAAAGCAACAATTACTTTATACAATTACTATAACTTAAAACTTTTGCCAATTTTTTTTACTCAGTTTCCGATCTTTAACGATTTTTATCTTACTCAAAATACGAATTTTCGTAAAACAGTCATCGCAAGCCATCCTACTAATATTATAAACGTCAGTATTTGTATGTTTGGATATTTTAATGTTTGTTGCTCAATCACGTAGTAACGTATGAAAGTATCGGGTTGAAATTTGTTGCACAGATAGATAGATATAGCCTGTAAAAACATATAGGCTAATTTTTATCCTATGAAAATAACGGGAACGCGAACAACGCTGGTAAAACCGCGGAGCGACTCTAGTGTAATACTACTTACCCATGAAGACAAGATAAAATATTATTCCACTTATATTATTCTCATACATATCGTTATAGTTAAAACTCTAATTTTTGTTACAAATTTGAATAGCCCTCTAATCTATAACAAAAATCCAATCAATGTAATTATAAAGTAACGATACATTTATTAACGTCCAATTAACCGAAGCCGGCACATAAATCAATCGAGAAATCGAGCCACATCCCTACTCCTTTTTTACCATATCTTCTAAATTCAAATTCCAGTCAGAAATTCTTTCCAAATTCAAATTCGAACTTATCGACCGCCGAAAGGAATACATCTTCCTTATTTAAATCGTCATTACGAACTCTTTCGTTTGCCGGTTATCGTCTGCGGCCGGCTCGAAGAGATGGCAATAATAAAAATTATCTATACAAATGGGGCAGGATTACTCGGCGACATAAATTCGGCTCTGGCACCGATGAGCGCGCGCTGCGAGAGGAAAGATAAAGGGTCACAGATTTTTACAGACGCGCTTAGCTCTAGCGTTTGATGGCTGAGTGGTATTCGAATGGGTCGCGAATTTGGCGCCAATGGTAACCAATTAATTTGAAAATAAAACTGCATCTTCTATTTTGAATCAGAAATTGTCTTCACGAATAAGAAGTAGGCATTTATGAGAGTTGCCTACTCAAGCCATTTGAGTACGTACCTGCCACTATTTTTATGTACTCTCTGTAATCCGGTTTTTAGAGAAAAATTGTTCTATGCTAAAACAAATATTATACTATACTAACTACTGTATTTAATAGCTTTTGTAATCGTAGGTACCTAGTACCTACCTACTAATTCTGGAAATGCAAAAAATCAACTATTTCATTCATTTTATCAAATGTCTTATCGTAGAGTTAAACGACATTTTCATATGGAACAGCTTTTATTTTGGCGCAGTTTCAAAGTTCTGTTATAGTAGTTGTAACAAGTACTTCGTAATGGTGAATAATTTCAACTTCACTTATAGAGGTAAGCCTAAAGTTATAAAATGAAACATAAGACTTTTTGCTAGGTAGCTAAATGCAGTGAGAGAGGGAAGAGGAATATTTTAAAGTCCAATCCTGTAAAACGAAAAAACCTAAGGTTCGGCCAACTCGTCGGTATCGGCGCTGAGCGAGACACCGCACTAGAGTTATTCGACAAAAATGCTAATTTTCAAATCTCGAACTCCGCTCTCCCGCCACAATCGAAGCGACACCACGCCTTTTTATTTCGAGCAACAATCCAGATTTTATCCACGTTTCCGTTCCGCGCTCGCACAACACTACGACAGCCTTCGCATTTTAAAACCCCTGCAATTTTAAAAACTAATTTGACGTACTGGCCGATAAAAGTCACGTTACTCGATTAACATCGCATGAAATGTTCGATCGCAATCGAAACAGTTTTCTTTAATTATATAATTTACATTGTGAAGAAGTACGCATATCTGGTTCATCTCGCAGCCCACGCTAGCAATTTGGCAGATAGCGGATACCGATTACAAACTGAATGCGAATTTATTAAAAAATAATATGGCCGCCGCGCACGAAGCTTTCCCGCAATCGTATCGAACAGCTGTAAAAAATATTATGTCGCGTTGATAACGGCGGACAAGTTTATGCGATTTATTCATGAATTCAATTGATTTCTTGCGCTGTATCGAATCGATCGGTTCGTGGAGGCCGGATCCGGTACTCGTGCGTATTATGAAGGGTGTTAACCAATAAAAACTATTTTGTCGTCGATGAAATGTAATAGGAGTTGTTAGCAGTAGAACATGGTGTTAGATCGCCGCGATCCATCACAGGCTCGTTAACGCGCCTGATGCGGCGGACCGGCCGATGCTCGACATTTACTTTTTTCTCTCAAACCAGTCGGGACTAGTGTTGGGCGCCTGTTTTTGTGAGTCGATCGATTGTCGGTAGTAATTGGTATGGGAGTAGCCGATGTTAAACATCATGTTTGAAGGTGAACTGAGTTAATTATTTTTGTGTCGTAGGCGTGCTGCGAGATGCTATCGGGCCGAGATTATACCGCGAGGAAATGGATCATTGTGACGGTACAGTTTCATTGTCTCGATTCTTTGTTACTCTAATAATAAGTCGTAAAGAACTCATTACGTGTTTTATTACGCGTTCAGAATTCGATACATGTTTTGAAGAAAGGGCAACGTTCGGAATGCAAATAAAGTTTATCATGATCACACTTACCACTCGTAACGTCAAGAAGTTATAATAAATTGTGCTTTTATTCCTGTCGGTGGGCGCAATTATCTGAGATCTTTTGCGGAAGGGCACTATCGAGCGGATCTGTTTCGAGGAATGTCGCGAGTTCCGCAAATCAAATTACGCGATACAAATTTGAAATCCGACGGTGACTGCTGCGACGGTGAATGAAAGACCGACTGCTCTTATCGATGCGTTCGCAATCGACATATTAATATTCGATCTATAGCCGTCGCGATGTTCTCGATTCGTATAATTAAAATTGAGATCGATACGATTGGACGCCGGATTCCGTCACGTTATTCATCATAAATACCGCCCACTTTTGACGCCTCCAGCGATGCGTGTACGCAACTTTTAAACTGTTTATTTATTATTACATTTTTATCACTTTATCGATTCACCGCCATATTTAGTCGGCCATCTTGACGGAACATTATTCGAAAGCAAATCGAATTATTTAAATATAATCGAACAAAGTTTATCTGATTGGAAATTCTCTTATTAGCATCGTTATCTAAAGTTTTCTGGAAAAACTCGTTTTCTGTGGTAATCGGGCATCCGAATTGTTGTTTTGAAACGGCATAAGACGCAGTAATTAAAAAGTCGTAAAGTTATATTCAAATTACATTTTAATCGGGTACTTTTGCTCGTAGAGGTGTGTTATTAATGAACCGTCACACGTGTTGGGTGGTGCCGTCGGAGTCGGGGGGGATGTATTATGAAATCGCATGTGTTTTTACGAAGGCGCGGTGGGGGGGTCGCCTCGTGAGCCCGTGCAACGTATCGTCGCGTTTTGCATAGATTTAAAAACTCGATAGTTATGCAAATGTCCCGCTGCCGTGTTTACTTGTTTCTGAGTTACGGCGTGCCTCCGTAATAGACCCCCGCGCGCCTATCAGAATTAGACCTTTTTCAGAATGTTCTGGAAAAAGTGGCATTTGTTCTGGCGGTCGCGTTCGGTTTCTGCAATTGTAGATGGCGTGCAGGGAGGTAGTACGAACTCCGTAATCGCATTAAAATTGTTCGCGCTCACGAATATGACATGAGGTCGGTTAGTAAGCTCTGCCGAGTAAAACAGGCTAGACAAACGATTGATATTCTTATGAAGAAAGTGGAGTCCAAATTCTTTCTAGTCGTTTAGAATATGAACAATGAAACGATATCACTTTTCTATCTACGAGCAGATTCTCCAATTGGATCAGAAATATTTATTTAATTTGGAGGATATAGCAAAGTTACAAAATGTCTTAGAAAAATACGCTTGATGTATTTCCAATACTGTATCTTTTATCGGTTTTGATAGAGCTCAACTGATGTGGACAAATAGGTTTATTTAAATATCAGTTCTATTGTTTATCACCACAATAAGGAAAACGGGTGTGTACCTATAATAGGTAGAGAACATACATTTCAAAGTTCAGAGTAATGACTACGTTGTACAAATAGAGTTTTTTTTCTACTTGAATAGGATCACACTTGACCGCCATCTCATCTGATTTAAGCGACGATGCGGTCTACGATGAAGCTTGCTTACCTAGAAGAAGTTTAGCCTAGATAAGCCTATATTACACTAGGCTTAAATAAGTAGACTGAAAGTAGTTGATACTGAATTCAGAGAAATGTAATAACAATCTGTAAGCTTAGCATACCGATACCTTAATTTGCAAAACGAATTACTCCATAGTAGCAAATTTCACTGGGGCCACTAAAAACTTAATATAAAAAAAATTAAGCATCAAAAGAAAAAAACAAACATCCCTTTGGAAATCGTATTTCCTATTAACTAATAAACACTTTAAATAGATTTTAGTGGTGATTTAGTGTGACCCCTGTGACATTTGCTACTATGAAGTTATTCGTTTTGCAAATTAAGGTATCGATACTACATATTAATACTATGTTCAGCAATTAGTTTCTAATGAAATTTGTTACTAATTCTAATGTATGTTTTTTAATATGTCAATAAATGCTATCTTATCTTATCTTATCTACATTCAGAAGCGAAGAGTGGTTCTGAATTCAGTCGACTGAACTTGCTTCTAATTTGCTTAAGAATTCACTCACTAAATATAGCCAAGTGTAAACAAGGGATTTATGCTGGTTTTAAACAGCAAGTGGCGTCATCTAGAGAGCTTGTACAAAACTGCCAGTTGGCGTAGAGCTACTACAGACCTAGAGAGTACAATTTTTTGAATGGTGTCAGTGGTAAATCTAAATTATCATTAAATTTAGTTTAATATCTTAATTTATTACCTATAGATGATCTCAAGTTTAGGTACGCAACTAAACGAGCTGAAAATCCCCCACATCTCTCGCAATACAATTTTCTTCCGATAGTTTCATTCGTTTCAATAGCGTGTTTAAGTGTTATGGTGCGTAAAGTACAAAGTTCACCAAAAACTATATTAAAATATGTAAGGCCATTTGTTGAAATATACATATTTCCCCAGTTTAGGATGTAGAGTACCTACATCTGGACTGAAAACTAAATAAATAAAATATACAAAACTTTACACATAGTAAAGTAGTAATTTGCGATTTTATCGCTAAGAGACATCATTTCAGGCAACCGTAGAATAGAAAAACGAAAATAATAACTTTAACTTGCAAAACCCGACTGCAAAATCAAGAGATAAAAAAACATTATGTAATACAATATATGTACTACCCTACTATAAAGACATTCGGATGGTTGAGATGAATCTAAAGATATCTTAATTATCAAAATCCATCCAGCCATTTGGAAGATAACTAAAAATACATTTAAATCCACCTTCATTTAATTTCTTATTACAAATTAAAATAATTAATAATTTGATGTTATTTAAATAATTTAGTTAAAATATTGATTTGTGGTATCAATTATAACATAAATCGTATTGAATTATTAATAAAATATTTTTCTATTTCTTTTTCATAATGAAGAATGTAGCAAAACGGAAATAAATATTTCATTTTGAGAGCTTCCGTTGCATGCGTGCGTAAACGGTTAAAGTTACGCAAAAATTATGTAGGACGAAATTGTTCCCCTATAAAACTTTTAAAATATAAATATTGTATATCTTGTAGAGCTGAGTTATTAAATCCCTTTCTAATATTTTAGTAGGTAGGTTATTTTTTTAAATTGACGCAATAAAATCGCGGTGCACAGCCATGGCTAAAAAACAAGTATATTTTTCAAACTACACATAATAAAATGTCAAACCCAAACCGTACCAACCATTACAATGAAAACTGAAGGTAAACTAAAAATAATAACACAACAAAACCGTTTAATTTCCTTAACCCTTATCAGTATAATCACACGCGTAACCGAGTAGTTTACTTATTTTTAATTACAAAAACGTAGGTAGACTCACATACGATAATGAATAAGGGACTTGAATCTACGAAATTATGTTATAAGGACACGGCAAAGGGTTTATTTAAACTTTATCTAAGGGACACGGTACCTTTATTGAAAGTATTTCGTCAAGAACAACAAGGGTTGTTAATTTTGTTTTCGGTTGGTTTTCGGATAAATTTGAATATATGTATATGACAATTCACACACAACACCATCTGACCCCAAACTATGCAAAGCTTGTACTATGGCAGCCAAATAGCTGATAAAATTCTTATAATATTAGGTACTAAGTATATGGATCAGATTTTTAGTTGCTCTTACACCAATGAATGTGATTAATGTTTTGTAAATGTCGTATTTTCTTCATTGTTTTTTATTGATACCTATGCCCTAAGTGGTTCTTTAGTTATATTTAGAGTATTATCTATGACTAGGGTTACCATATCTCAGGGTTTGTCCTGAGATTTCAGGATTTTTCGACTCTTCTCAGGAAGCGGCAGGATTTTTCACACGCTTTCAGTGCGATGTGCGATGCGCGTGAGCGAGATCGGTAGTGTATAAAAACGATAATATTACGACTATTTAAAATTATTAAGTACATTTGAGATAAAATTTTCAAACTGTAAAAATTCCCTGGATTTTTCAATGGAAATCAGACCTTTTCTCCGGACTTTTGATTTTTTCATTTGGTAGCCCTACCTATGACTGTTAGGTACGATATTATTACGCGTACTATGTGAATTTAATTTTAAATAGACTTTTTTTTTCTTTTTTCGTAAAAATAATTATTTTACAAACATTTTACATCATTTTATGTAATCGTCAATGCTAATAATAATAATTTGATACATTTTTCACCTATCTGTCATGCTCAAAACGTCTCGATGTGTTAGATAAGTGATGTATGAGTAACAAAAATTATACGATTATAACTTTATATAAATTTTAACAATATATTTTTATGCTTTTGAAACGCACTTTATTACGTCATATTAACAACCAATTCAATGCCAGTTGAAGTTACTGTAGTCTGCGCTTACTACCTACCACATCCATATGAAACACGGCTCCGTCACCCACTTTTAAATACATGTGCTAGCTCATGAATATTAACCCACACATCAATCATACCTGGGGGTTGCGATTCTGAGATTACGGCCACTCGTTTGTAAGGGTTCGTTCTTGGCCTATTTACTGAGTGGAGGTACTCTTAATACAAGCGAGTTTCGTACTAGATCTTTTATGATCGCTCTTGTTGGTTGTAGGTTTGTACTATGTAAGCATAAGTATTACCGCGATATGTTCCCAATAATTCACACTATGTTCTACTATGTTCTCGTCACTAGGCTATCACGCCACTCTGTGTTCCGGTTTGAAGGGCAATGTTTCCAGAGATATTGCACAACGTTTACTCCAATGCTTTTTTATAATATAAAGCGACGGGAGGACGGGACGAGCAGGACATGTACCTGATAGTAAGCTACACGCTTGCCCATAACAGCATAGCGCCTCGAAACTATTTGAACTTGAAGAATTAAAATATGCTTAGTATACTAAATACACTGAGATACAAAGTATAGAATACTTCACACGAAGATAAAACATGATTATTCTTTTTGCTCGGTAATTTATCTGAGAGCATCGAGCTTCAAATCGGAACACAGTAAGTTCACATATTGCATCTTGACGGTAGAATAACGGATGAATTTGTGATATTTTCCCACGATCCTACCACTCAAACGTTTGAAATTTACTGATAATGGTTATTATAGTTCCGCAAATGTTAAAATTCTGATAAGAGATGGACCTTCTATTTTTCTTATTAAAAAACTAGCAACACGTATATTATTATTCCGTTTTACTTATTATACATTATTATTAAATTAATGTTATAATAATACACTTGTTCATTTATTACATTTTAATCTAAGCAAAACTCGAAAATCTTTACATGTATTATTCATGCAAATAAGTATTTTAAATCAACGTATAATCTTTAAATTACCAAATGCCATTTCGCTCGATAGAGTGCATGATAAAACTTTTAAAAATTACAAACTAAATAATGTCCGAGATAAAACAGTGTTCTCAGATTCGTATCTTTTTTACAAGCTTTCAACAAGGTCAAATGACCTCATAAAATTGATTGCAATTTACACTTGTATAATACTAAAATACAAGAAATAGATGTATTTTACTGCCCGTTATATGTTCCAAAATTAAACTAACATCAAAGCTCGTTAAAATGAATTCATAATAAATTTAAAAACAGACAGACAAATTTCCAAAAAAATCTGCTAATCGTATTCATTTCATTGAAGTAGACATAATAGAACAAAACTCAACATTTAAAAACATAACAGAGACGCTTAATGAACTATTATTACATAAGAAACAGAAAATGTCTTGTATATGAATAGGAATCGTCTTTAATTTGCAACTAGAAAAAAGTAATATTTATTTTATGGAATACTTTTTATGGTATGGATTCTGGCGAGAGGAGAAGATGACCAAACTGATGATAATCTAACTCAACGATATATATGCAATAGCATTTAGAATGAATAAATGTCATGTCTAGGATTTTTTTGCAAGAATATTTGACATATTTAATGTGATTTATTGTTATTTTCTTAAATGTAATTAGTTAGTAATGACCATTCGTCGATTAGTCAGAATAAATAAAACAGGCAGATAATATAAATATCTATTATACTCGTAATTATCATCTACCAAAAAATTGCATATATTTTAGTTGGCTGAGTTTTTTAATAAACAGAATCACAGATCAGTTAGGTTTCACTTTATCCGTTTCACATCGATCGATTCATACATCCATCCAATCCAAACTTTGACATATTTATTTCAAAATTTTGATGTCAAACTTAAAATAAGTATATGTGTACTACTAAGTATATGTTTTCTTTTGTTCGCTGCTTGCCCGAATTTCATATTGAAAACATTACACAGGACTAAATCGCAGTCTGAATTATTTATGTCCGGATAAGATTATTTTTGTGGAGAAACTGGATGAAGGACAGAACAATATTCCATTTCGTTATTTTTTTCTAACTATCAAATAGTGTAAGTGTGTAGTAACTGTGACATATCTTAAGATATTAAAACATTTTCAACTTCTTTGATTAAGACTAAGACTCAATTCTGTCTTCTTCGTTCCGTTTGACATCTCAAATTTTCGACACCGATTTGACTTTACTCAAATATTTAATTGCTTATTAGATCGCGTAAGTTTCCTGTACTTACATTTATTGATTACGGCGTTTATTGCCATATTGCAAAACATGTTTGATTACATGTTTCATTATTTGGTATATCTTTAATTTCGTTCAAACTTCATGAGCTTCTATACCGATTTTGTTCGAAAATTTGTCAGGTTTTTGATTTGCGTAAAGATTAGGTTTGAATTACGGTGGTTACCGTATTACTAAACTAAAGCTCTATCTAATCTCTAATCTTGACTCTTGAACTCGTTTGCTGGTCCAAAATTCCTAAACCGACATATTTCTTCTAAAATTTGACACGTTTTCGTCGGGTAATCATTGAGTAAATGCTTGAAATACTATCTTAAGTTCTTGTTCGTGTTCTCATCGAAATATTTTGTACCGATTGTACCGATTTAAATTTGATCGGAAATTTGATATGTTTTTACTTTGCTATTGTGAACAAATGCTTAGAACACAACATTAAAACACTATCTTTTGGGGTCCCGTACAAAAAACAGTTAATAATTTCGAAACGTCTACAAAAATGATTAAAATAAACACGTCTGAGAAGTGAAGAGCTAGCAAATAAAAAGGCGAAGCTATCGACAGATCGGCAAGTGTCCGCTGCGTCGTGCGTCACGATCGGACGCGCATTACCATATCGCGAGTCCGCGATAGCTGCGCCTGCGCTGGCGTGTTCAATACCTTCAACTTCACTCTTTGATGCTGAGACTTGAGATGAGATACATACAGAATATTTTGTGTACGTATTAATCCGTACCACGGCGACGTCGAGATGGTAAGAGCAAACGTAGTATCATCACCAATAAGCATTGGAGTGACGATATTAACAGTCGCGTCTTATTCCAAAAGATTCGAAAGAATTGACCTTAATTCTGTGTCTTTGATTAAAGCTGTAAACGTTTCGTGATTACAACGTGATTTCACAACCGTGATTGTTGATTCAAAACCCGCTTGCTCTTCTAATTATTCTTTCAAAATGTAATTTGTTATCTCTAAGCTTTAATAGTGAAGGAAACATTGTGAAGAAACCTGCATGTTCTAAGAATCTTTCGAGGTCGTGCTTCACTCGCCAACTTGCACTGGGACAGGAGGAAGCCCGGAGTCCCAGCTGTGGTCACATTTAATAGGTTGATTATGCTATCCTTATTATTGTGACTTATGCTATGCTTATTATTGTAGAACAAAGTTCCTTCGGATACCTAAAATAATATAGAAGCAACAAATTTGCAAAAAAAATGCTTCTTATTATTATTTATGGTACTTGTATGATCATATTTATGAAAAATAAAGTTAGCAACACACACAGGGTCACAGTTAGTTTTTCAAAAAAAAAATTACGCGTAATTACCGTTATTTATTTTTCTTACGGTTTTAGTTTCAAATTTTTTTCAGTTCTGTCGAGCAGCAACTCTCGACTCTGCCTCGTAAAACCTAGCATTAGAATAGAAAATAAATGCGTAATGTAATACTAAAATATGCTATACAAAAAAAAGTTACAAATTATATTATACGTACCTACTAGATGGCGATAGCGAGTTTTTTAATTACTTTGTCACCACAACCATTTAATTATTTCATTTTATGTAAAAATACATAAATTTCTTGATAACAATCAGTTGTTTTGCGACTTTTTTCTGTTAAAGAGTGGTAATACTTAAAACTGAATAATTTAAAAAAAATACAGTTTTAGGAAAGTAATTTGTATAGATAGGTCAATTAAAATTTACAGATCCTTGGATTTGGGCAGACAATGTGTATATGTCAGCTCATACGTCCATGATGTCACCGCAAAAATGTCAACACCAGCAGATTATTATACGGTTTTTACAATGTTACGGAGACAATTATATCTCCTAAATCCTAACCTAATAAATGTATTAACATGTCGAAAGGTGTCGAAAGGTGCCATATCGAATCTTTTCGCTCTCAATGAAAAATGTTCATCTCGGAAAACTTATTCGTCATTGAAAAGAGAATAAAACACAACAATAGGAACACCCCCAGAATATTTACAGCTGGCAACATTTGACACGCCGTAGATAGCACTCCCTGGCGCTCGTATCACACCGCTACAGCAAAAACGCTTGCTACCGAAGCACTAGATATAGTAAGAACACTAGATAAACATTTCCGTGTCCACGTCGGCTCATGACGAATAAATCTTGATGCCTTCGCGTCCTGCGATAGCAATGTAATGTACTGCCGGCGATAATGTCGCCTCTCGCTATCGTGGATTTTGAAGTTAGGGCGTCGGGGTGGTGAGGTGACAATTTATGTACGTACTTGTTTTCATAACAATTTTAATATTTACATTTGTTACTAGCTGTACCGTGCCACGCTTCGCTGTGGCACATTGTGATGCAAAAAATAGATAAAAACAATCCTTGATGTGGATAATATATCATTCTAAAATTTCAGCTCGCTCGGTGCAGAACTTTTTGAGTTTTTGAAGCGTACACAAACCAACATAACATTTTTATATATAGAGATTTTTATTTATATATTTTATATACAGAGCAACAACCTGCTCAAAACAGCACGATCACGCAGCTATTGGAACTTGAAGAGCCCAAATCATTAACTAACACTGAATTGCGGTCGTCACCCAGAGATATAAGATAATTTATGTCTATGCCCTGTAATTTATCTGGAATCTTCGCCCTTTATCGAATAAACTCTAACAGATGATTTTTAACATTAAAACTTAGAAATTAAATTAGTGGTAGGACTCATTGCAGAGTCCGCCTGGGGAGGTACCACTCCTTTAGTTCTGCAGCTATGGAAGTCAAATACAGCAACAAAGAAGAGCCCCATAAATAATAATTAGAAGAATTATGCAAACATCAGTTTGAAGGGCAACGTTTCCAGAAAATTATCAGGGGAAAAAGAAAAACAATCTTATATAACCGGGTGACGAGCGCAATGCAGACCTAGGCAGTGATTTGGACTCTTCATGTTCCAATAGCTACGTGGCGCTGTGGCTGTTATAGGTAGGCGTGATACTTATCACCAGGTGCATATCTTTTTTGTAAACGCAAAATCTTAAAGCCTACAAAACTAGTACCTAATATTAAAATAAATATAAATAGTTTATAGACATATAAAAATACAAAGCCCCGTAATCCCAATAGTCCATTTGTGATTCTAAAACATATTTTCAAACTACGCCGTCCACATAAATATTCAAAAAAACAGCGGAAAAACGAAATCCGCCTTTTGTTATATAATTTATGAGGAAATAATATATAAGACGTTTATTTTAATAGTCTGTTATATATTCCTATTTGTCACACTGATGTGCTTCATATTAACATACCAAACTTATCCACCAATACGTAATAATCGTTCTTCAAATGTCTTTAATATTCATAGTTTTTTTTATTGAGAATAAAAGATGGCGAGTTTAAACAAGATACATTTGTCAGTGGGTTTATGCTGCTTCGATATCAAAATGGCGATAATTTTGATTAGGTATAATTTATCGTATTAAATAGATAGATACTCTTTATTGACTGACCAAAAACACACAAAAGGGTACACATAAATAAATTTACAGTTGTTAACTACTGCGTCGATTGGCGGCTTTATTGCCAAAAGTTATTGATGACAGGTGATATATTCGTATTTCTAGGACCAGAGAGTCTACCGCCTAACTAAAACTGTCTTAGCTCAGATATTGCTCTCTCTCTCTTACACTGCTCTCTCTTTTCCTTCCCTTCAAATGATAGAGCCAGATATAGCAAAGCAATACCGATTTAGTTAGACGGTAGAGGGCAAGAGTCTTCTTTACAATGAAAGAGTCAAGGCCAGAGATTTCGTTTTTTTTTTTTTGCTATTACTTTGGTTGCTATTATTATTACCGATATCTTTGGTCCAGGCTAAAATCCACAGCACGTTCTTGAAAAATTGCTTTCACGAAACGTGCCGGTTTCCCCACAATGTTTTCTTGCTTCACAAACTTGGATATCTTGGAAAAATGGAGTTGCATCTGCACTTGAAAATATACTCAGATGTGCAAAAGGGATTCAAATCTACGGCCTCCCGATTATGAATTCTGACATTTTCGGCACTAGGCCATCACGGCTTCGAGACCAGTAATCGATTTCTTTTTAAACTGTTAAGTTAATTGCTAGTTTGTTCATATATAGTTCGTATGCTGTAGTGGTAGGACTCTTGACAGAGTCCGCCTGGGGAAGTACCACACCTTTGCCAGTTATTCCAAGCAATAAAGTACAAACATTACTGTGTTCCGGTTTGAAGGGCAATGTTTCCAGAGACATTACAGGGCTTGGAGATATAACATCTGAGATCTTTGGGTGACGAGCACAGTGCAGTGCTAGGTAATGATTTGGACTCTTTATGTTCCAATAGCTACGTGTCACTGTGCTGTTATGTAGCAGGCATGTTCCTTACCATCAGGCACATGTACTGAATCTCGTCACTCTTTATTTAAAAAAATACTTTTGTACCTATGCATCGTAAAGTACCTACGTGGATCTAGTATTTTAATACTGATCTAGTATCTTGGTACTAGACCCACAGTTCTTGTTCTTAGTGTTGTGTAAGCTTATTTGTACCGTTCTTTAAGCTTAACCCTTACCGGGGACCCAATATCTGTCTCCCAATCTTTATCCCTATATCGGGGCGCGGCCGATCACATCGGCCAGCGATCGGTCACCCGCGACAGCGACGCAGCGATGGTTATCAGCCGATCGTAACGCGACCACGACCGATGCACGACTATTTTAATTGGCTCCCGATCTCCCCGCAGATAAAACGCCGGCTTTTGTTTTATAATGTCGACACGTGTTTCACTCATGTCTAACTTGCTCACCTTTGAATTAAACATTAGAAATGATAGCGTAATACGGCGTCCTCGAGAATACCTCGCTAGCAGCAAAGGTTAACGTAATGCACGTATCTAACAAACGGTCTGTCAAGTCTCCCGTAATGCGGGTGCTTTGAGCGTATGAAAGCATGTTTCGCTCTTGTGCAAACGCAATGACATGTTTATAAAGACAAAGGGCAGAGATGGGTATCATTTAACGAATCGACATTCAGTTTTGCCGAGCTGCATAAACGACCCCGAGTCACGCCATCTATCTGATTGAGCGCACTACAACCTCTCCCGGGCCCGATCGAGCTTATAACTTATTTAGCAAAAACAGAAGCTGGAACGCGACTAACGAAGGTCTGGGTTTCCGAGATAAGCGCGCGTTCGGTATGACGCTAACATTACGCCGGCCGATAGAGCCGGCATTAGCGAGCCAATCGCACGTCACCGCCAATCGAAATGACCAATCGCAACGCGCGCACACTAGGATAGCGTGACCCGAACGCGATCCGATGCGAGTGGCACTCGTTACCGGGAGACGTCCGCGCACCGGCCGCGGCTGCACCAATCGTCGCGTCCATCGCGCTGTCGTGCCCATATAATGATCTTCACAGGGGCACCAGAATGAAGTTGAGCCTCTCATTAATTGGCGTTTTGAGTCGAGATCGTTGCGCGAAAGATAGGTTAATTCCTCGCTCGGTCGAGATCGTTGTCGCTGCAAAAGGAAGGCGAGCGCGCGTTTTCTGGAAATCAGATCCAATTACAACGGGCCCGTTGAGGTTTTGTTCTGTTTGGGCGCGCGCGCACGATGTGACGGACGGC
Organism: Ectropis grisescens; assembly: GCA_017562165.1. Taxonomy (NCBI): domain Eukaryota; kingdom Metazoa; phylum Arthropoda; class Insecta; order Lepidoptera; family Geometridae; genus Ectropis; species Ectropis grisescens. The sequence continues at coordinate 3,563,177 of CM029770.1, read as the reverse complement.
GGGCGACGGCCGCGCCCCACCCACGCCGGGACATTTACATAGCGCGGCCACGTCTCAATTAGGAGCGCTAATGTATGCCTCGACTTGCGGCTCCATCTCCCAACGTCGGCGATAGCGCCGGAACGTGACGAGCGCGGATCGATCCGCGGCTCGCATCCTCGGCTATTAACGACACTAATAGGCGCAGATGCGACCGCCGCCTTCCTATCGAAACACCCGCACTAGAACCGTTATTTTCCGATTGCAGGTGAGGACGAGGAATGGGGAAACGAGAGCGAGGCGATGCCGGCATCTCCTCGCACGCCGAGCTCGGGGTCGCGCGCCGCGTCCTCCGGCGGCGGCTCGGCGTCGCCGGCGTCGGGCGCCGCGTCCCCCGCGCCCCCTGCCGCCTCCCCTCCGCGGCTGCGGCTCAACGCCGCGCTGGCCACGGACCCCGCGCTGGCGCCCAACACGGTGCGGCTCAAGTGTGAGCCGCCGTCGCCGAGCCCGCCCGCGGCCTCCGCACCGCCCACACCCGCGCCGGCGCCGCCCTCGCGCGAATTCCTGGCGGCAGCCGCGGCCGCGTTCCCCGGCCTGTTCCCGGCGGCCGCGCCCGGCTACATGTGCAAGCCGTGCAACATCCGCTACTCGTCGCTGTCGACGCTGCAGGCCCACCAGGAGCACTACTGCTCCAACCGCGCGCCCAAGCCGGCAGAGTCGCCGAGCGACGCACTCGCTGACGACTCCAGCTGCGAGTCGAAGCCGCCGCGGCCGCCAAGCAAACAGTACGCGTGCACGCAGTGCTCCTACAGCGCCGATAAGAAAGTCAGCCTCAACCGGCATATGCGCATGCATTCGGCGTCTCCTGGCGCCGGCGCCGCGCCGCCCGCGCCGCCCGCCAATGGCGAGGCCGAGGGCCCGCCGCAGCAGGACCGGTACTGCGCGGACTGCGACATCCGCTTCAGCTCGACCAAGACGTACCGCGCGCACAAGATGCACTACTGCAGCACACGGCAGGTGGTGAAGGGAGGCGCGGCGCGCTCTGGCGGCTCCGTGACATCCGGCTCGGCGCCGCCGTCGCCGGGCCGCACGCCGCCCGGGCCGGCCGCGCCGGTCCCCGCCGGCCGCGCCGAGTACGCGCTGGCGCTGCCTACCAACCCGATCCTCATCCTGCCGGTGGGGCTGCTGCAGAAGGCGAGCACGCTGCCAGGCGCCACGCTGCCGGACCCGGGCGCGCCGTGCTTCCTCCTGCCCAACGGCACGTTCCAGCCGCTGGCGCATGCGCTGCCGGCGCCGGACGAGCGCACCGTGGTGCTGCGCTCCGCCAACCGCGCGCGCGACGCGGGCGCGCCGCTCGACCTCAGCCTGCGCCGCTCGCCGCCCGCGCCCGCCGCCGACGACCCCGAGAAGGAGAACCGGCTGCGCTCGACGACGCCCGAGCAGATAGTGTGCGCACCGTCGCTCCCGCCGTCGCCGGGCACGTCGTCCCCGTCGCCGCGCCGCTCGGCGTCGCCCGGCGGCGAGCGTTCGCCGAAGCGGCGGCGGCGGTCGCACGGTGCCGCGGTCGCGCCGAAGCCGCCGTCGCCGCCCGAGGACAAGTTCCGGCCGGAGGAGAAGTTCGCGGCGAGCCCGACGGCCGGCGCGCTGGCCGTGCGGCTGGCGGGGGAGGCGCCGCCGCCCTCGGTCGTGGTGAAGCAAGGGGTCGCGAAGTGCAACGAGTGCAACATCGTGTTCTGCCTGTACGAGAGCTACCGCGTGCACAAGCAGCGGTACTGCTCAGCGGGGGGCGAGGAGCGTGCCAGCCCGGCCGAGCCGCCGGGCCACTACCGGCAGCTGATCTGCCTGGCGTGCGGGATCCACTTCAGCTCGCTGGACAACCTGCAGACGCACCAGTCGTACTACTGCACGAAGCGCGAGACGCGGTCGCCGCGCGCGCCCGAGCCGCGCGCGCCGGCCGCGCCCGACGGCGGCTGGAAGTGCCCGTGCTGCGAGGTGGTGTCCCCCACGGCGGCCGCGGCGCAGCGCCACATGGAGGCGCACGCCGGGGTGAAAGCGTTCCGCTGCACCATCTGCCGCTACCGCGGGAACACGCTGCGGGGCATGCGCACGCACATACGCATGCACTTCAACATCAAGAAGCCCGCTGACTTGCAGGTGAATATCTAACTCTCATTATTCTATTCAATTTTGATGTTTTCAACACATCAACGAAACTCGTCACACTGCTAACTAAACACAATAGTCTAAATAGCCAGTACTACTAGTTTAATTTATCTACTAGCAAAAATTTTACACTGTGAAATGCGCGCAAGTACTAGCTACAAGGCATGTATCCTACGGGATAATTCAAAACTCTAATTTCAATAAAATTACTCATTTGGGTTGAAGTACAAGTCAACGACCAACGCACATAATAAAATCCAGTTTCTCCCGATCTTTTTGTCATTCATATCTTCTTTTCTACTTTCCAGGAGGAGACGTACATAGAGTGCGTGCTAGAAAACGAGAACCGAGAGACCACATCCCCGAACCCTGCCACGCCGGGTGAGAGGGTCCACCGCTGCAGCAACTGCGCTTACACCTCCACCTACCGCGGCAACGTGATCCGGCACGCGAGACTAGTCCACGCAACTGAAGAACCCGAAGAAGACCACTCCCCGACCCTCCCCACCCTCCCCGTAACAGTCACCCCGACAATAGACATCAAGAAAGAACCAGAAGCTGAGACAGAAGAGACTTTAAACTATTGTAAGGCATGTGACATATCATTTAAGTACGTGAAGACTTACAAGGCCCACAAGCAGTTCTACTGCACGGCCAATAACCAGGAGTCTGTGGGGAACAACAACGTGCCGGCGCCGGCGAGAGTGAATGACACGCCTGTGCTGTAAACTATCCATAGGGCCTTTCGTTGGTCGATGTTTATGATCGAAAGGTGTGAAATTAAATCTTCAGAAACTACGTGCCATCGTTTTTAAACGATGTTATTAATTATCAAGTGATCATCAAGTGATAAATAGAGGTACTCGTAGAATTGATTTTGATATTCGTGTTATTATTTTCGATCTAAAATTGAACTAAATTCAGAGCCTTCTTTTCCTGAGATAATTTGTCTCTTTTCTGGATAAAAAAAGACTATTTCGATTCCGATTTTTTTGTTTTGAATCGATTTTCTTTGCAAGCTAAAATTAAAGAAAATTTATTAAAAAATGACATTTTGAGGGTAGGTGAAAATTTTTGCGTCGGCCAATCAGAAGGTTCCATTTTCAAAATTTCGCTAGCGAGAATTTATAAGCTTCTGTTGCTAATATTAGACATGTAAGATTGTATCCTACGGGGGATTAATATCGAAAAAAATGTGCAATTGATGATTATTAAATGTTTAACTACAGCATATCAATGCCAAATTAACGTTTCGAAATTTCCAATTGTAGAAACTGTAGGAGTGTACCGGCTAGTGTAAATAGGCGTTTATTTAGATTTTTGTTACAAACTCTTGTTACTGTAAGAAAATGTTATCTTAATCTTTGTATTAGTATACGTTATAATTACCAAATTGTAAATAATTGTAAAGATATTATTACATTGTAACTAAATTTTATTACCATTCGTTCTAAGTGATTGTTTCATTCTATGTTGTTAATTTTGTTTAATTATTAACTAATGGATAGGTAACGAACCGGACTCTTGTCCCATCTGTTTATTAGGCTTTGTTTACCTACCAGTGGTGTCTAAGTAACTTACACATAAAACAAACAAATTTACAAAATAAAAATATTTGGACAAAAAGTAATAGGTAAACACTAAATCAGACTTAAAAGTCAACTTAAAAGTCAAAATGAAAAGTTTACCCCGATACCATTCTGGCAAGGAATTTTTAAGCATGGAATTCGTAGTTTCGATGTAAATGTATTAAAGCGGTAGAGATAAAAATTGTCCGCAAATAAATAATTAACAGAGATCCAAACGTTCCAGATTGGTCTAGGTGGCGATCCTGGTTTATTAGGCATAGATAAAAATATTATAAGGAAGGACCGTAGGACAAAGAGGCTCGATTATGGGATCAATTTAACAAGTGAGGAGGACCGAAATTCTATGAATCGTTTTCAGAATGACAGATAAGAGAGATGGTGAAAAAAATTACAATTTTTGACAATGACTTTTGCTAATCAAGTTTATTGTTATGCCACTGTGGCGCGTTTGAGAACGATTTTGACGGTGCATAAGCGCGATCTAAATTATTATTGAATTACCTCTATATTAACTACTTATAGTAAACAATTCAGATCGTGATTAAGTCCTGAGCAATAATTTTAAAATGAGTTGAAAACGCGAATGCTAAAAAACTAGATTTTAGACAGAATTTTTGCACCTGACATTCTGGAAACGCCTCATTAAGTGTACACCATCCAGTTTGCTTAAAACTTCCTTGCCACTTTTACATTAGTATTTAAAAACATGACTAAAATGTTGTTTAAATTCTGTATGTATCCAAATACACTTTGTAAAGTTGTAGATATCTATATAATCCTGTGATTTTAACGATGAAATTCTGTTCCTCAGACACTTTCATGATTAGAAAACATCATATTATGTGGTTATGTTTCGCCTATCTATTTAATCAAATCACTTAACTACGCCTTACATCATTATTTCAACCATAATTATGTGAAGTTAAATGAGTTGCTAATTTAAAATTTCGTACGAATTTTGAATTTAAAATTTAGAGTCAAAACATTGATATTAAAACTACATAAATTTCCTCTCAATAATAATTAAATTAAACAAAATTACCATGTTTTGTCTATGCCAAAGCATCGCTAGATATAATGTACTGCATTTATAGATATCTCACTAATTATAACTGTAGTTACTAAGTGAAATACAAGACTTATTCCGTAGATATACCTACGTGTATGTGAAGTTTTGTGTTGTTATTCAAATAGGGTGCGTATCGTGAATTCCATTTTAAATTCCACATTTTGTGCATCGCGATTTTGGACCGTATTTTCCGACGTTAAAGTTCACGATTCCGATGCGAAAAACATTTGACTCTGAACATGATCGCAAGAGTTCACAGTACGGCCCAGGAATGAGTCTCAAAATTTATGTTGCAATAGGTAGGTACAAATAAATGTAAAACTTTAAAATGTTTGCGATTATTCATTTTGAAAAGATTATACAGGATTAAATGCGATTTAAATTGAATTACCTCCCTCCGTTACAACGGCCAGAGTCACGTGGTCACGTCAGAACACGACCGATACGTGAAGAGATAATCAATATAAATTAATATACCATGTACCTAAATTGCAACCAAGCCCTATATAATATTTTCAATACATAAAACTCTCGATCTTCCATTGTTTTGTGACGTAAAATAAAATGAACAGTCGCAGTATCCAATGTAGTTTTTGTTAGCATTTGCTAAACTTATCAAATCTAGCACGGACCGCTTTCGACGTAGTCAAGTAAAATTGTTCCGTGACAAGGTGGCAGTAAGCAGTAATGGATTGCGACTGTTTTTTATTTAAAAAAAACGTAACTAACATGACATTATATAGAAAAAAAAACTGAGCAGAGTTACTTGTCAACTATTTTTTTTTCTGCGTTGCTTACTTTTTTTTAGTTGCTGTTATACATAAATAATATTATATAGTATTCAATATTTGGTATATATTATGTTATAAATTATAAATTATAATATTATACTTATAATATTATACTTAGGTACTTCGTTTAAAAATGATTTCACTATGGGAACTTAACTAAATCCCGGAGATGTGTGCAAGACTTTTTTTGTATTTAACATAAGTAAGTACCTACTACGGCCTTTTCTTTGGTGAAGAATTTTATTACCTATATAGGAAAGCTGGATTTCCGGAATAGCCTGGAATACAACAAAGTGCCTTATGTGCTATTCTAGGCTCTATAATCTATCTACGTTCCTTTCAGTCAGTAAATGTCAAATCGATCCTTTCAATGGCTCCAGCATGATTGAGCAACACATTTTTTATTTGTGTTTTTTACACATCTAGCAACCCCAAACTAAGCAAAGCCAGTACTAAGTAAAACACATAGCTCATGTTTATAATGCATACACATGTATAGGTACTATATGATTCATTCTAATTTCATTTATCGATTTTTCTTTAGGCTGGTTTCCTGGAAGAGATTGCTCTTAACAAAAGGTCGCCATTTGTGGTACTAGTTCATAAGTATTTTACTGTTCTGTGTTTTTTTTTCTGTATCACAATTAACAGTTTTCAATGTTATTTCACCTGTCTTTAGATCAATAGGATGCAGTTGACAATTAGCTCTGCCCGCTGAAAACGCAGCATCTGATGTTACGTGCCATAATTTTGTGTTCTTCGTTAAAATATAACTTAAGGCGTCCTCTCGAATATGTTTAGTCCCGTAGCAGTAACGCCTTGAATATTTTGAAGATTATTAAGCGGAACTTGTCATAGGTATATTTTACTCTAACCGTCGGATTTCATAAATGTTTTTTTTTTTCAAATTCACGTGATGCTCCTCCTGTCCTGTTAGGCAAAGTCAAATCTGACAATTGATGACGTTTGCGACGTCACAGGAGCTTAAAGCGACTGTTCTTAAAAAACTTAAATTTCGTTTTGTTCGGTTCAGTGGTTGATGTACTTATTAAAAAGTCTTTGGACAGATGATGAATTTGTAAAAAATCTAATAACACTTCCTGTCAAAACACATTTATTTTTATGACAAGCGATGCCTAACCCAGGCTAATTTTTCCTTAAATTATAATAATGGCAACATTTTGTTGACTTTGATTGTGAAATTCACACTAGTACATAGTTGTTATACGAAATTAAGCTACAGCAAGTTAAATATCTGATATTTCTGTTAAACGTATCAGACCTTTTCTAATTCTAATTTGTAAATTTCTTCTTCAAAATAAATAAGGCTTGTACTTTGTTAGCACTTTATATACCTAACTGTATCACGTTGCCCCGCCACTCATATCAAGTTATTATGTAATAAATTAACGGCAACGTAGGCATACACAATGATATTGTAAAAATACCGCCAGACAATAAATTATTTATCACATATTAAATAAGTATTTTATTTACTACTCGAAACCCAAACGTTTATTCAAGTTACGGGTGGTGCGTCATGCCGATAACTGAAAAAAACGGTTAGGGAAAACATCGTGAGGAAACCCAGCAGTCGTCCGTCCCGTCCCAGCAGTGGGAATATTTTGTGTGCTTATGATGGACCGAAGACCTACACAACTGCGCGTCACCTTCTTGGAAGAGCCTATCCCTGGGATAGGGTTCCGCACAGTCCCACAATTTGTTGTGGAATGACTTTCTACATAATCCATCGGGGAAATATCACAACGTTTGCCAGTTATTCTACCGCCAAGCTGTAATGTTCAAACATCACTGTGTCCCGGTTTGAAGGGCAATGTTTCAAGAGAAATTACAGGGCATAGAGATAAATCATTATCTGGGTGACGAGCGCAGTTCATGGCTACCTACTTTGCTTTGGCTTTGTACCTACTCTTGATGTTCTAATACCTATGTGATCCAGTCTCGAGTACAAAAGGGGCGATACCAATCTGGCCAAGAAATGGCAATGGTAATGATATAGTATTGGTAGGAATCATGAATTTTGTAAAGTTTTCGCCATGTTAACGCAAACGCTGTTTTTTAACCCCCGACCAAAAAAAGGGGTGTTATTAGTTTGACGTCGATGTCTGTCTTCTTTTTTCACAACTCCCTTAATATGGGTATCAAGTATCAAATGAAAGTAAACTAGTAGAATGTTGTACAGATAACAAATCTTAGGTAGTCGGAGGTTAATCAAAGTTTTTAATTTTGTTCTTGTTTAAAGTGAAATCATATTTTGGGGCCACAGACAGATTTGTCGTGGGCTGTGAATTGAATTGTAGTGTCACGCTCGGGAATGATAAGAAATCTTCGGGTAAACTCGGGACCATGGTCATTGGCCATCTAGAAATGCGTCAGCAGTTCCCATTGGCTATCTAGGAATGCTGACACATTTCTAGATAACCACGCCCACTGGTTCCACCCGCGTAGTTTCCAAAGTAAGCTATAAATTCTGAGTTATACATTGTTACTTCTATCTGCAGTTACCAATTTCCTGCCTTTTTTTTAAGTGATAACTTCTTAAGCCATGTTGATTATATTTTGGAAGAGGAACATTTTATGGAACCACGTCACAAACATGCTGATGTAGCGGTGTACCGTTGGAGCGGCGGCGGAGGAGCGGTATGTACATGCGCGTTAGATGCTTTTTGCAAGAATGAAATCTTGCTAATTATTGTGACAGACATGCGCGATAGCAGCATATTTATCTATTATAGCTAGACAGGTGACATATTGTCCAACATTTTAATGCTCATTAAAATAATGAGTTTTCATTTCTATCGGCTGGCCATTTCTTTCAATTTCTTTTATTAATATAGTAACATAGTACACCTTTATAAGCAACTAGATGTCCGCTTAGCCCGTGGTACATTATGTATAGCACTCATCGGGATCCCGTACAAATCCAACGGTGAAAGAATGACTGAAATCGATTCAGTCATTCCTGAGAATATTCATCATCGTCATCATCAGCCGCAAGACGTCCACTGCTGAACATAGGCCTCCCCCTAGATTTCCACAACGAACGGTCCTGCGCAACCTACAACCAGCGGTTTCCAGCGACCTTTATGAGGTCATCTGTCCATCTAGTGGGAGGCCGTCCAACACGGCGTCTTCCGGTTCGTGGTCGCCACTCGAGAACCTTTCTTCCCCATCGGTTGTCGGTTCTGCGAGCGATGTGGCCTGCCCATTGCCACTTCAGCTTGCTTACTCTTTCAGCTATGTCGGCCACTTTCGTTCTTTTGCGAATATCCTCATTACGGATTCTGGCGCGCAAAGAGACTCCGAGCATAGCCCTCTCCATAGCTCTCTGTGTGACTTTGAGCTTCGTTATGAGGCCCACAGTTAAGGACCACGTCTCAGTTCCATAAGCCATCACTGGCAACACGCACTGGCTAAAGAGAATATTGCTTTCAAACAAAAAACCTCTTCAGCTACCTGCTACGCCACCTGTCGGAAATTGATCGTACCAACTCAGATTTAGAAACAAATTTGATTAGCAAAGGTTTATATTCAACTAGATATCCGCCCCAGCTTCGCCCGTGGTATATTATATAGCGCTCATCGTGATCCCGTACATATCCAACGGTGAAAGAATGACTGAAGTCGGTTCAGTCATTCCTGATAATATCGCTTTCAAACAAAACACCTCTTCAGCTACCTGCTACTCCACCTGTCGGAAATTGGGCGTACCAACTCAGATTTAGAAACAAATTTGATCTTAGACTCATGCTGTCATGACAAAGCATGCTACGAATACTCTCAAAAAGAAACATTTTTCCCCGTTTTTGTTACATTCTTGATTCATGCTCCGCTTCTATTGATAGTAGCGGAATAGCGGAATAAGCCTTCCTCGATAAATGGACTATCCAAAAATAATCTTTCAATTCGGACCAATACCACAGATCAGAAAATAGTCCAATACTTCCCGAGATCCTAGCGTTCAAACAAACTCTTCAGCTTTATAATATTAGTATACCTAGATACACGTAGACGTAGAGCCATCTAGTTTCAAAGCAGTAAACTGATGTTGCCGCGGTATTACGATAGATGAGTGCCGTCATCTCACGATAAATATTTTAATACACTTCAATCTACATTTATTTGTAAAATAATTGCTGTTAGTTTGCCTTTTTTAACTTTTATAAGTTTACACTTGACCACCATCTCGCCTGATGTTAAGCGACGATGCGGTCTACGATGGAGCGTGTTTGCCTAGAAGAAGCCGATTCACTCTCGATTTGAAGACATAAAGATTGTAACCATCGGAGAAAACCCACTCAGGCAACATATTCCACAGCGTAGACGTTCTTATCACAAAAGTAGAATCTCTTCGTTCGTGTCTTTGGAGCAACCATGAAACGATGTTGCTTTTTCAAGCTACGACCATTCCGATAAAAAACGGACAAGGTGGAATTAGATCATGCAAGTTAGTTGCACACTCTCCGAAGCGTATCCGATAAAAAACCGATACGCTAGCAATTTTCTCGCTAAAACTCGAGAATGGCTGGACCGATTTAGCTAATTTTGATCTTGAAATAGGTATTTGTGGAAGTTCAGGGAATCTACGATAAGAAACATGAATCGTTTTATAAGTAAAGAAAAATTCTAAGAGACAATACAGTTCCCTAGCCAGTGCCTAACTAACCTGCTTGCTATCTATATCTTTACTAATATTATAAAGCTGAAGAGTTTGTTTGTTCGTTTGAACGCTAGGATCTCGGGAAGTATTGGTCCGATTTGAAAGATTATTTTTCTGTTGGATAGTCCATTTAACGAGGAAGGCTATAGAACATAACGCTACTATCAATAGAAGCGGAGCATGAATCAAGAATGTAACAAAAACGGGGGGAAAAATCCTTTTTTGAGAGTTTTCGTACCGTTCGTTGACGTGACAGCATGTGTCTAAGATTGCGTCATGGGACCTTTGCTAATCAAATTTGTTTCTAAATCTGAGTTGGTACGACCAATTTCCAACAGGTGGCGTAGCAGGTAGCTGAAGAGATTTTTTGTTTGAAAGGGATATTCTCAGGAATGACTGAACCGATTTCAGTAATTCTTTCACCGTTGGATATGTACGGGATCTCGATGAGTGCTATGTAATGTACCACGGGCGAAGCCGGGGCGGGCATCTAGTTGGTTAATGAAGTCCAAATCATTACCTACCCTAGCACTACACTACACTGCACTCGTCGCCCAGAGATGTGTTGTAGTGATAGGTTTCTTTTTTGCATAGTCCTCCGAGAGACGTACCACGCTTTTGCGAGTTATTCTACCGCCGTGTTCCGATTTAAAGCGAAATGTTTCCTGTGAAATTACAGGGCCTATAAAGATAATATAGAGATAAAACAACTTTAATCACTGGATGATCCCAGTACGGCGCTAGGTAATATTTGTTTCATGTTCCAATAGCTACGTGTCATTGTGCTGTTATGTGGCAGGCATGTTGTGTACCATCAGGCACATGTCCTGCTCGTCTCGTCACTCTTTACTATAAATAATATATTTTAAACAGAACAAAATAAAACTAAATATATGAACTTCCTCACGTTTCTTCTATTCATTAACACGTTAGTATGCACTCTAACACACTGAATCCACACTACCTACTATATTACGTCGCATATCTTTTTTCATGTGTTTTTATTTCATGTATGTGTTACGGTAAGAGTGAATAATTGAAGATTATTAATAATTATGATAATGAATGCTCGCACCTTTGGGATGGATCGGCTAAGTATCAGCTGGAAGCTCTGGAATCGATCGAGAGACGTGCCAAAAGGCTCATAGGCAATGGCATTCTCGTGCGAAAAAGACTGCAAAGTCTCGAACATCGCCGGAAAATTGCTAGCTTATCGGTTTTTTATCGGATCCACTTCGGAGAGTGTGCGACTGATTTGTACGATCTAATACCACCTTGCCCTTTTTTCTATCGGAATGCTCGTAGCTCGAAAAAGCGACATCGTTTCATGGTTGATGTTCCAAAGACACGAACGAAGAGATTTGACTCTACTTTTGTGAAAAGAACGTCTAGGCTGTGGAATACGTTGCCTGAGAGGGTTTTTCCCGATAGTTACAATCTTTGTGTCTTCAAATCGAGAGTGAATCGGTTTCTTCTAGGTAAACACGCTTCATCGTAGACCGCATCATCGTTTAACATCAGGCGAGATGGCGGTCAAGTGTAAACCTATAAAAGTTAAAAAAAAAAAAAAAAAAAAATATCTATTATTATTAATAATTACCGAAAGTCGAGGTTAAAGTAATAAATTAATCACATTTGTCGGTTATTATTAATAATTTAACCCTAGTAGTGATAAATGTATTAAGTGGCCAAGGGTTGCGGGGCGGGGCGGTGTGTGCGACGTGCGAGAGGTTTAATGAGAACCAGATTTAATGAGAAATGCCTTGAAATAAAACCGGAGAAAGGAAAAAATCATCGTGTGAATAACACGAGATGAATATTTTAAAACCTAACCTAACCTATTATAAAACCTACAATAAAAAAAACCCTAACCTAACCTACATATACTTATTATAAATAAATACCTGCTGGTCATAATTACTACTAAAAGTAAAAATTACCAATATGTGTCGTGAATTATTAATAATTACTACTAAAAGTAATAAATTTCGATCGTTTATTCACATTTACCAAAACATGTGGTTATTATTAATAATTTTGTAAAAATATTAATAATTTTCGATTAATCTATTAATTTATTTATATTTATATTTTAAATCAGATTTACCGTGACATATGTTTTGTTTTAGCACAATAAACGTTTTTTCGTTTTCAATATTTTGCGAAAGCGTCTCATTTTGGGCTATCTGGGGGTGGGCATCGAGCAACACGGAATGGAGTGGGCATACACAGCGTTTCCCCTCTGTCAAAGTAAAAGCCCGCGTGGACAATGGAGTTTGATAATATACTGTGGCTGACGGCGGGGCTATATTTGTGAATAGTGCTTTATTTTTTATGTGTTAGTGATTTGGCTGTGTGTGTATGATCGGCAATGGATCGGTACAGGTATGTTTTGTATGTAATAGTACTGCTTTGCGCTTGTGTGCAAGCCAAGGGGAAAGCCCCTCCCGGAAGAAATGACAAAGATTTGAACAATATTTTTTTAGCTTAGGCTACTCCCATCCGTGCTTGCGCGGAAGATCGAGTTGCTCGATGGGGGTGGGCTACGAAAATAGCCATCCTAATAGCTTGGATGGATTTAGTTTAACCTGTCATGCAAATGATGACTATAGTGCGTATGAATAATTTTGAAACCCAAACGTTTATTCAAGTTACGGGTGGTGCGTCATGCCGATAACTGAAAAATGGTTAGGGAAAACATCGTGAGGAAACCCAGCAGTCGTCCGTCCCGTCCCAGCAGTGGGAATATTTTGTGTGCTTATGACGGACCGAAGACCTACACAACTGCGCGTCACCTTCTTGGAAGGGCCTATCCCTGGGATAGGGTTCCGGAAAGTCCCACAATTTGTTGTGGAATGACTTTCTACATAATCCACGGGGAATTATCACAACGTTTGCCAGTTATTCTACCGCCAAGCAGTAATGTTCAAACATCACTGTGTCCTGGTTTGAAGGACAATGTTTCAAGAGAAATTACAGGGCATAGAGATAAATCATTATCTGGGTGACGAGCGCAGTTCATGGCTACCTACTTTGCTTTGGCTTTGTACCTACTCTTGATGTTCTAATACCTATGTGATCCAGTCTCGAGTACAAAAGGGGCGATACCAATCTGGCCAAGAAATGGCAATGGTAATGATATAGTATTGGTAGGAATCATGAATTTTGTAAAGTTTTCGCCATGTTAACGCAAACGCTGTTTTTTAGCCCCCGACCAAAAAAAGGGGTGTTATTAGTTTGACGTCGATGTCTGTCTTCTTTTTTCACAACTCCCTTAATATGGGTATCAAGTATCAAATGAAAGTAAACTAGTAGAATGTTGTACAGATAACAAATCTTAGGTAGTCGGAGGTTAATCAAAGTTTTTAATTTTGTTCTTGTTGAAAGTGAAATCATATTTTGGGGCCACAGGCAGATTTGTCGTGGGCTGTGAATTGAATTCTAGCGTCACGCTCGGGAATGATAAGAAATCTTCGGGTAAACTCGGGACCATGGTCATTGGCCATCTAGAAATGCGTCAGCAGTTCCCATTGGCTATCTAGGAATGCTGACACATTTCTAGATAACCACGCCCACTGGTTTCACCCGCGTAGTTTCCAAAGTAAGCTATCAAATTCTGAGTTATACATTGTTTAGAAGTAACAATCGGCAGTTACCAATTTCCTGCCTTTTTTTTAAGTGATAACTTCTTAAGCCATGTTGATTGTATTTTGGAAGAGGAACATCTTATGGAACCACGTCACAAACATGCTGATGTAGCGGTGTACCGTCGGAGCGGCGGCGGAGGAGCGGTAGGTACATGCGCGTTAGATGCTTTTTGCAAGAATGAAATCTTGCTAATTATTGTGACCGACATGCGCGATAGCAGCATATATCTATTATAGCTAGACAGGTGACATATTGTCCAACATTTTAATGCTCATTAATATTAAAATAATGAGTTTTCATTTCCATCGGCTGGCCATTTCTTTCAATTTCTTTTATTAAATTTAGGAGGTAATTCTACTTAAATTTTTAAACCATAGTACACCTTTATAAGCAACTAGATGTCCGCTTCCCCCGTGGTACATTATGTATAGCACTCATCGGGATCCCGTACATTTCCAACGGTGAAAGAATGACTGAAATCGATTCAGTCATTCCTGAGAATATTCATCATCGTCATCATCAGCCGCAAGACGTCCACTGCTGAACATAGGCTTCCCCCTAGATTTCCACAACGAACGCTCTTGCGCAACCTACAACCAGCGGTTTCCAGCGACCTTTATGAGGTCATCTGTCCATCTAGTGGGAGGCCGTTCAACACTGCGTCTTCCGGTACGTGGTCGCCACTCGAAAACCTTTATTCCCCATCGGTTGTCAGTTCTGCGAGCGATGTGGCCTGCCCATTGCCACTTCAGCTTGCTTACTCTTTGAGCTATGTCGGCCACTTTTGTTCTTTTGCGAATATCCTCATTACGGATTCTGGCGCGCAAAGAGACTCCGAGCATAGCCCTCTCCATAGCTCTCTGTGTGACTTTGAGCTTCGTTATGAGGCCCACAGTTAAGGACCACGTCTCAGTTCCATAAGCCATCACTGGCAACACGCACTGGTTAAAGAGAATATTGCTTTCAAACAAAAAACCTCTTCAGCTACCTGCTACGCCACCTGTCGGAAATTGATCGTACCAACTCAGATTTAGAAACAAATTTGATTAGCAAAGGTTTATATTCAACTAGATATCCGCCCCAGCTTCGCCCGTGGTACATTATAATAAAATCTATCTACGTTCTACTTAAATTTTTAAACCATAGTACACCTTTATAAGCAACTAGATGTCCGCTTCGCCCGTGGTACATTATGTATAGCACTCATCGGGATCCCGTACATATCCAACGGTGAAAGAATGACTGAAGTCGGTTCAGTCATTCCTGATAATATCGCTTTCAAACAAAAAACCTCTTCAGCTACCTGCTACGCCACCTGTCGGAAATTGGTCGTACCAACTCAGATTTAGAAACAAATTTGATCTTAGACTCATGCTGTCATGACAAAGCATGCTACGAACACTCTCAAAAAGGAACATTTTTCCCCGTTTTTGTTACATTCTTGATTCATGCTCCGCTTCTATTGATAGTAGCGTTTTACTCTATAGCCTATAAGCCTTCCTCGATAAATGGACTATCCAAAAATAATCTTTCAATTCGGACCAGTACTTCCCGAGATCCTAGCGTTCAAACAAACTCTTCAGCTTTATAATATTAGTATACCTAGATACACGTAGACGTAGAGCCATCTAGTTTCAAAGCAGTAAACTGATGTTGCCGCGGTATTACGATAGATGAGTGCCGTCATCTCACGATAAATATTTTAATACACTTCAATCTACATTTATTTGTAAAATAATTGCTGTTAGTTTGCCTTTTTTAACTTTTATAAGTTTACACTTGACCGCCATCTCGCCTGATGTTAAGCGACGATGCGGTCTACGATGGAGCGTGTTTGCCTAGAAGCCGATTCACTCTCGATTTGAAGACATAAAGATTGTAACCATCGGAGAAAACCCACTCAGGGAACATATTCCACAGCGTAGACGTTCTTATCACAAAAGTAGAATCTCTTCGTTCGTGTCTTTGGAGCAACCATGAAACGATGTCGCTTTTTCAAGCTACGACCATTCCGATAAAAAAAGGTCAAGGTGGAATTAGATCATGCAAATCAGTCGCACACTCTCCGAAGCGTATCCGATAAAAAACCGATAGGCTAGCAATTTTCTCGCTAAAACTCGAGAATGGCATATTATAAAGCTGAAGAGTTTGTTTGTTTGTTTGAAAGATAGGATCTCGGAAAGTATTGGTCCGATTAGATTATTTTTCTGTTGGATAGTCCATTTATCGAGGAAGGCTATGGGCTATAGAACATAAAGCTACTATCAATAGAAGCGGAGCATGAATCAAGAATGTAACAAAAACGGGGGAAAAATCCTTTTTGAGAGTTTTTGTACCGTTCGTTGACGTGACAGCATGTGTCTAAGATTGCGTCATGGGACCTTTGCTAATCAAATTTGTTTCTAAATCTGAGTTGGTACGACCAATTTCCGACAGGTGGCGTAGCAGGTAGCTGAAGAGGTTTTTTTGTTTGAAATCGATATTCTCAGGAATGAGTGAACCGATTTCAGTCATTCTTTCACCGTTGGATTTGTACGGGATCTCGATGAGTGCTATATAATATACCACGGGCGAAGCCGGGGCGGGCATCTAGTGGGATATAAACCTTTTCTAATTAAATTTGTTTATAAATCTGAGTTGGTACGACCAATTTCCAACAGGTGGCGTAGCAGGTAGCTGAAGAGATTTTTTGTTTGAAAGGGATATTCTCAGGAATGACTGAACCGATTTCAGTAATTCTTTCACCGTTGGATATGTACGGGATCTCGATGAGTGCTATATAATGTACCACGGGCGAAGCCGGGGCGGGCATCTAGTTGGTTAATAAAGTCCAAATCATTACCTACCCTAGCACTACACTACACTGCACTCGTCGCCCAGAGATGTTGTAGTGATAGGTTTCTTTTTGCATAGTCCTCCGAGAGACGTACACTTCGCGAGGCATAAGCTGAGCTTTGCATTTGTGTGAGGTTACATGGATAGTGTAGGTGTGACAACCGGCCTTAGGCGCAGCGCCATTCTGTCTCGCCGCGCTCCTGCCTGATTGGTGATCACTCACACTAATGCAAAGCTCAGCCTATACCTCGCGGACAAAATTTCAAGCTCCTGCCTGATTGGTGATCACTCACACTAATGCAAAGCTCAGCTTATACCTCGCGGAGTGTACCACGCTTTTGCGAGTTATTCTACCGCCGTGGTCCGATTTAAAGCGAAATGTTTCCTGTGAAATTACAGGGCCTATAAAGATAATATAGAGATAAAACAACTTTAATCACTGGGTGATCCCAGTACGGTGCTAGGTAATATTTGTTTCATGTTCCAATAGCTACGTGTTATTGTGCTGTTATGTGGTAGGCATGTTGTGTACCATCAGGCACATGTCCTGCTCGTTTCGTAACTCTATAATATATAAAATATATTTTAAACAGAACAAAATAAAACTAAATATATGAACTTACTCACATTTCTTTTTTTTTTTTTTTTAAACAAACAGTGACGAGACGATCAGGACATGTGCCTGATGGTAAGCAACATGCCTGACACATAACAGCACAGTGACACGCAGCTATTGGAACATGAAGAGTCCAAATCATTACCTAGCACTGCACTGCGCCCGTCACCCAGAAATCTAAGATCTTATATCTCTAAGCCCTGTAATTTCTCTGGAAACATTGCCCTTCAAACCGGAACACAGTAACATTTGCACATTACTGCTTGGCGGTAGAATAACTGGCAAAGGTGTGGTACTTCCCCAGGCGGACTCTGCCAAGAGTCCCACCACTACAAAATTCTCTTCTATTCATTAACACGTTAGTATGCACTCAACACACTGAATCCACACTACCTACTATTTATGTCGCATATCTTTTTTCATGTGTTTTTATTTTATATGTTTTGTTATGTCACAATAAAAGTTTTTTTTGGGTTTTTTTCATTTTCAATATTTTGCGAAAACGTTTCATTTTGGGCTATCTGGGGTGGGCATCGAGCAACACGGAATGGAGTAGGCATACATAGGGATGTTAGATTGATGGAAAATAATCGATTAATTAAAAATCGATTTTTCTTTATTCAAAATTAATCGATTTGTTAAAAATCGATTATATTAAAAAAAAATAATCGATTTTTTTGTATTAGTAAAAGTAAAAGTAAATCCTTTTCATATTAAAATTACATATAAATAGATAAATACTGGTGAACAATTCACACACATCACCATCTGACCCCAAACTAGGCAAAGCTTGTACTACGGCAGACATCATCATCATCATCAACAGCCCACTAAATGTTCCCACTGCTGGGACTCGGGCCTTCTCTCACAAGAAGAGAGTTAAGGCAATAGTCTACCACGATGGCCCAGTGCGGGTTGGTGGATGACATATGACTTTGAAAGGTTCTAGGTACATGTCGGTTTCCTTACGATGTTTTCCTTCACCGTTTTAAGGTAGCGGCATTACGCACATGACTTCGAAAAGACAGTGGTGTCCGTGGTTTTAAACCTGGGGTCTCCGGATCGGCAGACACCGTTCTCCCGACTAGACCAGTCGTAATTTAGCAACTATGGCATACAAATAGCGTAATTTATAATATTTATATACTCGTAGTTGTAAAAAACATACTTATTATACATAGAAACACCCATACATATTACAAATATTTGTATTCAACACACCAATATTTGCACGAGGTGGGAATCGAACCCACGACCCTCGGCAGAGTTACCACCCTAACATCACATTAGTAGTTAGTATTAAAATAAAATACCTACTCAAAATGATCTTTAAAAATCCTGAACAACTATGTAAGTAGTATGGTCTCAAAAAGTATATTATAAACTACTCTTTCGTTATTCTTCAAGTTTAGATAACAGTAAAATTACAAATAATCAATGAAACAAAACCACAAATGTCTTATGTTACAGTTCACTAGTATTAAAATAAATACTTAAAACGAGAATTAAATAACTAAACGACTACGTTGTCCCAAAAACTAGAATTTTCAGCAACTTTTTCATGTTTTTCAAAAATCGATTTAAATGCGTAATTTTTATACCTAATCGATTTATAAAAAATCGATTTTTGTAACTTTAAAAATCGACACAAAAAATCGATTACTATAAAATAAAAATCGATTATTTTTTTAACATCCCTAGGCATACACAGCGTTTCCCCTCTGTCAAAGTAAAAGCCCGCGTGGACCATGGAGTTTGATAATATACTGTGGCTGAGGGCGGGGCTATATTTGTGAATAGTGCTTTATTTTTATGTGTTAGTGATTTGGCTGTGTGTGTATGATCGGCAATGGATCGGTACATGTATGTTTTGTATGTAATAGTGCGGCTTTGCGCTAGTGTGCAACTTTCCCCTGCCGCAAGAAATGACAGAAAGATTTGAGCAATATTTTTTTAGCTAAGGCTACTCCCTTCCATGCGCGGTCCGAGGGGGGGGGTCACGGGGGACATGACCCCCCCCAAAATCGTATACGTCGAACAAAAAATCTAAGAAAATTAAAAATATCTAATAGTACATAGACTATTTTTTAACGCGGGAAAACAACTAGAACGGGAACTACGAGGGTAAAACCTTGGGGGGCTACTAGTAAAGTATTTTTTTGCTCGATTTATTGTATGTCTACTTGTGACCCCCCCCAAAACCTGAGGCTGCGTACTGGTGACCCCCTCCAAAATTCGAGGCTGGGACCGCGCCTGCTCCCTTCCGTGCTTGCGCGGAAGATCGAGTTGCTCGATGGGGTGGGCGACGAAAATAGCCATCCTAATAGTGTTGGATTTAGTTTAACCTGTCACGCAAATGATGACTATAGTGCGTATGAATAATTTTCCCAAATTTGTTTAAACTATTGAGCGCTATCGGTATGCTCTTCACGCGCCATCACATCGCATTGACCGTGTGGCTAATATTAACATAACTGTCATGTGCGTAATGCGGCTAACTGAAAACGGTGAAGTAAAACATCGTGAGGAAACCGACATGTACCTAGAATCTTTCGAAGTCATGCCACCAACCCGCATTGGGCCAGCATGATGGATTATGGTTTCGACTCTCTCCTGGCGAGAGGAGTCCCAGAGTCCCAGCAGTGGGAACATTTAGTAGGTTGTTTATGGTTAAGGTTCAAAACGTTATAAACAAATTTAAACAATATAAATTTTATTTCTATAAAAATAAAGATCACATTTACTTACAATCTAATAAACGGTCAACAACGCTGAATTTATTCACTGAAGACAATTTTAACCTTTATTTCTGTCCATGTAAAGGTAGCATTTGATTACACAATACCGAGGGTCCGACTAGTAGACTGGGTTTTGATCTGAATCATCGCTCGCATACTGTTCTCTGAACTGATTGCTGTCTTCGTCTTGGCCGTAGTAGAAACCGTCATCGCTGTCATCTTTGTAACCTACAAGATAGGAAATAAACATAACATTAGATACATAAAATAGTGGTAGGAATCTTTGTTAAGTCTGCCTGGGGAAGTACTAAACCCTTGTCAGTTAGTGACACCTCATCCTACCCCTCATCACCGAGTTCCAGTTTGAAGGGCAATGTTTCCAAAGAAATTGCAGGGCATAGAGATAAATCATACAATCATCAAATGGAAGTCATGAAAAAAAAGTAGGCGATAAACCATGTTATACCTCTCAGTTGATAGGTGTATTGGAGTGCAACATAATGATTTCGACTATTCATGTTCCAATAACTATGTGATACTGAGTTGTTATGGACAGGCGTTTTGTAACAAACAGAAAGTTTGTATGTTTGTTGCTCAATAAACGTCGGAACGTCTGAACGAATCGAATTTGGAACAAAGTTCGAACATATTATTATTACTAAGATTTTCAATACCTAGAACTACTATAATTCAATACTAATAATTTTGATTTACCCCCTGACCACCTCGGATTTGTAATCTGTACAACATTCTACTAGTCAAGCCCTTTCATTTGATACCCATATTGAGGTAGTAGTGAAAAAGAAATGTATTTCGCCATTTTGTGATGGTGGCCATCTTGGATTTGAAATTTATCATAGTGCATAGTATTCTACTAGTCAAGCCCTTTCATTTTATACCCATATTGAGGTAGGTTGTGAAGAAATATTTTGTCCGCCATTTTGTGGAGGCAATCGATATTAACCAAACATAGCTAAGAATAATCGCACTGAAGTTAACCTTCAAATAAAAAAACCGCATCGAAATCGGTCCATCCGTTTGAGCTCTACGGTGCCACAGAGAGACCCACACACAATCAGACCGATATTAACGTCAACTTTTATGGTTGGGGGTTAAAAATGATCACACACCATCAATAGACTCCTCATCCATATCCTTGACAGTCGAGAGTTGCACCAGCCCCCCTGCTGTGCCCGTCCAGCGTGGGGTTCTCAGCCATCACTCGCGCTTTATACTTGGCGTAGGCGGCGCCGTACCGAGTCGCGTCCTCTTTCAGTGGAGGATCGTAGATGTTGTCTTCGTCTTCATCACTTGACAAGTCCGCTGGAAAGGTAATGGTGAATAGATAACGGACAGTTCACAAGACTGTCACAGGTTCAGTTCACTTGTAACATCTTTAGTTCAGTTGGAAAGTAATAACATTTTAGCCTAGAAAGATGTTATTGAAGTGAAAACTACTTTTGGCGCGCCACAGCCTGATTTTTTATGGGCTGAGAATTCTAACGTCACACTCAGGAATGATAAGAAATTTTTGGATAAACTCGGGATCATGGCCATTGGCTATCTAGAAAATCGGAAGCATTTCCCATTGGCCAATGCTAACGCATTTCTAGATGGCCATGCGCATGGTTTCACCCGTGTAGTTTCCAAAGTAAGCTATCAAATTCGAGTTTTAAGTTTTCACTGACATATGACTGGCAATTTTATTTTTATTTATATTAATGCTGCCTCAGTGCTCGGCTAGTCTCACTCACTGCACAGGCGGGCGCGGGGCGATGCCGGTGCTTTAACTTGATTTTACTTGTCAATCTCGAGGATGTACCAGTAGAATTTAGAATACCTACCTAAGTCAACTCTCTCCATAGCTCGCACCATGTCTTCCTCATCAATACTACTCTTGTCGGAGTCAGGGTACTCATTCCTCCAGTTGTTTTCATCATTTGAGTCATCATCATCATCAGCTTCATCAGATGAATCTCCATTGTTTGTGTTGAGCACTAAGTCTGTTTCGTAGTGTTCTATGCTGAAACAGGATTTTTAAAAATTCACAGGTGTTTCAGAGCCATCTTGGAGCTTGTGTGATTTTATATCACCTTGACCTTTTTTCCATGGAAGTATTTGTAACTCAAGACTGATATTGTAACTTTTTTATTGTTTCAATGAATCAATTGTAGATGTTTGAGTCCACTTTTATGATTGGACATCTTAACTGGGAATAAATGGGAGCCAGAAGCTTGTATTATTTACAAGATTTGTTTCGTTTGGAACTTGGTGGGGTTGTGAGAAACATCTGCCAATATTTAGTTAATTTTATAAATTTAATTAAGTATATTATTTACTTTCAACTCACAGGAAGATAAGATCCGAGTGTCTCAAAGTTGTGAGAGAATCTGTTTCTAGGTAAGCACACTTTTACTTACAAACAAATAAACTAAAAAAACCTCAACAAAATATCTTACCTGACTAAATTATCCAACATCGAGACATCAAAGTCTTGTTTTGCTGAAATATACAAATCGTAGGCATACTGCACATCATCCTGTTCATCACTTGACTTCTGTAAATCTACTAAATCTATAGGATCGTCAACACCACTGGATTCCAGCCCTCTGCTGCAGTTTATAACATTGTAGCGGCTGGTTGATGACTGCTCTTTATGTTCTTTCCGAAGCTTTTCTATTATATCTTTCACGTTTGATGTTGATTGAAGCTTGATGTCCGTCTTAGGTATAATGTTTATGATTTGGGATGTTTCCTGAAATTTAATAATCATTTCTGTATTACAACGCCAGCAATTTTACACACATACTTAACTTTTCCACAATTTTCTTGAGATAAAAACTAATCTATAAGTTCAAGACTATCCAGACATCTATATCTGTGCCAAATTTCAACCTGAACCATCCATTACTTTTTGCTTGAAAAAGTAAAATTTAATAGGAAATTAGATATTCAGCAACAGAATAATGAAAGACTATGTCATTTTGACAAGTATCCACATAATTTTTTTTCAGCACTAAATCATATAGGCACTATCACTAAAATATACTCCATTATTTAGTGTTCTATTATATATATTTTTAGTGTATATTACTTGAATACCAGAGTAGCATAAGCACAATCATATACTATGACAGATATAGGATTTAATTTCTGTTAGGTACAAAATACCATGCGCCCGCTAAAAGTATGGCTATAAAAATGATACTCTAAACCAGACCTGACTTCTGAAACGGTCTTTTCGATCTCCTGTAGAAGACTACGGAAAAGGTTTTTTACGTTGTTTAAAACGTTATAAATTTCTACTGCAGTGTGCTCTTTTGATGTTTGCCTCCAAACATGTTTAGTGGCGTGCAAATACAAGGAAAAGTTATTATTTACCTGAATATTAATTACCTGACTTTTGACGGTACCGCGAAACACGAAGAGGGAAGGAGATATCTCTTCAGTGTCCGTTTTCATTCGTTTGCACATGAGAACGAGCGCATCTTGCGGGTTATCTTCGAGTCTTCGTTTTACTCTCAAAACCGTTGACGAAGACATATCGATGCCAAATACGATATCAAAACATTAAACTATACAGAATATGGTAAAGCAACACAACTCAATATAAATAAAAAATGAGGAATTTATGCAATTTTTTACGAAAACAACAACAAGACAACAACTGAAGTGAAAATCAAAAGCCGCAATACGTAAAACGAATTATTTTTTTTTTTTTTTTATGAATGGCTCTTTGTGGATTAGCCTCACAATTCCGCCAAAGACACGTTAAATGATAGACCGTCAAACAAAGAGATAGGGGCCAGTAATATGAGTATTGTACTAAGAGGATTTGTCACGTATTCTATGTTTTACTAGGTCGCAAAAACTTAAAGCTACATAACAGACATATACACAAAAAATCTAATAATAATATAATGCACACATATTTAACTTAAAATATTCACAAGTACTAATTTTACAATTTAATCTTATTTCTTTTAATATAATTACATAAAATATAAACAAAGGGGTGTAAACAAGAGACAGCAGGCATTTAACGGAGGTGGGACGAGGAATATCAGGAGGGGATAAAATCATGTAATGAAGACTGCATTAAGGGACAACTGAAAAAATATGGTTCACATTTCCTTCGTCCAAACCGCAATCGCATAATGAGTGATTCCTAATCCTTAGTTTGGCCAGGAAGACAGGTGTACATGAGTGATTGAGACGTAAACGAGAAATTACAGAAGTAGTAGCTTTATTTGCTTTTAAAATTTGAAAAACCAAGGTTTATGGGGAATTTCAGGCTGGATGTCACCGTAGAATTTACCTTTCTCGATCCTAGATTCCTGCCACTTTTGGGACCAACATTTACGTAACATTGGTTTAAGGATAGTACATAAGTCATGAGCATGGATTTGAGAGTATGTAGAAAGACCGGACTGAACAGCCTCACTAGCAAATGCATCAGCACGTTCGTTTCCCAATATACCTGCGTGACCAGGAATCCAGGCCAGTACTACATTAATATTACGAGAGAGGCATTCTAAAAGAGCTTCTCGGATCTTGAGAATTATAGGAAACCTGGTTTTTGAGCGAAAGGGGTTGGCAAGAATAGCTTGGAGGCAGCTCTTAGAATCTGATAGAATTATAGAATTGTTTAGGTTGTGTGATATTATAAATAGGAGAGATTCCAAGATAGCAATAGCCTCTCCCGTAAAACTGAAGTTACGGAGGGCATTTAAAACTCAATATAATATTAGTGTGAGGGATCCACACAGCAGCACCAACAGGAAAAAAGGAGACTTGGAAGCATCAGTAAATATTTTGATCCAATCTTTGTATTCCGTGTTAATTTTGTGACAGAAAACCTTGTTTGCTTCAATGGTATTCTTGTCAACCCCAAAGTCTAAAATGATATTGCTGGGAAGGAAAGTAAGCGCTTCAAAAGGCGTAGAATAAAGGGGTAACAAGGAAGCCTGAAAAAGTGGGTGAGGAAGACGAAATAGGAAAAGGAAGCTACGAAGCAGGCATGGTATGTCATCGTCGAATAACCGTTGGGGGTGATAAAGAGAGGCTAGATATTCTAGTTTGAGCAGCAAGCTATGTTCTTTCTGTTGAGCCAGTTTAGAGAGAAAAGAATCGCAAAGAAATTGACGTCTGAGAGATAGAGGAGGTCACAACATTCAACTTGCATGGCGTTTATAGGAGACGATCTCATAGCCCCAAGAATTATTCGCAACGATTTAGCTTGTACTTTATCTAGTTTCTTTAGACCTGCTTTGTTTCCTGGGTCCAGGAGAAATGAACCGTAATCTATATGACTCGAACTAAGGCATTGTACATTAATTTTTGTGTAAATGGGTGAGCACCCACCATACGCCAGATAAGGACCGTAAAACATTAATGTTTTTTTTTTCACATTTTTGTTGACAAATTCAAAATGGGGAATACCTGATAACTTCCGGTCCAACCAAACACCCAAAAACTTGACTTTTAGATCTTCTGGAATTACCTCGTCGTTGATTGTAATTACAGCCGGAGGGACAATCCTTTTATTAGTGAACACCACTACCTTTGCATTTAGAGGCTGCTAAGGCAAAACCATGCGGAGATAACCAGTTCATGAGATGTTCCAGAGCGATATTCAATTGACTGATAGCTGTTTCAAAGGAATTACCTGAATAGTATAAGGTTAAATCATCAGCGTACTGAAGAATCTCACAAAAAAGGCAATACTGTCAGATCCAGGTCGTGGGTGTACAGGCTATATAATATAGGACTAAAACTGAGCCTTGGGCTAAACCCTTCCACACTTTTCTAGCAGACATTAACAAGTTGGGAGTCTTAACTGTTATAGTTCTTTCGGCCAACATATTATAAATGAATCGAACCAATTTCTGAGGGAAACCAATTTGTGTCAGTTTTCTCCTGAGCACTGGAAGAATTACGCTATCATATGCTGCTTCAATGTCCAGAAATACTCCAACCAGATATTCTTTTTAATTATTGAAGTACGAATGTCTGTAGTCAAGATGCTAAGACTATCCATAACGCTCATACCTTTTCTAAATCCATATTGTGTCTTAGCAAGAAGGTTGTTATGTTCTGAGAACCACTCTAGTCTATTTTTATCAGATGCTCTGTAATTTTCGCTAAAGCAGAAGATAGAGCTATTGGTCTATAATTATGAGAGTTGGACGGATCTTTTCAGGCTTCAAAATTGGGATGACAATTTGGGACTTCCATGCAGGTGGAACTATACCATATTCAAAAATGTGTTAATAATATTTAAAAAGTAATCTTGACCTTGTCTGTTGCGTTTTTAGGAATGAATACGGAATACCGTCACCTCCTGGAGCAGTGTCTATTAGTCCATTAAGGGCTAGTTCGAATAAGAGAAAGAGGAATCCAGATTATGTAAAGATGGAAGAGGACATGAAATGGAGGGAAAGCAATCTATGTTAGGAACAAAAGGAGGAGCTATCTTGTTGGTAAAATCCTCAATCCAAGCACTAGGGTCAACACTAGATGAAGTGTCTGGACGGAATGAACCTCGGTAACGTTTGACTTGCTTCCAAACCAAAGAAGATGGGGTCCTAGGTGACAAACTTTGACAGAAATTTATCCAACCTTGTTTTTTTTTTTTTGAACAACCTAGTGGCTCTGGCAGCAATATGTTGGTACTCAAGGAAGTTCCCATAGTCATTGAGTGCTTGTACACTTTTTCAGCCTCCTTACGTTCCTTAGCAGCAGCTGTACACTCAGCATCCCACCAAGGAGTTGACACCTTGAAATTAAATGGTTTTTTTATAGGAAAATTTTCGTCAGCACTCGAGGAAATGGCTTCCACGAAATTTTGATAAATTTGGAGAACGTTTATGTAGTTGGATGGAGGAAAGGACTCTATTCGGGTTTCAAGGGCTAAGGAGTAAGACGACCAGTTAGGGTTAGATAGCCGGTATTTAAGTAGAGGGTTAAAGTTACGAGCAGGTAGAGGTCTGATAGAAAAGAAGATGGAGATCGGAAAGTGGTCACTGCCATATGTGTGAGAGAGAACTTGCCAAGAAAGAACAGAAGCTAAAGCAGGTGAACAGATGGTGAGGTCAACCGCACTGTTTGGGTTTTGGGTAGGAGACACTCTACGGGTGGGAGAACCATTGTTAATGATACAAAGGTTTAAATCATCGAAAATATCAAGAAGGGAAAGGGCAAAATCATCATCGGCACTGCAGCCCCACGAAGTGTGGTGGGCATTGAAATCACCCATCACAATCATGGGAGGCTGGATTGCCGAGAGAAGTAAGAGGATATCGGCTATCATGGAAGAATGGGGATGAGATATGTAGATGGAAACATAGGTGATATCCACTACTTTAGCAGCTACGATATTAATGTTGGGGAGGGAGGGAGGGAGGACGATTTGGGAAAAAGAGAGAGAACGTTTTACAAATAAGCAGCAACCGGAATACCCGTCAGCCCTGTCATCCCGCAGGCAAGAGTAACCAGGGACTCGAAAACGAGAACCAGGCACCAGCCATGTCTCCGAGATGGCAATGACTGATGGGTTAAACTTGTTAATCAAGTGAAGAAGGCTAAATTTCTTGGGACGAAGGCTTCTTGCGTTCCATTGTAGAATGACTTGGTCCATAATTAGAAATTGATGAGATCTGGGAAAGTTTTTGGGCAACGTGGGACGGTAGGTTGAAATTATACTGAGAGATAATAGTAATAAGTGTAGAAAGAAGGGCATCCAGGATGCTATGATCCTGGGAGAGGGGAGAAGATTGAGATAAAGCAAACCCATTTGGAAGGACAGAAGACTCTTCCGCAGTTATGGCACTATGAGCTGATCTGTCAAACGATTTGGACAACGGAGCTCTAGGGCGGGAGAAGAAAAACAGTTTTTCTATAGCTACTAGTAGATGATTGGGATTGGATGGGGAAGGAAGATAAAGGAGTGAGTGATGAAGGAAATGAAGATGACTGAGCAACTTCTGCATATGGACGGCTTGATCTTGGGTAACGATTGGAAGCTTCATCATAAGATAAATTTTCTTGCGACATCAGGATTTTTACAGCCTTTTGTCTGCCCTGCTCAGGGCAACTCTTGTTGCTAGCAAAATGATGCCCTAAACAATGCAAACAAGAGGCATCTGTCTCCTCAACATTGCATGAGTCACCAGTATGAGGCTGGGCACATCGGAAACATCTGGGTTTCGAGCGGCATTGAGATTTAATATGGCCGAAACGACAACAGTTAAGGCATTGTATAGTAGGAAATTGATAAGACTCTACCTGTAGAGAAGTATGAAAAGAAAAATCCTTTGGGAAGGCATTGGCCTTGGAAGGTTATGACCACAGTTTGGGTAGGGATCCAGGAGGGTATTCCTTCGGTAACTACTTTCCTGTTAAGTCTGCGAGTTTTAAGCGGGATACCACATCCATTGGGGACTACAAGGAATTCGCAAACTCGTCCATCGACAGGTCGACGGGGACGTGACGTACTATACCCATTTTCGTAATATTATAATTTGGTATGGAGGCGACAAATTTGTTGGCTTCCAGGATGGGATTATCTAGGAAGCTGTTCGCTGCTTCACTCGATGTAAACTCTACAGAAACTTTGTTACGACCCACTTTTTGATTCCATCTGGGCAAATATTAGCGACGTGATTCTTACAAAGAAACTGGCCAAACTTGATAATTCTTATTGAGGCGTCAGTAGCAAGGTCAGGGTCTGAGCGGGAAATATGAACCAAAATGGGCCTTTCTCTAAATCGGTATATTGTTTGATACCTATTACTAGGGATGGGTGTATATACACATTTTGCATAGAGGAGTTAGATAATTCATGATTAACAACTGTTTTCTTCAAACCGTTTGACCGGAAACATCAGTAGCTCGGCGTTTAGCACCAGTTGATGATGAAGACGTGAAGATATCCGGAGGGACAGGAGGAATTGGATTCTTGGCGTCCATGATGGACGTCAAAATTTAATAAAAAACCAGAAAAGTGCAAAATAAGATCCACCCGCCGTATTAAATTATACCACCACCTAGTAAAAACACAAATACGTGATATTTCGCGCACACAATGCCCGTTAAGGCACAATTATTCGTAATTTTCAATAAAATTCACGACTCCCGTGTGACAGCTATCGAAAAAAATTTTTCGTAAAACGAATTAAAAGTAAAATGATGTTTCTCAATTGTCAACTGTCAGCTGATTGACATATTGACAACAGAAAACTGAAAAAAAATATGTGTGCGCTTAAGACCGCACGGCAGGGGTGAACACTAAAATAAGAAATACTTATACATAAAGACCACTACCTAAGTAAATCATTTATAAATAGAAAATTAGTATATACCTAGTAAGCACAGCAACACGAGAATAACGTGTGGCGAAATGATTAGTATCTCACCCCAATAATAAAATTTTAAAAATATTACGCGGTTTTAAAATAGGGTTTGACTAGCAAATTTGTTAGTGTTTGCTATTTATTTTTTTTATAGGTATTTCGCTAAAAATTCATATACATTTAAGTTGTGTTTAAAGTGTATGTGATGAAAATAGGTATCAATAAAGGCACGTAGTACTACTTAGTCTGTGCACGTAGTGTACCTAAGTGCTGTGATAAAACAGTAAAACGAGTATTTATTACAACAAAAACTTTTTTGAAAGGGATGTGAAATGCAAATTTAATGTTTTGTGACAAGTTCAATTAATTACATTAGTGCGGTAAGTACCTAGAAGTTAATGTCGGTATAAAAAGATATAAATATAATAAAAAAAGGTTCACAGGGACTATATTGTCTTTCTCGGTCTGACGCGCTTGTTCACTGTATTTTGTTTCTCGGTCTAGCATCCCGAGTTCATCCGGAAATTATTATCATACCCGAACGTGACGGTTCATTTCATTTCACAGCCCACGAAATTTTTGTCTCAACGCGCCTAAAGCAGTGTTCACTTCGAAAATTGCGCAGTCATTGTCATTAAATCTCATCGTCACACTCGTAATTAAAAGCAATCTTCGGGTGAAAACGCTGTGACTGGCACTCGATTTTGATTATGATTATGTTATCATGACCTACTCGTCCGTCACTATGCTTAAAAAAAGTGGCAGTCATAAGGACTGCCGATAGAAGTGAATACTTACTCGCTCGTATAACTAAGAATTTGATAGCTTACCTTGGAAACTATGCGGGTGTCACCATAGGGCGTGGCCCGGCCATCATGGCACGCGTACACATTTCTAGATAGCCAATGGTCATGATACCGAGTTTACCCGAAGATTTCTTATCATACCCGAGCGTGACCCTAGAATTGAATACACACCCCAAGAAAAATCTGTCTATGGCGTGCCAAAATAAGTTTTCACTTCAAAATAAAACGATATACGCACCGGACACTCGACCCTGTGTTCCTTTTTCTTAGCTTGATCCCGCTCGACTCATATCTACTGTTTTACGTACACGATTAAGTCTAAACTTGTAAATTATTCAAATAAAGTTAACTTGTGAATGTAACATGTTAGTGTGAAAGAGTAAGCTGATTTAAACATTGTAACAATTTGGATTTGAATGAAGTGTTTTCAAATGCAAATTATCTTGTCATAAATAGTTCTAAATTTTGCCAAGTGTGGCCCTATTGTTGATTTTTGTTTTGATTAACTTTATTAAAAAATGAATTGAGAACTAGCTTTGCCAGGTCTTGTTGCATCTTGAAAACGCCCCATTGTCCACGAATATTTATTTGTTCATTTAATTTTATGAAAGAAATAGGATAATAAATTGTAAATAGGTGTGACATATTAACAGTAGCAAACTAACAGAGGGGCAGAAGGGGTGGCCCCCAAATGCCATAGCATAGCCCTGATTAAATCCTAAACAAGACTTTAAAAATAAGCTTAGTACGTAAATCTTCATCATCATCAGGCGCAAGACGTCCACTACTGAACATAGGCCTATCCCTTAGATTTCCAAAACAAACGAAACAACAAATTTCCATAACTTTCGTTATTTTGAGAATGTTCACATTACGGATTCTGTCGTGCAAAGAGACTCCGAGCATAGCTCTCTCCATAGCTAGCTGGGCGACTTTGGGCTTTGCTATGAGGCTCAGAGTTAAGAACCACGTCTCATTTCCATAAGCCATCAGCCAACGAGCCAGCTAGCAACACGCCCTGATTGAAGACTTTCAGCTTCAAGCATTGGGGTATTTTGAACTCAAAGATGTGCCGAAATTTTCCGAACCTGTCCATCCGAGTTGGATCCTTCGCTGGACCTTTTTGTCGAAGTTGGATCTACCTAATTGAATCGTTTGACCCAGGTAGATATATTTGTCAACAACTTCGAGTATGGTATTCTCAACAATAACCGGTACAGGTAAAACATGATCATTTGACATGACCTTCGTCTTGTCCACATTCATCTTCAGACCTACCTGTTGCCTGTTGGGATACTCTACTGAGGTCCCTGAACATATCACCGATGTGACTCCAACGACTTCGTCGTTGATGTTGATGCCATCCTGTTCTAGTCCAGTACCTTGAAAACATCTTGCAGCGCGCCGGTGAACAGTTTCGAAGATATATGTAAAATCTCCCTGTCTCACGCCTTTCTGTAGCCGGATATGTTTTGTGCACTGGTCCTATAATCGGACAGACATTGTGGTTTTGCTGTAAATGCACTTCAATATAGCGATAGTAGATGTGGCATCGCTGGAGAGACTGAAGCACTGCCCAGGTCTCGATGGAATCGAAGGCTTTCTAATAGTCCATACATTATACCTATATAGTGCCCGATTATACTCCTTGGTTTTCTGTATAATCTACCAAAACGTATAGATGTGATCTATGATACTGTAGCCTTTTCAGAAACCGGCTTGTACGGGAGGCTGAAAGTCGTCAAATCTGTGTGCGAGACAATTCGTGATTACCCTCGAAAACAACTTCTAAATGTGGCTCAGAAGTAAAATTGGTCTGTAATTCTTCAACACGTTGTTGCCATCCTTTTTGAAGAAGAGCAGCACCACACTTCTGCTCCACACTTCTGGCGTATTGCCGTCCTCGTAAAAAAGGGCAGTTTATTGAAAGGATGCGTGGCTTGGGAACCTGCATGTGGTGCAGCCTGTGCATCACACAACAATTTCTCTCGGTAGCATATTGTTGTGTGATGGTGAATCCCGGCCTGTGAGAGAGCTTCTAGCTTCCCCCACAGATGGCGAATTATATTATTTTTCACTACTATCTCAATATGGGTATCAAACGAAAGGGCTTGCCTAGTAGAATACTTTGCACTATGACAAATTTCAAATCCAAGATGGCCACTACCACAAAATGGCGAAATACATGTCTTTTTTCACAACTCCACTAATTTGGGTATCAAATGAAAGGGTGACTAGTAGAATTTTGTACAGATAACAAATCCGCGGCAGTCGGGGGTTAGTCAAAAATTTTAATTTTGTTCTTGTTGTTCTAAAACAGCTCGTAGTGGCGCTTTCTATTTTGAGAGTCTTTTACTTTAGCTAAGCTTTCTCTGAGTCCAATTGTATTCCTA
This sequence comes from Ectropis grisescens, assembly GCA_017562165.1. Lineage (NCBI taxonomy): Eukaryota > Metazoa > Arthropoda > Insecta > Lepidoptera > Geometridae > Ectropis > Ectropis grisescens. The sequence goes on along the minus strand of CM029770.1, from coordinate 3,530,516 downwards.
TCGAGTCAAGATTTGAGTCAAAGATTCGATTTTAGACAATTCTATGTTGACACCGCCAACTACTGTTGCCAGATTGAGGGAATCCTCCCAAAACTGAGGATCGTGGTTATGGGGGTAAATTCGGGAGCCAATATCATTGGAGGGATTTACGGGGGAAAAAATGGTTGAAGAGATATGGGGGATTTTCAATACCGGGTCTTGCCGTTTTTTTAGCGAATAGGGCATACGCAGATCCATCAAACAAAATACAAAAAAAACTGTGGTGTATTGGGACATCAGGTAGAAACAAAGTTCCTTTTGATATAGTCTGGCTAACGAAAGTTGATACTGAAAAAGCGCGGCAAATTTAAAATATTTCAGCATGGCATCCCGAAACTGAAAATCACGCCAAAAATAAACACATGTCAGGTACTACTAAACCTTAAAAACACGCCATTTTGTTGCGTCAAAGATAGGGGATACACTGATTCTGATTCTACCAAATCTTTCGAATAATCGCTAAAAATTAATTTCTTAAAAATGAAATTGCATAAGCTTTTCTCTATTAAATAGCGTAATTAATGAAGCTATTTATGAGGGCAACTAAAGGCTTAGTGTTGCTCTTGAAATAATCGCCAACACGCACATACGTCGTACTTATTTTTGATGAATACAATTTTAGAACCCGTACGAATTTTTAAAACTTATTTCATATAATGTTTATATCAGTTTGTTTTAAAAATGCATTTATGGAATCAAGTGTCCCAAAGTATTTTCTGTTTAAAATATCCCAATTCGTAAGGTAAATACCCGTTGGTAGGAACACTTAAGTGTTGTCATGTAAAAAGTTTGCAAAAAAATCCAGTATCTACTTTCGTTGGTCAGACTCTAACATAAAAGCGATGCAATTTGCAAAAAAAAAAAATTGGCAGTCATAGGAACTGCCTACAGAAGTGAGAACATAAAACTCAGAATTTGATAGCTCACTTTGAAAACAACGCGGGTGAAACCGGAGGGCATTCCCATGAGCATAGCCAATCAATGTCCAATGGGAAAAACTGACGCATTCCTAGATGGCCAATGGTCATTGCTCCGAATTTACCCCAAGATTTCTAATCATTCCCGAGCGTGGCGCTAGAATTAAATTCATAGCCCACGTATATCCCACCATGATCTGTCTGTAGCGCGCCAAAAGAAGTTTTTACTTTAGAAAAATTTTTCAATTCAATCATTTATTTCAGAAATTATATTCCATATCAAAAAAAATTTTATATAAATTAAAAATAATACATAATTTTATTATTTATGGCACGATCATGCGACAAATAATGTTGGAAACACTAATCACGGGCAGTTTCACTTCCGTTACATTAAATCTATTTCCCTTTAATGAGGAGTTTTCCCGATGCGAATTCCCTTGTCAAATATAGTTCTAAATTTTGCCAAGTGTGGCACCACTGTTTGTTTTTGTGAAATTTCTGTAACAAAATAAAACAATGGCACCACCCATTGTAAAATTAGAAACTGTCTTTGATAGGTCTTTTTGCATTTTGAAAACACCCCATTGTTTTAGTCACACATTATTTTCATATTAGTTGCGCAGCAAAATCCCTATCTACTTTTAGCCTGCCGTAAAAAACATCGTTCCAATTTGAATCACTGTTTTAGAAGTAAAGTTTTCGGAACACTTAGTGAAGTAAACTATTTCTGAAATAACGTTTTGTTGTGTTTTAGGGAATTTTTTGTCTTGAAGACCGGTTGTTTAGAAGGATTTCGGTAGCATTTTGGCAAGATTGATCTGATCCTCAGCTTTAAATTGTGTTTTAGAGGTAAGTGAATGTATAATAATTTATTTCTAGATGCCCCTAATTTCGAAATTAGGAGAAATTTCCGCTGGCAGCACTGCCGTCAACGAGAAAAAGAAAAGAAATGAAATAAGAAATAAGTTTTTGTTTGTGGTTGATGGTCAAGTTGATGGTTAATGGGATGAGTGTATCTCTCTACCATAGATGAATATGTATATCTCAGTATATCTCTACTTAGTCTGTGCTCTCTACTTGAGGACAAACCTCATACAAATCTAGTATTTTCTGTCATTCGAGTTTGACGTCCAGCCTAACAAATCTGACACTTCTGCTCCTCTCGCTTTTTTCACAGACTAAGTAGACTTTACTTCAGTAGTCACAATTTTATTTCATGCCAACGTCACACCTTGTAAAATTCAAATATGTCACAGCGCGCACGATAAATTAAGAAAAAAAGAGTTCTAGGTATGAAGACTAAGTAGTACACTAGTCTGTGAATCCAAAAAAAATCGAAAGTCCCACGTTAGGGATACCTATTAGACGGTATCACGACGGTATCGGTTCGATTGTCACTAGATCGAATGGATCGAATTCATGGTTCGTTACATGTGGTTGATGGTCAGGCGTTTATTTCATACATGTTATTTTCCTTTTTTATTGATAGAGACAGATTTTGGTTTAGGTATCTACATGTCACGCCTAATGTCCATGTAATTTCATTGTGCTTTGTAAAGTTTATGTGTGTTTTTAATGTCATTGTGCAGTGCCGTTTGGATTAGACGATCGTTCGGAACTATTAGAACATAATGGTGGCCTTGAATGAGTTAATGATAAGTGGACTTTATTAACTAAAGAGTTAAAATAGTAATTTATTTACTACGAGGTCTGTCCTATGGTTGTAATATGTATGTACTTGTCGCTTTGTATTGAACCGCATTTTGTCGTCTTTTTTCAGTGCCATGTACAAACAAAAGTCACAGATCACAGAGGTCAATGTATGAAAGAAAATTGACCAAGTAATTCAATATTTTATTTGGAATAATTTCATTTACAGAGTAATACACAATATTTACAAATGTGGGAATGCTTTGCTCAGAATACGAGATTTTAGGGTCACGAATCGTCTTTCAAAGTGCTTATGGCACATCAAATTAGTTCATCGTATGTTTTTGTCTTAAAAGTTGCACAGTCTATGTGTTTTAGCCATTTTTCAATATATTCTCTGTTTCTTGGAAATTTGTGTAGTATCATATTTCGTCGCGTACTTTTGCATCCCCCTTATGCAACAATATTTGTACCACATATTTGTATTATGTACACAACGTTATTGTAGATTTTGGCACAAGTTTGGTAATGTTGGTGATTACAGTACTGCTGAGGCGCATTTAATACAGCCGAAAACCGTAATCATCAATGAGTACACACTTGTATCATACGACGTTTTTCAACACACTTAATAAATTACAATTAAAAATATTAATTTCAACAATGAAAACGAGTTATTAAAATGTTTCGTTTCGTTTTGTTATGGCGGAAAAAATAATCAGTGCTCAAATATGCGCGCGCAACTAACAATGGCGGCCAGCCATAGACTATTCACTTATCTTACATACATTTCATAATGTGGAACGTATCTCATAGCCAAAATTTCGTAATAGGTATCGATATTCCGCTTAGTTTCGATTTTAAGATTTAATTATCATATATTATCGGGCATCTCTATACCACTTCTGGTTTTGTTTTTCATAAAATTATAGTGTTTCTCTACTTAGTCTGTGCTCCCTTTTTAGCAACTTAGTCTGTGCTTTTTAGTTGTTATGACGTTTGTGAGTTATCATAATTGTTATTGTTTGATTTATTTTCGTATATTTCTGTTATTTATTAGCTGCAAATGTACTTTTTGCACCTTACCTAAGATTTACCTAACAAGTTTATTGCACCAGGTTGGAGTTACATCGGAAAATAAGTGTGTTATATCGTATCCACATTGGAAAGAAAAATACTCAAATTATGACATATCCTGTGAAGTGGTGATTCTTTTGCTGAGAAAACTCTGTTGTGGAACTTAAGAAGAAATAAATGCATCAATTCAATCTATGTGTATATTTTTCTCCTAGACACTAGTTTCTTTTAGGCGCAAAAAATTAAATAATGTATGATTTCCGTACTGGCACGAAAGCACCAGTTGGCAAATGAAATCTATGTGTTGATGCAGTTTGTGTAATTTAAAAAAAAAGAAAGACAAAGTCAGATATCATTTTCAGCACAGATAAAGTAGATTTAGTCTAGAACCATAGACCAATTCCCTTGTTCCCGACATGTCCGTCTGAGTGTACTACTTAGTCTGTGCTTAGTCTGTGGTGAATTGATGGGATGGTGGCTGCTTGTGGTTGTGTTTTGTGTATCTCGTTGATTTCGTATTTCCCTGCCTAATCTCTGGTGCTTGTAGGCCTTTATTTTTCCGAACTAATTACATTTCTTTGATATTTGAATAATTGTGATAAGACTGAACACAATGGCTGCAGATGATAATTGGAGAACTCAGGCGTTTCGCCAAAGCGTAGTATCAAAAATGTAAGTGCATTCACTTTCTGTTGTCCTAATCGCTTTTACTGATGCCTTCTCCAAGCCTAGCCTTGAACTTAGCTATTTTGTTATAAACAAGTCAAATATAAGTTACCAAAGCCTTGGCAGGAATACGAGTAATTTTCTATCTTGCGGCTGAGTTGCTGACCCTTCCTTTGTCATAACATTGTAAAAAAGTAATATATCTATAAATCCACTAATGTTCTGCGATTGTTTGTTATTCTTTCATGCAAAAACATTGGTATAGAGATTGTTTATTGCAGTCTGGAATAACACAAGCTTGTTATCTTAGGAAAATGTTTACTTATTTTTGAGATATATGTTTATCAGATAGCTATGCGTAAGTTACTTTTTTTACTTTAAAAGGATACACATCTGGTTATGGTCCTTTCTAATATAATTATAACTTATAACCAGATTCATATTTAAGTTTTAAGAACTAAAATTAAATCCAATGAAAGCTTGCTCTATGCTCTATGGGAACCAGATAAGTGAAAAATTCTGCATTGAGATATTTTCATCTGAAATGAGGAATTGATTGACATGACATACTGTAGCGCAGTGCAGTGCTAGGTAATGATTTGGACTCTTCATGTTCCAATAGCTGCGTGTCACTGTGCTGTTACGTGGCAGGCAAGTTGCTTACCATTAGGCACATGTCCTGCTAGTTTCGACACTCTTAATTAAAAAAAAATGTGTACCAGCCAACATAACTAGCTTAATTCAATCAACAGCATAGCCTCTTTACTAAACAGTACTGTTTATCTAGTAACCTGAATTATATTCAGGCTTTGGACTAATCAGCTAGGCAAATCTATCAACCAGCTGGGTAAGCCTTGTGGATTATTGCCTTGCCTCTCCACACAATATAAGGCTCTGGGTCATCGAGTTGAATATTTGGTGAACATTAGTGGCCTGCTTATGCTCTATATAGGCTCCAGGCGGTTGTGTTTTTTTTTGTGTATTTAATTGTAATACTTTATTTGTCGGAACTGTGAGTATTTTATAGTTCTATTTCATGATTTAATTTCATAAAGTAAAGTATAATTTCAGCGAGGAAGTGATTCAAAGATCAGGCATGCAGGTAGCAAGGAATAGCAGTGAGATGGAGAACCACGTCTTTATGAAAGCCAAGAGCCGCGAGGAGTACATGAACATGGTTGCCAAGCTCATACTACACGTTCGTGAGATGTGTAAGTCTGTTTTAATCATCTTAAACTTCGCATTGATGAGTGCGCTTATCGCTTCTCGCTTCTGTGCTTAATTTGGATTCTTTATTTGTGTGTGCTGTTATAGGCAGTACTGATTCTCAAATTTCAAAATGCCATATATTTTAGAAATGCTCAAATAGGTAAATGTTGGATTACTCAGAACAAAGTGTTATCTATGTGAAGTTTGAAACAAAGCTCCTCATTCAAGCATCTTAATTCTTTTCAGCACAACCAAAACCAAATCAAGGCCAACCCAACATGCAAGCTCAGAATCAAAACCAGTCTGGCCCCAGTCCACAAGTACAAAACCAGCAAGGCCAACAGCAGCAAGGCCCCAACAGTCAACAAGGCCTGGCGCCCGACCCAATCAATGCTCTCCAGACCTTAGCCTCACAGGGCTCTCGAAACCAAATGATGAATATGGGACCTCAAGGTCAAATGCAACAGATGGGTCAAAACCCAGGAATGCAAGGCATGCAAGGTCAAATGGGGCAAGGCCCAATTCAAGTCTCGCAGGGACCTCAAGCTCAGACAGCTACAAACCTGCTTCAGACATTAAATCAAAGACCTCAGATGAACATGCAACTCCAGAATAAACTTGGGGGACCTATGGGAATGGGTCAAAACCAGATGGGGGGTAATATGGGTATGGGTGGAATGGGAAACCCTATGGGAAGTCAGTTGCAGAATCAGCTCTCTGGTCCGGCCATGCAAGGTCAGATGATGCCTAATATGTCGATGCAGAATCAAATGCAGGTCCCCATGAGTGGGGCCAACAACATGGGACAGATGCCCTGCAATCAGGTTGGAATGGGGGGGCAAATGGCTCCTAATTCTATGCAAGGACAGATGGGGGGCCAAATGGGTGAGTATTTTCTGTTGTTTAAGAATATAAGTATGTAGAATTTTCCCATAGATAGATAGCATCACCACAGTATAAAGATAAACTGTTGGTGCAACCTTGAACTTCATGCAATGAATTCCGACAATGCAGTGACAGGTTCAGGACTGTGCCAAAAATCTAGTATCTATCTATATCAAAATATACATCAAATATCCCGAGCCATGCTCCCAAACTATTCGTATTTTGGTGTTCACAGTTTGGGAGCACTCTTCCCGCGTCTCGCCCCGCATGTATGCCCCTTATCGATGTCTTTGCCGAATGACTATGATGTACATTATTGTGGTATCACCTTGCATTACTGTTTCAGGTGGCATGTCCAACAACCAGATGGTGGGAATGAATATGCTGCACATGCAGAACCGCGTGGGGCAGAAGCAAGAGGGCGGCATGATGGGTGGCATGGTCTACGCCGGCGGCAGTCGCGCCCCGCCACCAAACCAGTTCCTGCGACAGAGCCCTAGCCCTTCGGCACCGTCGCCGGGCATGGGGGGGCCTAGCCCAGTTCCTATGGGTAAATCATCCCTACCCTGTCAATTCTACTATATTTTAAATAGTTTTCAAAAATCAAAGGTCCGTTTTTGACATTTGAGAAATATTTGTAATATATTTATATTACTGTATAAAGCCAGTATCATGATGTATGTTCCTAGTGAACCTATATGTGTCCTTGATATGAATATCAAATATTTTTTATTGTGATCACCGGTTCTGGTGTTCAGGAACTTTGAAATTTTATGTTTTACTCTGTTTTAAAGGCACAACACACTAAATATTACTGAAATAGGAAACATCGAGTTTTTTACCTGTCCGTTTCGCGTAGAAACGCCTCGTCTAGACATTATGATGTCCAATAAAATTAATTACGTTTCTTACTGTGTTAATTATGGTATGATTGTCCAGGTGTGATGGGCGGCGCCATGCCGTCCCCGATGTCTGGGCTGGGCGGGCTGGTGGTGGGCAGCCCCTCCCCCTCCGCCCCCCCGCACCTGCAGCACCACGTGAACCAGCCGCAGCGGTCAGTACCCACCACTCTTACGCACTACACCCTCACAATTTCTACTCATTTAATGAAAATCTTGAAATACTTTGGTACACACACAACACGCTTGTGCGCGCATACATACGCATACGCTCACACACACATTACGTACCTATGCACGCGTGCTCATTCATCTTATCCTTTTCATATAAAATATGTCAATATTTGGATGTTTGCTCGATCACGTCGTAACGTATGAACAGTTCGAGCTGAAATTTGGTACACAGTTAGTTTATGGTCTCGAAGAACAGAGAGGTGTTTTATAATGGTAACGGGAACTACGAGGGTAAAACTGCGGGGCACTGCTAGTGTATATCCTATTTTTCTACTATTACCGCTATTAAGTTACTACCGGTCCGCCCCGGCTTCGCCCATGGTACATAATTTATACCCTATAAGCACTTGGAGATTCGGTATATATTCAATGATGAAAGAATTTTCGAAATTTGTCCAGTAATTCCTAAGACTATCGCGTTTAAACGAATAACATCTTCAGTTTTATAATGTTAGTATAGACTACTGCATTCATAGGTGTAAATTTAGTTAATTATCTTGGTTTTAGTTTGTTACCTAAATTTCATTTTGTTAACGGGATGTAGGACATAGGGATAAAAAAATATTGTGTTTCTTTAATGAGAATAAAATTTTACTTTTCTTTGCCTAGTTTGGCGTAGATGATGTGGCGTGTAATGCCCAACAATATTCATTTAAACAAAAACTTTTTTGCAGATCCGTGGGCATGGGCATGGTAGCGTCTCCATCTTCCTCGCTCAACACACCCTTGGGTGGGGGAGTGGGGTCTCCGGGGGGAGAAGAAGTGGCTTATAGGGAGAAAGTCCGTCAGCTGTCGAAGTACATCGAACCACTGCGGAGAATGGTACAGAGGATGGTCAGTGAAGGAGAGAGTAAGTTACAATAAAATTTAACTCACACAGTTTTATAACTTTAATATAATTAACAAACTAAAATCATCAATGTCCATTTTTATTTATCAGTTTTTACCGTTTTCGATAAGATTTATATGGGATAATTCGGTAAGTCAGAACAAAAGAATTGTCAATAACGGTTCACCCAGTCGAAAGTTATGAGGTAACAAATATTTTAAAAACAATGGAATTGAGAATGTCCTCTTTTTTGAAGTCAGTAGAATTTTTTCCTAGAGAATATAACTTATGACCTAAGAATAAAAGAGATTTATTTTGTACTATAAACTTAAGTTTGTCAATTTGAGTCCGTGTACTTTATTACCCAATGGTTTTTCAAGCGGGTTGATTTTCAAAACAGCATTATGTACAACTAAGTCTTAAAACTTAAATTGGTTCTGACTGATAGTGTTTGACTGTTTCAGACGTGGAGAAGCTGACAAAGATGAAGAACCTCCTGGACATCCTGTCGAACCCCAACAAGCGGATGCCGCTGGAGACGCTCATGAAGTGTGAGGTGGTGCTCGAGAAACTGGACTTCAAGGGCCGGGGCGACTTTCCCACCACTGGGAAGGTAACGGCTTTAACGGCTTTTAATTGCGGCTATTAATCCAGAGTGTTCTTACTGGCTTATCATTGATGAAAATCCAACACGGCCGCCCTGCTACAAAATGCCTGATAACATATTTTATCACAACTACCCCAGTGTGGGTATCAAATGAAAGGGATTGGTTTGTAGAATACTATTTACTAAAGTAATAAACAAACCCAATATAGTCGGGGGTAACTTAAAATGCTTAATTTTGTTCTTGTGACGACCCCAAGTCCTCAGCAAAGAAAAAATAAAATTGCTCATGCTGTGCTTGATTTTTAAAAAGACGTTGAAGGTTAAAGTGAGTTCTCATTTCAGGAGCAAATCTTCAACCCGTTGTTAGAGGTAGTGAACAATTGCCTGCAGTCTCCTCTCGCCAACCACACGCTCAAACGGACCTTCGGATCTACACTGGACGCTCTCAACGGACCTGAGATTAAGTAAGTTAAGCTTACGACTGATATATTATTTTCAACTAACAATATGAAACGTAAATACCTAACTAACCATATTAAAACACTTTCCAGAATAGTACAACTCAACAAAAAACAACAACCAACATTACAGCACTTACAACCAACAATGTGTTTTTAAATGTGAAGACAATCCATAGTGGTAATTGAATATGTTGGAAACAAAATTAGTTGAATGTTTTTACTACCGTTTGCCTATTAACAATGACACGTCCTAAATAAATAGAATTAAAAATTATTCATTTCATAAGACATTGTGATTTTGTTTTCCAGAAATTTGCCCCCACTACAGAAAATACCGAAGTTGGAGGAACCTGAAATGGAGATACCTGACGTCCTCCAGGGGGAAATAGCCAGACTCGACTCGAGGTTCAAGGTATGCAATTACTTTAAATGTGCTGTATTAAATAATGTAGTGCTGCGCTGTATTAAACGAAACCGATGATAGATAGGTACCTAGATATCTATTTCTGTTAGTAGGTACACATTCGCATATTGTTTTACATTTACCCAAGAAGGAAACTTTATTCTGTCACTATAATTATTCCTCCAGGCAATATCAATCCGTGCCCAAAACTGGCTGTGTAAGTTACGAACTTTGAGTTAAAAATTACTATGTTATTATAAAGCAACGTTATTTAACAGTTTCTAATCTTACGTTATTTTATCCTTAGGAAATTAAATAAAACTTTTAATTTTGTCCCGTTTAGTTGACGGACAGCCATAAACAGCACAACAACCCACCATGATGATATTTCGTTGAGTGCTCCTAGTGTACTCGTAACGGCCTGAGGAAGCTTGAAATTGGTGGGGGGTGGGGAGTGTCCGTTATATCTATATTATCTATTCTATGGTTCAGCTAGTTAAACTATTTAACCATTAGATCTCTAGTTACGCTGACCGGTCTGTTCACCGGCTGCTACCTGCGTCTCATTCGCACTCGCTGTCTTGCCTTTCTCCTTTCCTTGTCTTTACTATATTCTAGGGTTGATTGGTTGCTCTAAGTTCAAGTGACGCGCGGCAGAACCAATCAGAGCCAGTTAGGCAGGTCCGCGTTCGGGCGGAATTGATTTCGCATAACTATAACTAAATAATGCTTTACTCTGTGGGTCAAAGAGTTTACATATACTACGTATAGAGTTAGAACAAACGCTTTACACCGAAAGCACGGGTCTGATCGCTCTTGTGGAAGTGTCATACTTTTGTCCCGAGACACATCACTCTGTTGCCATAGCCAAGTATCCACGTCATTTGGTTACGATTGGTACAAAGGAACTGTGCGGAAAAACCTGATCTATTTACTTATTCTCCATCTAAGCTGTGGGTGCTTCTAACGTTGGACAAAGTCAAAGTTCTTTATTGATAAATGTACAATTTACACGTCAATTTTAGAAAAAACAAAATAAGAGCATATAAAGAGTAGTACCTACTTCTACTTCTAAACTACTACTAAACTACTTAAGTACTTTTTTTTTAAATGAAGAGTGTTGAGACGAGCAGGACATGTGCCTGCCACATAACAGCACAGTGACATGCAGCTATCGGAACATGAAGAGTCCAAATCATTACCTAGCACTGCACTGCGCTCGTCACCCAGATATCTAAGATGCTATATCTCTAAGCCCTGTAATTTCTCTGGAAACATTGCCCTTCGAACCGGAACACAGTAATGTTTGCACATTATTGCTTGTCGGTAGAATAACTGGCAAAGGTGTGGTACTTCCCCAGGCGGACTCTGCCAAGAGGCCTACCACTACAAAGGAAGGAAAAGGAAGGTAGAATGCTTTTTTTTTTATTATTTTGCCGCTCCACAGACTCTGGGGTCCCTGACCTTTGTCATTACAATTATCTTTTTTACAAATTTCTTGGATGAGGAAAAGAAAAAATAGGGGGGGGGGGGTGTTGTGAACATTGAATTCTAGTACTAGTCCGATTTCGTCTGTTTAGCCGATCACTACCGGTTGGGATTCCGATAGTTATCGACTCGATCGTCTTTTGCTTAAGCCGCCTCCTCCCGGCGCAGAGCCTCCACTACGGCCGCGTTTCTGTCCTTTATTTCCATCTGTAGGTTGAACTCTCGGATGGTATTTGGTGAGTGGGTGGTGGGTAGTAGTACTTCTACTATTACTAAGTTATTGAGGCGTCGATTTGTTTGTAGGTGTCGCTGGAGAGCCTGCAGCTGTCGGGCGGCGGTGGGATCTCGTTGGTGGCGGCGCTGGACGACGCGCGGCTGCCGTGCGTGCCGGCCGTGCACCTGGTGGTGCCGCGCGGGTACCCGGCCGCCGCGCCCGCGCGCCGCCGCCCGCGCGCGCCGCCCGCCTCGCCCTTCCTGCGCCGCCTCGAGCAGGCCATGGACGCGCGCACCGCCAGGTCACTCATACCTCATACAACTTATATATACTACAAGCTTTGCTTAGGATGGGGTCAGGTGGTGTTGTGTGTGAATACGGTATTTGACAATGTTGAAAATATAGTATAAATTATGATAATCTTATTGACGATGTTGAAAATATAGCATAAATTATGATAATCTTATTAGATAACACATTAAATAAATATGGTTCACTCTAATTTCGAAGATATAGTGTGTATTTTTTTGTGAGATACGCCAATGAAAATTATAAAAAATATTGAATATTTATCTTCGACGTTAATGCACTGTAAGGATGGCAACGCTGGTGACGTCACACTCCAGTAAATATGCCATCTACAGTAAACGGTTTCAGAAATCAGAGAACAGTTATTTATTTACTGGCGTGTGACGTCACGCGCGTCACATGTCCATACACCGCGTTTTTGGCGGGCTTTTCGAACTTTATAGTTTAAACATTTATTTTTAATGTTGAAACAGTGGATCTTGCGGAAATATTCACGTGGTATGTAAATTATGTAATCAAAAATCATTTAAACGGTTTTGCAAATTTAGTCAAATACCGCATTGTTCACTAACATTTATTATCATTTATACTGTAAACTGTAAGTGTACTGGTGGCGTCAGTCAGTCAGTCGCCGCGCGGCCGCCGTGCGCCCCGGACGTGCGTCTGCTGGTGCCGCGCGGGTACCCTGCGTTGCGTCTTCTCGTCAGTCGTCATAATGTTTCTACATAAAAAACGCTAATGTGGATCCTTCAGTTATTAAAATTCCCGAACAGTAATCTTCTTTTGAAAGTGAAACGTTTATTACATCGCTTCAAACTTGTTCGTCTATCTATTCTATAGCATGTCGCGTGACGGTCGGCTGCGGAGTAAGGAGTAAAGTGAAAGGCGCTCGAGTGAGCAGCCGAGGTCAATATGGCGGCGTTACGCGTTAAGTAACTTAAATCGCCTAATTTTCCAAAAAATAATTGTTAAATCTATAAAATATTTTCGTACAAAAAATTAAACCGACTTCAAAACCATAAATAGACACCCAAAAGCGAAAAATAAACTAAAATCATTATTATAAGCGCTACTCACTCATCTATTTGAAGTCGGTGCCAGCCAAATCTAACAGGTAGTGGATAGATACTACTTACCTGTGCCTACTTACCATGTGCCTACATAGCAATAGCATCTATCTACTAACTTTTTGACCTGACTGGCACCGACTTCAAATAGATGAGTGAGTAGCGCCTTTAATAATGATTTTAGTTTATTTTTCGCTTTTGAGTGTCTATTTATGGTTTTGAAGTCGGTTTAATTTTTTGTACGAAAATATTTTATTTTACCCTTTTTAGTGTACAAGAACAAAATTAAAAATTTTGATTTACCCCTAACCTTGGATTTGTTATCTGTATAACATTTTACTAGTCGAGCCCTTTCCATTTGATACCCATATAAAGGGAGTTGTGAAGTAAGAAATGTATTTCGTCATTTTGTGGTAGCGACCATCTTGGATTTGAAATTTGTCACAGTGCAAAGTATTTTATTAGTCAAGCCCTTTCGTTTGATACCCATATTGAGGTAGTAATGAAAAATAGAATATACTTCGCCATTTTGTGGTGGCGGCCATTTTGGATTTGAAATTTGTTATAATGTATAGTATTCTACTAGTCAAGCCCTTTCATTTGATACCCATATTGAGGTAGGTTGTGAAGAAATATTTTGTCCGCCAATTTGTGGAGGCGGCCATCTTGAATCGACATTAACCAGACATAGCTTAAAACATCCGCTAGGGTATTAACCTTGAAATAAAAAAAAAACTGCATTGAAATCGGCCCATCCGTTTGAGCTCTACTATGGTGCCACAGCAGACACACAGACAGACAGACAGACATCGACGTCACTTATAACACCCTTTTTTTTGGTCGGGGGTTAAAACAAGTTTTTATTAAAGCATTTACACAATTTCGTATTGACAGGGTCGAGCTTCATAACTTTTGTGAAATCTACAACTACGTCATCCAGAAAATTGTACGCAAATTTTCAGTTTTTGGTTCATATTTCAAAAACTACTTGACCGATTTCGATAAGATTTATATGGGACCATTCGGGAAGCATACCTATCCGAACACAAAAAGAAATTTTAAAATCGGTGCAGAGGTTCTCGAGAAATCAGGTAACATACATAAAAAAAAAACATAGGGTCGAATTGATAACCTCCTCCTTTTTTTGGAAGTCGGTTAAAAATAAAAGTCTACAATGCGAAAAACAGTTTCACTTTTACCGTGGTTTCATAAAACTACACAATCAGTTTTCTTTCATATGAGCTTTCTCCTGACAATAATAAACAACAAAACTATTGAAATTGTTCCATCCGTTCATGGTTTGTTCCACGCTTTCACGCGTGATGCTTATCGCATCGCAATAATGGGGAAGGGAATTAACCTTTCCATTTTAAAATACATAAATATATAAATAAATACAGTACTCGATACAGATTCGGTCCTGGAGTACTGTTCACACCTTTGGGATCAGCTAAGTATCAGCTGGAGGCACTGGAATCGATCGAGAGACGTGCCAAAAGGCTCATAGGCAATGATACTCTAGTGCGAAAAAGACTTCAAAGTCCTGAACATCGCCGAAAAATTGCTAGCCTATCGGTTTTTTATCGGATACACTTCGAAGAGTGTGCGACTGGTGTGCATGATCTGATACCACCTTGCCCTTTTTTTATCGGAATGCTCGTAGCTCGAAAAAGCGACATCGTTTCATGGTTGATGTTCCAAAGACACGAACGAAGAGATTTGACTCTAATTTTGTGATAAGAACGTCTAGGCTGTGGAATACGTTGCCTGAGTGGGTTTTCCCCGATGATTACAATCTTTGTGTCTTCAAATCGAGAGTGAATCGGTTATTTCTAGGTAAACACGCTCCATCGTAGACCGCATTGTCGTTTAACATCAGGCGAGATGGCGGTCAAGTGTAAACCTATAAAAGTTAAAAAAAAACATATATAAATGTAAAAACATTTATATTTTTATTAAATAATGTTCCTTTCCCCCAGGTTACCAAAGAGCTGTTCCGTGGGCCAGTTACTGGACGCGTGGGAGATGAGCGTGCGGCAGGCGTGCGCGCCCACGACCACGCCCTACGCGCCCGTGCCGGCGATGGGGCTGTGAGCCGGACCCTAGCATGTCTAGAGTGCATTTGTAATGTTCATAAATTTGGACGACGAAGTTATCCAGAGATATTATTTTGAGATAGAATTTGATTTTGTGTTAATTCAAGAACGTTAAATCGAAATAAAATCATTGTAATTGTGACGTTATATCGTGCGTCACGGCTTTGTGTGCGCATGCGCAAGTCACACGTAAGTTCAAAAGAAAAAGAACAGTAAAATTCGATAATAGTTATATAGGTTGTCTCAAGTAAGTCCAATTAAAGGAAAGGAAAATACTACTCAATGCCCTCGGGAACAATTGTAAAATCTAATCAACTAATTAGAGAATTGTATACAGAGATTTGTTTTTTGGGGGTTTAGTGTGAAAACAGTTTTTTTATGGGTAGAATTACACTTCTTCAAATGTTATTGTACCTTTATTGAACACTCTGTATGTTATTTGTGTTAAAATCTATTTTTTAATGAAATATCAGCCGTGACTATTTCTTTCATAGTATAAGTAAATAGTGTTCTAATACCGGGTGTAAGGCAACTACTTCCTTAGTACAACCGGTACAAAAAGAAATAACAAATGTGTTTAACTATTACAGAAGCTGTCCAAATATTGGTATGACAATCTTTTGAAATAGTCAACCCTGTCAATGCTGTCCCATATACTTGCGGTTGCAATTACTTTACAAATAATTAAATGTTTTTTAAGCTGACAATTTTGAAAGTTGTTAGGAACTGACATGATATCATTTCTGTTTTCATGTACCTTACACACTGTCCCATATACTTACTTTTATTTCCATTTAAATAAATGTTTGAAAAATCTTAAATAAATAATATCTAAGTTGACAATTTTGAAAGTTATTATAATGTTTTTGCATCTTTTCTGTTTTCAAGTATGAATACCTTACACCCTGTATAGCTGTAAGTAAAAATAGTGTTATAAAGTATATAGGGTTATGCATAACCAACACCTGTGCTGAGTCGAAAGGGCAGCATTTTACTTATTATTATGAAAAAGTTTTCCTTCAGATAATCTTGATATTACGCACTGTTATAGGATCATCGAACTTCGTGACATAACTCCAAACGAACACCTTAAACACAATACCTCCGTAATTTTTGCTTGTGAAACAAAACAAACAAATCTGTGTACCAATGTGTTTTAATAATGTATCTGATGGACCAATTAGTTTTTTGTCACCATGCCTATTGAGATAAAACTCTCGTGATGGTTATTCACTGGTTACTGGGTTGATAGTTGAATTCTTATTTAAATAAAAGTTGTACATGATGCCATGAGTAGAATGTGACCCTTTCTGCTTTAGCTGCTCCGCGTAACCCGGCATTAAGCTAGTTGTTAAGTTAGTTAAGGGATCTTTTCAATACAATATAACGATTTATTTACAGATGTGATAATAATCTGTGATAATTTAAAATGATAACAACATTTCTTAGTAATTGTGTGAAAAACTTTACTAGCTAATTATTTATATAGAGGAAATATCAAATCTATGTATACCTTTAAAGCCGAAGGAACGTTAAGGAGAGAAAATATAGAAATAGCAAAGAAAATATCAAAATGAACACATTTACTTCCCCTTACAAGCAACAGAGTAAATTAAAATACATCCATGGTTGTCTTGCCGTGATTTTGTTTTTGTATTTGACTGACTGTATTTTTCTGTTTTTTTTTTTTGTATTTTTGGATATTTGTCACCTTAAAATTGTAAGAACCGTCCGATTATAATGTAACGACATCAGATTACGATCTAATCTAACCTACATACATAGAGATTATTATCTCACGGAATAGATTATAATCTAATGCTATTGACAGTATTAGGGTGACATAATATTTGGTTTCTTCTCCTACTCTAAACATACATAGGTTTGTGACTTTGGTTAATTTTAAATCAGGCAAACCTTACAAATCATTGATACCTATAGACCAACTAGCGGCCCGTTCCGGCTTCGCTCGGATATCGTCACATAAATCCCATTAATCGAAATAAAACTATCCTATCTTTTAAGTTGGATCAATCTACACACTGTGCCCAGATTTGATTAATATCGGCTTAGTAGTTTAGGAGTCCATCGCGGACAAACATCGTGACAGGAGATTTATATATATTAAGATAAGTTCAAAGGAAACATTTTGAAATCTAAACCGCCAGGTATCTTTGAGAAATGAGTTTTGTAATTAACTTGTTATTTACTTAAAAGTAAGGTTTTTTCCATCTGAAGCGCAGTTATTTATCTTTCGAAAGTATGCGTGTACCGCTAACTCGCACTTTGCTGTATTAACTGGGCTTCCTTCAGAAAGGCCATGAGTCCCAGCAGTGGGAATGTAAAATGGCCTCCTTATACTATGTATATCGGTCTTTGTGGGCCACTTATTTTTAAATCAGATTTCTTCCATTGTGATCAAGTGAGTGAGGTCCCTTTAAAACTGTAATATAGAAATCTCAATGTTGTAATGTGATAGGCGATCAGTGTTTGTAATTTTAATAAAATAATTATTGTAACTTGCGTTTTAATTTTTTCTGAATATAAAACTATATGAGATTGGTAAAGCGTGAATAAGAGCTTTCTCTTATTCCCCTTCTCGCGCTGCCTGTATTCATCTAAAATTTATTGATGATGAGGATGATGAAACGTAACCAAAGTTTAGGTAATACTAATGTTTGCTTGCGACTTTGTTCGAATAAGAAAAAAGATGTGTTAATTTTATAAGATATTTTAATTTTCTCCAAAAAAAACGACTACCATTTAAAATTAGATTCAGACGACACTGGACAAAATTTTATAAGAACCTATGAGAAACATTTTTTTGGCGTCGGTTAAAAAGCAACGTACTTAAATGAAAATATATTAATTGTACCTTATCTGGATTACGTTCGAACCGGTTACTACGAAGTGGCTGAGCAATATACCTACAACAAACATCCAACTTTCAAATTTATAATATCAGTAGTATTTCACTGAAATAGAAATTTAGGGTCAATGTATGTTATTTAAAACTATGGTCAACCAGCAGCGCCCTGCGGTTTCACTATCGTAGTCCCGACCCCGTTACTTTCCCGAGATAAAAATTCCAGACTATTATCTATGTATGGACCAGATATCATCGAAATACCTTCGGTAGTTTTTGCGTGGAAGAGTAAGGGCTCCTTCACACTAGGTCGCAATTAGTGCGACTGCAGCGCGACTGTCGCGCTGTTCACAGGTGGCAAACTTCTATACTTACTAAAAAGAGCAGCGCGACACGTAATTGTCATATCGGACGGCAGCGCGGCAGCCGCGTGCGACCAGTCGGCATCAAAAACGTCGACACTTACATTCTCTTTGGACGTCGAATGTAAAAAAAATCGAAATCTATGGTCGGCATCGAGCCAGGGTTGCAAACGTTGTACGCTGTACAACGACTACATATTTGTAATGAGAAGGCATCCGCTGCTGTTGCGTCGCGTCACTTGCGACCTAATGTGAACGCGCTCTAACAAATAGTTATACATCCACACATCTCTCCATTCTTACAAACTCTTGCGTTTATAATATTAGCAGGATGTTTAAGCGTTTAGGACGGTCAAAGTGCATTGATGCCATTCTCACTACAATATTTATATGGTTCTTTCTGAAAATTCCGTCGTGAAGATATTCTACGGCGTAAATGGCCCTGGATTGGACATTGCTCTCTTTAGTTTCGTTTGAAATGAAAGAGAGCAATAAGACAGCAATTATTACCGTCTTCGTTAAGCTGTAGGTACCGTTTTCAGTGAGCTTTTCGTTTCGCTATATCCTTCCATCTTAACTTACCTATTGGACATTACATAAAATAAAAATGTACATACCTAGGTATCCCCATTCTTTATTCCATAAATATTTACATTTCTTAATAATAATTTTGTAATTATATGTAGGTACTTATCTCTAGTAAATTTAACAAGTTATTAATGTACGTATGCTAGTATTTGAACGCGTCAATGTCGGAAAGTAAAATATTTGTTTGAAAAATCGACCCGATTGTATATACAACATTTCGTAACAATTATACGGGGTCCGAGCCACAAAGGCCCCCGACGTGCTTATACAAACATTAATAAAAACTTCCCAATTTTTTATTTATTTCAGTAATGACAAAAGTAAAGTGACATAATTATGACAAATAAATTTAAATTTTATGCAGGTTTTTTTTCTTTTGTGTGAAAGTTTCACCCTTTGTAAGAGGTAAGGGCCCCCAAACAATTTTTTATACGGGCCCCCGCAAAGGTACGCTACGCCACTGAGGAAGAAGAAGATGGCTATTAGCTGTGTTTCTATAGTGAGAACTGGTAGAGCCGCGAGCGCGGCACCGGCGGGTCGGCGCGCGTGCAGGCGCCGGCGCGCGCGGTGGCGCCGCAGCACGACCAGTGCCGCGCGCCCGGCCAGCCCGCGTGCCCGTGCCCGCAGCCTGGGGACAAACTACAATTGTAATTACAATTCATTATGTAGCTCTGAATAATACGTTACAACTGGTCCAGTCGAGAGTAGCCCATGCCGATCCGGAGCCCCCGGGTTCAAATCCCACGCGCACAACTGTCTTTTCGAACTCATTTGCGTAATGCGGGTAGCTTTAAAAAACTGTGAAGGAAAACACAGTGAAGAAACATGTGGAATCTAACAACCCGCAATGGCACAGCGTGGTGGATTATGGCCTTGACTCTCTCCTTGCGAAAGAAGAAGTCAAATCCGAGCAGTGGCAACATTTAATGGGCTGCTGCTTTGAATGAAATTTTAAATGAAATTGAAAATGATTGGCGGTGGAATAACTGGTATCGGTGTTGACTTCCTCAGGTGGACTCTATAGAGACTCTTAGCACTGCTATAAAAATAATCAAAATAACTACCTACAGAAATTATGTGAGTAATAATAACGTACCCTTGTATCCCCCGGGCATGGAGGCGCCACAGGCGCACGTGGCGTCTCTCTTGCCCCCGGACGAGCAGAAGGCGCAGCAGTGGAACTGCCCCGTGTGGGACTTGCCCACTCGCGCGCAGCACGCGAACGGACTGCCCTGGACACACATGAACACAAATTAATTAGCACATCGCTTTTAGTAATACGATCGAACGATGTTTGCAATGAGGCGTTTCTAAAATCCAAAATTAAGGCTCGATTTGTCATACCCGTAAGAGGTGCCCTACGGTACTATCGTGGAGGATATGACACTTTCAGACTGCCCAGGTGCCCAGTTAACATACTGTTTTTTTTTCGGCTAAGCAATACTTATTACAAGGACTGACCTGTATAGGGAAACCCGGACTACAAATTAAATCCAGCCCAGACGTTCACCGGATCATGTAGGTACGTGATGGGGCATTCGGGCTCGCCACCATGGGAGGGGCATGTTACCCCTAATAACAGCCGGTACTAAAACCCCCCACAAGTTTTTCCGGCATGATCAGGGGTCTGGGTCGCAGAGTCACTTTTCGCACTCCCGTCAACGATCCTGACCCATTTGTCACCGCCCTTGCGGGCCCACCTCGCGTGGGGTGTCCACACCTCCGTACTTGGATCCAGAGTCGCATGGGAAACTAGCGATGCGTCACCTCCTCGGGAAAGCCTATCCCTAGGTAGGGTTTTGGGCGGTCCTTAACCTCCGACTCGACGTTCCAGGCCCTATGGTGGAAACGGAGTGTGAGCCTGAGTGGTATTCACTCTCGCCCCCATGTCCGCTTCCACCTCAATGAATGAGAGAGAGGCTTCCAAACGAATGGCAACCCTACCTGAACGGTGTCCTTGTGCCCTGCGGTCCTAGCGCGGACGATATACCTACAGCGCTTTCCGACTCACTGTCGAGTTAGCATACCTACCTACTATTTATTTGTGGCCTGATTAAGAGCTACTTACTACAAGGACTGACCTTTATAGGCGTGTTGTTGAGTGTAACAGCGAGCAGGTATGCGCCGGGCGTGGGCGGGGTGAAGCCGACGCTGTAGGTGCCGTCGGCGCGGTCCCGCACCGCGGCCGACGCGGGCCGCGCGCTCGAGTCGCGCCGTCTGAAGTACCCTGCTACCTGCGCACATCAGTACTATGATTCATAACGTAATCTGAATGGATCAAATTCGCAATGATAATTCTTGTACCTGTCATTCGAAACGGATAAGATTGAGATGTTTGATTCCGTGTCGAGATCAATCTGATCGCTGTGAAGCAGCCTTTTTAGCCCTGAGGCACAGGAGGACTAAAACGGCTGCTTTATATCACATCATAAGTCGGAGCAATTATTGAATGGGCAACCACTTGATTGGTATATTTTAGACATCTGCCACAATATTGTAAACTACTATTGTAATCGCTATTACATTTTTTACGAAGATTAAGGATGTAGATTATGATATTATGACCCATAGATTTCCATGTTTGTACCTGTTCTCCACCACACCAGACTCGTTCTCCGCTGCTGTCCCGCAGTTCCAACGTTGCTTCATGTGGACACTCTACTCTGAGATCTTGGAATCCTGAAAACAGAGATCCTTTCATATATCTAGAGCAAATTAAGTGTTACTCATTTAAACCGATTAATTCTTTAAACGCAGTTAGGCCACAGACAAATGCATTTGCATTCAAAGTTTACTAAAGGTAATAGTAGATTTTTAACTACAATAATTTTGCACTTGACCGCCATCTCGCCTGATGTTAAGCGACGATACATCTATGATGGCACGCGCTTACCTTGAAAACCTCATCAATCATCAACAGCCCACTAAATGTTTCCACTGCTGGGAGTCGGGCCCCTTCTCGGAAGGAGAGAGTTAAGGCCATAATCCACCACGCTGGCCCAGTGCGAGTTGGTGGATGACACATGACTTCGAAAGATTCAAGGTACATGTCGGTTTCCTCACGATGTTTTCCTTCACCGTTTTAAGTTAGTGCCATTGCACACATGACTTCGAAAAGACTAGACCGGCCGTAACTAGAAAAAATGTCAAGGTGGTATTAGATCATGCAAATGAACTGCGTGCCTAACCTTCGAAATAAAACTTTTGTTACCTTCAGTATTAAACACGCAGTGGTTTGGATCTGGCGACTGCGTCAGCAGCCTCCCGACGAGAGTGGAATCCTGCGTCGCTGGCGCACGGGCTGCGAACCGCAGTTCCAATTTGGGGACCTCGCCTGCTGGAGAGTCCGTCAGCTCTTCTAGCCGCCGCAGCACTGGGCCGCTTAGGGACAGCATCTCTGCTTCTTTACCCTGGGTTAGAAGCTGCAAGAAAACGTTAGTTGATTAAGGTCATGATACAGATGACAAACAAACTCCTGGCCATAAGCAAAGGTACCAGTTAATACACATACCTATGCGTAAGACCAGTTTTAATATTTGAATAGAGATAGATGTACATCATTAGCGATTACAGTTTGAAGTGCAAGATTTTCGAATCGCCAAGATTGAAGAAATGTTTGGTACAGTAAAAGAACATAAAAAAAAGTTTTATACTATACGAGTAATAATAGTATCAGTTACACTGACGACACCAACGATGCCATCGGTCGGTTGGTACGACGAGCGTTGGCTGCATCGTCGAAGACGATCCGGGAGTAGAACTTACAGATGGCCATCAAACAGAGAAATGCAACCGTAATGTAGGCTCTGGCCGGGAGGAGGTGACTTAGATAATTACACATTATGATGATATTGAGACGATTACCGACATACTTAGAAATCGGACAAACGTAAAAATTAAGTAGGTAGGGAAACCCTACTTTCATTTGCAAATCTATAGCTGTAGCCTATGAAGCAGCTAATTTGAAATAAAAATCCGCCCTGTCTTCGAATTGCTACTGAGGATCTCGGCCCGTGGCCGGATTTTTTCCAGCACCTGAATCTCCACTGCAAATATTTGAATGGCTCACCTCTTCAGCGAACTGCTGCTGCAACAAAAAGCTTCTGTCGCGTGTTGTGCTCTATCTTCAAATTGGTATTTAGGCTCTCGACCCATTGCCGGTTTCTCTCCATCACCTTAATGCCCTAATATCGTATGTTGCTGTCCTCCAATTGATACTGAAGCTCTCGATTCATTGCCAGTTTCTCACCAGGACCTAAATATCTTCTGCATGGGTTAGCATTAGTTACCTCCTCAGCGAACTGCACAGCTTCTGTCGCGTGTTGCGCCCGGTCTTCCAGCTGTCTCTGTGTTTCCTCCATCCGCTGCCGGTGCCGCTCCCTGGCCCTCGCGGCCGCTATGCGGAGCGCGCGCCCGTGGGCCTCAACCGCCTTGCGGTACTGCTCTGCCCAGGACTGAATCTCGGCTTCTACGCAAGCTGCTTGCGACTGAAAGTTGTTTGTATTAAATAAATGTTTTGGAAAGACCTATTTCCAGTGGATGTTTTTTTATAGTATTGTGCTTGGCGGTAGAATAAATGGCAAAAGTGTGGTAGGTACTTCCCCAGGCGTACTCTGCAGATAGTCGTAGTACTACTAAAGTTATATTGGTAAGATATCGTGATGAGTTAGGGTATACTGACGTCGGTCTCGTATGCGTGCGCGCGCAGAACCCTCGCGGCGCGCGCGGCGTGTTCTGGCAACGCGCGCGCGCGGTCGGCCGCCGAGCGCAGCGAGCGCCCGCGCGCCTCGGCTGCACGCGCCGCTCCGCACAGTGCATGTCCCGTGTGTGACAACACCGAGCACTCGCGGCATATCACCTGACAATAACCAAAACCTGATTAGGCGAACACGTGACACGAATGTACAGTGTGGCGAATTGAAGCACATAGCTATGGATTGGCCTTATTGCGAGAAAAATTGATAACTGTTGGAGTAGACAAACGTAGTTGGCGCGGTTTACACTTAAGAAGAGCTTTTGTCTGTCGCCCCGTGGCCTTCTGCCGGCCGTGGGCCGAACCGCAAGACGAGCAGATGCGCACCAGGCACTAGTTGCAGTGATTTTCGTATCAAAGAGACTGACCTGGTGACACGAGGAGCAGTAGATTCCGAGCTCGGCCCGCAGTCGTTAGCTGCAGTTGCTGCAACACGAGCAGATGCTCATTATGCACTGGTTGCAGCTATTTGGCTATCAAAGAGACTGGGAACTTCGTGCCACCTGGAGCACCTAACGCTGAGTTTGCTCGCGGGTGTTGGCTGTAGTCGGCGCAAGATGAGCAGATGCTCACCAGGCAATGATTGCAGCGGCGTTCCTATCAAAGAGACTGATACTCGGTGACACGAGGAGCAGTAGACGCTAAGCTCTGCCGTGGGTGCTGGGTGCAGTCACTGCAACTCACTAAGCAATGACTGCAGCGGCTGTTTTGTCAAAGAGACTAGTGCCTAGAGATATGAGAAGCAGTAGACGCTGAATCGACCGCTGGTTTCCGAAGACACTGGTACCGTTGTACCTGGTGACACGAGAAGCAATAGACGCTGAGTTCGGCCGCTGGTTCTTGCGACTATCAAAGAGACTGACTGGTACCTGGTGACAAGACGAGCAGTAGACGCTGAGTTCTGCTCGCGGGTGTTGGCTGCAGTAGCGGACCGGCAGAGGGTCGATGGGCTGCAGCGAGTGGCGCGCCGTGGCCTTCTGCCGGCCGTGCGCGGAGCCGCAAGACGAGCAGATGCTCACCAGGCACTGGTTGCAGCGGCTTTCGGCCTGTTCATAGTTCAAAGTCAGATATTAAATTTTGTTTTGCATGAAATAATCACTTCTACAAATACAAAAAAATACAAATACAAAAATCTTTATTGCTGTTTGCAGGTAAGATAAGATGATATAAAACATTTAAATAATTGACCCATACAAACTGGCCTCTTCTTCTAGAGGCATGCAATATGTCTGGCAACGCAGTTTCCATTGGTCTGAATTTATACAATGATAATAAGTAATAGTCCGCTGATAAAGTCTTCTTCGTCTTTTTTCATTTTTAACTTTTAATCGGTTGTATCATATATGTCATCTGATTCATCATGTATTAATTTCTGGCTTCTATCCCGTTGTGTTAGTGTGATATGTTTGATGAGTACAATTACGCCAACGTCTTGTGCTTCAGCAGGATGATGTTATGGACTTTGACAAGTGTGTGGTTTCATGTAGAATCCAAGGTCTTGCAGTAGTAGCTCTTGCAGTTTAGCCGTGTGAGCAATGTCAAAGAATGTCATTATGTAAAGAAAAATCAAAAAATAATAATCAAAAATAATAATAATTCAATTTGTAAATAATAAAACAATGTCAATGTGTGTAAGAGAATGTTAACATGTATAAAATTTAATATTTGTATACCTACTCAAAGAACTCTCACAATATATTATAGAGTAATCTGATTCAACCTGTCCGTTACAGTATATTATCTGATCTAACATTAGTTAAATCTAAAGTTTCATAAAATATAGACAGTGAACACTAATGTGGCTAATGGAATTTAATGTGGAAGTTAATGGAATGCAAAATGTCATGTTATGCAAAATCTATACATCAGTATTCCAATTAATTTCCCTATCATTTAAAAATTCTTTCACAGTGTAATAACATTTGGGTAGTACCAGTATCTTTTTTAATCTACTTTTGAACATGGATAAGTTAAGTTTTTAATTGCATTTGGCAGCTTATTACATAGAAGAGGAGCCATACAAAAAATACTGTCACTCATAATCTTTTTCTTGCGTTTGCCTATGAGCAGCCTACACTTATCACGTCGGTTCCGTTCCACTTTGTCACTCAAGAGAGGAAAACAATGGGGGTTATTCCTTACAAAACACATAACTTCAAAAACATAAAGGCTTGGAAGGGTTAAGATTTGGTTGTCTATGAATACCTGTCTGCAGCTATCTGTAACTTGCATCCCGAACATAGCACGAATGCATCGTTTTTGTGCTTTGAAAGCTAAGCCTGTATCCGTTGAGTTACCCCAAAAAATTATCCCATATCTCAAGACTGATGCCACTAATCCATGGTAAGATGTAAGAAAAGTCTCTTTTTTTACCACTTAATACGAGAACAAAACACGTAGGTTATTAATCTATGTTTGGGTAAATAATTCAATTTAACAACTCAAAGAAATAATCCTAGCGCAGAGCACACTATTAACATAAAATATGTTTCGCGTTGGCTGTGGAGACTATGGGTCCGTGGTCATCCAATACTAAACATTTCGTAAAATATCGAAGTATTTTGTGCTCGCCTCAGGGGATCCCAGAGCTGGCACTTACTTTGTCCAAACATTGAATTTACCGATCCAAAGGGGCAACGCTGCCAGCATTCTGAGAACCCTGCTGCGCTGTAGCAATTTCAATGGTGTGTTTAATTTATATATTAAAATATAATATTTATTTATGCTATTAATGGTCTTCATTTGCTTTTAATATGTTTGCAAATACTGTATATAATACAAAATATACAAAAAGTGTTTTAAGAAAAGTTCATATAAGATAATATATTCGTACACATAACAACTTATATCTCTATATAATTTTTCGACATTGCTGGAAACAACTTAATTCAATTGTTTTACTCGTAATATATCACGGCTGTTCATCGCGCTATTATGTCTACCAAGCTGTAATATTTGCGGACAAACGTATCATCGAAAAATAACTAGCATTATTAAATTGTCTCTAAAATTTAATGATCTTCCCCAAACCATCGCAGTCATTCTCAATCCATCCTTCAAACGTAGCTGAAACAAACGCAACAGAACCAATTTACGCTCCATCGAAGGTGATCCATCTCCAATGATGTAATTACGGGATCCTTCTGGAGTTGAATAATACCCGAAACATCCACAAAGAGCCAGTAGTAGCGTGAAATGTACCGTGTCTCAGTTTTAACGGTAATTTGTTGAACTGTACGTGTTCTGAAGTGAATTCGTACGGATGACTGCAGACACACGTGGGGAAGCTTAAAATAACTGCTGCGGTAACAATGAATTCTACGTTTAATTTAAAAAATAATTTCTGAACATGTGTTTCCACAGGATGGCAGGATACAAAGATTTACGGAAACAAAAAAAAAAAAAATATTATAAATGTCAAAGTTCGGATTTTCTTTTTTTTTCAGATTCAGATTTTCAGACTCAATAGCGTCGGAACGATTGAATGGACCGAGTTGAAATTTTGAACACAGAAGTACACGGGCTACTTTTTTTTTCAAGAAATTAAAGGGAAGATGGATAAAACCGCGGGGCACTGCTAGTACTTTCATAAAATGTTTCTTTTATTTTTTATTTTTTTTTATGAATGCAGTGACGGACTGAGTAAGACGTGTGCCTGGTGGTAAGCAGCGCGATTGTTCACAGACCTTGTGGGTCAGTGGGTAGTTAGGATCCCTGCAGATCCGGAAGTCATGTGAACGATTATCTAGGACAAATCCATTTGTTTAACTGGTTGTCGCGCAATAAAGCGTATATATTTATTATAGTACCTGGTTGACCGAGCTTTGCTCGGTTTGAATGCGTTTATAAAGAACTCTAAGTAAAAAAATCTCAGAACAAAAAGAAAAGACCCGAATGTAACCATCAGGATTCGAACCGGGGCATGTTGACTCCGAGGGCGAGCATATTCCGTCTGAGCCATTTAGAGTTAAAGAACAGTGGCGAAATAAGTTATCGTATTCTAAGTATTCTAATGACATTGTAGGAGTTTTTCATTGTCTGAAAACACGCATAAAATGATGTTTTAAAAAATAATACCTAGCTAGATCGATTTATCGTCCACGAAACCCCTGTATACATAATTACATGAAAATCGTTCGAGCCGTTTCCGAGATTCTGATTCTATATATATATATACCTATATACCTACAAGAATTGGTCGTTTAAAGGTATAAGATAAGATTTACGTCTGGTATATTATAACGCCGCTAGCTACTGCACTAGTTGTCTAAGTCATCAATAAAGCAATTGAAAAAGTTAATGTAAGATTAACTTCTGAAACTTCTTCTTACTTGATGTCTTACATACCCCTTGGACTTTCTAAAGAGAAAAAGTCCACGAAATGTACCTTATTGTCATTGCTACAGAGGTCACACAGCACGTTGACACTGTCCTGGGCAGCCACCATCTTGCGCAGGAGCACATAGTTGAGGGGCAGCGCAGATATACCCCCGAGCGGCAGGGGGGTTTCATAGCCGCAAGTGGGACAAAGCACGAAATGCACGTATTTGCCAGATATCTGGGGAAAAGTGAAAATAAATAGCATAAGCATAAAACAGTCCGTATTTCAGAAGTACTAACAAACCTATCCATTTCTGAGTTTTCTGGAAGAGTCCACTAATAATCTCTCATTTCGAGGTAGATCAGTTTTTGTGTTGTTGTCCCAATAACCAATATTGAAAGATGTTCCGGGTCTTTGAAACGTCAACCATGAAACGATATTACTTTTCTGAGCTACGAGACGAATAGTTCGATAAAAAAATGACAAAGTGGTTTATCTCTAGAACATATAACATACTCGTAGTATACTATAATATTAACAAATTAGTTATTTTCTGGAGGAGATCATATTCTCACGTTTCGAGGTAGAGTAGTTTGTGGTTTGTCGTTCCAACAACCAATATTGAAACATACTCCGATTAGAAGATAATTAGAATCAGAGCGATTAATAAGTACCCACAGCAAGGAAGGACTCTTTCGGACCTTTCTTCTGATCAAAAGATGTGTCAATTCCCTTACCTTTCTAGTAAGGATTCCATATTTTCTGGGTTTAGGTTCCCAACTGCCGTCGGAGCTGGAGTGTCGGAGGTCGCTCTCATAGCCTGAACCTGCCGAGCCCCCACCTGAGCCCGAGGAGTCGCCGGCCTCTATGCGGGTTGATCCTGTAGTTATACCATATTTACATGGGTACATACTATAAAAATGAATGAAATCCGGATTGACAGGACAACGTTGCCAGAGAAACTATAGGGCTCAGAGATATAATATCTTAGACTTCTGGGTGACGAGCGTCGTGCAGTGTTAGGTAATGATTTTCCTTTTCCATTAGCTGCGTGTTACTGTGCTGTTATGTGGCAGGCATGTTGGTTACCATCAGGTACATGTCTTGCTCACCTCGTCACTTTATGCTATAAAAAAAGAAATGGTGGAAAGTTTGTCACAACTAATAAGTTCAGATACCCTTATGTAAGCTGTCGTAGGTTCAGATACCCTCATGTATAACTCAAGGCGAGATCTGGCTATTCCTATTCCTGGCGTCTCTAATATACATTATACAGGACCTATTTTTTTATGGAAGTGGCAATAAGCATACGACCGGGCTGATGGTAAGCACTAGTCTTCGCTGATGAACATCTGCAATATGATTTGAGAGGTGTTTAAAGATAAACATTTATGAATGTTTCCTTGCCAATAAACACCGTGCCATAACCGATTTTTTCCAAGAATTACAGTTTTCGAGGACAGGCGTCATTAGCAGCCAGTGGTGAAGCGTGGTGGATAATAACTTTGATTCTGTCCTTGTGATAGACGGCTCCTAGTATGTTTGGAATGCAAAGTAGGTTTATGCATATCTGCTCGAAAACGAACAATCGGAAGTGAACCCGTTCAAGCACGTTTCCCAAACGAATATGACAAATCATAGCTGAGTCAGCCCGCCTTGGCAATGAAATTATTTTTACCAGCGGAAGACTTGCTGCATAAAACTCGAGTGGTTTACGTAATTACCTTCTATTCTGTGATGTGCTAATGATTGCCGTGTGGCATTTCAACATATTTAAAGCGTGATGGTGATTCATGAGCCAAATTTATCGTAATTAATCGGTGTACTGGGCTACTGGGGAACACAGAAAAAGTGCACCGAACGCATTTCTAAAATTAATTAATGAATTTTCAAGATGCAAATGGACCTGTTAAAGATTTTTTCTTTTTTAGTTCTCAGTCAGTTGGGTCTAGTTAGTGTTGAGGAATGTCCAACAATATTTGTGTAATTTTTTTTTCAAGAAGCAAAAAGACCTGTCAAAGACAGTTCCCAATTTCACCGTTGGTGGCACCACTGTTTTATTTTGTTAGAGAAATTTCACAAAAACTAACAGTGGTGCCACACTTGGCAATGTTTTGAACTATCTTTGACACTTTGACAAGTCTTTTTGCGTCTGGAAAACGCCTCAATGTCCTATTTCTCATTGTCTTAGTTTGTGTCAATGTCAGGTCAAAATATGCCCATTATACTAGCAGCGCCCCACAGTTTGACTCGCTTGGTGCCAGTTCCCTTATTTTTTGTATGATGAAAAGTTACCTGTTTAAGGTAACATGTTCTCCAAAACTGATTCATTTGGATGAAAGGTTCATACGTTCCAATGTGATTGAGCTACATACATCAAACCTTTCTCATTTGATAATATTAGCACGATTATTATAGGTACTACAGAAGATTCTCTTGAATGTGACACACTTGTGACATATCGTCGTTGCAAATTTCAAATCTCCTATGTGTAAAAAGTAACTTTTCGAGAAAAACGAAACAAACTTCCTGCTACAAAAAAATCTTAGAAAATATTTTTATTCCCTTGGTTATAAAGAAAAACTTAGTGATTCTAATGTATTGAAAAATAAATAATTTAAAATCATTAGTAAAAATGGACTAATTATATGATTTTAATTATTTTTCTACACATAGGTGATTTAAAATTGCAACTTTTTGTCACATAAGTGGTTTTTAGAGAATATTGAAACATTATAGTTGAAATGAAACTAGGTACTATCATTATTATTTCGCGTTTATTAAATCAGATAATCAAAACAATATACTATTTTCACAGCGTGATAAAATCTTGTACATTATAGGTACTAAACCATATTATAATTAAATATTTTGTTGTTATGTTCCTGGGATAAACGAGATCGAGTCATAAAACGGATGATAATCTTTATCAATCACACTTTTAACTCTTGCAAATGTTTGTATTTGCTTTCTGTGATTTTGAGGGGCTGTTGATATAGTTGCTTTGGTAGTAAAGTTCCACGACTAGCTCTTCGTTGTGGTAAGATGGTCCATTCGTCAGGATGTCGCAATTTACATAAAACAGATCCATCTGGCAAGTATTTCAGTCCTCGTATATCGACCACAACTGGATCACCTTTTTCTTACCTGGTCTAATAGACTTGAAGTTGGATTCTAGTTCTTCATAATTAAGAAAGAAGTCGTAGTGGATTGATTTTACATCGTAAGGATTTCTTGGTCGAGCTTGCTGCATTCGAGCTACATAGTCACTCGGTGCATAAATAGGGGGTTTAATGTACTGTTCAATTGTTGAATGGACACTATCAACTTCCATCATGGTATGGCCTTTTTCCAAGTACAACTGCTCAACACTAAGATTCATTCTTTGCGAGAGATCACTTAAAGCACTGGACAAAATCTGGTTTCGATTTTGATGGCCACACCCATCAGAAATTACAGTGACTTGTTCAGTTTCTGGCGCTAAGTTTGCTATATAATCGATTAAGCAAGAAGTAAACTCATTTGCGGATACGGCCCCATCAGCTTCATGCCAAAAGTAAATAGTTACTTTTCTCGTCTTGCAGTCATAGACAGTAAAGTTATGGCATTGTAACTTAAGTTTATAATATAAAGAGCTTGCCAAAAGCTTAGGTGCAAGTAGGACACTCTGCACATCCACTGTGATTACTACCACCTTTTCGTTTGCCGATTCTATGGCATATTTTTTAGCTTGGCGCGCTTCATTCTTTTTAATTATGTGGTCGTCATACTCCTTTTGTGAAATATTACCCGCTTTAAAACTACAACAAGTATCACACTGGTCTTTGCGTGGATGGTGAATTGCTAAATTCTCCTGTTTCAGAACTCTTAGGAAAGTCGGTCTGCTTGCTGCTTGGTAACTGTGTTCTCTACACCATTCCACGAAAACGTCATGCATGTGTTTTTCAGACCTAAATGTCGACTCAACATACAGCTTGCTGGAACTTGCTCGGCAATAATGACTCGGTACTTTAGGAATTAAGTCTATCCAATTTTTTACTTTTTGTGTTACGTGTGTATACTTTGGTACCAGTGCTGCACTCGGTGTATTCTCGATGTCATGTGTGGGTGAATCATCAAAACGAAGATCTTCATTAACCGTGTCAGATTCTTTTGTCCAGCGCTTAAAACTGTCTTCACCTAAAGATAGCGTATTTAAAAAAAAAGTTCTACATACCCGAACCTTAGTGCATTTTTCATCGCAAGTGTTCAAAAAAATATCATGGCCACTTCCTTTTTTCGTTGAAGGCTGATCTTTGCGGCGACGACGTCTAATTAATCTACGAACAGCGGCAGTCCTCACGAACGTTTTCTTTTCGGCCCATGTTCTAAGGTCCCAGAAATATGAATGAATAGCTTTACGATCTTCTTCCGTAATGGATGCACACAAGAATGAGTTTTATGTTTTGAATCGGTGTTCAATTTTGTGTGAGAACATCGAGGTTTTATTTCTCTTTTTGGTTTTCCAACACAGGGTTTATATTTCCCATCATCAC
Organism: Ectropis grisescens; assembly: GCA_017562165.1. Taxonomy (NCBI): domain Eukaryota; kingdom Metazoa; phylum Arthropoda; class Insecta; order Lepidoptera; family Geometridae; genus Ectropis; species Ectropis grisescens. The sequence continues at coordinate 3,498,038 of CM029770.1, read as the reverse complement.
TCTTCTTAAATCCCAGGTAGGACTTACCTAAAACCCTAGCTTTTCTATTTAATTGCACAACGTTTTCTTTAGGCCTGAAACGGTGTTCAATTTCCTCGTCTGTCGGTAGTATATTTTCTGAAGAGCTTGGCTCACTCGTTCTTAATGGCAACAATGGGACTTCATCTTCACTGGCAGATAAAGACAACTGCCGTTTTCTTTTTTTTGAGGGTATAACCCAGTGTGGGTCTTGCACACTATCATCGCTCCCAAATGAGAGAATGGTATCCAAATCTGGAGATGGTAGCTTGGCAGGACGTACTGATTGTGATGATACGGAAATATTGTTCAGATTTTCATTTGCTGCACTAGTGACTACCTCATTATTACCTTCTAAATTGGAATGTACGATAGCCCGAGTAGATATCATCAACAGCTCCTCTTCGTCATCACTACTGAACAAGATTGGCATAATATCCGCAGTAGTTGTTGGTGACAGCAACAGTGACGGCGTCTCCGACATCGGAGATGTCGATTCAACATTAAATCCTAAATCATCTGGCGTAATTAATGAATCCTCAAGATGTGGAGGAGATTTCACCGATGCGGCGGCGGCGACAGAGGCAGCACGGTCGGCATTATCGTCAGCAAACTCAGATTGAAGCACTAAATTTATCATTCGATGACCCCGGCCAGTAGTTTTATATTTTTCTGACATAATTACTAAAGTAATAACGCTAAGAAAGTGTTTACGCGCGACCAGTTGCAGCTACACTGACGCGTGGCCCTGACCTAGGGACGAATGTTTAGATTTGACGCATCTATCTCACCTTATCTCGTGCGTGAAGAGATAATGCATTCTCTTTCTAGCACAAAATCGGCGCGAAACTGTAGTACTGTAGTGTTATAGTGAGAGAATGATCACATAGGATATTTTAATTTGCAATGTTATGAAATAAAACTGTTACTAAAAACTCTCATGTGTACATCAGACACATAGGTCATTTTGATTTACAATTAAATGTAGGCTGACACTTGAGAGGTTTTAAAAATGATACGTGCTGTTTCGATATAATAAGATATTCACATGGGAGTTTTTGCTAAATATGCGTATTCAAAATTGCTTTTCAAATATCTGTAAAACTCATTTTTGAGAAAAATGTCACATAGGAGATTTTAAATTTGCAACGACGATATAGTGCGGTCACATTAACTAGACGCTTGATCAAGTGACGTCATTTTGGTAATCAAGTACGGTGTGCAAAAAAACCGGTCAAGTACGAGTCGGACTCCCGCCCGAAAGGTTCCGATAAAAGATAAGTTTCTACCTGTTAATTCGGATCGAGTAAAAATTGCTTATTGACGAAATTCTTTAACCAAAGCGTGTTGCCAGTGATGGCTTATGGAACTGAGACGTGGTCCTTAACTGTGGGCCTCATAACGAAGCTCAAAGTCACACAGCGAGCTATGGAGAGAGCTATGCTCGGAGTCTCTTTGCGCGACAGAATCCGTAATGAGGATATTCGCAAAAGAACGAAAGTGGCCGACATAGCTCAAAGAGTAAGCAAGCTGAAGTGGCAATGGGCAGGCCACATCGCTCGCAGAACTGACAACCGATGGGGAAGAAAGGTTCTCGAGTGGCGACCACGAACCGGAAGACGCCGTGTTGGACGGCCTCCCACTAGATGGACAGATGACCTCACAAAGGTCGCTGGAAACCGCTGGTTGCAGGTTGCGCAGGATCGATCGTTGTGGAAATCTAGGGGGGAGGCCTATGTTCAGCAGTGGACGTCTTGCGGCTGATGATGATGATGATGATGATGATGAAAAATTGCTTAAAAACCGCTGGAATGCGGGGACCAGCATTACAGCGATGCGTCGAGTTAATGTGACCGCGTTATACCTTCTTGTTACGTTGTCACATAGGAGCCATCTTTTGCGCGCCACGAAGCAAGCTTATAATTTTCTTCTAAAACCTTTCATCACCGTAACCCCATCCAGCTGACCTCATCTGACACATAGACTACATTTAGCATGATGTATCGCGCCAATACACGCGAGTTCATTGCATCGCTCTGGAAACGTCATAACAATGCGATATGAACCAGAAGCCAGAAACTGACGGGGTATTTACGATATCGCGGGCTTTCATGTTCCTAGCCGGCTGAGGTAGCTGTCAATCGAAATGAGTCAGAGCACATTAAAAGTTTTAGGCAAAGGACTGTAAAATGTTACCTAATATATTAATTTGTAAAACTACCTGTAGTAGTGTTTTCGTCAGTTTATTATTGGATTTAGATAACGATTAAACTAGACAGATTTAAAACGACTTTGAAATAATAAATCCGTTTAATTTTGTGTATCTTTCGTAAGTTTTACAATTTTTGCTCATTGTGCTCTACATAATATATAGAGTTTCAAGATGGGCATGCTCTGTCGATCACGTGAGTGCCTATGGATGGTCAGCGCTTCTGATAGGTTGTAATCTATACTATCTATACTAATATAAAGCTTAAGAGTTTGTTTGAACGCTAAGGTCTTCGGAACTACTGGTCCGAATCGAAAGGTTCTATTATTTTTTTAAATAAAGAGTGACGAGACGATCAGGACATGTGCCTGATAGTAAGCAATATGCCTGACACATAACAGCACAGTGACACGCAGCTATTGGAACATGAAGAGTCCAAATCATTACCTAGCACTGCACTGCGCTCGTCACCCAGAGATCTAAGATCTTATATCTCTAAGCCCTGTAATTTCTGTTTTTTTATCAAGTTTTTTGGTTCTATTTATTTATCGAGGAAGACAGTAGGTTATATTTATAGCATTACGCTACTATCAAGAAGAGTGGAGCATGAATAAAAAAAAATTGATTGTCTGTAAAGCCGGTTGATTTAAGGCCGATAGTTTAATGTGACAACGCCATAACAAAACATTTATAGATTCGGCGCAAGCGTACAATGAGTGTAACGGGACAATTAGCACAACGGGACATACGGGATACTTTTTCGTGCATGCAGCTAGCTATGGCGTTCATCGATTTATTAGACGTAGTCACGTCAAAACATTTTTAGGAAGTTTTTTGCATACTCTTTGAAACTGCTGATTTGATTCAATAGATTGGAATGAGACTTTAATCCGGCTTTTCCAATTTAGGTAGACCTAAAAGTAGCTCACTATGGTAAGCTACTTTTATAATGTAGGTACCTATGAAAGACAATGAAATAATTTAGTTGAAGTTAGAAACTAATTAATGGACATTTAAATTTTACGTTGTGTACCTACTAGCAGCACTCGCTGCTTTACCCACGCAGTTCCCGTTTCCGTTATTTTCCCGTGATAAAAAGTAGCATATCTTATAAGCTATGCCCGACGATGATCTAATGATAGCATTGTGTTCCATACTGTATATCTCTCATAGACAAAATGTACAGTTCATTTTGACGTGACAACGTCTAATAAATCGATGAACGCCGGCTGCATGCACGAAAAAGTGTTGTGTCCCGTTACGCTCATTGTCCCGTCACCTTATTGTACGCTTGCACTGTATCTATCAATGTTTTGGTATGACGTTGTCACGTTAAACTATCGTCCGCAAAACAACTTTACAGACAACCAATTTTTTTCTCTTTATAAACGCACGTTTTGGCGCTAGCTGTAAGTTTTTAAGCTGGTGATATTGAAAATAAATGGGTACAATTTAATAAAAGCGAAGTTACGTGATCCGACGGTGATAGCTAACGTAATTAGGCTACGGAATGATTAACTGACGGGGTATTTACGTTGTCAGGGTCTTTCATGTTCAGTTTCAGTTGCGTTACCTACGTTTATCGTGAATCACGAAACACTGGAACAACGTATAAAATCATTCTACTGTTCTATTTTATCTCTTCAGGTACAACTTCATTGTTACGTTATTTATGTGGTTGTGTTTATAGATGTACTAGCGCGCGGTTTTACCCGCGTAGTTTCCGTTCAATTTATTTTCCCGGGATTAAAAGTGCTCAAAATTGGAATTGAATTGGAATTTAGAACACGTATCAACTATAGAGTTTATATGTGTTCCGAATTCCAGCCCGAACGGTTCAGGTGCTCCAAAGTGATTGAGCAACCAGCAACTAATTATCCGAATATCAATTTAGAACTACCCATAAATACCCAAAAATATAGAGTTTCTTAGGGAATAACCATAGCTTAAAGTCTACACGATGAAGTCGGTTAAAAAAAATGCGGCTAATAATCAACATGCCTTCACACAAGAAGATAGTACCAGCATAAGAACACGAAGAGTTCAAATCTCTCATCACCCAACAATATATAAAGACCCAACCCACCCAACAAAATATAGATAGATACACATACTTTAATTTGCCACAACAAAAACTAAATAAACAATGATGATTCAAACCTTTGCTCTGTAATTTTTCTAAAAATATTTCCTTCAACACAGCAATGACTGCGCTATTCAGCGGCAGAATAGCTATTGAAGTAGTACTCCAAACGGACTTTGAAAAAGTCGTATCACTGTAAAGTAAATTTAATTTAAATTTAATGGCCTATTGTGTAGGGTTGTTTGATTTAATACCCACTCCTATAGAGCGTAAGACATAAGGACATAACGCACAACTAACATAGATAGAGACAGTTCTGTTTACAGCCATCATAGGGCAGAGTAAACTATTTCCAGGCGCATTACCGAGTTCCGGTGTGCCCATCAGCTGCTAACCTATCCGTTTGTTTGTTTATCACTGTACATTTGTGCATTGTACATTAGAAGTTTGACGGACGGCGAGTCAGCTGCCGGTATTACACAAAAACGGAAATGTTTCACATCTGCATTGTGTCAAAATTGTTTTTTCACCTACTTGCCTAGCTAAGCGCGTGAGGCTGGTATAGCGTTTTAAAATCTCTTTTGGAACTAGCAGTCCACCATGCACGGTCCGAGGGGGGATCACAGGAGACATGACCCCCCCAAATCGTATTAGTTGAACAAAAAATCTAAGAAAATTAAAAATATCTAATAGTACATAGACTATTTTTTAACGCGGGAAATCAACTAGAACGGGAACTACGCGGGTAAAATCTTGGGGCGCTACTAGTAAAGTATTTTTTGCTCGATTTATTTGTATTTCTACGTGACTCCCCCCAAAACCTGAGGCTGCGTACTGGTGACCCCCTCCAAAATTCGCGGCTGGGACCGCGCCTGTGGTCCACCCTGGCCTTGCCCGTGGTACATATTATATAACTTGTAGCTTATATTATATCTTAATATATATAAATCTCGTGTCACAATGTTTGTCCTCAATGGACTCCTAAACCACTTAACCGATTATAATAAAATTTGCACACCATGTGCAGTTCGATGCAACTTGAGAGATTAATGGGCTTTATTTCGATTAATGGGCTTTATGTGACGATATCCGAGCGAAGCCGGAACGGGCCGCTAGTATATGTATATAATTAAGAGTGACGTTGTTTGTCCGCGATTGACTCCTAAACTACTCAACCGATTTCAATAAAACTTGCACACCATGTGCAGTTTGATCCAACTTGAGAGATAGGATAGTTTTAATTCCGATTATTTGTCTTTATATGACAATATCCGAGCGAAGACGGAACGGGCCGCTAGTATACTATATATAAGCTACAGCTATAGGCCCTATAGCTCTCAGGGATTACATATCCAACAGTGAAAGAATTTTTGAAATCGATCCAGTTGTTCCTGAAATTAGCGCGTTCAAACGAATAAACTCTTCAGCTTTATAATATTATAGATAAACTCTCAATCAAATTTGATTTTAGTATGCATTTTGAAAAACATTTATACCGTGATGTTTGTAATTAAATTGCTTATCCGTTAATCGAAATAATGGCGGCTTTTCGAGTAGATGCCAGTTTTCAGGAATTATTTCTAATTTATGTGGTTTTTTATGTGAAAATTTCTCTTTGCACCTCATACCTAAGGATTTTCCGTGGGCTGTGATTTGAATTCTATCGTCACGTTCGGGAATGATAAGAAATCTTCGGGTAAACTCGGCCCCATAGCCATGCCATGGCCATGTCCGCCCTCCAGTTTCACCCGCGTAGTTTCCAAAGTGAGCTATCAAATTCTTAGTTATAAGTTTTCACTTCTATTGGCTCTTCTTATGACTACCATTTTTTTCGTTGCTGAATATAGTGTGAATTAATTAAACATTATATTTAGTAACAAAAAAAGAAACGAAGTATCATTTCAGGCAAGGATTTTGGAGAATTGTAATTATTTTTTTATTAGCTGATATTTCGATGTATTTCTTGGGGACGCGTCTTAATCCCACTGCTAACGTAGTTTTAAGCTTTTGTCATTATTTGATACACGTATAGAGGTAATATGGATATCACACGGCTGATTAGGTAAGAGAGGTAGGTGGTAGGTCAGTAGGGAAGTCCGAACGTTGCGTACATTTGCGAGGCTTCTGTCTGGAGGTAAAGCTACCTTGCAGTAATGTGCGGACTAAAAATACAATATATGTTCAGGGTTTCGACTATGCTCTACATGGGTATTTAACTTTCATCTTTTGAGGTTAATACGGTAGTATGTTTTTTTAATGTAGGTATGTTACGCGATTATATAAAAAAGTATTATAAATTGATTTTGATTGATTTGATTTGGCTCTTTTTTGTTTGATATTTCAGAGGTAAAAAAACATTTTAGCGAAATCGGTGTGGTGTATAGAATATCAATAAAAATTCAAAAATATAAAAGTTACTTATCTCAATGATAAATATTCGTAATACTTACATTTTAATAACGTAACGTGACGTAACGTTGTCTCATTGGACAACACAGAAAATGTGAAATTTTGTCGGCTGAGTTTAAATTTAATCAGTTAGTGCTTTTTAGAAGAAAATTACATTGAATTTTGTATTGTGAAATCGTCTCATACGAAGGAACGGCGAATTTCCCAAGCTTCAATTTTATCTACAGTGATAAAATTGTAAAAAAGTGTACTTAGCTATAAGATACTTGCATAACGTTATGTACGGCATAACGTTATGCAAGTTGAAAAATTACAATTAAAAGAATACAGTCAACGACTCAAACTTAGCTCCATAAATAACACAGACAGTAGAATTAAAAGCTCAATTGCCACAAAAACATAACACACCCGACAATTATTATATGTAATTGAGTCGCGTGAGAAACTCCCAATAAAGTACATCCCACTGAGAAGCCATTGTATAGCTATTAACGTCCCATTAAAAATCTCGACGGCCCCACCAGATGCACTCCTGCGCACTCCACTAACACCATAAACCATTTTATTAACATCTCACCGACCACCATATCCTGAACTCTTCAAACTTTTCACTCTCAACATTTTGAAAGAAGGGTCGATTGCAAAAGATCACAAATAAATTGGTCGATCGTTACAAAAACAATGATCTGATTTTAACAGTTTGCGTTTTAGAATTTAATGTTGTGGCGTTTTGTAAAGAATGTATTTAGAGCGTGGCTCTTCAGCTGATCGTAAATTAGATGTTGTGATTAGCTTTGTTTGAGAAATCTTATAAAGATTTATAAATTATAGCGATAAGATTTTATTGTATAGACAGTATAGAGAGAGAGAGTTTTACTGTTTTACTTTATTTTACCATCCTAGGCAAATTGCTATGTATGATTACTATTGACAAACTCAGTTACTATCAATTAAGAATATATTTATTGCTCGCACTGTGTAAAAATAGGTCTTAAAATATAAAAAATCTACAACTTTGTACCTTGTACCCTTGACGGGCGTGCAACGTTAACAGGTTTACAGAGATAGTACTTTCTTGTAATTCTGTTTTCGATAACAAACGTTATATTTATCAGTAACAGATTAAATAGTTGTACATAGCCATCTTTACAGTCGTTAAAATACTCCGTTAAATCGTAAAATGACTGTGTTAGGAGTTTTTTAAAATTATCTTTTGAATGTAGGCCCATTCAACCGTTTTATTTTAGATGGAAGATTATTGTAAATTCTGATGGGTGTAAAACATGAGTTTTTGTGATAGAGTGCGTTATTTGCTTGCGGAACAAAAATATTATTTTTATATTTAGTTCGCAACAACTACCATTACTAGGTAGTTCTACAAAACTAGTTCTAAATTTCGCTAAAGATAGTGCCATTGTTGTATTTTGTTAGATCAGTTTGATAAGCATAACAGGTATGTTTCAGTAAGCCCCAGCAGTGGGAACATTTAGTGGGCTGCTCACGCAGGTAAAGTCTACTAACCTCCATCGACTTCACTCCAGACCTCCGCCTCTCCCTCCTGCGGCAGGTCCTGCAGACACCTGGTGCAGAAGCTGTGCAAACAGCCCAGCAGGCGAGGTTCCACCAGCTCTTTACTGCACAACTTGCAGTCCCACTCTTTCACCTGCCCAGGAAGAGTTAGGTAAGCATCCACAAGGGACGTGTACAGTAGTTCCGCTGGACAAGAGAATTGTCCGTTGCGCAGCAACAGTTTTCTGTCTTTAAGGGGCTGACGAGTCTTGGCTTCTGATGGCGTGATGTTCTCTACAGCCTGCGAAGTAAACTGGGCGGCTACCTCGCACATATCATATAAGACATTCGGTTCCTAAGCAGGTAGGTACGTCACTTAGCACCTGCTTAGGGTAAACTAAGTACGAAAACGTACCATCTACGTTATTACTATGTAACGCTAATGATTATTCGGGAAAGAGTTTAAAATATCACTTGGCTGTACCTTCCAGGTCGGCAATATTTGTGAGGATAACTCCGGAGAACTCTACACAAACAGAATAATACTACTATCAGTATATGATTTACAAAATAACGCCTCTATTTGCTTATGAGCACAGTACATATTTTGTTTTTGACGGAGGCTAATTCTTAATGCCAAGAAATAAACTACATAAACCGTAAACCTTAGTTAAAATATAATACCTATGTATCCTTTTTGCCGCGTAAACAATGTTACTTAGAAAGACCTCGATGACGTATTCGTACATTTAAAAATAAAAGTGGTCAACTGCGAGTCGGGCTCGCCCATGAAGGCTTCCGTAGCAGCAAGTAACAATACAAAAGTTCTTGTACTTCGTTGTTACTTTAATCAGTGTTTTAACAATAGTCAATTTATGACGTATTAAAATAAAACTACTTACTACATCTCATTCAAACCAATTTTCGTTGATAGTTTACATGGTAACGTACATCATACAATTTTTTTTTATTTTTGTCATTCTCTTATTTTAGAAGTTACAGGGGTTCCACACTTTTTACCACTTTGGAAGAGTCCCTCGCGCAAACTATTCAGTTTAAAAAAAACTATGTTTGGAACCTCAATATCATTTTTGATTACCTATCCATAGATATCCCACACGTATGGTTTTGATAAAAAAAATATTTTGAGTGTCAATTCTATGTATGGGACACCCCTACATTTTTTTGTTTTTTTTTTCTATTTTTTGTATCAAAATCTTAATGCGGTTCACAGATTACATCTACTTACCGAGTTTCAATAGTATATCTTTTATAGTTTCGGAGAAAAGTGGCTTTGACATACGAACGGACAGACAGACATGACGAATCTATAAGGGTCCCGTATTTTGCCATTTGGCTACGGAACCCTAAAAAAAGACATTTTTAAGATGTGTTTGTTTTTTATTTTGACTGACGTGTAATCCCTCGCAAGTTTACCCGTGAACAAGTGCATGAAACTGCATCAAAATAGCGGGTCTCTAGAGGTACTAAGCCACAGTAAATTATATCCTATAACTAGATAACAATATATGAAATGTAATATACAGTAAGTTATTCTACCGCCAAACAGTAATGTGCAAATATCACTATATTCCGGTTTGAAGGGCAATGGTTCCAGATCAATAACAAATCATAGAAATAATGCATCTTACATCTTTGGATTTGGACTCATCATGATCCAATAGCTGTGCGGCACTGTGCTGTTACGGGCAGGCGTATAATTACCATCAGGTACATACCCAGCTCGTTTCGTCACACATTACTACGATGAAAAAACTCAGGTGGAGGATAAGATACTAAAAGACAGACCACACGGATACCCTTTTCTAAAAGCTGCTTTTTAAATAATATGAAATATGATTTTCGCCATCATTAGCATATAAATTATGAGTACACACCTACTATAAATATAGGATAATATTATAACTCATATGACTTTGTTTGGATTTATAGACAAACATTACCTGGCTCTTCCTTCTCCCTCGATCATGGTAAGCCGATGTCCTCGGCGGAATGGTCAAGTTCTGACTGACCGGCCGAGCCTTCACGTGAAGGGGGCTGTTCCCGGCACTGATCGAAGACTGATCCAAAGACTTTCTCTTGTCCTTCTTCCGCGTAAAACTTCCGAAGATATACATTATACGGTCTACTTCCATTTTACCACTAGCTATTGAATGTAAGCGACATTTTCTGCCATGTTTTATTGATGACTACTTTTAAAAATACAAAATTTTATGTGATGTTTGTAATATTGTTTGTTTGGGTTATCACGGGTTCGTTGCCGCGAGGAAAGACTATTAATATACGTGCGACCACCACGAGCGGCGCTCAGAGACTGAAATCTGAATTACAGGATAGTTCATCAAGACATGAGAACAGTTTGTTCGTTGTGGGTTCCGTAGTAAAAGGTGAAATTTCTACTTCCGTAGTAGATAGTTAGTGGCCTTCCCAAAAAAGGACTTATATATGTCACGACGAAAAAGCAATGTATTAGGTAAATTCAATTTTCCTTATTAAAGCTAGTCTACTTTTTGCTTTAATTTAGATATACCCTGCCCTCTTGGCTTAGTGGGTAGTACCTCTGACTGCGAAGCCGAGGGTTGTGGGTTCGATTCCCACCCAGTGCAAATAATTGTGTGATGAATTCAAATGTTTGCACTGTGTCTGGGTGTTTCTATTTATAATAAGTATGTATTTAAAACTATATATGTATTATATCAGCTACTTGGCCGCCATTATTCTGTGGCCATAGTACAAGCTTTGCTTAGTTTGGGGTCAGATGGTGTTGTGTGTGAATTGTCCACCAATATTTATTTATATATTTTAACTTTAAAAGTACAGTTTTTTTATAGTATATCACACATTTTGAGTGACGAGACGAGCTGGACATGTGCCTGATGGTAAGTAAAATGCCAGCCACATAACAACACAGTGACACGCAGCTATTGGAACATGAAGAATTTTGCTTCATCGTAAACCGCATCGACACTTAACATCATGCGAGAGGGCTATCAAGTGTACACCTGTGAAGTTAAAAAAAGATTTCACTTGAGCTTAGGGATTTTTGGAACTGAAGAGCATATATTGAAAATTAGTTCAATAACGTCTTCCCAAATGGAACGTAAATTAATTAACTAATGTGAGCGTGTAATCGCACGTGAAGCATGCTCGTAACTTCCTACGCGGGGGTTGATTCCACCAATGATGGATGTAGCTCTGGTATCTATTCTTGTACCGCACTACCCTCGTCATTTTTTTTTCATTTTTCATTCTCTCAAGGGTGCACACTGCACAATGAACAGGGCTCAACACAGGACGTGTCAAAAGTTGAGATTGCATTCTTTTTTTTTGTCTGATATTTCCTATAGACTGCAGGCCCGTGAACAAAATTTATGGGTCATCTGATACAGCAGGAGACCTATGTAGGATGATAGAAGGGTATAAAGTAATAAGATTGAGCACTATGCCGTCACTTGTAAGTTGTCCAACTGAGCGCAGTTGAAGAGGGGGAGTTCTAAACTTCGATCATTTCTCCTTGTCGCATGATTTTTGTACGGCATTGCGAAATAATGTATTAGAAGAGGTATTGAAACTGTATGGAACCAAAGCCGAACACAATCAAATGACCAAACTTACTCTGTGAATCGTCGGAAAATCATGAATTTTTTTTCACAAACTAACCATTAGAATTTTAAAATTTATATTTTTTTATAGTTTCAATACCTCTTCTAATCTATTATTATTATTATTCCGCAACGCCGTACAAAAATCATGCGGCAAGGAGAAATGATCGAGGTTTAGAACCCCCCCTCTAACTCAGTTGGACAGCTTACAAGTGACGGCATAGTGCTCAATCTTATTACTTTATACCCTTCTATCATCCTACATAGGTCTCCTGCTGTATCAGATGACCCATAAATTTTGTTCACGGGCCTGCAGTCTGCTACTTATTATGTTATCATTATGATTTTGAACCATAAGTACATTATTTGTCGTGGTAGAACTTTTGGCCGAGACGCAGAGTCCGCTTGGAAAAAGAAAGTTGTACACCCAAAAAGTCTTATACTTTATCTAAGAGTACATACCTAATTCCAGTTATTCTACAGCCAAACAGTAATGTTCAAACATCATTGTGTTCCAGTTTAAAAGGAAATTATTTTCCTGAGAAATTACAGGGCATAGATGATCATCTTATATCTCGGGATGACGAGCGCAGTGCAGTGTTAGGCAATGATTTGGAGTCGTCATGTTCCAATAGCTGCGTGACGCCGTGCTGTTATGGGCTGTGTTTCTTACCATCAGGCACATGCCCTGCTCGTTCCGTCACTCTGTACCAATAATAAAAAATTACTTAATCAAAAGTAGAACGCTGATTTATCGACCAAAAAAATCATAAGCTACTTTTGTAAAAGTAAAAGTCATATTTATGTTTTCTCTGCTGATGTTCTGCGGTCTACGATGGAGCTCGCTCATCTGGAAAAAACCGATTCATAGACATCCAGATAATATCCGTCAGGGAACAATCATTCTGGCGACGTATTCCATAGTTCAGATATTCTTTTGTATTATCATGTATTTATTATAACACCTACATGCGCACATCTTTTGTGCAAGACTCACTCATGTTGTACTCAAATAAATATATCTCTTTTTATCTAGTCAAAACTCTTCGTTCGAATCTTTGGAACATCAAGCATGAAAGAATATCGCTTTTCATTAATTAATTTAGTAATTAGGTACGTTACTGCAGCAATTACTTACTTTTAAAATCATTTTCATTTCAGTTATTCAAATTTGCAACAGTAATTCTAATAATTGTGCATTGTATACACAATGAAATGTATACATTTTTTTTAAAACCTTAGTATACGTTTTAATTTTACTAGTTTTTTTTTAACCAACTTCTACAAAGGAGGGAGTTATCAATTCGACCCCTATGTTTTTTTACTAAATTGCGTTTGATTTTTTCATTTCTAATCTTACCGATGGCGAATTCTGAAATTCCGAAAAGCGATCAGTTGTACAATATATACAAACGTGATCTTCAGACTCCAGAAATTGTATAAAATAGATCGACACCCAAAAGGAATACAAAGCCAACTCTTTAAGTCATAAAGTTTAAAAAGGAGAATTTAACCCATTGAACTCTTTAATTATGTCGATGATTTAACTCGTCTATACCCATTAGTAGTTTGCAAGTGCAGATATACGAGTTTGTCATCGCTGCTAGCTATAACGGTGAAGGAAAACATTCGAAGAAACAGCGAGGGAACCGGCGATTTCAAAGCAGACATTCTTCGAGGACATACGTCATTACCGAACCCACACTGCGGCGCGGCGGCGCGGTGGATTATGGCATTACCTCTCTCTTTGTTAGAAAATGCAACGTGTCCCAACCGTGGGAATATAACATGGGCTGTTTATGTTGTCTATCTTGTCTAATCAGGTAAAATCACAAGGTGTAGCGAGTATAAACGATAAATGGGACGCCCAATTGCGTTACTGACCCAGTTTTAGGAAAACTAATGTCAGCGGCTTGTGCTATTTTCGCACTCCCGGCCGAACTGGCTCATTCGTAATTCCAAGGGCTTACCGTTATAGATTAATATGTTGGGTACTATTGTCGTTCATCAACATTATAGTAAAGGATATTCATTAGTATTATCTAAACCCACACGCACCACTGTATTTTCGAAGTCGTCTGCGTAATGCCGCTAACTTAAGATCGGTGAAGGAAAACATCCCGGGGAAACCGTTATGTTCCTAGTATCTAACGAGGTCACTTGTCATACATCAACCCGCACTCGGCCGGGTGGTAGATTATGGGCTTGACTCTCTACTTGCGAGAGAAGACCCCGAGATGCCTCGAATCCAACTGTGGGTACGTTCAGTGGCCTGCTTATGTTATGCTATAATATTACTATCGTATCATGCTGAAACGCTGCAGAGCGGGGGTCGCTTGATAAAACTTGACGTAATATTTTAATGAAATTGTTATTTTTAAGTATTATTTCTATTTTTTGAAAATAAAATAGATTTATTCGACAATAATATGTACTTAACTATTTTAATTCTATTAAAGTAATACATAATATAAATTAAAATGTTTGGAGTTACTGAATCACGTCGGAAACTCTTAAACGGAGCGGGTTCAATGCAACAAAGATTATAGGTAGACTCGTAGTCTAAATTAGCCCTTAAATAAGTAGGGTATTTCTATAGCTTTTTATTCCGGGAAAAATAAAGAGAAATGCTCTGGTAAAACCGCGGACACTGTTATTACTTATAAAGTACTTATTCTTACCTACATAAAATAGGTAAATCTGTGGGTTAAACCTTGGCTAAACCGTATTAAATTAAATTAACCTCGGCCACCCGTCACGTATTGATTATTTTGTATTCTAGTTCGATTTATTTGTGTGTCGGGCTCGGACGGAACTTCGGTTTGTTTGTACGCTCCGGTTGATTCAATTTACCGACGCAGTCGCCAGTTTGGGCTGGGTATTCAATGTATGGCTATATGGCTGGGTCTTTATTGTGAAATCTGCTCATAGTACAAACGTTTCACATGTTAATAAATGTTTATCCTTGAACTAGTACTTGGAGTAGGTACATACACTCCGCGAGGTATAAGCTGAGCTTTGCATTAGTGTGAGTGATCACCAATCAGGCAGGAGCTTGAAATTTTGTCCGTGAGGTATAGGCTGAGCTTTGCATTAGTGTGAGTGATCACCAATCAGGCAGGAGCCCGGCGAGACAGAATGGCGCCACGCCTAAGGCCGGTTGTCACACCTACACTATCCATCACACCAGTCACCAGTACAAAGCCTCAGATTTTGGGGGGGGGGGGTCACCAGTAGAAATATAATAAATCGAGTAAAAAACACTTTACTAGTAGCGCCCCACGGTTTTACCCGCGTAGTTCCCGTTCCAGTTGTTTTCCCGCGTTAAAAAATACATAGTCTATGTATTGATATTATTTTTTAAAATGTTTAATATAGGTAACTTATACGATTTTGGGGGGCGGGTCTTGTCCCCTGTGACCCCCCTTCGGACCGCGCATGAATCTACTATGCCCAGTGCGGGTTGGTGGATGACCCTTGACACGATGAAATATTCTAGGAACATGTCGTTTTCCTCACGACGTTTTCTTTCGCCGTTTTTAAGCTAGCATTATGCAAATGACTTCGAAAAGCCAGTGGTGCGCCTTCGGGCTAGACTAAGCCGTAACTTATACGAATAAGTAGAGTTTCACGGAGTAGGGGAGATTGGGTAACAGTGAATCGCGGGTCACAGTGGATAATCTACAATAACATATTATGTGTTGCACTCACGCACACAAACAAACCTGCAGAGATGCGATTTATTTGAAATACTTCTATTTAAAATGCAAATACCAAATGCAAAATACCTATTTTGTATTTTGCATTTAAATACCTTTTAGTAAAAAGTATTTTGTATTTTATTTGAAATACCTTTTGAGACGTATTTTGCATTTTAATATTCATTTCAAAATACAAAATACTTTGTCATTTACATAGTACAAGCTTTGCTTAGTTTGGGGTCAGATGGTGTTGTGTGTGAAGTGTCCACCAATATTTATTTTTTATTTATTTTATTAAGTGTAGCCAAAAAATATGAAACGAACGGATATATGATATTTATATTGATGATATGATACGCTTCTATCGCCGAATTTGTCCGATAGGGGCGCCTGCTAGCTATGCGCGCCCTTTTTTAACCCCCAACCAAAAATAGGGTGTTATAAATTTGACGTCGATGTCTGTCTGTCTGTGGCACCATAGAGCTCAAACGGATGGACCGATTTCGAAGCGATTTTTTTTATTTGTGTGGTGATTTTTAGCTATGCTTGGTTGATATCGGT
Organism: Ectropis grisescens; assembly: GCA_017562165.1. NCBI lineage: Eukaryota > Metazoa > Arthropoda > Insecta > Lepidoptera > Geometridae > Ectropis > Ectropis grisescens. The sequence continues at coordinate 3,481,925 of CM029770.1, read as the reverse complement.
TCAAGATGGCCGCCTCCACAAAATAGCGGACAAAATATTTCTTCACAACCTTCCTAAATATGGTTACCAAATGAGAGGGCTTGACTAGTAGCATAATATGCACTATGACGAATTTTAAATCCGAGATGGCCGCCACCACAAAATGGCGAACCACATTAAATTTTTCACTACTCCCTCAATATGGGTAGAAAATGAAAGGGCTTGACTTTTTTTTTAATAAGAAGTGACGAGACGAGCAGGACATGTGCCTGATCTGTAATCAACATGCCTGCCACATAACAGCACAGTGACACGCAGCTATTGGAACATGAAGAGTCCAAATCATTACCTAGCACTGCACTGCGCTCATCACCCAGAGATCTAAGATGTTATATCTCTAAGCCCTGTAATTTCTCTGGAAACATTGCCCTTTAAACCGGAACACAGTAATGTTTTCACGTTACTGTTTGGCGGTAGAATAACGGGCAAAGGTGTGGTACTGTGGCCCTAGGCGGACTCTGCAAGGAGTCCTACCACTAAAATACCTAAATATTTTTTTTTAATTTTGTTGATTTTTCGTCGTTGGTCAGAGTGAGTGTCTTATGTCTGACTAGTGTCAGACAATGTCAATGTAGACAGTCCAGGGTCCAGTTGTTATAAGAAAAGTTTAAATAATAAAATGTTTACACAACCAACCGAAATAAATGGCCACACAATTCACAAAATGGAGACATAGCTCTCTTTTCGTTGGGCTAGTTTTTCTGGACTCGGTGTGTAGAAAGACTCGGAGACTATGTAGAAAAATAGATTATTATGTTATCAATAGTAACTATATGTTATCTCATTCTCACTACTTTTTGATCCCCTCCATGACCAAAATGGCATGCATAAGATGCCATGTTATTAGACGTTTTTGTTCGGTTTGGCACTGTTTCTCTATTTCTCATGATAAATACCTAAAATAAAAATTAATATCTAAGATTTGGTCAAAAGGTATTTTATTTTGAAAAGGTATTTTGAAAATACCTATTTTACATTTAGCATTTGAAATACAAAACTCAAACCTATTTGGTATTTTGCATTTGAAATAGTAAATCTGACAAGTATTTTGCATTTTCTATTTAAATGCTTTTTTAAAACCATTTTGTACATCTCTGCAAACCTGTATTTGCCGCTCGTCTACACCTGTTTGCGTCACACTAGTTGGAGGCGCGGTATAGAAACGGAAACACGTGCTGCTCCACTTCGGACCCTACGTAAGTACCTAAACTATTTTATTAAGTGATTTTTAAATTTGTGTAATTTCTAATTGAATAAGAAATGTAGATGTTTTTGCTTTGTCGTACACTTGTCATATCTTAGATCCGTTGTAATACATATTGATTTGTCCTCAAGACAGATAGTTTTTTTTTTGTTTATATTATTTTTCTATAGCGGTCAATGGGTCACAGTGAATCGTTTTGTGTTGGGTCACAGTGAACTGTTGATCCATTGTAACCCATCAAGCTGAGATTTATTTGTACTTATGTTTTAGGTAAAAATGCCTCGCAATCGAGTAAGAAAGACTAGTATCGGACTTCATACTGAAGAACAGATGAGTAACGCTCTAAAACTTATTTCAGATGTACAACGTTATATAGGTATCATATGAAATTTAAAAATAATCCTGATCCTGAAAAACCAATAAGGCTTACACCTAACTATGCAGTAAATAAAGTATTTACTGATGATTACGTTGTTAAGTGTAGTCAAATGTTCTATGGACTTACCATCATAGACGATCGAGGACTAATTTACGATGAAGCGATGTTGAATGAGATAAAAGTACCAGATAAATGGCATGAAACTAAGCTAAAGCATGAAACTAATCAATGATTACAACTGACGCGCCAAATAAAAATGAAATACAAATGAGAGAAGAAAAGAAACGAAAACAGAGAAAGACAATTGCAAAAACAAAGAAAATATTTTTTTTATAAAACAGTTCCAGTGAAAATGAAGATGGTATAAGTGTTTTTTCTGAAGAAGAACCAATATTGGAAGATGAAGAAGATGATTATGATGCTGATGAAGATGATGCAGTGGTGGATTCTGACTGCTCTCCTGCACTACAAAGTTTGCCTAAAGAAGGTGATTTTATTATTGTTGAATTCCAAGTTAAAGGGAAAGGAATTTATTATATAGCCAAAGTTTTGGAGAACGGGAAAATGAGACTGAAGTGACTTTTCTTAGAAGATCAGACAAAATCTTGTCTGGGTGAGAGTACCAAATAATTTTAGCATGCCAATCGTGCCAGATATTGCCACGGTTGCCTTTACATGACATTAAGTTTCTATCCGGTTCCTTCTTTAATCCTTCAGTCTGCCGATCTTCATGCAGAAGCTCATGGTGCCACCTTCTGCATACTCTGCAACCTGGCTTCTGGCAGATGAAGAGACATTTGACCGACTCTCGCTGCACCTTTGATGGACTTCCTCAGCCTTATCATGTTTTGGATTGATGAAGAAGTTCTCAGCCGTATCTTCATATGCCCTCTTGAAGGCTAGCCACTCGCCAGCGTTCCCGATGATTATGATGCTGATGAAGCTGATTTTATTAAAATGAAATGTTCTGGTAACACAAAGCGAAAGCAGTGTATGTATAACTTTGACCTAGATTTTTCTAAAATTGATTTACGTTAATTGTATGTGTTCACGAGTTATTACAGTTGAAAAAACAATTTTATGTTTGTTAATTGTTAGCATCTAGAAGGCTATTTTAATGTTCATCCAAAATGTGATTAATATTTTTTATAGGCCTATTTTGACATGAAAGACTCTCCTCTCCAGTAGTACAAAACGAAAAAAGGACTCGTATGTTTGGTTTGCACTTATTATTCTTATGTCTAAATTTATGTTAAGTTTGTTTCTTTTCAAGTTTAATCACATATCACTATTTGTCCAAATTGTCCATACTGTTTGGAGCTCGCCCTTACTGATATTACGGCAACATACACGTGTGACATCAATATCATAAAACGCTGAGTCGAGTCAGCATCTCGATCACTAAATTGTTTATGTTATAATAATTTTACTAACCTTTCACATTTTATTTACATTTCCACTAACAATTATACCACATAAGCTATTTTACCTTTCTAAACATCATATTATTTTGTTTATAAAAAGCGTTAATTTATTAAATAAAAACATTCATCACTCAGCCTGTGTTTGAATCACTCCAACTCCATCTCCGAGAAGACAGGCTAACCAGGCAGCCTCGGGACTGGCAGCAACAGTACCAGTCCCTCATCACCACCAGCGGCAGGTCAACTTGGCGACCGCCAGCCGTAACTTCCCTGGTACTTGGGAACCGGCACCTCCGCCCGTGGTGAGTCAACTCGGCGACCTCCATCCCGAACGCCCCTTACTGGACGTTCGGCTCACAATCGCGGTCGGTCAACCTGGGGACCACAGCTCGGACGCTCCCATACTGGAGACGTCCTCTTACCATCGTGCATCACGGGTCCGGTCGGACTAGCACCGGACTCCGCACACCACCACATCCAGAGCAGGCCATCAAGAGGAGGCCTGCCAAACAACGGACCCTGTACATAACATTACAAGTTGTACATTTGGTCCTTCGAGAATTTTGAACCCGCGGGAAACGCAGTCTACCCGCCATACCTACTACGTAACTAAAAATTGACGAACATACAACGGATCGGGGCCCGGCATCCTGGAATCAGGAATCACCGGGTACTGAAGAAGTCGCACATGTGTACTGTGCCTTGACGACCATAAAGAAGATAGAAGCAAGAAGAGAGAAGAGAAGCCGAGAAGTTTCAGACAAACAATACTCCAGAGAAAAAAAAGATACCATGGAAATACCACGAATTGAACTACTACAAACAGAACTCTACACCATGCAATATGATGCCTTACAAGCGCAGTACTCTCCAAAGGTAGCAGCTCAAATCACAGAGATTGAAACGTTGAAAACGATGTTACAAGAAGCAGCAGAAGCGATGCACTCAGGAAACATAATAGATAAGCGGTATATCGAGTACTTAAATTCAAGCATCCAAATGCATGGAAAAACGTACAAAACGGCCATGCTAGACTAATACAACAGGAAACAGATTTTCAGAATGAGTACTTTCAACAAAATATGTTTCGTAAAACTTATACAGAAGTGTGTCAGACTATAAAAACACTTTGTGAGGTAATAAATGGTGGAAATACTCACACAACGACCCGGCCAACTAACCGAAAGGTTGAGTTGCCACATAGTATTCCCCTATATACATACGAGTTACCAGTACGCCATACAATACTTCCAAGGTCAACCAGTGCCTTACCGACAAATAACATTCCTGAAGTAGAAACAGACATTCCAGAAATACGTGAAAAGATAAAAGCACTACCGACAAATAACGTTCCAGATGAAGATTTGGCAGACACCACTTCGGTTATACAAGCTCCAGTAGATACGATGCTTGGAGCTCAAGAATTGAGCTCATTTATAACGTCAAAATGCAGGAAATTTAATGAAAGAAGAGTGGCACAAGAAACTGAACTATCGGGAATTATTACTACTAACATCAGACCCATAAAAGTAATAAGTGTGTCAACAACTGCAACTGCACTTCCAGCCGACGTCATATCCAGAAGATGTAATGCACATAAACGTGAACTAAAGATTTGGTTGAAAGGTCCGGAATGGCTAAAACGTAAAACCATGCCTACAACCAAAGACATCCCAGAAATACGTGGACAGAGAAAACGGTCATTTCACATTAACGTTACACCAAAATATCACAATGAGCTAATAGACAAAATTGCAAGCCTTCGTAAGATGCAATTATGGTTAAAATTTAAATATAAAACCAAATGAACACGACTTCCTGGAGGTGTGAAGAACATGCAATTACATAAAAATTGCATTGTTTATCTACTTTTTACCAACTACAAAACAAAACGGAACACGAACCAGGACTACGTCGTTATACAGCCCGCAACAACGCAGAATCACTGGCCGTCATTTACTAGAATCCAAGCTCTAACAATCGAGATGCTGACAACGTGGTTGCCTTAACAGTAAGAGCAAGACATTTGAATATCGCAACTGTAGACAACCTGGAGTTATGGCAACTAAATAACTCCTATTGATCATTTTTTCAGGTGGCAAAATGTCCAAATTGTCCATACTGTTTGGGAGCTCGCCCTTACTGATATTACGGCAACATACACGTGTGACATCAATATCATAAAACGCTGAGTCGAGTCAGCATCTCGATCACTAAATTGTTTATGTTATAATAATTTTACTAACCTTTCACATTTTATTTACATTTCCACTAACAATTATACCACATAAGCTATTTTACCTTTCTAAACATCATATTATTATGTATATAAAAAGCGTTAATTTATTAAATAAAAACATTCATCACTCAACCTGTGTTTGAATCACTCCAACTCCATCTCCGAGAAGACAGGCTAACCAGGCAGCCTCGGGACTGGCAGCAACAGTACCAGTCCCTCATTACCACCAGCGGCAGGTCAACTTGGCGACCGCCAGCCGTAACTTCCCTGGTACTTGGGAACCGGCACCTCCGCCCGTGGTGAGTCAACTCGGCGACCTCCACCCCGAACGCCCCGTACTAGACTAGCACCGGACTCCGCCACCACATCCAGAGCAGGCCATCAAGAGGAGGCCTGCCAAACAACGGACTCTGTACATAACATTACAAGTTGTACACTATTAAAGAACGAGTTTTTATATTATGTTAATTGAAGGTTTAAGATACCCCATTTTAGTGTTCATTAAAAAGTGATTGCTAATTTTCATAAGATTATTTTGACATAAAAGATTGTCTAGTAGTACAAATACAAATATTGCCATATGAAAATTGATGTTTTTTAAATATTTTTTGAGATTGATTCTGTGTGCCCCAGTCGTTTCACTGTCACCCGTGCAGTGATCCAAAGTGACCCGTTCCCGGGTTACAGTGGATCATTTCTCTTTTTTTTTTAAAGTGCCTGTAACGTGTAAATTTGTATAACACACGCCATGAAATGGCTTTTACTTTATAGATTAGACATTCATATAACCATATAATTTCAGAGATGTATAATTTTGCCATAAACTTCAGAACAACACTTCTTTAAAAAAAAAAATGATTCACTGTTACCCAATCTCCCCTATACTATTATAGCAAACTTAAATTCTAAAGCTTGTGGGTTTGTTAGTGTAAATATGCCTACAGCTGTAGGTATGGGTGTTCCTTCGTATCTGTGTAAGGGTTTGTAGAGGACTCTTTGCAGAGTTCTTCAGTCCGTTAAATATTTTCAAATATAATATCAGTAAAGTCCGTTCGGTCAGTATAACATTATATTTTTAGTACCTGGAGTAACACAGGGTACTTGTATTATGTATTTCGTCAAAGTTACCTAGTGGTTGTAAATTCACGGGCTACAACCTACAACGCGGGGGTGTGTCGCTAAGCTAAGATAAGACAGTTTTTTGTTAGGCGATGGAGCCAGAGGAGGGAAGAAAATTTCTTCTGCAGTGCGTCTAGAAGGTATTGAAAATACTTGGGAAAATTACTTGACTGATATTATTACCTCGGCTAGTAATAATCCTAAGTATTTCCGGATGAGCGCTCGAAGACGGGTTCGGACGTGGAACCGCTCAGCAGGGCATTGGCATTGGTAAAATGTTGCGCCATTCTTCGAACCCGCTGCGGCCTGATATAGTCATCAACGTTGACCGTTGTTGATAGCGGACGCGGTGGGGTTGCAGGGGTAGGTATATCGCCTGTGTAGTGCGCCGCTCTCCTGTCTACTAATGGAGTACCTAAGTGACGAAGTCGACCATCTCCCCGTCACGAATTATGTAAGTACTTGACGGCAGAAAGGTTTCTAGGTTTCTTGTTACAGGTTGATTGTGGTTTAATGCTACCGGTGACGGGACATTGCCCAAACCTCAAACATTAAAATTTTCAAATTTTCAAAACATAAATATTGGTAACCAATTCACACACAACACCATCTGACCCCAAACTAAGCTAAGACTATTTATTTTCCAAAGGAAAAATAAATAAGTTTGTCGTCGTAGACTATTTGATTAACGGATCGATTCTTACAAGGAAATCAATTGTGAAAGACTTGTGTGTTATGTTTGATGACAAACTTGCGTTCCATAACCACTATGAATACATTGTGGAACGAAGTTCACGGTTGCTTGGCTTTATTTCGAGAACCACTAAGAGGTTTCGTCAAACAAAGAGTTTCCTGTATCTTTACTACACTCTCATCCGTAGTATACTGGAGTACAACTCATCAGTCTGGTTTCCTTTCTTCAATGTACACAGTGGTAGGATAGAGCTCATTCAAAAACGATGCCTAAAAATTATGAGTTACAGGTGTAGCATGGGTCGCAAGCTCCCATCCATCGTACAATGATCGTCTACAATATTTTCACGTTACCTCCCCTTAATATTCGTCGTAATTATATTGACTGTTGCATACGATCGTCCATTCTTCGATAGACTCACAGATTTCTAAAACAAAAGCAGATGGAACGTGCAGAACACAGATCCTTAGGTCCGGAAAGCAAATATTAAACGCCAAAGCAAATACAAACTCCAGTCAGTACGAAACTGACTTCCGTCTCGTACGGGAGTCCCGTGTGATTTTATGTTTTGTTTAAGATTATGCCGTCTTGTGTCATCAAACATTGCAAACATTGTTCCCAAAAATAAAAAAAGGAAATTTCATAGGAAAGTTTGAATATTTTTACTGGTATTTATTAAATTTAGACGATTTTATTTCGATTGATGAATAGAAACACAACACCTCAACGAAAATAGGTCAGTGTTGCTATACTAAATTGAAATCATTTTCCCTGAAGTTAAGGTAAAATATAGATTCCAATTTTGTTTTGAAGATACTCGTAGACCAAATTATTGATGAACATTGTATAATTCAATTTTAAGCCCTATTTTTATAATCGTTATTTTTTTTTATTTAATGTGAATCGATGCCAAGAACAAATCCTCGCCGTTACTAGGGTTAATAAAAATACTAATAGTGTTGATGAAAACTATAGTTATGAAACGAATAGATAAGAACAAATCCTCGCCGTTATAAAACGTCTCGTCTATGACCTGTGGATTCTAACTTGATCTGTGCAGTGCTGTTAGCATATATATATTTAATAATACGAACATATTTCTTTCTTACTTCTTGTTGAATTAGAGCCTCCCAAAGCAGATTGTGTTTGATTGAGTCGAAAGCTTTATTGTAGTCGACAAATGCAATGTATAGGTCTTTCCCATACTCTTGAGATTTTTCTATTAACTGTTTTAATACATGCATATGATCAATAGTTGAAAACCCTGCTCTAAAACCAGCTTGTTCAATAGGCTGTTCTTAATCTATAGTCCTTGATATTCTATTTAGGATCAGCTTTGAAAAAAAATTTGTAAATGTTTGACATGAGGCTAATAGGTCTATAATTTTCAATAACGTTTCTGTCTCTTTTTTTGTAGAGCAAGTTATTAACAAGAAATCCTTGCATTACATATTATCGGTGTAATAATAAATTATTTAAAAATAATGTTTTATGCGTTTATTATACGTGAAAATTTCCAAAGCTTAACAACACATATTAAGGCACATATTGGTGGGATGCAAGGTGCTCTTTAATGGGGGTCATTACTCACGGCGCCATGACAGAGTACTTGAAATCATACGTGAAGCCATGAGCCTTTCAGTAGCTAGAGCCCAAAAGGGATTGACGACAAACAAAAGACAAATTAACTTTGTAAAAGAAGGCTCAACATCAAACTCCAGGAACAAGCCTTACTCAATCCTGGGTACAGCACCTGATTGGACTATTTTAATGGACACATATGAAAAGCACTACAAAATCCCAGACGATGTGGGTGTTTCGTCATCAAGACCGGACATTTTCCTTTTTTCTAGAGCTACAAAACGCATAGTCCTTGTAGAACTTACCGTACCGTGGGAAACTAATATACCTAAAGACCACGCGATGAAACAAAATAAGTATTACGACCTCCTAAACGAATTAACAAAAACGGCTATGTAGTTAGTTTATACGCTGTAGAAGTGGGAGCGAGAGATATACCAGCAAAATCTCTATAACCTGCTGAAAGACCTTGGCTTATCCAGAAGTGCAGTAAGTTCTATACTAGAACGAGTATCTAAAGCTGCACTAGTAGGCTCATATCAGATTTGGCTGGGCAGGAAAGAAAGACGAGTATTGAAGGTGAGTGTTGATGTACGTCAGAAAGGGACCCCTTAAACTACGCCCGAGTCACAAGTCTCGGGGTCTACTCCGGGTTTTCTCTCTCTGCCACACGATGGACCCGGCACCCGCACGGTGAATCCATGGAATGCTAAGAAAATCGTCTCAACAATAGTGGGACTTTTTTCTTAAGACTGGGAACATTACACGCACACCAACGTGAGTAATTTGACAACGTCTGTGAGAGCTGTCACGCATACATAACTAATGACTGGCCTCACAGTGTTGTTCACGAAGGTTTCATCTGTTTAGAAATCTGTGGATAGACTCCCCAACCCTTCTTTCTCTTTAAAATTTTAATACACGTTTCCGGTCTCGTAATCGTAATTATAATATCTTCAGTTTGTAAGAGTCACCAATAATACTTATAGTCTTATTATAATCCCATAGTCAGAATGAGTCGCCAATACAACGCAGTCCTTGTCTCCATTTGACCATTGATATTTTTCACTTTTACAAAGAAATTTTACATTTTAATTTAATAGAATAACCCTGTTGTGCTTACCTACTGTAAATACTATTATGAGTTTGTTTTATATTATTTGTTTATACATTTTATCTTAATAGGACCTTTATTGTGTTTTGTAAAGTTTTCTTTCCTATAAATTTGGCTAGTTAGTCGTTTCATGTAGGTACTTATCTACCTAAGTCTGTATCTAAGTAATGTCATCTACCTTCATGTATACCTATGTACTTATCTGTTGTGTTGTATGTATGTTCTATGTTTATATCTTATTTATCTACTGTTTTAAAGCATGTTAGTTTTAAGTTCAGATCTGTTGGCCTAATTTTCTTTATGTATTATCTCTAATTTAATATTAATAATTATTATCAAACCACTAAACAAATGTTGTTTCTAGGCCCATATAGTTTGGAATGTAATACAGTTGGTTACAGTTCTGTACAGTATACTCTTATGTTACAGTTTGTGTTTATTACATTATGTTTTACCTATGTGCTCATTTAATGAATAAATAAATCAATCAATCAAATTATTTTATTGCCTAAAACTATGTAGGTACACTGGATGTTCCCTTATGAAAAAGTATCAACGGATTACCCATTGAATTTGTGTGCAATATTCGCATTTGCAATGGAATAGGATTTCTTTATTGTAACTTCACAATTTGGATACGGAAATAAAGAGTAAGCCAAAATTGAGCAAAAAATTTAAAAACAAATTTTCGGACTTTGACAGCTCATCAAGTAATAGTGAACTGTCAAACCTCAATGTCGCAGTGGGGTGACCAGTTTTATTAAAAATGAAATAATTTAGTCAATGAGAATATAGTGGAGTTGTAAGTACTATATTATATTCAGCATTTTTTTTCTTTTATAGGGATAATTTTGACCACCATCTGATCTCGCCTGATTTTAAACGACAATACGGTCCACAATGGAACGATCTTATTGCAAAATTACCTTCTTAATTAGTTTTACGCAATAAATAATAACTTTTAGGGGAACAACAATTTGTTCCATGTCTTTAGGTACTTTGGTTATTAGCGGTGGTGCGTAAAAGTAAAAATATTGGCAGTCATAGAAACTGTTGATACAAGTAAAAACATATAAACTCAGTATTTGATAGCTTACTTTGGAAACTCCAGAAACCTGAACGTTAAAATATAAGGCGTGGCCATGAACATGACCCATCGGAAATACTGACACATTTCTAGATGGCCAATGGTCATGGTCCCGAGCTTACCCGAATATTTCTTATCATTCCCAAGCGTGACGCTAGAATTCAATTCACAGCCCACGAACAATCTGCCTGTGCTGCGCCAAAATACGTTTTCACTTCAAAAAGAAGTTAAAAACCACACAGACACTCCATCTTAATTTTATAGTTGAAAACTTATTTTGGCACGCCACAGACAGATTTTTCGTGAGCTGTGAATTGAATTACTAGCGTCACGCTTGGGAATGATAAGAAATATTCGGGTAAACTCGGGACCCTGGCCATTGGCCATCTAGAAACACTTCAGCATTTCCCATTGGCCATTGATTGGCTGCCGCATTTCTAGATGACCATCCTCATAGCCACTTCCCCCGGTTTCACCCGCGTGGTTTCCAAAGTGAGCTATAAAATTCTGAGTTATAAGTTTTCACTGCTATCGGCAGTTCCTATGACTGCCATTTTTTTTTGTTTTAGAAACTAATCTTAATAAATCAGCATGTGATGTCTTTACATTGGTTGATGTGATATTATCACTAAATGCAACATCTACGCCGAATGACACCGGTGGTGCGATAGAACTATTTTAACAGATTTTTGTATTCGTCTGTTCTTCCGAGCAAACCACATTAAAATGATGTCTAATCTGATTTTAGCTATGCCATTGCTTCGAGCGTTTCTATTGAATTTTTTCGTCAAATATACCAACTTGTATTGTTTGTCGCGGATTGTCCAGCTTGTCTATTGTAAATCGTTTAACAAAGAAAGGTCTCATCTTGTCAGTTTGTATTCTCAATCTGAGGGACCGCATTAATTACTCTACCCTTTATTCTAAAAAAGTTGTTCAAGCCAGTTTTCAATGCGACGTTGTTGATAAATGCCAATGTACGCGTCAAATATAGTTTAGAATTTTGCTAGAGGTACCATTAATGTTCCATTTTGTTACAGTCATTTTTTATAAATAAAACATAGGCGAAAATGAGAAATATCTTTGACAAGTATAATTACATACTAAAAACGTTTTATTGATGGATAAACTGCGGAATACGCATTTAAAACTAGACATAAACGAGCACCATGTATTTTGAAACTCGTTTAGCTGCAGTTACTAAGTGTTTTAGAAAATCATAAAAAAATAAACTGGTCACACCCAAAAATGTAATGGATGGCGAGAGAACTTGTTGGACCGATGCTCGACGGTGTATTTTTATTTATCATGCCCTAAATACTGTTTATTTATAATGAACGAACATTAATTATATCAGTGCGTGTTTCGTGCTAACGATTTGTGAACGGGACTGGCGCAATTATGTTCAACGTCAATAAGCTATGTCTGTTTTCGTGCCTGTGTGTTATTGTTATTGTCGTGCTTTATTTCCAGGCCGAAATAGCACGACTCGATGACAATTATCGAAAACTTGGTAAGTGTTACCTATTTACTATCTATAAACTAGCGGAAAATTACTTCTACCATCATTTGAAGTCTTCAATACTCGCTAAATCGGTAATTTAACCTAGGAGTATTTTCGTGTCTTCGAAGTTGTTTTCCTTCATGTTTCTAAGTGAAATATCTAGAAAACTTTCGTTTTTCTACTACTGTTACGTTCCACTGCATATTATATAGCAATATGTGCTTTAAATTGCAGAATATAGACTGTCACAGACACATACAGAATCTCGTCAATTTTTCCCGAAAGCGTTGGAAAAAAATGAAGATGACACTGTGGTTATTTACAACCGAGTCCCGAAGACCGGCTCCACAAGTTTCGTCGGCGTGGCCTACGACCTGTGCAAGAAGAACAACTTTAAAGTTCTACATATCAATATAACTGCAAATAGACATATCATGTCGCTCAACAACCAGTATAAATTTGCTCAGAATGTTACCAAATGGAATGAAATGAAGCCAGCTCTTTATCACGGCCATATGGCGTTTTTGAATTTTGAAAGGTAAGAAACTGTTAGGACAAAAAGTGAGGATGGATTATGTGAAACAAGACAAGAATAGGAGCGGTGTTAACTCAATTTCAGTGAATGATTGAGATGAATAGAGGAATCATTTGTATTATACTGATCTTGACATTAGGATAACGATACGTGAAAGATGATGGAGGAATAGCAAAGGCAAAATTGCAACCATGAATCTCCTATATAACCCCAGTCTCATAATTGTTTATTTGAGTAATGTCCAAAAGTGTAAAACAGACCAACAGGCTATTCTGCATATTGATAATACCTTAATTCGTAAAATGAATAATCTGTAGTAGCAAATTTCATAGGGGCCATAAAAACAAAATTTTTTTTAGGAATTATCAGAAAAAATAAAAAATCCCTTTAGATCTTGTGTTTGTTATCAACTAATAAAGACTTAATTAAATAAATTAAATACCAGTTACACAATAGATTTTAGTTGTGATTTAGTGGACCCTGTGTAATTTACCTATTAAAGTGAGTTAGTCGTTTTGGAAATTAAGATATCGATATAGCATACCCTGAATGGCCAGTTTCAAACAGTGTTCAAAAATTGTGAAATCAAATAATATTCCTAAGCTAATTTACATGTATACAACAGGTTTAAAATCTGCCTCGAAATCAGTTTTTTGGTGATGATATCACCAAAGAATATTCCAACCTTGATACCTTTTACATCAGAAAAAGAACATAAAATAATAATCAAAATATATATTTGTTTTTAAAATATTGATTAAAAACATGAATACCTATTTCTCGAAGGACAAAGTCTGTATTTAATGCTTATTCACTGTCAGCGAAATGTACAAATAAAAATGTAAAATTTATTTATAATCAAATAAAAATATTTACCCCTCTACTTATGCATGAACCCTGACAAGGAACTCTGAAGTCATATAACACTTGACAGTTTTCTGTACAATAATTATTTAATACAGTAAAGTAGTCATTTCAAACTTTGAAAATGTATACAATAAGTGTGACGACAGGTCCTGCAATTATATTATTTGAAATAATGACAGTATTTTAAAATATAATAAAATATGTACCAATTTTAATTTTGATATTTTTTAGTTTAACTTACTTTATGATCATTCAAAGATGGATGGGCAAATCCATTTTAAAAGTTCGAAATGATTATAAAATGTATTTACCATTAGATAACCCATTCAATTTCAAGTTACTTTTGTTATGAAACCAGTTTTCTAAACGCAATATTTACTATAGCTACCATACAAACTTTACGTGTGACGCATAGAAAATACGACAGTGTGGCGTCGTTTCTGTAGTGATTTGTATGAAGCATTTTTGGGAGAGTCCAAAATTGTGATTTTAAAATCGTGATATCACGGGAAGTTTTTAAGATAACAAAGTAATTATTTCACCTATGTTTCAATTATTTAGGTAGCCTTTTGATGGCACATTAAATAAAAAATGTGTCAATATGCATATTTGTATGCTCTTTCTTTTGTTGTTATTATTTATTAATTGACATGTAAATTGTACATTTATAAATAAAGTATTTTGACTTTGCACTCCAAGTCCCAGTAGGAATTTAAAGTTTGTTCTTTATGAAGTCAGTTAAAATCCGAGCCAGAATCTACAACATCATAAAAAAAAAAATATTTTAATTCCAGGTTAGGAACAAATTCGAAGCCAATATTTATAAATTTAATCAGAAAGCCGCTGGACCGGCTGGTCTCCTACTACTACTTCCTGAGGAACGGAGATAACTTCCGGCCGCACCTCGTCAGGAAGAAGCACGGAGATAAAATGGTAACTACTTTTATTATCATATCCAACTATAAATAGTTGTATTCTCTAGCTGTACTGTATCATGTAATTTAAATTACATTTATTTTATACATTACTAGCTGTTCCCTGCCACGCTGCGCTGTGGCACATTGTGATGCGAAAATTAGATAAAAACAATCCTTGATGCGGATTATATATCATTCTAAAATTTCAGCTCGATCTGTGCAGAACTTTTTGAGTTTTTGAAGCGTACACAAACCAACATAACATTTTTATGAATAGAGATACTGGCTCACTGGCGACTTGGTAATTGAGGATGTTATATTTGCCGATCAAGTAAATATGATGTGAAAGAAAAGATTTAAGGGAGTGCCCATGCAAATACAAAACAAGGTTAGAAATCCCTAACAGCTTGCTGTCAAGCTCACATTGCCTGTCAGTTTAAAATGCTTGAAACGGTACCGAACCTGGGATCTTGGTGGCACTGACTGAAATAATTTTAAGAAGAAGCCAGAACCAGCTTTTAATATATTAATGTAACAGTCATTCCTATAAGGAACATCTCCTGGCAAAAGCCACAACAACACGTCTCCTCATATTTGGAAGGACAGATTGCATGATAAAACAGAGAATATATTATATACATATATTTTTAATAAAGAGTGCAGGACATGTGCCCGATGGTAAGCAACATACCTGCCACATAACAGCACAGTGACACGCAGCTATTGGAACATGAAGAGTCCAAATCATTACCTGGCACTGCACTGCGCTCATCACCCAGATATCTAAGATCTCTAAGCCCTGTAATTTCTCTAGAAACATTGCCCTTCAAACCGGGAACACAGTAATCAGTAATGTTTGAACATTACTGCTTGCCGGTAGAGTAACTGGTAAAGGTGTGGTACTTCTCCAGGCGGACTCTGGCAAGAATCCTACCAGTACCATATGATGGAAACAAAATATAATGAGAAATATAGTATCGCTACATTTTCTGTCTAAAGGCTCACAGATGTTTTGTTGTATTTTAATGAACATCTCTGGTATCTGGTATAGAATAAGCTGAGCAAATACTTCACTTTTCATTAAATGTGTTGTATTGACAACTTTTTTGAGGAAACTGGTGTGTTCAAAGAATCTTTCGAGGTCATGTGTCTGAGTGATTCATGTATCATATGTACCTATATATTTGTATAAGTATTATGTCAGTATATCACCATCTAGGTCAACGTGCGTCATCTTCGACCACACCGTCGCTTACCATCAGGCGAGTTGGTGGTCAAACGCGGACTTATACGCGATAAAAAAAAAAAAGGTCCTATGGTTAACTAGTTTGGGGCTGCATAATGATGTTTGAGAAATATCCACTGATTTTATGTTTTTATTTTCAAAACTCAACACACACACAGCACATTTTACTGCCCGATGACCGCGTCTCCGCCCGCGTCGATATCGGTTCTCGCGACCAAATCATGAAATATTTTTTGTTGTTATTGAACAAATATCATTATACTTTAGTTAATGGATACAATAGATTGACAAGTTGTTAGTTAAAACCTTTCTCTGAGAACCACTATCCATTGGTGAAAACAGTATGAAAATCGGTGCTGTAGTTTCGAGTTTATCGCGAACAGACAGACGCGGCAGAGGACTTTATTTGTGTAGTGTAAACATACCTACCTCAGGTCAAAGAAACAGTGCATTAATACTTAATGTTAGCTTCAAATGAAACATTAAAAGAGTCATTGTTTGTACTGTATATTATATATTTTAACTTAGCAGCATTACACACATGACTTCGGAATGACACTGGCGCGTGTGGGATTCAAACTAGGAGTTCCGTATCGGCATTTCTGCTGAGTAGACCAACCGTTACTTAACCGAAAACTCCCACCCATTCTTTGTTTAAATAGGTACCAAGACGCGACTATTTCAACAAGTCAGGACAACATCTAATAGATTATAAATACAAAACATGGTAACTCTGTAAAAGGAAATCAGCAATGACCTACATTTCCAAGCAAATTACCAGTTAATGCCACCGCAATTTGAACTAAATGTCCAAGCAATATGTGTTATTATTTCATGGTAGTTGTAGCTCATTAGTGATCGAGACATGTGCGTAATGTTTTATTTTATCTCGGGCAGAATGTGTTGATAAAACATCTTGAGATCTTGAAACTGAGTCACAACAATATTACATTATTTGCGTCTTTGTACTTATTATATCAGCTGGCTGTGCTATGCTAAGTTTGGGGCTAGATGATGATGTGTGAAGAATATACACCAGTATCCCAGTAATATTATAGATGTCAATGTTTGGATGTTTGTTGCTCAATCACGTCGGAACGTCTGATCGGATCGGGTTGAAATTTGGAATACAGATTATAGTCAGGAATAGGACATAGGCTTATTATCAAGAGGAAATAACGTCACCAGTGCGAGTTAAATCCAAAAGCCGATCCAGCATTGGCTCCAAGGGGGGGGGGGATTGATATAATAGCTCTGGCGGGAAGTTGGGCGGTTACGAAATGATAGCTCCGGGATCGAATCCAGACGGCGGCTCTTTGTTTTCAAGTTTCTTCTTTTTTTGAGATATTCTATTACTGGGTGCCCTTTATCTGTATCTAAGTATACTCAGTGGTTAAACCGAGCAAAGCTCGGTCACCCAGGTACTGTGTTATTAATTAGTAAGTGTGGAGCTAGTTGTGTGGGAGGTCCGACAATATTCATGATTAATTTCAGACGTTCGATGAATGCGTCGAGAGGAAGCAGCCGGACTGCAACCCTGAGAACATGTGGCTGCAAGTGCCTTTCTTCTGCGGGCACGCTGCCGAATGCTGGTAAAAATATTTTTTAAATAATTATTGGTTGGATCTTGACCATTATGACAATGACCTGAGGCGATAATGCAGTCTTCGACGGAGCACGCTAACGTACTAGAAACAGACTTGACTTGAAGACACCAAAATTGTAACCATCGGGGAATACTCACTCAGGCAAAACATTACCTACTGTGTTCCGGTTTGAAGGGCAATTTTTCCAGAGAAATGACAGGGCTTAGAGATATAACATCTTAGATCTCTGGGTGATGAGCGCAGTGCAGTGTTAGGTAATAATTTGGACTCTTCATGTTCCAATAGCAGCGTGTCATTGTGCTGTTATGTGGCACGTTTGTTGCTTACCATCAGGCACATGTCCTGCTCGTCTCCTCACTTATTATTAAAAAAAAAGGCGGTCTAGACGTTCTTATTTCGAAAGTGAAGTCAAACATAACATCGTTTGAGTCTTTGGACTCGATCATGAATCGACTAACCATTATCATTATCAACAGCTCTAGGTATTTCATGGCTGGGCTTAAATTTCCATTATACTGGCTTGAGGAAATCCATGGTTCTGCACGATTCTAATCCTAGCAGTCAAACTCAAAACAATATTGCTTATAGTACCTAGTGTCATTGAGTTCTCTGTTATTTTGCAAAATGGCTTATGAAATAGGGAATATGCATGCATTTTTTTATATTTTCAATTCACTTTTTACATTACTAAAAGAAAAAATATAAATACTCTTGTAAATGTACAAATTGATTTTTAAAATAATATTTAAAATATCGATATAATTTGACCAGTTTAAACGGCGCCATATTTCCCGCGCCTGCATGACGTCACAGGCCACGACCTGTGTTTGTTTACTACAAGTGTTGCAGTTACTTTGTACCGATTTTTGAGTTGTGCTAGCTAATCAAACGATGGAGAACACGACTTTTCTCTCTAACACTACTAGCTCAGTACGAATATCGACACCGTTAAAGCAGAAACATGTCATGTGACGTCACATTTGGTTTCGACCAATAGTGATGCGTTTCGCAAACTTGAATTTCCCGCGCCTATTTTGCACTTTTTAAATAATATTTTTTATAATTAATAACTAACTAAATAATAAAATAATTGTTTTGGCATAATGGCGGAAGATTAAAGATTCTACGAAAAAAAATCAAGACAATTTAAACTACATGCATATTCCCTATTGCTATCCCTCTGTCTATTATTTCACTTCTAATTAGAGATAGAGGGAGCTATAGCAATGCAGTTACCAATTTGGCTGCCGTATTATGTTTTCTACTAGCTGTTACTAAGTTTACTAGCTCGCGCCCTTCGGTTTCACCTGTTGCACCACAGGCTAAAGCAAGGTTTTCAAGTAGCTTAGGTATGTGGTATTCACATTATTTTTCACCTACGTTAGTGTAAATTTCCTTATCCTATATCCATCCATCTCCGCGCTGTTTCGTGTGACTCATCTGTAGAAGTTAATTCTAAAGTAGTTTGTAAAAATTTGAAAATAAAGTCTACTCAAATGGAGCGGCGCGGCGTCCGTACGCCGCTTGATGTGCGGTCCTGGGGGCACTGGGTGTATTTGAAGGTAGAGGTGATTAAAGAAGAATGTATTATTCTATTCCAGGGTGCCAGGCAACCCCTGGGCGCTGGAGCAGGCCAAACACAATCTAGTCAACCACTACCTACTGGTAGGACTCACCGAAGAAATGCTCGACTTCATAACACTACTCGAAGCGACCCTACCGCGCTTCTTCAGAGGCGCCACAGAATACTACCTAAACAGCAACAAGTCCCACTTACGACAGACCAGCGCCAAAATCGAGCCCAATCTATCCACCATAGAGAAAATACAAGAATCGTCCATTTGGAAGATGGAGAATGAGTTGTATCAGTTCGCGTTAGATCATTTTAAGTTCGTGAAGCGGAAACTACTCGTAAAAGAAGCTGATAATGTGTCCCAGATCTATTTCTACGAGAAGATACGGCCTAAATGATTGTGGGTAGATAGAAAAATACGTAAGTAGTTAACGGTTATCATTCCGAGATGTTCTGGTTCGAGAGGAACTAATATATGTCTGGTTTCACTTTGTCTAAACTAGTGTTGGTGAATAAAATCTCTACGCGATATACGAATACCTAGCGTGCCGTGTTGTTACGTGACAGGAAATTTGAGGTTAATAATTGATTTTGCGGTTACAAAGAGTGGGCAACACAGGATTACGCAGACCCCATTACTATTGCGAAAAGATTGCGTTCTATTTATCATTATGAAAATAGTTATACTATAAGACCAATCTCCTACCTACCCACCTTTTTTACCACATCTGAAAAGTTATATGAGTGTATGAAGTAAAAGCATAGTGAACTCTATAGATAGTTGAATATACTAATAAATTACATGGTTTGTGTTACCTTATATTATTATGATTTCTGGAAGATTCTATATTTTACTATTCTTGTTTTACTGATGATTTTGTATACGACTTTTTTTCTTACAACTATTATTGTTTTTAAGATCATATAATCTGGTTAGAAAATCCAGATATATAACATTTGCGTAACGCGTATAGAAAATATTTTATTCGGGAGGATACACAAAATTTGGGTTCGTTATCCTCGCACTGCCTTTATATTTCAGTGTGAACGAACACTCGCACATATTGGCTTTGTGAAATGTGTGAAAAAAAAGCAATGCTCTAGGCATCGATATAGACCAGTGGGTGTGCCCTAAACTTCAGGCGCGCGAAATTATGTCATCGTTGGGAAAAATGAGCTCACTCTTTCCGTTCTAGTCGGTTGCAGGAAGCGGTGAACGCCGCACGTTTTTACTATCACTATTCGTTGTCAACAACCAAAATAAGTAGATCCACGACATACCTCGCCGCTAGTGATTCTAGGGGTCAGTAGATTGGTAAGCCACTTACACTACACACATAGACGAAGTGTAGTACCAATTTCAAGGTGCTAAGGGCACATCCAATGATTTATATCGGTGGCTTTAGGAATACCAACGTACCTTTGCGTCATTATGATATTTAATGTAATTTGTAGTGGTAGGACTCCTAGCAGAGTCCGCTTGGAGAAGTACCACACCTTTGCCAGTTATTCTACCGCCAAACAGTAATGTGAAAACATTACTGTGTTCCGGTTTGAAGGGCAATGTTTCCAGAAAAATTACAGGGCTTAGAGATATAACATCTTAGATCTCTGGGTGATGAGCGCAGTGCAGTGCTAGGTAATGATTTGGACTCTTCATGTTCCAATAGCTGCGTGTCACTGTGCTGTTATGTGGCAGGCATGTTGCTTACCATCAGGCACATGACCTGCTCGTCTCGTCACTTCCTATAAAAAAAAAGCAGTAAGTAGTTTTCAATGCTTTTACCTTTTATATATTGATATTCCCATGTATAAATAATACTTACGGTTTTTACGATTATAAAAGTATCAGCTTCTGGTCCCCATATTGTAAGCTTTACTTAGTTTGGGGCTAAAAGATGTAGTGTGAGATTTTTTCCATCGATATTAATTTTTGCATTAAATTAGATGAAGTGAAACTGGACGCAATTTAATTATTTATGGAATATTATCGTAGTTAGACTGATGTTAGATCAAATTATTCGATTATTTATTCAAAGCACTACGTAGGCCTCAAATACTTATAGATTTAGTTCCTTGTAACTGTAGGTAGATAGACAATTATGCTCACCTTGAATCAAATTAGAAAAGACATTGGTTAATGCTTCTTTGACTAACTTTATATTAAGTTCTGTTATATATTTAGTAATCTGTATATTAGTAAACCAATCGTTTTAGTAATAAGTTGGCAAGAGTAAAAAAAGCTGACAACGAAGCGTTTTTCAAAACCTGTCAAAATAGTTCTCGATTGATTGGTATTGCAATTTGGTAAGCATACGTCAAGTTTAATAATTTGACATTTTCACCCATCTTCCTTTCACATCTGTCATTCTGAAAACGCTTTATTGTTTAAAGCCAAATCTGCAGTTTTTTGACGTTTTAATATCGAAATAATGTGGAGACACTGGTAACGGCACAAAGTGTGTGAGTCGCCAAAATAAGTATGTAACAACTTGTGTCGTGCTTATGGTTATGTATGGTTTGGAATACGGAGGTTAGTATTTATTAATAACATTTATTAAGCTATTTTTCATTTTACAGTATCAGAAATACAGTAAATGTCAACTTTAAAAATGTTCATGTGCAAGGCTACTCCAAAGTTCTAATTTTTAAAAGGTGTACTAAATACCAACACAGATACATTTTACTGTGAACCCACTCTGGAATCTGGAAAAAAACTTATTTGAACATAGTAAAATTTGTTTGTAATGAAATAAATAATAATACGCCTTTCGGTTTGTAACATTCTATTTGCATCTTTATGAGGCGAGTTTAGAATTCAATTCAGAAAAAAAACACTTCATATATCGTATTCCATTACGCCATAGGTGGCATTAATTTTTAATTTTATAAGGAAATCTGAAAAGTATACGTCAAAGTGAAAATTTTGAAATAGGTTTTCACCCATCTGTTATTCAAATCTGTCATTCTAAAAACGCTTCATAAGTTTGCAACTTTTTACAGAAACACAATTATTTTTTTAATAATATTAACTGACTTGTATTCATTCCATTGATCCATACTAAACATATACATTCGTCTGGCGAACATTGTTTGAAACGATCACGTTTGTTTGCTACACTTATCACTAATTACGGGATATGTACTGTGGCTATATACCTATTATGCATGAGTCGCAGTCGATTTGTATAATTAGCCGTATTAGAAAATGCCGAGCCGTTTTAAAAATACTGCTGTTTTGCAAAAGTTAGCGATAAGCCGGATTGTCATTACAGTACGATCTACAATATGCGGGAACACCATGGCACTGTTTTTTTTAAAGTTAGCCATTGTGTTTTACGGTATATTAAACCAGCCGACTGCGACATAATATACAGCATCGAAGTGTCACAAAATCGTACCAACCTATTATCATCATTATTATGCTGTAATTTGTGATAATAGCGCAAAAATAAACGTTATAAACACAATATACCCGCAATAATAATACTATAATAATTTTAATAATATTCTTTGCTACTTAATAATTGTGATATTTTGAAGTCCATCCAGCGACTTGTTGACTCATTGAAATGATATGAATATTTTATGTTACTCGTTATTATTTGCTAGTGTCGTTCGTTTTAACTATTGAAATGCTATTTGATGTTGGGACCATTTATGGAATGGGGGTTGAGGAAATAAAACGCATTTATCACTATACTATATAGTACGGCCATTTTCGGATGAACCATCCCAACTGTGGGCGAAAGTCAGGGCATATATTATGTAAGAATACGTATGGATGCAATGTAAATGCAAATAGTTTTCAAAAACCTTGCTTTTTTGCTTTTTGCTTCGATAGATGACGCTGCGGCTCGAAGTCATAGTGGCGTAGTTGTAAAAACGTCCGTTTCTCGATTGTAGCGTAGATTCCGATGCCGATGGCACATCTGAGTATCTTTGAAGTGCTGATGTTTAGATTTGTTTTGACGGCGAGGGAAAACATGGTTAAGATCGTCGAGTTTTAAAATTTCGAGGCTATTCATGTCATGTCATTCATGTCATCCGCCGACCCGCACTTGATTAGCGGGTGGATTGTCGTTCACTCATTCTCTTTGAGAGAAGACCAAGTCCCAGTTATGGGAATATAAAGTGGGCTGTGTATGATGGATAACGCTTTAAAATTGCAAATGTCAGTGTGAAGTAAATTCTAAAATAGTTTGAAAGGTTTATCTATGTTTGGAATCCTGTAATTTGTCAATGTTGATTGACTCGATTCAACCCTACCTAATTTTTGTTTATATTTGCTTATTCGTGTAAATGATCCAATTTCGGGACCTAACTTCAGATATTAACATCCCAAAATGCCCGTACTACATACACTATGTAGAAGCTTACATTATTATCCTCACAGTTCCTAACTTATAAATCTTATAACTTATAAATCTTATCAACGAAACCAGTGCACTGCGGTCCTTATGCTAACGACACCACTATGTACTAATATGGTTCACCATCAGAGAAATCAAATTATTCGTTTTAAATTGTTAACTTTTAGAACCATTAAAATAATATATTAATAATGAATATTATTGATGACGTTTTGATTGAAAATATATTTTACTATTAGGTAATGGTTGAAAAAAAGCTTATTATAGAAATATTTTATCTGATACGATTCCAAGTTGGTGTTGTCTCACAATTTCCCAGTGGTGTCGTTAGTATCACACCTTCAACTTTTATTATGGTGTCAATTCTGAAGTCACATCTTAAAATTAATGAAATATCGCTTATTATTTTTAAAATATAATTTTACAAGTAAACATCCCATTAATCCTACTTCCTACTAACATTATAAACATCAAAGTTTGAATGTTTGTTGCTCAAGGACGTCGTAACGTCTGAAATTCAATCAGGTTGAAATTTGAAACTCAGCTAAATTAGTCTTGAAAAACACAAACTACTTTTTATCCCGAAAAAATAACGGGAACGGAAACTACGCGATGTTCCACGTAGTTGACGTTTTAAATAAATACACGGGTACACTCCGCGAGGCATAAGCTGAGCTTTGCATTTGTGTGAGTGTACATGGATAGTGTAGGTGTGACAACCGGCCTTAGGCGCGGCGCCATTCTGTCTCGCTGCGCTCCTGCCTGATTGGTGATCACTCACACTAATGCAAAGCTCAGCCTATACCTCGCGGACAAAATTTCAAGCTCCTGCCTGATTGGTGATCACTCACACTAATGCAAAGCTCAGCTTATACCTCGCGGAGTGTAACTCACGTTTGATATAGTCAGTCCAGTCCGACTCAAGTTTCGATCGCGTCCGGCGATCTTTTTCAAGTTGTGTGCGCATGCGTGTTCGCTGCTCGTTTAGCACATAGTATTTTATTAGCGTAGTAGTTGCCGTTGGTGGTTATTTTTCGCGATAATTTTGGAATTTAAAATGTGCTTTCAGAATTGGGTCTTTTTGCCAAAAAAACGGCCGAATAAAACTATGTGTAAAGCTCGGCCTAACTTAACTAACTACCCTATAAAATAACGCTATTAATTTATAATATACTCAATTGTAGATAATTGTAATATAAGCATTTAATAGGTATATAAGTGAACATGTTCTTCCATTTATTCTATAAGTAATCAAATGTTTGTACATATAACAATGTTAGGATTTTAATCTAATACTTATGAACTTAGCTAATCGTTTTATGTTATTGTGGATTTTTTTAATAATTTAACTTGTTTATTAAATAATGAAATGCCCCTTTTAAAATACCAAACTTAAGACGAAACTGAAAAGTTTTTAAAAGTCTTTTTAAAAAAAATACGTATTTTTTTGGCACGTTAAATACTATAGTAGAATAAATTGCGAATATTTGTCATATGTCAAAATGGGTATTCTATTTTTGAAGACTATAATTAATGAAATGTGTTGTTAAAGTTGTATTGGGTTATGAACATTGTGAAAACTCTGGCCTTAATGAGAATTGCAGGTACTTATCTCGTTGTTTATTTTACTTGCTCGGAATGTTAAGTTTTATCGCATAGAAGATCGATGCTTCACACTTAAGCTGTTGAATCAAAATCGTGGCTATGGAGATCGTTTCAAAGATAAACATTGTATATGAAATCGTAATTTCTGGTTATAGTTTTGTAATGTTTGCTTTTAACCAAACATGTAATGTAATGTTTGGTTTTGTTATATTTGGTGTATGTATATTTTTTAAATATACAAACACCAAATATAACAAAATTTTGATTTACCAAGTATCACGATTTTGGAGACAACAACTTATGTGAGAAGCATCAAAATGTCTAAAATGTTTGCTCAATGCACTTCGTTATCTTATCTGTGTAACCTTTTGCAAGTAAATTGAAATTAAGGTTATGAAGGTGGCCAATGACTATAGTGCGTATATCTACGGAGGCATCTTATATCGAAGGAGATTTTTTAATTATTTCGTTTGGAGCTTTGTTTTCAAAATTATTACATTTACTTGATAAGCTTTACTACAGTAGAACCTCGATAAGTTAAAGTCCAAAGGAAACAAAAAAAAAAATTAAGTTATAGAGGTTTTAAGTTATCAAGGGTTTTGATTTTGGGCTCTGATGGGAAGGGAACATATCATTTTTTGAAGTTATAGAGATTTTAAGTTACCGAGGTTTGAGTTATCGAGGTTCTACTGTATTACTATTGAATAACTTTAACTTTAGATCTTATCTGAACATTGGTTTTGGTTTTTTTAATTGCAATACAGAAATTATCTATATAACTTAGGGCGTCGTTAGAAGAATGTGGGCCTAAGTACGATACTGTGAAATTATTATTTTTAAAGAAGTACGTTCCGCACGAAATCGAAATTCAAATTATTTTCAATTACCTCCCCACTTAGTCCTATTTACACTAGACTAAATAGATAGTCATCGTTCCATCAAATTTCTAAAGTGGGAAAGTTATAATTGCATTCTGTTTTACGTCGAGTAAGAACGCGTTGTTGTCACCTATAGTATGGTATTGATAAAAAAAAATTTTAGAGTTTCAGTTCTATGTATGGGACACCCTAAAAAATTTAGTTTTTTCTATTTTTGTATCAAAATCTTAATGCGGTTCACAGATTACATCTACTTACCAAGTTTCAATAGTATAGCTTTTATAGTTTCGGAGTGGCTGTGACATACGGACGGACAGCCAGACATGACGAATCTATAAGGGTCCCGTATCTTGCCATTTGGCTACGGAACCCTAAAAACATCTCTATTATTTTATTGGTGTGGTGACACACCCACAAGCGATAAAGTCGCCATTTGCTGCAATATTTTTAGAGGTTATCTTTTTGTTTCGAAAGTGCACTAAAGAGTTTGACTATCTCAACTTTCACGCGAACCAATAAGAATTTTCTCCCTACGGAAAAGTTTTCACTTCTAATAAATCCATTTGAAAATAGGTTCCTAAAGAATATCACCACGCGTAAGTTTCGGCTAAATACAGGGTGACTGGTGCAGGACCGGCCATAGCAAAATCACGCATGGAGGAGGTTATATGCTACCTATTAAAGCTTACTTTCCCTAACTAAAGTTTTATAGTTTAGGAGATAGGTTAATTTTTAAACCTTTTTAAAATTTTCCCGAAATTTGACCTTAAAGCTGCTATAACTTTTTTTTTATTTAAAGTTCTAGTGAATTATTCTTTTTTTTTGTTAGCACAGACAAATGTTTGATCAAACCTATGTCGGAACTCCGCTTAAACAAGGACAAAAAAAAAAGATATTACGCTTGAAAAAGGAAAAATTACCGAAAATAATAACATTAAGATCATTTTATTTTTTAATAATTAAAAAACCACTAACTTTCAATAATTTATAAACTCTAAATAAACTTCTCTAGTTCATCACCTATCCAACGGTACCAAATGTATAACAAAAATGTACAAACTACATGTACATATCTAAAACCTCATCGTACAAACACACGTACTACAAAATGTGGATATTTAGCAGCTAGTAATTGATAGGATTTTCAGATTTCTAAAGCTAATTTAATCAATAATAGTAAACAAAATTTGGTCAGTGTTGGTATTAGTAATTAAATAAAACAAGTGCTTAATGGTACATTATTTATTTTGACGAATACAATGATACGAGTAAGAAAAAAATTGTGAATTGGAAAGATATCGGGCATTGAAAGGACATTGTTATTTTAGGTTCTGCTCAATTGCTGTCCGCAATTTCTAATACATGCCGACATCTCTTCCTAATTTCTGTCGTAGTTAAATTTAATCTAATCTCTTCTTTCATAATCACGAAAGCATCATTAATTTTTGTATCAACTCCTCTTTTGTGTTAATTTGTCCTTTATTGTAGACCAGCTCTTTGGCTCGACCCCAAACGTAGAAATCCAGAGGTGTTAAATCTGGGGATCAGGCCGGCCATTCAGTTGGTCCACCTCTCCCTATCCATGACTCAGGAAATGTGTTGTTGAGTAGTTCTCGGACTTCCAGCCTGAAATGCGCCAGGGCACCCATCGTGTTGAAACACAATGGGCATTTCGTCGTTTAAAACTTCCGACAGCAGATCAGGCAAGACGTCCATTAAAATTCTAGATAATTTTCCCCATTTAAGATGTCAGGTAGGAAATGGGGCCCAATGATAGTCCGACCAATCACACCGATCATCAACCGATCACAATCTGACGTCATGCTAAGGGACCATTGCCGCTGTTTGTTTAACAATAGTAACAATAAACCTTTACCTGAGTAGACCGGCATTTACAATAGAAATCACGATTTTTATAATTTAATAACTTTTGGATACAAATTTGGTACCGTTGGATAGGTGATGAACTAGAAAAGTTATTTATAGTAAAATAAATTATTGAAACTTAGTGGTTTTTAATTATTAAAAATAAAATGATCTTAATGTTTTATTTTCGGTAATTTTCCTTTTCAAGCGTAATATCTTATTTTTTATCCTTGTTTAAGCGGCGTTCCGACGTAGGTTTGATCAAACATTTGTCTGTGCTAACAAAAAAAAAAGAATAATTCACTAGAACTTTAAATAAAAAAAGTTATAGCAGCTTTAAGGTCAAATTTCGGGAAAATTTTAAAAAGGTTTAAAAATTAACCTATCTCCTAAACTATAAAACTTTAGTTAGGGAAAGTAAGCTTTAATAGGTAGCATATAACCTCCTCCATGCGTGATTTTGCTATGGCCGGTCCTGCACCAGTCACCCTGTATATTTAATCTACGTAACTATAAGTTTTTTTGCTGTGCGTTAATAAATTGTCGCGTCAATAAGGACCAAGGACCTGGAAAGAGGGCACAGGTTGATCACTTCCTACACAAAAGGAGGCGTAACTTGAAAAAGGTCGAATAGCTAACACACCTGTAATTTCTTATATTGACTCAGTTTAAGTCAACGAACTCAATGTACATTTTGTATTATTTAATTTGTTTGTGTTGTCCCGTGGAATTGTAATGGGTCTAGTGTTTGGTTGTGCGTTCAATCTCGTTAAGGATTTACAGCCCACATAGTAGCATTTGCAATTGACCCAACTTAGTTTTAAAAGAATTTATTAACTTATCTCGTTGAAAATATAAAAACAAGTTTTCATTCATCATTATAGCGGAACTAACATATGTCCTGTACACGCATCTTAAATAAATCGAATCCACTTGAACACAAAAGTTTCATTAAAATCAGTCCAACCGTTTAGGAAAAGTTTCAAAATCACGCACAGAAGATTAATGTTTAAAAAAATTGCTACAAGCTTCCTTTTTTGTCCAGTGTATGGTTAATTAGCTGCTGCCCGCGATTTAAACTTAACAGTTTTTTACTAAAATTTATTTCCGGCAAATACAATTCACGCAGACAAATCATTTCATTAGTATCCTATGGAAATCACTAATCTTAACGAGATAAAATGTGCATAATGTGTTTAATTAACTAGGTAAAAGGTAATGTACTTGCTACGTATTCAATTTCATTTATACCTGTTCAGCCGTAACATAGATAGGTACGTGGGAACAGACAAACTGACAAACACAAACATTAGTGTTATATGAAAAAAAAGTGTTGAATTTGTGCAAAGTTTGAAGTATGTATATTATAAAAGAGATAATACTCAAACTCATCTGCTTAAAAATGCTTAATGGTCTTTGGTACATAGTAGGTAGACTTTGTAGCAATAGCCATAATGCAAGTTTAGTCGATGCTAGAAAGAAGAATATTCGATAGTTGAGGTGAAAGAATATGATACTTGCATACAAACAAACAAGTCAAATCACCTTTTGAGCAGTCGAAAAAAATGTGCCCCATAGTTATTTTTTCCAACAATTATACAGGACTCATCAATTATTCTATAAACTCAACCCATATCTAATCGAATTTAAACTTAAAATTCGAATTCTTCATAGGAAATTTAATATGACTAGATCTATTATAATTACTTACGTGTATTTAAAATAATTTACTGTAGTTGTATTGTTATATTTGAAAATCACATTCATATTCAAGTTACCTTTACAGACCTCTATGTACAAAATTGTACTTAATTTATACGAAAACCACACTAATTTAAACTCTACTGCCTTGTATTTAGACTAGTGTGGCTCGAACTTTAGTGAAAATTGTGATCGTCTATAGAATCTATGTAATTTTTTTTGGTTTTTTACTTTCATATTGTTCAGAATCTCTGCACTCACTAGTTTATTGTGCAAATGTTTAAAATAAAATGAAGTTTTTAATTTATATTTTCTTTTATTTTTGGTCCTTCGAGCTGCAGCTTTTATTACAGAGGTAATTGAAAAAGAGTGTTCTTTATTGTCAACTAATGTAATAACAGATGAATAAATATTACCTTATTGGTATTACAAACTGTAGGCTTATAATATAAATGCTATGGACGAAAAGGACCTGCCACCGTTAAAACACACGTCGATAACTGACTGATTCATTCTCAATTAAAAATTAATAAGAGATGGTAATTACACGTTTACAAGTCCCCAATTCTCCGAATAATTCTCTACCTACATTCTACATGGTAATTGGGGCGTACTTTCTTATGTGTCATTATACTTCTGAGAACTTTTCTAAACGTGACAATTATCGTAACCGTAGTAGCGGTTAATAAAAAATGCTCGTCCTCGGCTGTCACGCTCAGGGTGTAGTTGAAATATTGTCATGACCCTAATCAGCGCATTTCTTATGGTATGCAAACACCCTCATCCGTCACCTCTTGCAGGCATGCAGCGGCCGGCCGCGGTTTCATTCAGGGCCCTTGCTTAATAATTCAATCGATCGTCTATCCTCCTCGCACTATCGCCCCCCTAGTGGTCGAAGTGAGCCGGACATCGTTCTGTCAGTAATCGACATCAAACCCTCCGCAAAGAGGTGTAGCTTCCAATCGGCTCAGTCGCGTTCTGAGACTATCAAGAAGCGGTTGGCCCGCGATGCCAATGAGGTTCCAACCGCTTGCAGAGATGCTATTACGAAGGCATAACTTTCGAATAAATGAAAACAGATTGTGCACTCGGCCGTTTTGAAAAATGTATTAGTTCTTTTTGAATTTAACCGGTTTTGTTTAGTTTGTTTTGAAGTTCGTTTACGAAGGTCGCAACCTTCAATCGATAAACTATTAATTGCCGGCGTGTGATTGCCCGTGGCCATCAGACAACGGAACTGAATGCGTGTTTTTGATGTATATTTTATAGAAGATAAGTGCCAATTGATAAGTTATTGTAATTTCAAATGTGAGAACTCGTGTCGTTTGTTTGCTCACTGCGAAGACTATCAAACTGCATCTTCATGGAATATGGGCATCTGTTTAGACACTGGTAAGTATTACACACAACACAAGTTTAAGTCTAAACACAAATCATGTGATTTCTATATGTCGCTGCTTCTTAAACTGGAGACGCAAAAACTGTCCCTGTTTGGGCGCCAAAACAACATTTCTTCTAGTGTCAATTTTTTAAACAGAGATTATAACGAACTTTGGTTTTAAAAGTAAACTTAAAAAAAAAATCTCTATACGTCATGTTTCAAGCCATTACATGTCTCCGTAGATATTGGTGGCGCCCAACGTGGTATCAACCTAATATCGTTTTTAAATAATGTGGAGCATGTTCGATTCTATTAATATTTATGACGAGATATATGTACCCTCAACTCTTAATACATAATTATCAGGAAATTATTTTTAAATTAAATCAAATACTTTCTTTACGTGCATTATGATTGATTTGCTGGTCGGCTTACAAGTTCCAGTAACGCACTCATCGCATTTCATAAGGCCAAATATCTTTGCATATGATGAATATTGCATTATTTCGCATTAGTTTAAGGTAGAAAACATAAGTAGCATAAGATATTATAGACACACATAAAACAGGGCTATGTAGACTAGATACTTAAGATCTTCAGAACATGATTCCAGGCTAATCAGACAATTATCTTATGACTAATCATGTTAAATGTGTTCTAGAACAAAATAATGAAGAAGTGGAGACCACAGGCGAGCGCACCAGAGGGCCAAGCGCATGGGCGGGACGTGCCACTCCGCCCACTGCTGGGTTCCCAATGCAGAACACCAGCCACGTCAAATTCGAACCTCCTAACTGTCCTGTCATATTCGTACTCGGTAAGCTATACCTTCGTTATTTAGATATAAATATGTTTAACTAGTGTACTAGCAGAACCCGTGGATGTACCCGATTCCTTTCTTTTTTTTTTTACTATAATAGGTTCGCACTTGACCACCATCTCGCCTAATGCTAAGCGATGATGAGATCTACGATGGAGCGTGCTTACCTAGAAGAAATCGATTTACTCTCGATTTGAAGACACCAAGATTGTAACCATCGGGGAAAACACACTCAGGCAACGCATTCCATAACCTAGACGTTCTTATCGTTTCATGGTTGAGAACCATGAAACGATGCCGCCCTTTTGTGGAACGAGAAGTACGATAGAAGAAAGGGCAAGGTGCTGTTAGATCATGCAGATCAGTTGGACACTCTCCGAAGTGAATCCGATAAAAACCGATAAGCTAGCCATTTTGCGGCGATGATTAAGACTTTAAAGTCTTTTACGCACAAGAGTGTCATTGCCTATGAGTCTTTTGGCACGTCTCTCAATCGATCCCAGAGTCCCCAGCTGATACTTAACCCATCCATCCCAAAGGTGCGAACTGTACTCAATACAGGAGTGAATCTGTGCTTTGTATAACATGAGTAATTGTTCAGAATCGAAGTATCTTCGCACCTTTGAGAGGACACCTAGTTTTTTGGCGGCAAATATAGCCTTAAACTCAATATATGTGCCAAAGTTGAGCGTCGATGACAAAGAAACGCCCAAAACCTCGAGATGGTCAGTAACCGGCACGGACACGCCTCGGAAAGTAGGAGCCAGTTAGAACGGACTCCTTTTAGCGAAGAACATACACGCCTGTGATTCAGTTGTATTCGCGTGATAAAGAGTACCATAAAATATTTGTTATTTCATACTATATTCTAACTCGTATCAGCCCGAGCCGTTTACCCGTTCTGATGTGATTGAGCAACAAACATCCAAAGTAAACTTTGACATTTTTGATTTAGTAGGATTATTTATTGAGACACAGTCGAACAATACTTTTTAAATACAAATTTATTTATTAGTTATAAAAAGTGGAAAAAAATGGATTATGAATCCATTAGGCCCGAAATAGTGCAAGTTCTGTAGCTGGATAACTATGTAATAGCTTCTGCTACATATTAAAAAATGGCTTATTTTGTGATACGGAGTGATGCCATGCGCAAGACAAACTACTGATAGTAAGCAAAATGCTTGCCCAATATAGCATAGTGTTACGCAGCTATATGAACACGGAAGAATCCAAATAATTACTATACTACTCTCGTTACCCAAACATGTAATAGTACATTATGATATAAGTGCGGTAAGTTGAAAATTACAGCCGAGACGATATATACTAAACCGAGCTGTAGGCGAGGCCTACAAGATAGCAGAGGCTGTAATTATCAATGTCATACGACGTTTTATAACATATTTGCGAGGAAATAAATAACACTCGGACTTTCTTAAACGAATAAATCTTTATAATAACAATAAAATACACTACATATAACAACAAATGTTTATTTATTAATATATATGAGGAAAGTATCTTCATAAAACAAACACGAGAAAGTTCCAGGAATCACAATATATATCTGGGTGGCGAGCGCAGTGCAATACTAGGTAATCATTTTGACTGGCTCTTCTTGTTTCAATAGTGGCGTGACACTGTGCTGTTATGGACAGGCGTGTTGCTACAATCAGGCACATGTCCTGCTCGTTACGTCAACTCTATACCATGACAAAAAGAGTCTATGGAGGTTTTACAATCTCCGTGTTACTCGAAACATATTTTGTTATTGCGTTGACGTGATATCATAGTGCCGTTTGGAATCTAAACAAATCCGATTATCCAGAAAATGTATACCGGGTAACCTTTTTCGAGTAAAATTTACCTAAAAAAAAATTGGTTGCCTGTAAAGTCGGTATACGGGCGAAAGTTTTACGTGACAACGACTTTGAGTGGTAAAATAATTTTACGGAAGGGACAATAATTTTGTTTTTTTTATCACACATCTAAGGCACGCGCCTTTCACTTTTTATGTCTGTCTCTCTCGCTCTTAGGCGGGCTAACCATGCCCGAGTGGAAGGGACGCGTGCCTCTCACTCGCTCTCGTTGTGAGCGCATAACGTGAGCGGAGCGTAACGCAGTTTCTTGAAGTGTCACCCGGCAAACCAATTTATAAGACGTTGTCACGTCAATAATATGTTGCGTGAAACTGTATCCAAATATCGGGGTTGCACTCCACTGTTACATAATACAAGTGCAGTGAAAATAATATTTAATAGTCACTGTTAAATTATTATCATTGGCCACTCGCGACAAGCAGTCGAAAAGATTTCGACATACATAGATTCAAACCTCTCGCCTTCGTCATACCGATTCAGAAAAGTAGCAACAAGTATTAATGGACTGCCAAATAAACATTTATTTTTGTGTTTTTGGATATGTCTTCGTCGAGAACAAGATAATAAGCATAAGAATATTACATTCATCAATGAAAAATCAGTCTAGCCATTTATTTAATTAGAAATCATTTGTCAATTGTTTTTTTATCACACATCTATCTACAGGTACGCAACGAAAACGGAATTAAGTCGAAAAGATTTTTGATTATTTTAAAAGTTATCTCTCTCCGCAAGACTGTGCCGCTCGTATTTAAAATGCTTTTGGGAGAAAAGCACCTTGTTTGAGCACCGTGAGGCGATGGTTTGCTGAATTTGAGAGAGGTCGAGTTTCTTTCCATGGCTAATTTCATGAAGCGCGGCCTTCAACTGCCGTCAACGAAAGTAATGTGGCTACTGTTAAGCAGCTAATAGAAAAAAACCCGCGGATTACCTATGAGACAATTGGAGGACTATTGAGGATTGGTATGAACTAAATTCAGAAAATTTTACACGTAGAATTGAAAGTTCGGAAAGGAAATTGCCCATTTTCTTAGGAGCTTTGGGACCTATAAAATATTGTGGTGTCAGCGTCACAGTGATTTAAAATTTATTTTGTAGGTAATTAAATAGATTTTCATATTATGCAATCGATTTCCATTTATTTATCAATAAAGAACTTTGACTTTGACTTTGACTTTACCCTGGTTTAATATTTGGCGTTGGCGTTTTGCGTTACTCATGAACATTGGCAACATCAGGGATGTTGATGACGACGTTTTGCCAGCCTGGAGATTTTTTTAAAGACACCCTTTTTAAATGTTTCCTTGTCGAATCTCCTGGGAAATACCTTCAGATGAAGAGAATTCCATAGTTTGCAGATACGCGGTAGAAATGAGCGGAGGAACCGCACGGTTTGACATTACCAGTTTGGTAGAATATGGACATGGTATTTGTATCTGGGTCGTGACAGTAAAACTCTGACACCGTTATTAGAACAAAAACCTTTTCATGATATTCTTCAGAATAAAGGCAGTAGAAGTTACAAGTGATCTTTACGAAAACAAAGTGGGTCTGGTCTAGCTTTTTAAGAGATCAGGGAGGAGACCGACTTATGGAGTTTAGACACTGATGCTTCTAAGCTGGTGTACCATGATATAGATTGGAGCAGTAGATACTCTATTAGAGGGCGCACTCGTGCTTTGTTAAAAACAAGTAATTGCCCGAAAGAAGTAGTACTTCACTCTATTTAGCACGCCGAGCCTTTTAGAAGTGAGTTGCTTTTTGGCCTCTAAGTGACTCCGAAACCGGACTTCACTAGAAATGCTGGTACCCAAGATCTCCGGGCTGTTTGAAAGGGAATGGCCCGAAATCGCCGGAACTTCGGCAAATTATTGCTAGTCTTTGTCTTCGAATTTCAAAGACGACCTACCATTACTCATGAACAGACTTACGACATGAAGGATGCTTTCAACACGGTGGTTAGAGGTCAGGTTTGAGTCTGAAACTGGCAAATCAGCGGCGTGCTTCTGTCACATTAAAAATGTCACGTATTCAAATCATCAAACAAATATTGTAAATTCGAAAGTTTCAGTGTTTGGATGTTTGTAGCTAAAGTACGTCGGAAGGCCTGACCGGATCGGATTCAAATTTAGAATACAGGTAGATTATAATCTGGAAAAACTAGTTACGATGTACCTAGGCTATTTTTCATCGCGGTAAAAAACGGTAACGGGAAATACGAGAGTAAACCAGAGGATGCTGCTAGTCTACAATATTGTGAACTTAATCTATCAAGTTTTTGTCGATATGGTTCAATTTAGTCCTCAAGAAAATTGATAACTTAGGCATTCTAGTCGGAATGATGACTGAGTCAAAAATTATACCAATCTAAATTCTTATTAATCCGTCGGTCGGCTAGGGCTAGATACTAGAGAAATATGGGACAAGTCTTTTTTCTTTTGTCAAATTATTAAAAATCGACAAATATACTCGTACATAACATCAGACTTCCCGAGTGACGGCACTTCACTACTTCCCCACTTACTACTATGTATAACCATACTTTAATTTAAAAGTAACCATCTAACCATACTTTATTTATTTTTTAGTATTTGTATATTTTTATAACTTGGTCTACTTGTTACTTGCGGGTTTTTTATTTAAAAGTTAATATCCGTGCTTCGATGTTCTTAGCTATGTTTGGTTAACATCGATTCAAAATGGTCGCCTCTACAAAATGGCGGATAAAAAAATTCTTTACAACCTACCTCAATATGGGTATCAAATGAAAGGGATTGACTAGTAGAATACTATACACTATAAAATAATTCAAATCCAAGATGGCCGCCACAACAAAATGGCGAATTATATAATTTTTTTTCACTACTACTTCAATATGGGTATCAAACGAAAGGGCTTGACTAGTAGAATACATTGCACTATGACAAATTTAATTTGAAATCCAAGATGGCCGCTTCCACAAAATGGCGAAATGCCTCTCTTTTTTCACAACTCCCTTAATATGGGTATCAAATGAAAGGGCTTGACTAGTAGAATGTTGTACAGATAACAAATCTAAGGTAGTCGGGGGTTAGTCAAAGTTTTTAATTTTGTTCTTGTATTTATTTTATATTTGTGAAACAAAAGGAAAAATACGTATACAGTGTTTTTTATAATCTGTTTTGATTGTTAACTGTTTTTTTTTTTATTATTAAATTTAGCAACTCCACAGACTCCGGGGTCCGTGACCTTTGTCATTTGTTTTCTTTTTTTTTACATGAATCTTGGATTAGGAAGAAAAGGAAATAGGGGGGGGAGTAGGGAACATTTTCATTCTAATTCTAGGCCTATTTTATTTTCTAAGCCGCCTCCTCCCGGCTCAGCGCCTCCACCACGACTGCATTTCTGTCTTTGATGGCCATCTGCAAATTGAACTCTCGGATGGTCTTCAGTGTTGCAGCCAACGCTCGCCGAACGAACCGACCGATGGCGTCGTCGGTGTCGTCAGCGTAGTACGTGAAGTCCCTTGTGTGCCTTGAGATTGCGACGACCGCATGGGGCACGCTCTCGTGCAGCTTCATGTTTGCCTTAGTTTTGATTACGATTACCGACTCGTATGTCAGTCCCTGAGCGTGTCAGAATCTGTGCCATTGATACATACCGATTGTTAACTGTTTTAACCAGTTTTAAATAAATACACGGGTAACTCACTTTTAATATAGTCAGTCCAGTCCGACTCAAGTTTCGATCGCGTCCGGCGATCTTTTTCAAGGAGAGTGCGCGCGCGTGTTCGCATCTCGTTTAGCACTGTTTTAACCACTTGTAATTTTTTACTTATTGTCAATATTCGAAGTTGTGTGATGTATTGCAGGCGGCCCGGGCAGCGGCAAGGTGACACACTGCGACAATCTGATGCAGGAGCGGCGTGGAGTCGTCCACATCAACATGACTGACTTGCTGCAGCAATACGCCATCGGGAATGGTATGAACAACTTATATACTAGGGATGGTTTTGGATATGATATTGACATTACATAAACGCCATGCTCACAAACACACACACGCACACACCCTATTTCGCACGCACACACACATTTTCGCACACATACACACAATTACACCCTCTTACGCTCTCTCACACACCCACACAAACATACACAATACATTCATCATTCTCACTCATCTCTTTTGTTTTTAAGAATCATATTTGTTTTGTTTCTAATTCAATTAAATTTTAGTTTTTTTAATTATTTATATTTGTAAAATTATCATCATCATCAGCCGCAAGACGTCCACTGCTGAACATAGGAATCCCCCCTAGATTTAATTATAGATATAATGTAAAACAAAATGTAGATTTAATAAAATTATATTCCCATTTACCATGTCCGGAGGAGGGTATTGTTACGCCATAACACAGGTTTGTTCCTAGCTTGGGTAACAATGCTTCTCAACCTGATTTACTAATCAAGGATAGAAAGATAATCTGTATTAATCTGTGAGCTTGAAACGTTTGTAAATGCCTAATAAATTTCATTTCATTTCATTTCGAATCTGAATACGGATATGGATATAGGAATAAAGTTGTTTCGGATACTGTTACGAATTACGGATATGTATCTATTTCGGGTTATCCGTTAGTTTCGGTTACGAATATTAGATTGATTATAGTTCTGATAGTCCAGCGATACTCTAAGTGTGTTCTGCGGAACTCTAGGGTTCCGTGGTACCTAGATAAGGGTTCCATATAGGAGTTCCACAAGAATAAAGAAAAAAATCAAAGCACCCCTCTCTTCTATTATTGTTCGAGTACTTATTATGTAACTAAGTAATGAGTAACTGTTACTCGTTACTTTTATTATGATTAAGTATTGACAAATAATGCATGAATGAATGTTTTTTTTTAATAAAATATTGTAGGGTATAGAGCGATATATCAAGTAGGTATATCGCTCTCCAAAAGGGTTCCGTCACCAAAAAAAGATTTAGAAACGCTGTGGTAGACAATGCTGAGCAGATGAAGATTATATTTAACATAAATCAATTTTGCAACCTTATCACCTGAAAGTCGATACTATCCGAAACTTGTAAAACGGATACGGTTACGGATATAACACGGACAGCTTGCTAATAAGGCCATCATGCCAAACCCTGTCGAAAGCCTTCGAGATATCCAGGGAGACTGCAAGTGCTTCCCCGTGTTTCTCGATAGCTTCACTCCAGATGTGGGTGACATACGCTAGAATATCCCCAGTGGACCGGTTTCGGCGAAACCCGTATTGCCGGTCACTGAGGAGGTCACGGAGCTTCTACGGGTAGGATTTCATGCAGAGTCCCCTAGACTGGAGAGATAAACTTAAGACATCCGTGATACATGCATAGACAGAGAGACATACAGAGAATGTCGTTAAACTTAAGACATCCGTTATACACAGACAGAGACATATAGAGAGAATGTCGTAAAAGTTAAGACATCCGTTATACACAGACAGAGATACATAGAGATAAGGTCGGTAAACTTAAGACATTCGTTATACTCAGACAGAGAGACATAGAGATAAGGTCGGTAAACTTAAGACATCCCTGATACACAGACAGAGAGACTTAGAGATAAGGTCGGTAAACTTAAGATATCCCTGATACACAGACAGAGAGACTTAGAGATAAGGTCGGTAAACTTAAGACATCCCTGATACACAGACAGAGAGACATAGTTGTTTGTTTTCAACGCTGTCATGAGGACTCACTCTTGCTTGAGATCTCGCGAAGACTACTTAACGTTATTGGCTAAGCGCTCTACCAGGGCTTACTTGTTGCCACTGCCTCACGCCAAGTCATCCCTTGCTAGGCGTGCGCCGTCGTACTCGCTTGTCTGCACCTACAACAACGTGTCAAGGCGGTTGCGAGACTGCGAACACTTGCCGAAATTCGACCTTAAAAAGAAACTAAACGCCTGGTTACAGGGTCTTACGTATGATGACACTGAGGAACTCATAGGTTGTTTATATGGTGAATAGTTCATATATAGTGGATAGCTTAATAGTTTGTCAGACACGGTTAGATAATCATTCATGTCTCAGTTTGTACTTGTAGTTTTGTTTTATTTAAGAAAAAAAAATGTTTTCTATTTAGACGTTTGTTTCACATTATAATAATTGCCTAAAAGTGTTCTTTTTAATCATAAATAATTTATAGTCTAACTGTAACGAATTCGCACTCGAGCTCCAAGATACAAGTCTTGCACTTAGTTTGGAGCTCACTGCTAATCAACAAATATATATTGTTTAGTAAATTCTGATTTTAATTCTGTTAAAGTGTGTAACCATGTTTCTGGAAATAAATTATTCTTATTCTATTCCTATTCTTATAGAGATAAGGTCGGTAAACATAAGATATCCCTGATACACAGACAGAGAGACTTAGAGATAAGGTCGGTAAACTTAAGACATCCCTGATACACAGACAGAGAGACATAGAGATAAGGTCGGTAAACATAAGACATCCCTGATACACAAATAGAGACACACACACTTAAATATAGACTCATTTAAACATAAGACATCCTTGATACACGGAGAGACACACAGAGTCGTTAAATTTAAACCATCCCTCATTTTACGTCCGTGGTTCGAAACAATATTAATTGTTATTATCGTTGTCATTGTAAGTTCCGTGTGGCCAGTGAGCGGCGTTTAATGCATTAACCTAACGTTCTCGTGTCGAAGCCAATTATTAGCGTATATTATAACTGCACGGTCAATGCAAAGCGGCGCACTTTACATAATTTACCGTAACTTCACGACCTCCGCTACTCGCGGCGACACGATGTGCAATAAGACATTCACACATTTTTAAAATGACAAATTTGCGTTTCGCATCACCAACATGGTTATGTAGCGCCGTAGGGTCACAGCCATAGATGTAGAATAATGGTCTGCGATTGGCTACCACTCGACAAATAAAATACACTCAAATATAGGCTTTATGTCATGCACGTTTAGATACCACCAACCTCTGTGGTCGGAGCAGAGTAGTGGGATGTGCGCGTTAGATGTTTTTTGAATGGGTGAGATCTTGAGAAGTCGAGTCACCGACATATGTAATAACAGTATATCTGAAGCTATACAGGTTTTATGCAATATTAGTGCTGTTCCATACAAACATTCTCGTCTATTCGTCGTTCAGGGCAAATCTTGAGTTCAACAATCTTTGGTTTGAACACGCTAATCTCAAGAACTACTGGACCGATTTCGAAAATTCTTTTCCCGTTGGATATACGTGATCTGTTATGATCGTGGAGTGCTATAGGCTATATGTTATGTGCCACGGGCGAAGCCGGGGCGAACCGGTAGTTTATAAGTAAACATATAAGTTTCAATTCATACCGCCACTCCATTGGAGTGGCGGTATAGCAAGCATATTGCTTGGTTAAAAAAAACAGTGCGTGGACTCCCTCCGCGCAAACGAAGTGAAACTTTTCACTCTTGCTCTGTCTCTTTATATTCCCCCTTCCCCACAACAGTGCTTTCATACCCCCTCTATAGTAGCATTAAACGTTTAACGCAACCTTGTTGGAAGTCGCATAAGAAGTGTCACTTCAAAAACTATACTCAATAGTTAATACAGCGTATTGAACGAAAGAAATATCTTGACGTAGATTTGTATATCTAAACAAACTAATGGTATATATACCTTTAGTTATGTTATTGAGATTCCTAATACATGTTTTTTCCAGGCAATAAATAGTAATTAATGCCACTTAGAGATTATATTATTCGAGCTGTACGTATTGAATGATATAGTTTTTAAAATCGGGTTGGTCAGACAATAATATGCTATTACGTATGCCGGTGACGCGAACTTGCTAGATTTCACTCATCCGTATCATCGTTTAACATCAGGCGAGATGGCGGTCAAGCGCAAACCTATAAAATATAAAAAAAAATGCGTCAAAAGCGCACAGTCGCATCCGCCGTCGCTCCGACGCTACGTCCCCAAAGCGTGAACCCATTTCCCCTACCAAAACGTTTTCAACGCGGCTAAAGAAGAATTCACTTGAAAAATTCTAGAACTTTCGTTAACTCTTCGTTCAGTATAATTTTCTATGCACTGAGTAATTATGTAGTCATACAAGATACAATTTCAACTAAAACCATTTATCCTCGCTCTCTTG
Source organism: Ectropis grisescens (assembly GCA_017562165.1). Lineage (NCBI taxonomy): Eukaryota > Metazoa > Arthropoda > Insecta > Lepidoptera > Geometridae > Ectropis > Ectropis grisescens. The sequence goes on along the minus strand of CM029770.1, from coordinate 3,440,137 downwards.
GGAACGCACATGTGTTCCACCAAGGTTCTGTAACTACCTATACCTACATATGTACGGTGGGCGGTATTAGGTTGCCTATACGGGATTACGCGGGAAGGACACTCGTACTGACCCGAAAAGGTTATCATTGACCAAACTTTCTTTTTAACAATTCGACCCCTATGTTTTTTTATGTACGTTACCTTATTTCTTGAGCCGTACCGTTTTAAAAATTTTTCGGATGGGTATGCTTCCCCAATTGTCCTATATAAATCTTTTCGAAATCGGACGGTTTTTGAAATACGAACCAAAAACTAAAATTTGCATACAATTTTCTGGATGACGTAATTCTAGATTTCACAAAAGTAATGAAACTCGAACCTGTCACTACGAAATTGTCTAAATGCGTTAATAAAAACTTGTTTTGCACTAAAAAGGGTCAAATAAACTATTGTCGTACAAAAAATTAAACCGACTTCAAAACCACCAATGGGCACTCAAAATCGAAAAATAAAGTAATATCATTATTACAAGTGCTAGTCCGAGCCAGTCAGGCCAAAAAGATAATAGATTGAGACTATGTATGTAGATGAGTGAGTACATTCACATTACTGCTTAGCGGTAGAAATGGTGAATAACTGGCAAAGGTGAAACTTCCCACGCAGACTCTGGAATGAGTCTTACCACAACAAACATTACTTCTGTTTCGAGATTCGGTTTCAATGTTGTTCACAGTGAAGCGATTCAATAATTGATCACTAAAACACTAAGAAAAAGTGGTTTTCAAAGATTTTATGGATTCTAGGATGAACTGGTTCCTATATTTTTTTATTGTTTGTGTCTATGTTATTGAAATAGTTATGTCTAATGTGCTTTTCCAGTACGGATCGACTTCCTCACTTGGTTTTAGTGTCCGAGGAAACTGCGACATACACATGATCCGTGACCACACGGATCGCCTCTCCCAGGTCCCAACAAAATGATCTGGCCAAAAATAGTATCAGTGAGGCTAGAGGCTAGAAAAGAGGCTACTTATCCCACGTTATGTCTGCTGGGACTCGGGCTTCCTTTTACAACAAGAGAGTCAAGTCAATTGGCCATACTGGCTAACCGAGTTGGCGGATGAAGCCAGTCCTCAAAAGATATATTTTCTGGTACACACCGGTTTCCTCACGATGTTTCATCGTTAAAGTCAGTCATGTTGATAAGCTCGTATAACTGCACTTGGAAAAATACTCATAGGTGCAGGCGGGATTCAAACCTACCATCTCACAAATGTGAAATCAGTCGTTTTAGCTATTAGACTAGTGCGTGCTAAAAACCGTGTCGCATCGTTACTAATTACTATCTCAGGCTGTTAATTTGGCTAATGTGAGCTTTTTAAACCAGTGTAGTGACATGGTCTGTAGCAACCCATAGATTCACGTGGTACAAATATTGTTCTGGGAGGGTTAGGTCATAGTCTACCACGCTGGCCAAATTGCAGATTAGTAGACTTTTTTTAAATTAGTGGCTTTACGCATACTACTTCGAATGGGCATTGGGTTATAGAGTGGGGGTATGGAATTCGTACCAGGGGCTCGCTCCGGTTCGGCAGTCGGCAGTTTCCGTTCTCCCAACTAGACCAGACATAACTTACAGGTCGGCATTTGATGTTCTCCAGACTAGACCAGACATAACTCACGGATCAGAAGTTCCCGTTTTCTCAACTCGACCAGCTGTAACTTAACTAACATCATTTTGTATCTTTCTACTAGACATGCAAGACTTCGGCAACTTGTCGAGTAAGACGGTGACGGAGGTGCTAATGCTGGAGATGAAGATGGCTCCTGCTGCCAAGACGTACCTGGTCTCCGGCTACCCTCGCTCCATGCGAGACGTGGCCGAATACTCTGATAAGGTAAGCTGTTAAGCTGTAGGTCCCATAAACCAAGAGTTGAAGTTGAAGCTGTAGGTTTGCTACAAACCAAATTAGGAGGTCGAAGCTATAAAATGGTCATAAAAAATTACGTTAAACATTCAACTATAGATTAAAGAAAAAAAGTATCAATTACCTATAACTTCTTGCGTATGTACATAACTACATACACACACTCACCCTCACACACTCACACAAACCCTCTCTCTCTCACACACACACACACACACACACACACACACTTTTTTAGGTAGGAATCTTGAACACATTTTGCTTTATTTGCGTAAATGCGTATGACCTACAATTTTCAACATTGAGTTCTTTAAATTTAATTTGTAGGTACTCGTACTTATTATGGCAAGTCGTTAGCTTTTCAAGCTGACCAGTTTGAAACTCATTTTAAAACAAAGAGATTACTCTTTAGAAGTACATAATTATTTATATTACAGCACACATACTTGCTTATTATTCTGCATGTGCTAATAAGACTATTTTCTTGCTGATATATTTATCATTGTAATGATTAGAATATTTTCTATTCTATCTACCAGTCTACCTACTTAAATCTATACTAGTTTTAAAAAGATGAAGAGTTTATTTGATTGAACACGCTAAGCTCAAGAACTTCTGTTAAAAATATTTTAATTAAAAAATATTTCTCCGTTGGATATGTATGTGGATTCCTGATTTTCTGTGCTACGAGTATATATTCTGTAGCACGGTTGAATCCGTGTTTAGATAAAGTTTAAATATTAATTAGATACTTGTACTGATAATTCGATGAATGGGCGGCACACCAAACAACAATGTTTACGTCGAAATTTAAAAAATCGCCGTCATTCGTTTTGCTTTCCTTTCAAGTTTGAGGGATGAAGAAGACTCGATCAGTTGAAGTGAGGAGTGTCCATTTTACCTTATACTAACAGGAGTGTCCATTTACCTAATACTTACATTGCCCCGTGGTTTTACCTGCATAGTTCTCGTTTCCTTTAGAATCCTGGGATAAAAAAATGTGTTAGTTATTCCAGGCTACTTTCTGTGCCCCAATTTCAACCCGATCCGTTCAACTGTTCCAATGTGATCGAGCAACAAACATCCAAACATTAATACCTCTAAACTTTCACATTTAAAACATTGGTAGGATTACCTTTCTATTCTACCTCTGTTCGATAGGTGTTTGAAAATACCCTTCTCGAATAGTTGCTTATCATTTACCTATGTCTGATGCGTTATGTGCTGTCTAATGTGTAATGTGTTGTTTGTGACCTTGGATCCCTGACGGATTACTTGGTATTGTTTTGTTTCCCTATGTTTTCATTGGATTACTTGGTTTGAATATTATCCATCAGATAGATCCGTGGATGAAATCTGATTCACAGTGATTCATCATTAAAATCGGTCTGCAACGTAATCCGTCGCCGTCACAACTTGGGCCGTCAAACTGTCCTTGACACCGATGGAGCCTAACATTTTTGTCAGTGTCTTCGTATCGATCAATTCAAAGTCGAATTTTCAAGAGGTACCTTCTGTCTATTAGCTTTTTGGGCTAAGCTGTGGCTTAGTCATTGATATGATATTCACCATATATCTTTATACCTAATGTAGCAGCTGCTGTTTAAATGAAACTCGATAATGTACGAGTTACTTTTTACCGTATTTTAACATTCTTTTCTCGATAATAATTCATATTCTCTGCAAAAAAAAACGACGTCAATTTAAAATTGAATCCAGGCACATGACCAAACTTCATAAGAAAGTATCAAGAAGGTATCATCCCGTCACGTCATTCAGATAAATAAAATCAAATCTGTTTTCCAAAATTGTATGCTGTATGTAAGTATTCTTTTAACTGTGTGAACAATACAGATTTTTCATTCATTCGTTAATATAATAGTTGTATGTTGCTATTTCAAATACCGCCTCACTGATTTTGGTAAAATTGATGTGGGACCATCTCTGAACTATGTTTTATCCGTGGTTTTATCAAACAAATCAAAGTACCATCAAAATCGACAATTCACAATAGGGTATTTGACTAAATTTGTAAAACCGTTTGAATGATTTTTGATTACATAATATACACACCACATGAGTATTTCCGCAAGATCCACTGTTTTAACATTAAAAATAAATGTTTAAAGTATTAAGTTCGAAAAGACCGCCAAAAACGCTGTGTCTGGTCATGTGACGCGCGTGACGTCACACGCCAGTAAATAAATCACTGTTCTTAAAGAAACCGTGTACTATAGATGGCATATTTACTGGCATGTGACGTCACCAGCGTTGCCATACTTGACAGTGCGTTTGCGTCGAAGATAAAAATTCAGTATTGTTTAAATTTTAATTGGCGTATTTCACAAGAAATACACATACCCTATACACTATATCTACAAAAATAGAGTGAAATATGTTTATTTAATGTGTTGTCTAATAAGATTATCATAATTTATGATATATTTTCAATATTGCCAAATACCGTATTGGCGGAGCTATCGCGTCACAGACATAGAAAGCATACAATAGCGTTAAAAATATATTTAAATAGATTAAAAAAGGGAAAATTATTGGAAGATTTTTTAACATGTAAATTTTCCCTTTTTACGCGAACTCATAACATTTCACACCAGAAAGTGCTCCACGTGGGTATAGTTGTCACATCAAAAACAAAACAACTATATACTCCATATGTCTATACTCCATTGCCGTATTTCACCAGCTGCTCCGTAGATGGTTATCTGTTAATGTAATTGGTGAACTGTTACGAGCGCTGTGGCGGCGGTAAGCTGGCAACTAGATTGATTTCTGTTATCAGGTGACGAAGGCACCCGGCTTTGTTGTCCTTTTGTCGACTAGTCAGGGTCACGAGTGATTACAGGCCGGAATGCCAAGGTAGAGGACCTGCTCTTCAAAGGACTTCAAGAACGGTGTAAAAAGAATGTTATTCGTTTGTCGTCTGTTCGTTGTATGATAGCTCTTTAGACCTCAGAGCACAGAAAGAACAGACCGTCATCATCTCCTTTAAGTTCTCTTTTTTACGATGAGTGGCAATAAGCATATAATTTGCCTGATAATAAGCGGTACTCGTCGCTTACGAAGATCTACAATACCAAAATTGCTGATGATGTTTTACCAGCCTGGAGAATACTCTTAGAGTTGTATAATAATAAATATGCCATGAAGTTGTTGCTAAAATTCGACAAACGCGGCATTAATATATTCTCGATCTGACGGTAGAATTTAACAATAAACAAAAGAGTATGCATGAGCAAGAGTGCTGCGTGTGTGTCAAATATTTGGTAGTAGTAGAGCACAGGCCCGTGAACAAAAATGGGTCATATGATACAGCAGGAGACCTATGTAGGATGATAGAAGTATATAAAATAATAATATTCAGCATTTGAAAGCTGTCGAACTGAGTGCAAATTGAAGAGGGGGGGGGGGGAGGGTCCAAACCTTGCTCTTTCCTTTTTGTCGCATGATTTTTGTACGGCTTTGCGAAATAATGGATTAGAACAGGTATTGAAACTATAACAATTGAAAATTTTAATTTTTTAATTATTAGTTTTGTCGGAAAAAATCATGATTTTCCGACGATGTTCAGGGTAAATTTGGTCATTTGATTATGTACGGCATTGGTTCCATACAGTTTCAATACCTGTTCTTATCCGTTATTCCGTAATGCCGTACAAAAATCATGCGACAAGAAGGAAAGAGCGAGGGTCGCAACCCCCTTCCTCAATTTGCTTTCAGTTGGACAGCTTTCAAATGCCGGCATAGTACTGAATCATATTATTTTATACCCTTCTATCATCCTACATAAGTCTCCTGCTGTATCAAATGACCCATACATTTTGTTCACGGGCCTGTCAATACTGGACCTTATATAGATTTAGATTCGTCATGTCTGTCTGTCCGTGACTCTTCCAAAGTGGTGTGTCCTCTCTCCCCCGTAACTTCTAAAATAAGAGAATGACATTACTATGTAAACTATCAACGAAAATTGGTTTGAATGAGATCTAGTAAGTAGTTTTATTTTAATACGTCATAAATTGAATATTGTTAAAACACTCATTTAAGTAACAACGAACTACAAGAACTTTTATATTATGTTACTTGCTGCTACGGGAGCCTTCATGGGGGAGTCCGATTTGCACTTGACCACTTTTATTTTAGTTTGGTCGCGTAGCAAGATCCCTCTCCTCCAAGGCGTGCCGTTGGGATCTTTTCCAATAATAATACACGTAGTCGTCTATGCATATCTAACCAAATTTTTAACTACGTAAAGACTGGACAAGTAAGAGTAACATTCATAAAAATGCCCAATTTTATAATGCTGGTGTGATTGATAGGGTCAATTTAATGGTAGATTACTGAACCAATCATAGTGCAATGCACTGTCTATTACACCGATTACTCATCATAAAAATGGAAAATATATTACGGTAATTGAACTCCTTACATTATGTTTAAATGTTATTCAAAACTAGCACTTAAAAATATAATTACGTAAGGGCCATGGTACGGAAAAATAACTACAGAATTTTAACAACCCGTAAGAATATGAGGACAGATAATTTTAAAGTTTTTTTTTTTACAATGATGGGGTTGCAATTGACCGCTATCTCACCTGATGTTATAGCAGTGATACAAATGCGACAGTCTACGATGGAAAGGGCTTATCAAGGAAAAACTGATTCATTCTCGACTTCAGAACACCAAATTTGCAACCATCGGAAAACCCCCATTATTTATTTATTTTAATCAATAAGTACCGGCTTACCGAATTACACTAATGAGAATTACAGATAATTAAAACTAAAGCTAATTTTAAACATATCAAGGTACTTACATCATTAATAAAATTGAACAATAAAAAAAAAAAACCATTTAAGAACAATAGAAAAACATAAATTAAAAACAAAACAAAATAACAATTACAATGTACAATACAAATCGATGTCATCTTATTAGTACAGGAGTCAAGGCATAATATGTATGTCAACATAGATGTTTACAAATCACATTTTTATTTTTATTTATTTTTAATTGGGCATGTGCTCTCCTCACTTCCAAAGAGTTGTACCCCAAAGCCCCGTAAAGGTATTCCGTCGGATACATATACGGGTAGTACCCAAACTTACGCTTGTAAAGGTACCTAAGGAAGGCTTTCTGAACTTTTTCCAACATCAGAGTGTACTTATCCTCATGTGGGTGCCATACACACGCACTAGCTTCAAGCTTACTGCGGACCAGCGTACTAAAGATAAGCTTGATAATATCCATATTATGAAAATCTCTAGAATTCCGGAGCACAACGTAATTCATTATGGCAACGCAATCACAGCCTAGTCGTTTTTTTATCATAAAAATGTAGACTCAAACCTCTTCCTCTGAGGGTTTTGAACGTCAACCAAGAAACGATGTCTCTTTTTCAAGTTACGAGCAGTCCGATAGAAAAATGAGCAAAGTTGTAATAAAAAAAAATATCGAGTCTGATTATATTTCTTAATTTTTTTTTTTAATAGATGTTCACTATTTAATTTTGTCATATAAAATGAAATTATGTAAGTGAAATTTGGTAACCACCGTTCTATGTCAATAAGATATATATATCATACGTAACAATCAATTATATTGCAAGTGATGCAAACTGCCTTTTAATACCACCTTTAGTCATGACTGTTTACAAAAACATGGAAAGCATTATAAGGCTGGAACTAATTATGTTTATTGCAGCCGAAGGTCGCAAAAAAAACCAATTTACTTTTAAACTAATTTAATAAAAATGAAACTACAATTATAATTAAAACTAAAAATGAATTGATTCGATCGAAGTTTGATCTAAGAATGCGCTTCGCGGCGGGCCGGCCGCGCAGGCAGCTTCGGGTGTCGCGGCGTGGTCACGTTCCCACGGCACGTTGCGCTGACGCCGCGATTCCTGCTGTTGCTCGGAATTGAGGTTGATGCCGACGTAGCTATTCCTATACATTAGGGTGGCGTAACACCTCCCCGTAGAACAGCGACTGTTGAAGACCTTTGTTGTAAACGGAGCTGAGGGTTGATTCGGGGTTGGCTCAACCATCGTTGTAGTCGGTGTGGCGTAGACATCTTGTAGCTGGAGTTGTCCTTGGTAACTGGACTGGCTCGGCGAATTATCTAATTTCCTTTGGCGGTGTCTGCGATAGTAAAGGCCACATATTATTAATATTACACCTATCAATACCACATAAAGTGGGATAGTGGTATGATAGAAGCCATAATCGACATCTTCAATTAGTTTCACCGGCGACTGCTTGGAGATTCTTGTGTTCAGTTCATGAAGGCTTTTCAGGCTGATGGAGTTCAAAGTGATTTCAGGTGCGGCCACTGAAGTGATGATGGTGTTATTCGGCAGGTCCATTAGCTTTAGTGCTTGTCCTTTCAGACGATCCTTACTGTTGGAGATCGTAAACTGAGGTGTCTCTAGGTAGCACTGCTGCGGAATAATGGCTAGGTAGCTACCTTGTACAGTCTCGTATACATGTCGGTCGCATGAGAGATGAATCTTAGTTGGATGGGGAAAGCTGATAGTGTAATGCTTTTCGTCTAACTCTTCATATGCGGGATTCTCGAAGGCCACGGTGACTGGGTTGCAGAGGGGACTCCGCTGCTGCGTCTCGATGAGGTGGTGTATGCAGTCTCCAGATGTTCGGCTTTGCGGGTTCTTGTTCGCGTCGCATAAGTACCACTTGCTGGTCTTCGGGCATTCTGCCTCTATGTACCTGAATTGTTTCTCATGGATAGCCAGGAAGGGATATGGGGGAAATAATATTTGATTATACATATTGGGGACTATAGATAGTTTATAAAGATCATAAATGGATGACATGACGATAGGAAATTTAAAAACTATAACTATAGTATTACCTACATAATATGAACCTATTTTAACTATATCGAAATACTCTCTCTCTCTATTATCTAACTCTAACACCTTATCTCTGCCATATAATATGCTCAACTTGCTAATTACAGCTCGTAGTGCATATAAATCTAAAACCGAATGATGTAAAGTGGAAGTCCTGATGAACGCTAGAATATTTTGTAATTTAATTATTTCAAACGAAATTGCTTCAACATTGTCACTCAATATCATTAAAATTTGAGCAAAGTGTGCGTTTTTAACTAGATCGTCTTCATTTGTTGCTTCACTATTGCGAATTTTGCTAATTAGGCCAACCATTTTGTTTTGGTTGTCGATTATATTGTTAATAATTTTGAATATTGTAAAGTCCAGTTTTAGAAATACTTATATGGTTGTTGAATTCATTTGCCAAATGATTTTGATTTTCCTGAAGGGATTTTAGAGCCTGATTATAATGCTCTGCATCTGTGTAGTCAAGATTCCCTGTAACACTTTTTATTACCGAACCGAGACCATCTATCAGACCTCTTTTTACACGTTTTGACTCAAATGTCTCTAGTTGTTCTAACACACTGTTAAGTAGATTTTTAAGGTATGTAATATGAGGCTCGTACAGAGACCTAGTTTTATTATTAAAGTCAGGGCTAATAGAGTCTAGTTGTTCTTTAACGGAACTAATTCGGTCTCTCAAATCCTCTAGATTTATATGTTGTAGAAAGGAATGGTAGTGGGTTATGATCCTAGCAGGACCTAACTTGAAGGGTAAGATACCGGGGCCGTCATTGAGGCTTTCAAGTTTTATGTCCTGCGTTAGAGTTGGTTGCAGGATCAGATGGAGAATCAGGATCAGTCTGGAACAATTGGTTAGATTTAGGGACTCTCTTTAACCTATTTTTGGCTATAGGACCTCTCTTCTTCTTTGTGTAGATGTGAATAGGGAGGTTAGCCATTACTACGTCATGAGTATATCTAGGAGCTAACTTCTGTCGTGATGCGACTGGAATTTTAACAAAAATCTGTTGCTCTGGGGAATAGTCAGTTTCTGGTTCCCGGTTTTTGTTTCGGTTCTCAGTCAAGTCTTGACGCGAGGCGTTAGAGAGTTCGTGAATTTCTTTATACGCTATGGTCATTTTGTCTTTGTGGCTTGTAATGTATTGCTGTAATAGTTGCGAGGATATGTCAATGTCAAACGGGTCTCTAGGGTCAAAATGTCCAGTTATGACCTCAATTGGTTTACATTTAGTGAGGCTATGTATACTACTGTTATATGCAAGTAAGGCATAGGGCATTAGGTTTATAACTGATTCAGATTTATGGTTGATTTTAAGTATGCGAAGGTGTTCCAATATCGTTGAATGGAATCTCTCCACTATACCGTTTTCGTTTGGTGCATGCGGAGCAACCCTGTGGTGGTGAATTTTATGGATACGCAAAAACTCTGCCATTAGTTGGTTGGTGAACTCGGTACCATTGTCTGTGACTATAGTCAATGGTAGTGAGTGATGTGCTAAAGCTAAGAAGGGCTTGTACTACGCTAACTGCGGTCCCGTCTCTTAGGTAATAGGCTTGGGCGTATTTAGAAAATGCGTCAACAATTGTAAGGAACTTTTCACTCTCTATTGTCAAAAGGTCTAAGTGAACTAGTTCAAAGGGCTTAGTAGCTGGTGGCACTATTTTAAATTGTTGTTTTATAGGATTACGGTCGTATTTGGCTCGACCGCACACTGTACACTCATTTATAAATTTAGTAATATTTTCTCTCATATTTGGCCAAAAGTACTTATGTGAAAGGGCTAAGTAGCATTCGTTTATACCGCGGTGGTTGGTCTTACCATCGTGGTACTTGTTAATAATTTCCTGTTGACGGAGGTACTCCTTAACATTTTCTAGTTCCCTTTTAGTGAGTGTCAGGCTCATGGATGAGCTTTTGAATGCGCTTTGGATAACAGGTATAATTTTGTATAACGCTAAAGGCGGATTTATTAGCAACCCAGTTTTGACTTTAGGGTGGACGTACTTTTTGATAGCATTAATTACATCCTCCTCAAGGTTAGACTCAGATATTTGAACGGATGTGCGTGTGTGAGTTGCAAATGGTTTTGAGACGATTGGTCTGCCTTTTATGTCACCTACGACATTTAGAATTAGTTGCCTAGTAAACCTATTCAAGGGGTCGTCTGAGATAGGGACTTCAAAATAGGGTTTTCAGCGCTAGAGTGAATGGTTTCGGTAGATGAACCAGACACTGATCTATTTGACGGAGGACTTCGTCAGAACTGTGAGCTGTTATAGTGGTAGATCCTGATCTAGATAAGGGTTGTTCAGAAGGGTTTGCAATAATAGAGCTGACATCTTCGTTGATGTTAATTTCTACTCTCGACAAAGCATCGGCATTTGTATTAGCCTTGCCTTGCTTGTATACTGTGGTGAAATTATATTCACTTAGCTTAAGTCTCCAGCGTGTTAAGCGAGACCCTGGCTCTTTTAGGTTCATAACCCATTGCAATGGTTTATGGTCTGTAACAATTTTAAACTGTCTTCCAAACAGATAAGGGCGGAAATATTTAGTTGCCCATACGATAGCTAAAAGCTCCTTTTCTATTGTACTGTAATTTATTTCACTAGAGTTCAAAGTTCTTGATGCGTAAGCTATGGGTTTATCGCTGCCTATCGTTCCTTGTGATAAAACAGCGCCTACGGCGAAGTTCGATGCATCCGTGGTTAGTACAAAGTCCTTAGTGAAATCAGGGTATTGTAGTATGGGGTCATTCGTCAAAAGTAATTTGCATTTCTCAAAGCACTCTACATATTTCTGGTCTAACGAAATTTTACTTCCTTTTGAGACATTGGGTTAGAGGTTTAGTCACACGTGCAAAATCTGGGATGAATTTTCGATAATAGCCAAGTAGTCCGAGAAAACGTTTGATTTCGGTGGTTGTTTTGGCAGGGGATACCTTTGTATTGCCTGGATTTTATTAGGGTTAGGTTTGACACCCTCGTTTGAAATGACATGGCCTAAAAACTCAGTCTCTAGCTTCAAAAATTCGGATTTGTCCATTTGAATTTTGAAGTTAGATTCTCACAGTTTTTTGAACACTTTCTCCAGATTTAGGATGTGTTCCTGGGTGACGTGCTAAATACAATGATGTCATCGAGATAGACAAGGCATACCTCATTCTGCAGGTCTTTGAGAACATTGTCCATCACCCGTTGGAATGTGGATGGAGAGTTCTTTAACCCCATGGGCATTCTTAAGAATTCATAGTGCCCGTTCTCTACGTTAAATGCAGTTTTATGTATGTCTTCTAAATCCATTTCCACCTGGTAGAACCCACTTGCTAAATCAAGCGTGGTGAAATACTGACATTTGCCAAGTTTGTCAAGTACGTCAGTTATGTTGGGAATTGGTACTTGTCATCAACCGTTTTCTCATTAACTTTTCTAAAGTCCACAACAAGACGCCATTTAACCTTGCCTGAAGCGTCGGCCTTTTGGGTACAATCCAAATTGGAGAGCTCCATGCAGAGTCGGAAGGTCTTATAATATTTTGTTCCAACATTTTATTAATTTGGTCTCTAACTTCTTGTCGGTGGACATAGGGGTATCTATAAGTTTTGTATGTACTGGGATTTCATCGGTGGTTCTTATTTTATGTTTTATTTTGTTGGTGAATGTTAAAGATTCTCCTCAAGATAAAACACATCAACATAGGCCGCGCATAAGCGTTCTAAGTTAACGCGTTCTTCCACATTTAGATGTTTCGTGCGGAGGCGGGAAACAACTTCACTAACGCGATTCGGTAAAATTCCAGTACGTTCACTTTCGATGTTAAATACCTCGGCTTCTACCGGTCTATCCATAGCAAAAATAATGTCGTTAGATGTGGGGTTAGTAACTTCTACCCAACCGCGGTTATTTTCAACTGTGGTTAAGCAATCGGAAATGAGACAATTACAAATAGTCTGAGTTTCAACTACCACGTCTCCGTCTAGTGAATTTACTGGTAGCCTAATTAATTTGGAAGAGTTGGCTGGAATAATTTCCTCATAAAGATTAGCGTTACGAGAGTCATACATCCGAATAGGTATCTCAGCATTACGAGTAACCAGAACTTTACTACTAAGGTCTATTTTAGAACCCCACACGTCAAGTAAATCAAAGCCAATTAGTCCATCAAAGTAATTATGGAACTTGTACACGAATAACGTAATGTCATCTTGCTCACAGAATTCCGGGAAACAAGGTAATGTTATCGAGTAATCGTTCTTACTCGTGGCGTGTACATTTGTCACCTCAAAAGGGTCGTAGTTCAGAGGGACATCATTGAAATATTTTTCGACAGCGTCTGGGCTTATAAAAGACTGATTAGCGCCCGTATCAATTAAAAGTTTTAATGGTGGGTTAGATATTTGAATGTAACCCAGCTGTCTTTGGATGTGAAAGTTCAATTCTATTTTGGCTTTTCGCACTTCGACTCCTGTTGAAAATTTATATCATTTACAGGAGGGATTGTTCTACTTCCTCTAAAATTACCGATTCATCATAGGGCTGAGGCTCTGGGTAATACCCATAGTCGGTATAGTCATAGTAGGGTAATAGTACTGTTCTTCATAATCGGTACAATATGTGTCGTGGTCAGGGTAGTTAAAGTCGCACTCGTTATGGTTCATTTCGCGAGTTTTAAAGTAATTAGTCGGGGGCGGATTCCCGAATTTCCGCCAATCGTGTCCCTGCATAGTGGGTGGTAAAGCTCTAGGAACAAAATGACTGACCCCGCTCATCGGACGAGTTTGGTTGCCGAATCTATATTGCTGTTGAGGCCTATTATTCATAGAAAAGTTATTTTGTTGGTTATTGTAATTTGGTGGTGGAGCACGCATCATCTGCTGTGTCCTGGTTAGGCCTCGAGGCTGTTGCACTTGGTTTGGGTAGCTAGGTCTCCAACCTTGAGGAGGTTGAGCCAGCATTGGCATTTGCCGCGATGGACCGGGTATGTTAAAATTCGGCTGTCTAACAGGCATACCGAATGTCATGGGCTTTGGAACAAAAGTGTTTAAGGGTAAATTTTGTGCAAATTGTGACGGTTGATGGTATTCCTTTTTAGGACCACTACCATCATTGCGCTGTTGCAAATACAGCGTATTTAACTCCTCTTGGACAAATTCCAACGCCTTCTCCATAGATTCAGGTCGCATACAGCGTATCCTGCATCCTAGGGGATCTTTTAGACCTCTTAAATATGCCTGAAGGGTTAGTTTTGGTACAGTGTACGTTTAGCCTCAATAGTAGATGGAATATGCTCGTGTAGAGTCACATACGTCATAACTGTGCTAAAAGATTTTGACAGCGCTCGTAAAATTCCTGAGGTGTACTAGACCCTTGGGTCTGTAGGAAAAGGTCACTATACAGAGCAGTTTCATCGCGATGGTCTGCGAAATTGTTAATAAGGGCACTCCGAATACCCTGCCAGGTTTCCGGTATGCCATTGGCGTTTATCAATCTAGACGCGGGTCCCGTGATTTTATTTAGTATTCCGTTAGTGAGGGCTAAGTTGGATAGTTCGTGCCCAGGTTGCGGATTCACGTGAGCTATAATTATTTGATCACACAAATTAATGAACCGCGTAAGGATATGCGGGTTCCCGTCGAACTCGGGTAACAGTCTAAGTGACTTGTAAATGACATCTATATTGTCATGCGCGGATGGAGCTAGGGCCTGAGGCTGAGGTTGAGCTTGGGGCTGCTCCATTTCTTCTAGATTTCTACTCGCGTCAACTAAATTAAACCTATTATACGACCTACTTCTACCTACTCTAATGTCCTTAATTTTCCTCGGATGGAAAATTTTGGAAAAATTTAAATTAATCTAACACAATATATGAGCCTGGAAAAATCACACAGTACACATATAGCACACACAAAAATTACACAGAAATAAATGACACAGTATAAAAAGAAATTACACACAAAAAATTTAAATGAAAGAAAATAAAATAAAATATGGGTTCAATAAAATTAGGATGGAATAAGGCTAAAGGAATAAGGACTGAGAAAAATTCAAAGCACTTACAACATGGTCTCCTTTTTGCCGAATCAATGTCTGGATTCCCTTCGACTACAACCGTAAGTTCTTTTATTGTAAAAAGCCGCGATTTTAGTGACTTTACTTTACAATCCTACCGACTGCGCCAATTATGTTTATTGCAGCCGAAGGTCGCAAAAAAAACCAATTTACTTTTAAACTAATTTAATAAAAATGAAACTACAATTATAATTAAAACTAAAAATGAATTGATTCGATCGAAGTTTGATCTAAGAATGCGCTTCGCGGCGGGCCGGCCGCGCAGGCAGCTTTGGGTGTCGCGGCGTGGTCACGTTCCCACGGCACGTTGCGCTGACGCCGCGATTCCTGCTGTTGCTCGGAATTGAGGTTGATGCCGACGTAGCTATTCCTATACATTAGGGTGGCGTAACAAACTACAACAAAAAAATAGGTGTTTTCAGAGTGACAGATATTAGTGATAAATGAGTAAACAAATGTATCCGATATAAAACTGCTACGCTAACGACGTTCCGGCGATTTTCGATACTTTGAACAAGAAACCAGGGATTCCTGACCTATGACTCATTTCTGGATCAAATTCAGAGCTTCCAACTGGTACTTAGCTGAACCATCCCAAAGGTGCGAACAGTATTCCATACATATCGAACCTGCGCTTGACAATTGTCTAAAGATTTTTCACTTCTATTTTCTGTTTGTAAAATCCTAAAACAAATACAAATTGTAGTTTTTCTATTGACTGAGTCATGACTAGGTAAAGTCATTACAGTGTAGCCATACCTCAAGGGCCCTTAGTTTGATTTCCGCGTAAAAGCAAATAGGTTTCACGGAGGTGCCTATTTGATAGACACGGGGCTATATTTTTATTTTGCCCTTTCATTTCTTAAATTATAGGTAAAGCTGATACGTGGGCGTATATTGCAAATCGCGATGGAAAACGATGAGTTGTATGTATCAGTGTATCACCGGTATCAAGGATTAGATTAGTAATTCAGTAATAGAAATGTTTTTTTTCTTTATGTCATATATTGAATGTTCTATAAACACTTTACAGGATATTATCACGATCAAAACTAAATAAAATTAAGACCTTACTTATAGAAAAAGCTTACTATAATATACAAGAATTTATAGAAGATAGAGGGTCGTCCTCCAACGCGATGGAAGGACGAGCTCGGAGCGTTTAAAAATGATTGGGCGATAGTAGCTCAGGACCGGATAAAATGGAGAGAATTGCGGGAGACCTTTGCCCACCTGTGGGACAGTTTAGGTTAAATAAAAAAAAGATGGTAACATTTACAAAGATAGATATTATTTAATTTTAGCACCTCCTTTTTATTTTGGAACATTCTGATTCAATCTGTAACATTTAGTATTAAAAAAGTCTTTACATATTGTACATTGCGCCTCTCAGGATGAAACTGTGTTAATAATTTATGTACACTGCGCAAATAAAAAATCAATAAATCATTTAATTACCTCGACGTTACGGCATCGTTACAACCGCCGTGATCACGAGAAGACAGATTGACTGATTTTGGTGAAGTGAAGTGCTTACATTATGTGTTCGAATCGCGAAAGTATATCGCGAAAAAAGTTTAAAAACAATATTTGAATACTCTTATTACGCATTTTTTTTGTAGAATATGCAGCCTAAATATTGTCACTGCTAGGACTCGGCGTCTTCTTTAGTAAGGAGATAATGAAGGTCAATATCCATTAGGCTGGCCCAGTGCGGCTCGGCGGATGACGCATGACCTCGATAGGTACTTCGAACATGGTAGTTTCCTCACGATGTTTTCCTTACCCTTAAAGCCAACGACAATTACAAACTTGTATATTTGCACTTGGCAAATATGGGACCAATCGGGAAGCATACCCATCAGAACATAAAATGAAATTTTAAAATCCGTACCGATTTTAAAATTTCGAGTTCTCCAGACATTAGGTAACATACATAAAAAACATACACACATCACCCTCTGCTAGTAAGAATTCCCCGCCCCACTACGACCGTGTTGGTGGCAAGAACTCGAGAAATACTGAACGTGAAGGGGGATTTCGTCGTTTGCTCTGCTCTTTACTGTTTGATAAGTAAATTAAATTTCGTTTAGTACCATGTAGGACATGTAACATCGGAAGGTTTTCAATTCCAGAACTGAGTTACGGTACTGGATACCTAATATCGGAATTCGTGAACTGTTCCGAAACTCGAAAAATTATTTGGTAATATATAGGAAAAAAAAACTTATCAATCAAACAAGTTTCCATAAATTTATCAATTCTTTACTCAACTTAATTTCAATTACTCAACAGATTTTTCAATTACATAAACCAAAAGGAGCTAGTAATCAAAATATCGATATCGAAGTGTTAAATTCCGGAATCGAAATATCGAAAGATATTGTCCGAAATTTCAAGATTGCGAAATTTGGGATTCCGGAATACATATCCTAGTTCCTAGTGGTCCCAGTACAATGTATCTAATGCAGATCTGTTTAGCTGTGCGAGAAGTAGGTATTAAATAGTATCGATTGTATTATTTCTATAGGCTGTGTGTCGGTTATACGGGATCGGGGTATATGTTTCGACTTGTTTATCCAGCCTTGAGTGGGAACCCTCACCATCGAATCACTTGTTATAAACAAATATAACCCTAAGTAGCGACGAATAAGTACTATTTTAAAACGGAAACAAAATTACGATGATGTAGCGGATCCCACGCTTCCGTCGTTCGTTGCCTGCGGTGAATCATACTACCCAGAACCCGTGCGACGTCATCGAAACATCAAATCAATGAAACAAGCTAAAGTTGGTGCACAAAAAGTATCAAACAAGCTACAGTCTCTCGAAGAACGAGGTAAATCCATTATACAAATTCAACATTTTTTATTGCTGTGTGCAGGTCAGATATTTTGGAAAAATGTGACACGTATTTTTCTAGTACGTGTCCAGTAAGGGTTGGGTGGAGGACGCATGCTCTCGATAGGTTAATTAAGGTACATGCCGGTTTTCTCATGACATTTTCCTATACCGTTTTTAAGTTAGCAGCATTACGTTAATGACTTGTAAAAGACAGTGGTACCCGTGGGATTTGAACCCGAGGTTCCGGATCGGTAGTCGCAGTTCTTATAACTAGACCAGCTGTAATTAAACCACCCGCGAAGAATTGTTGAGCAAGCAAGTTACGGCTAGTTCGGAAAACGGCGACAGCCGATCTGGAGACCCTCAGTTCAAATGTCACGCGCACCAGTCTTTTCGAAGACATGTGCGTAATGCCGCTAACTTAAAACGATGATAGGAAATATAGTGAGGAAAACGACATGGACCTAGAATCTTTCGAGGCCATGTTTCATCCACCAACCTACACTGCGCCAGCGTGTTGGATAATGGCCTTAACTCTGTCCTTGCGAGAGAAGGCCCCGAGTGCCCGCAGTGGGGGCATTTAGTGGATTGCTTGAAAGAGCTGTAGAGCTATTGTAACGTTTGTATTCGTTCCAGATCCAAACAATAAACGGCGTGGTGTTGGTGAGCTGGCGGCAGCGGGTGCTAGAACGGCAGATCGAGTACGGGGCGCGGCTCGGCCACGTCGTGCTGTCGCTGGCCAGGATGGAGCTGACCAACTTCTACCGCCACGTGATGCCTGTGGCCGACTACTTCGACCAGGCCAATCTGCTGCTGGCGGTGAGTTTATTGTCTACAGAAGCTATAATATCGTGCATGCCTTTTTTAGGCTGAAATTGTGCAGCACCACACCATATTATCTTAACCACAATTTTTTGGCGAATAAAAGTACTTATACTTAGACATGCTCGGCCAAGTGTTGCTAGCCACAATGAAGCAGTTTCTACCGGCACGTGATGCCTAGGCCATGAGCTATAAATATTATGTAGAGTATGCTCGGTCACAGGTTAATTTTAAGATAACAGGTGGTTCCTTGATCTCTTGCGTTAGTTTTCGTGCGAGCTACCGTACTTGTTGAGTACAGCAAGGTTAGGTTAGTAAGGGGTAGTAGCCAAAGTTCGATACGCTGTAGATGCTATTTGAGGCCAATAGCTATAGGTTTCTTTAAAATATACACATATATAAAAATACACATATCGAGTGCTCATTATTGGTTCAGTATCGTTGACAGATTAGTTGTTCTTGAAAGTTTTTCTCTACGTCATGAATACCTATAAAAATAGTCTATACGATAAGATTATAAAAATAAGACAATCAAAAGATATCAAGCCAACCTACGTACATTATCTGCTGATGTACTACTAAGCGTATCTATAAATACAAAGATAATCCAAAAATATCTCTCAAATACCTCCTACAAAGTAATCTAGATGTTATTGATATTGGTTCAATGTGTTTATCAATTTCAACGCAGGCATGCATCGGCCCATTAGCTCAGTTGGTTAGAGCGTCGTGCTAATAACGCGAAGGTCGCGGGTTCGATCCCCTCATGGGCCACATGATATTTTTGCATTGTTTTCATTCTTCTAATTATTATCTATTCAAATTTTCATAACATATTAAGTCTAATAAATGTTCAGTCAAGATTTAGCTTATCCGCCTTAGATTTTTTTTATTTAGTTGTCTTACTTTAACTCCCATAGTATTAGAATCCTTATTAATTTATTTCTTAACTGATTGGCATGATTTATTTTATTTCTTATGTATGTTTTTTCTATAATGTATTTACATAAATTGATGTAAAAACGAATAGTACTAATACCCATAATACAGGTGTGCTACACACCTAGTTGGGAATATTAGAAATGTAATTGTAGAATGTACCTATTTTATTGAAATAAACAATTTGTATTTGTTGTATTAGTACTTTATGACGACAACTAAATCGTTGAATAACCTAACTCGTTCGCTTTTGAGTATTTATAAATTCTAAAGTCTGAGCCATAACTTATCTTGTGGGTGGGTTCATGATAATCAGCCAATACTGATCCCCTTCTGGACATAGGCTTCTAGGCTTTACATTTCCATCCGCCACGAGCTGTCTTTTGTAAACCGTCACTCCATCTACTCTAAACGTACCGAGTGTAGGACGCTCTGACGCGTGGTCCCCACTCTACCCCAACGGTTATTGGTTCTGCGACAGATGTGACCCAGTGCTACTTCAGCTTGCTAATGCGCTGGGCTGTGTCGGTGACCTTAGTTCTCTGACAGATTACTTTGATACGAATGCGATTATCAGAGTTACTTATATTGTGGATTACATACAACTACTGCTTTATTATGTCCATATCGTTGATGTGTATATTAATTTAGTGCTGTGGGTACCGTAAAAGCAAAGAGTTTACATATACATTTGTTCGTTTGTTTGTTTGTTATATGTTTGTTCTAACTCTATACGTTTACGTATAAATCTATACGTTTACGTATAAATCTATACGTTTACGTATAGAGTTAGAGCAAACGATTTTCACCGAAAGCACGGGTCTGATCGGTCTTGTGGAAGTATCATGCTTTTATCGCGGCACATCACTCTGTCGCCATAGCTAACATACACCTCATCTGCTCAAGATTGGTACAAAGGAACCGCGCGGAAAACCTTGATCTATTTACTTATTCTTTATCTAAGCTTAAAATTTTCCATTTATCAAAAAGTTTGAACATTATTTATTATCCAAACACGCTGTAGACATAAACAATTTCATAGAACTGACTATGTCGTCCACCAAACACTGGGAAATTATATATTTACACGTATATTATGTAGTGAAACAGAAATTATAGAGCACATCAAACACCGGGCCGCTCTCATGCATACTTGATGTCCAAATCACTAGTTGACAAACTCCGCTAAGACTTTACTTTTTAATAAATTTGTTTCTTGGAAAAGTGTGGAAGTTATGTTTTTGTACTAGCTGAGCCCACGGTTTTACCCGAGTAGTTTCCGTTCCTGTAAATTTCCTGTTATAACCTGACTATGTGCTATTCTAGACTATAACTATGCTTCAAAGTTCAGTCCATTCAGTTTTGCCGTTCCGACGTTATTGAGCAACAAACATCAAAATTTTCCAAACTTTGACATTTTAATAATTATTTTTTGTATTTTACGCATCGCAGTTGTTTAATGTGTATGTTAACGTAATATTGTCAGCACCATCCGATTATAATCTATCGCGTGAGAGTAGGTACAATCTCACGGTAGGTTAGGTTGGTTTGTAATCTGACGTTGTTAGATTATAATCTGGCGGTTTTTAAAATTTTACGGTATGATATTGATAAGCATTTACTACTTACGTACACGATTTGTACGTGGTAACATAGGTGACACTAGAGTTAGATAACAATTAACATTGAACTTACCTAATTAAATAAACAAAAATGGCACAAAATCAATGCAAATTAAAGTAAAAATCGATTCTTAAAATTGGTTTCTATCTTCCTACAAAAATTGTCAACGGTAATGCCGGAAACCAGAGGCGTATCACCTTCTCAGGAAGGCCTGTCCCAAAGAGTTTACATTTACTACGTATACAGTTAGATATTCTGCACGGTTCCAATCGTAAGCAATCCTTTGTGCCAATCGTAAGCAGATGTCGTGCATACTTTCTATGGCAACAGAGTGATGTGTCGCGACAAAAGTATGACATTTCCACAAGAGCAACAAGGCAAGAAGGATGCTACCCGTGCTTTTGGTGTAAAGCATTTGTGCCAACTCCATACGTAGTATATTTTATGTAAACTCTTTGGGCCTATCCCTAGACGGGGTGCTGGACAGCCCTAAACATCCAACGCCCCATGACCTCCAGCGAAGACGGGATGTAATCCAATATAATCCCTCTGAGCTCGCCCCTGTGTTTATTTCCGCTTCAGTGAACGAGAAGTGTCATCTCGCTTCTTCACCTGACACGTGCTTTCATTGTCGAGCATCTTGGTTAAGATGGCCGACGATGACAGTTCCGTACTCACAACTGCGGCTAGGGACAGCCGCGATTCCGTGGTGACGCGTTGCCCTCAAGCCGCATATCCACTAGGCACTTGGCGTGCGACATGTTGCACAACAGGTTGCCCACGAGCGCAGAACTTTTGTTGAACTACATTGTCTGTCTACACATCTACTACTACGCCAGCGCACCAGCTGGCAACGTCGCGCGCTGTTGTGCAGCGTTGCCGTACATGTTGAGCGTCACGTGTCGCGCGCCAAATGTTGCCCAGTGGATACGTGGCTTCAAAATAACATCGCGGCGTTGTCGCAGGCGCCTTTTCCTTCTGTTGAGCTCTCTGCCAATCACAGTGCTCGCGTAAGACTTTCTTCTAGAAGACTTAGGAACTTTACTTAGCCGATAAAAATATCTGTAGTTGCTCGTAAAGCGAGGAGCGTAAATAAAAGTTTCGTCAAAATTGGCAGTCATTGGGGCTGCCTATAGAATTGAAAACTTATATATAGAATAAACAGATTAACTAATATTATTGTTTATTAATATAATATTATAATGTCGGTGAGGCAAAGTCACAACTCAGTAATGAACTTAGGCACCTCTCTCTTTTTTGTCTCATAAACATTGTATTTATTCTTACCACTATTGCCCATTGAAACATAGGTACATACTCTTAGAATTAGATATTATGTATTAATATTAAGAAGTGTGACATTGAATATATATAAATAAATAAACAACACATTTTACGCATGGGCGGGGCACAGCCAGTAAATTCTGCTAATACTTATTATAAATGGGAAAGTTTTAACGGTTTGTTGTCAGAATGTACTATTATCACCGCGGTAAAGTAACGGGAACGACATGGAAGAAACCGCGTGGCACTTATAGTAAATAACATCATTAGGAAAGTTGTTTAAGCTAGACTAAGTACGGAGGGTACTAGGCGCACATAAAAACGTAGCACCGTATTTCCTTAGAAAACACGTCCATGTGGCAATGTTGACAAATCGATGTCCATCTATAAACCAGCGGCGGCGACACTCGATCGATTCACGGTCAACGGACAATGTCACGCGGCATCTCGCTGTCACGCCGCCGCAATCACGACGCGACGGGACAATTTTTGACCGACTTCAAAAAAAGTGACAGTTTGTATAGGTATTTTGACGTGACAACGTCTTATAAATTGGTTTGCCGGGTGACACTTCAAGAAACTGCGTTACGCTCCGCTCACGTTATGCGCTCACAACGAGAGCGAGTGAGAGGCACGCGTCCCTTCCACTCGGGCATGGTTAGCCCGCCTAAGAGCGAGAGAGACAGACATAAAAAGTGAAAGGCACGCGTCCCTTCCGTAAAATTATTTTACCACTCAAAGTCGTTGTCAAAACTTTCGCCCGTATACCGACTTTACAGGCAACCAATTTTTTTTTATTATAGAGTACCTATAGAGGGACGAAACGAGCAGGACATGTGCCTGCCAATAACAGCACGGTGAGACGCAGTTATTGAATTTGTTTTTTGAAGTGGTAGGACTCTTAGCAGAGTCCGAGTAAAGTAAGAAAGTAAACTCTCTTAGGACTCTGTGCTATTATGACCCAATTTATGTCAGGATAGCCTTAATTCTGTGAGCTTAGATGTGAATGTGCTGTTATTTACTTAAAGGTAGTAGGATGAATAGAAAGAACCAATTGATGATATTTGAATGTTGTTTATTCTTAGTTCATCGTTATATTACTGATAAACCCCGTGAGGGTATTCTCATCATATTAAAAGACTCTAATGCCACTTTCGCAAATCCCTAGACGACAGAGAAAGAATGTGGCCAAGAAAACTCTGCGCCATCACATACATAATCTGTACACAAGTAAACCTTAGATAATAGTTATAATACTTATCTTTAAAATGTGTCAACCGTTAGAGAACAAGAACAGCAATACATAAGAGCAGAAGTAATAATAGCAAGACGAGAGAATAATATACAAGAGCCAGCGTAATAGCAAGAGCAATAAGTAAGACCAAGAGAATCGCCATTTATTCTACCGCCAAGCAATAATCTGCAAAAATCACTGTGATCTGGTTTGAAGGGTAAAATTAGGCGTAGAGATAGATTATATCTAGAGGTCTCTGATTTCCGAGCGCTATGCAGTGCTCGGTAATGATTTTGACTCCTTATGTTCCAACAGATGCGTAACACTGTGATATTTTTTTTAACCTATAAAAGTAAAAAAAAATGCGCATGCGTGTTTCTTACCATCAGGCTCATGCCCTGTTCCATCAGATGTTGGTTACCCATTCACGATAAAACTACTGAATGAATCTGAATGCAATTTCCACCAGAGATTAAAGTATGGAATAACAAACAGGCTACATTTAAATTACTGGAACGGGAAAACGGGGGGTAAAACCGCGGTCCGCATAAAATATTTCTAGCAATTTAATAGCTGCCTTCATCAAACAGCATCGACGTGATAATGACACATTTGAGTTTACCACCTTCCCGCCTACTATCTGTTAGGTCACTGTTCTACGTGGTTTCGGCGCAAAACGGTGCGAAAGCTCGATTTTACGTAGCTTTCACTTAGGTAGCTTAGGTATCTTACTAATGTAATACACAAGCGGGCTTCCGCGGTTTCACCTGTGTAATTTCACGATATCATTATTATCCTTTTTATCATCGCGGGATTAAAAGTACCCTATGTGCTATTTCAGACTATAATTTGTGTTCTAAATCTCAACCCAATGCTCAGCGATAAAACCCTTTATACAAATTAAAAGCGATCTATTCAGACGTTCCGACGTGATTGAGCAAAAAACATACAATTGTCTAATAGGCGATTTTCCTGCACGATAGTTACCTGCAAGAAATAGTTCTCAGTAATAAGACCGCCGCTCGGCGCTAGTTCAAACAAATTTTATTATATTAGTTTTTTGGTAAAATTATTATTGCCCCGAATTTTTAAATTCTGTAAAATGTATCTCCCGTTTTATCTTTACTAACATAAAATGCAGAAAAGCAATACATCTTTCTAATATTATAAATATGAAAGTTTGGACTTTGTGAGAACTCGTTGTGAGAATTGAGGGTATCAAGATAAAACTTGGAACTCAATTATTAGATTGTAGTGACAATGATGAGACTGCGCTCCGGACACATTCCGTCAAATTCCTTTAAGTACTTAATGGGACTATCAGAAACCCCTAAGTGTTCAGAATGTGACGTGATAGAGGTGTCCAACATATTTTGACGGAGTGCGTCCGAAATGAAGTACTCCGTCAGAGTGTCTTTGTACAAAACACCAATATCGGAGAGTGTAATGGCATATTGGCTTCACCATCATCAGAGGAAGCCAAAAAGCTGCTGCGGCTTTACTTGTTCATTTTTGGAGGGGGTTCTTTGGCTTAATTATCTTATATTATTAGGTTTTTTTATTATGCGTATTTAGGTTTAATTATTTTTGTTATTTCCTTCTTTGGTTTAACCTAGTGGTAGATACTATGAGAATGACATAGTCGATTATCGGCTAAATTCCCCTAAATAAATAAGAATTAAAAAAAAAATTGGTTGCCTGTAAAGTCGGTATACGGGCGAAAGTTTTACGTGACAACGACTTTGAGTGGTAAAATAATTTTACGGAAGGGACGCGTGCCTTTCACTTTTTATGTCTGTCTCTCTCGCTCTTAGGCGGGCTAACCATGCCCGAGTGGAAGGGACGCGTGCCTCTCACTCGCTCTCGTTGTGAGCGCATAACGTGAGCGGAGCGTAACGCAGTTTCTTGAAGTGGCACCCGGCAAACCAATTTATAAGACGTTGTCACGTCAAAATTTGATAACAAACATTGCCCCGCGGCTTTTACCCGAGTGGTTTCAGATCCCGTAATTTTTTTAAAGATTTAATTGTGTTCCAATCTTCCACCAGATCATTTTATACGTTACGACGGGATTGAGCAACAAACATCCCAACATTGACATTTATTATATTAGTAGAATTAGTAGGATAGTCTGGAACATACAACAACTGAAAAAAATTAGAGTTACTGGGCGAATAGTAAGTCATTCTTGAAATTCTACGCAGACGAAGTCCTGGGCCGATAATACTTGCGTAGAATTATTCCACTACAAAATACTGTAGTAAGTAAGCTAGTAAAATTTATAGCATCGCTTCTTCGCACGCTGTCGGTGTCTGTGGGACGGATACCTCGGAATGTTTTATGCATACAAAGCAAGACGGCCGTCAGGTGCAATTGAAAATTTTCTTCAGACAACATGATTATGGTCACTGCCAAGTAAATGTAGCCGTAGTACAGCTATCATTAGAATATACGCAAATTGTCTGATTAATTATTAGCTCAGATTACATTTTTTTTAAATAAAGAGTGACGAGACGAGCAGGACTTGTGCCTGATGGTAAGCAACATGACTGCCACATAACAGCATAGTGACACGCAGCTATTGGAACATGAAGAGTCCAAATCATTACATATCACTGCACTGCGCTTATCACTCAGAGATCTAAGATGTTATATCTCGAAGCCCTGTAATTTCTCTGGAAACATTGCCCTTCAAACCGGAACACAGTAATGTTGCACATTACTGCTTGACGGTAGAATAGCTGGCAAAGGTGTGATACTTCCCCAGGCAGACTTTGGTAGGAGTCCTACCACTACAAGTATTAGATAATACTATTATCAAGTTTAGTCATTTCATGTTATACCACATTAATCTGCACATCTGTCAATGATAAGGATAGATTTTTTATATTTTCTATGGTATGGCTGGTCTACTTGAGAGAATGGCGACTGCCGATCCGGAGTCCCTGGGTTCCATTCCCACGGGCACCACTGTCTTTTCGAAGTCATGTGCGTAATGCCACAGATCAGAAAATAGTTACTTCGTAAGTAATGCCGCTAACTCAAAAGCGGTGAAGGATAACGTCATCGCGAGGAAACCGTAATGTACCTAGAGTCTTTCCAAGTCATGTGCCATCCGCCAATCCGCACTGAGCGTGGTGGATTATGGCCTTGACTCTCTCCTTGGTGGAGAAGACCCCGCGTCTCAGCAGTCGGAACATTTAGTGGGCAGCTTATGAACATTATATTTACAATTTAACGTAATTTAGATCTGTCGAAGTGAAACCGTCAAAGTGTGAAACGATATTATGCAACTAAACACATTTCGGGTGCTGATTGGTTGAACCTCATGTGCTCTGCGACGCCATTCTTATTTTTAGAAATCAATTCGAATGCCGCCCGGGGGGAGGGGTGTGCATCGGTGACCACCATGCATTGAAAGTAATGTTTGCACATTACTGTATCCCGGTTTGAAGGGCAATGTTTCCAGAGAAATTACAGGGCTTAGAGATATAACAGGTGAAGTCAAAGTCAAAGTTCTTTATTGATAAATGTACAATTTACACGTCAATTTTATAAAAAAACAAAATAAGAGTATACAAAGAGTATTACATATTTATACATTTTTAAAGTTTAAATTGAACTTTATATTCTACGATAAAGGTATCGTACAAATAAGTGTCAAAAATTAAAATATATGTACTTATTACAATTGTAATGAACAATGTCAATTTTTTACAACTTTATTGTGAGTTTGCCATCACTACATAAAAACTCGCTGTAACTATAAAAAGTTTGATCGATAAGCCAGCTTTTCAATCGGTATTTGAAGCTACCCGAACTCGGTGCTAATTTAACTATTTTAGGAAGAGTGTTATAAACTTCCGGTCCCATAATGTGAGTCAGTTTTTCCGATCTCGCGAGAGAGTGAGGTATACTATCCAGCTTGTCAGCGTTACGTATATTGCGCGAATGTCTCTCTCCTCGCGTGTCGTATGAGTCTAAGTTGTTTCTGACATACACAGCTACTTGGTAGATCAAGATTGCAGGCAACGTAAGTATGCCAAGCTCTTTGAAATATGGTCTGACGGATGTGCATTGCGACACGCCCACGATGGCGCGTATGGCACGTTTTTGGGCGCGGAAAGCACGCTCCCAGTTGGCAGCGCGTGCGTATAGTTCGGCTCCGTACTGTAACCGGGAATGCACCGTGGCGAAGTAACAAGTAGTAGTCAAAGGTGATGAACATAACGGGTTATGTCCCTCTGACTTCTTTTCCCCCTCGAGTATCTAGCTCCCCTAACTGCCCCCACATGAGGTTCGGATATTACGACAATGACTTGAAACTTGTGATGAATCGCTCAATTTGGCGCCCCCTGAGACATGCCGCCCGGGCACGGGCCTCGGCTTGCTCCCCCTAGATTCGGGGCTGAGACCAACATTGTAAGTCCTCAAAGAAATAAAAAGAAGATTAAACAAACTCACGCTGGCTTAGGCAAGGTTATAATCTGAAATAAACTAACCTACCCAAACCTAGACACAGAACTCTCTGGGTGACGAGCGCAGTGCAGTGCTAGGTAATGATTTGGACGTAGCATAGCTGCGTGACACTGTGCTGTTATGTGTCAGGCATGTTGCTTACCATCAGGCACATGTCCGGATCGTGTCGTCACCATTTATTTAAAAAAAAAAGAACGCCAACTGTAAGACCGACCAATCACGTTATGCAATTTGACGGGTTCACTTCGACAGATTATAATCTAACGAAAAATAATCCGTTAAATTGTAAAAAGTAGGTATTTGGCGGTTTACAAAATTTCGGCAGATTATAATCTCGCTCTCACTAGCGAGATTATATATATTTTTTTTTTTTTTTTTTTACCTTTTTATAGGCTCACACTTAGAACGGTATATACAATTTAACGGTGGAATAATAATATACTTATACATATTCACATTCCATAGCTACTCAAGAGGACCACGATTACTGGCATTCGGTTGTTGCGCCATTGCTGCACGTTTCATAAGAACTTAGTCGATTTTTGCAACAGATTGAGTCTACATGGCAGTCCATTGTCATGCAGGCAGGCTTTTTGGTCTCCGTGTCTATTTAATGGACTAGATACGAGGTCCATTTGGAAAAAGTGTATTCAAATTCAATCAAGAAGTCTTTGTACGCTGCCACTCAAAAGACCACGGACTCTGGCAATTGGTTCTTGCGCCACCATTGCGCGTATCCTAAAACCCTAGTCAAATTATCCTATATATTTTGTCTACATGCCAGTCAATCATCGAGCAGACAACCTGATCAATGAATAGTGTTTCTTTAAGTTACACCATAGTATCTACTAATGCATGCCTAAATTATCAAATATTTGTTCAAAGATCAATGTCTTTTCATTCGAAAATATCTACCAAAACGGCGGAGTCATCATTCTAATAAAGAATAACTAAATGAATTACCCTATTAAACGGAAACGTCTACCAAAGGGCCCTATACTTCGAAAGGTGTCCACTGGAAATTGAGTCCTACAATTTGAAACACACGGTATGGTTTAGCATGAGGGGGTGGACAGTAAATTTGTCCAATTACGGACCATCGTCATACATATTTGACGAGTCGTAGAACAAAGTATGACAAAACTATCGACGTGGATGCCAAATTGTAAGGTTTCGTCCTTTGGCCGCTACTTTTGAGTATCGATTTATTTGTACGGAACCCTCAAACTATGTTCGTTAAACGTCTGTATCTCTATATCTTAATCAAGTTATTTTTTTATTATTCTTTTTTAACACAGTTATGCAACAGACAGACAAGAAAGCTTATTTTTTTTGTTATGTTTTGCTTATTTTGCAAAAGTTACTTTTTGTACAAATGTATTATTATGTCGTGCCTATCCTATCAACTAAACTATTATAGTAGATTGTTACCCCGAGGGTCGAAAGAATCAATTCCTGAGGTATTTAGACGCCCAAGCGCAACGACGGAGGCTACAGCCCGAGTAGGAACACTCTACTTTTCATTTCGAATACGAGGAAAATAAAACTAGTTGTTTATTTAAACTATTTATTTATAATATATAACATTATTAGTAGTAACTATTTAAAATTAATTGTCAAATTAGGACAATTCGTGAATTTAAAAGTTACATTTTTTCATTGTACCTATGCGTTTATATATCTTTCTTTTGATATTTCTAGCAAAAGATTGTCGACAACACAATTTGCCTCGTCATTAATTGAATCTGGTGACACCATTTCAGAAACGCTTGAACAATAATAACAGCTTGTTTTCAATATTACTCTAATATTTTGCGAGTTTTAAAGCGTCTGTTAGGCAAAACGGCCGACGGAAAGTGTCTGGGAGTATTGGGGCCTTCATTTTAAAGATTGCCTATAACATAACATACGTGAAAATCAGTTATCAGAAAAACGTGAAGTAAGTAATGTATCTTCTGGACCCCATATCTCAAAATTGGCAGTCTAAGCAAGTTAGCGGGTAAGCATGTGTTCTTAGTACGTACTAACTCTACTCAATCGTCCACATTTCATCCATCAGAAAATACGTGACGTCTGGCGGCCCTGGGATCTTACTCTATTAGCATAAAATATTATTATCTACCTATTTTTTAATCGACTTCGACCGAAGTTTAGTACTAAATCGTTTGAAGTGTGAATCCGAGAGTTATTCCGTGTTCCCATCCTCAGTGGCATCCATGGAGGTTTCAGTAGGTAGGGGCACCATATTCATACATGGTATAAAGGCAACGTAATCCGGCTGTGCCCCCCGGGCGGTAGGGTATGCGTAAATGCATTTCCTCTATGTACGAAAACAGGCTGTTCAAAATACCTACTAGATACTTTAGTGTATATATCCATCCACATTCACACGCACAGCTTGTTATCCGAACTTTTCTGCTACCTAAAAACCTATAAATGTGAGAATGGTTCTTTCGCAACTTTAAATTGATACACCTAAACAGTCAGCCAAATCGAAAAACGTTCAGAGAAAGCGAAACAATATTTTTAAATACCTATTCAACGATACCACTCTTGACATAGTTTTTTTTTTTGATTTGGTCAATATGGCGACTTTCTTTTTTTTTGATTTGGTCAATATGGCGTCCTGTAGCCGCCATATTGAATTTTCACTAATGTCATGTCTTTAGTGTTACTCGCGAAACTAAGAGGAATCGATTGACATGTGAATCATGAAAATCGGCCCAGGCGTTTGGTCTGTATAGTGAATATAGTAGTCTGTATAGCCTTCAAAGAATCATACATACATAGACTGATAAACACATTACCACTCCTTTGTACCGCGCAGTCGGGTAAAAAGACGCAGGCCTATTCATCTCCGAAAGGAATCAATTTCAACTAACTCTTACTTTCTGTTACGGTTATTGATCATCTTGAGCTCTTTCAACTTTGGCTCTTTATTAGAGTCCAAATTAGCTGCCCCAAAACTGGTGTCCTTGCAAAGGTGCGAAGGTATTTTAAGTCTAGACAGTTGCTCATGTTATATATGACAAACACAGATTCGCTCTTGTTTGAAGACATGTGCTATTCGCACCTTTGGGATGGCTTGGCTAGTTCCCAACTGGAAACTCTGGAATCAATCAATTTTCTGTAGATGTTGTTGACTGAGTGGCTATTCCCTGATGGATTCAAAGAAAGTGTTTTCAATTCGAGACCGCACTGTTTTATGCTAGGTAAGTGCGCTTCATCATTTATTGCATAGAGGCGATATCGGTCAAACGCAAACCACAACTTTTTAATGACAAAAAGTGGGTTTGTGTAACTTAATAGTTTAAATTAGTATCTATAATGAAATCGGACATACATATTCCGTTATATAATGTCCATACGGCGCAGTGTTCCCATATGACACGTGCGGCCTCATACAAGATGCAAGACTTGGCCACCGAAACCGTGTCAGGTGGTGTTATTACCTTTAATTAAGGAGGTGCTCAAGATATATGTGACCTCATTTTGAACGTTATATACGCTTTTTGGAATATTGCTGTAAAATAACCGTTAATTAAACGTCTATTGAGCTCATTTAAATTAAAATTGTGTCTGTTTTGGTTTGTGTATGGCTGAATTAATGTCTGAGGCTACAAGGGTCGATTTCCGGACATGTAGATAAATGAATTTTTAAATTAACCTTGTTGTTAAATTACCAAAACGGAATTTATCTTCCTTAAAATCCAAGACAAAGGAAATCTTTAGGAGTTGAGTATATGAGTGACAAAACTTCCAAACATAAACTTTTCAATGGGAACACTTTGGACACTTTTTGAACACTAAAAAACCTTTTAATGTGCCATAATGACGATAACTTCAATTCACAGGTCAATGGCGAGCGAAATCCAGAGGAAGTGTATAAGGACTTCCGAGCAGCCGTGCTCCAAATCCTGGGCACGGCGGATGATCAGGCGAACGGCATCAGCGGGATCCCGGGAGAAATAGTAGGTGTCGAGCCGGCTCCGGAGAGGGAGCGAGACAGAGCAGCCGAGGGGAAGCGATGAGAGGGAAAGACGGAATGAGGCCATCATCCCACCTGTTCCGATACCGGTCCGGCAGCCGGCGTCGCTGCCGGTCGGACAGATTATACCCGTGCCAGTCGGGAACCCCATGTCTTTGCCCGCGCAGACTGACAGGGTCGCTACTCCGAAGGTATGGAGATTTAAGTATACTCTTAGTACATATAATAATTTTGATGTATTATTTCACGGAATGTCAGTGAATGTAAATGAAATGTCACATGGAAGACTGTTTAAATTACTGTGTATGATCATGATAATTGTCTTTGTTATATACATATAATACGTGATCAGTTATAAAATAAACAATATGTTTAGAAAATACTTTTGTAGGCAATTGAATATCTATTTTAAAGTCAAGCCATAAATAATACAAATTTGAAAAGTCAATTAAATACAGTTATAAATACATATCTATGCTATGTGGCCTTCATGAGGGATTGCAGAAAAAAGAGTTATAGTAGTAGTAAAAAAAAAACTTAAAATGCGATACAACGACAGATGTTTTGTACTGGAGTGGAACTCGCTGTTTGCTGTGCGCTGCTGCAGCAGAATTCTATATTACGCATGTTATAAGTTAAGCTTGTAATCTCAGTAAGAGAATTTATTGTAATTCAATTGAGATTAATAAATATTCTTAAACCTCATGATGTTGCCTGGTCAACATTAACATGCGTAGCTCAGCCCGTTCGTATATAACGAAAATGATGAAGACTGGGTAGTAACAGAAGGTGGGGATCAGAATGTCTAACTGCCAAATATTATTATTAGTTCTAATGTCGATCCTACCTAGTTCAAAACCCTACCGTGATACGGGAAAATGCGTATTTATCTGTTTTAATTTGGTTAGATTGAGACATAATAAAAATAATAATAATAATCGGAAGTCTGACATCAAATTTATGCATCGAACGATAAAGCAAATTG
The DNA here is from genome assembly GCA_017562165.1 of Ectropis grisescens. Classification (NCBI taxonomy): domain Eukaryota; kingdom Metazoa; phylum Arthropoda; class Insecta; order Lepidoptera; family Geometridae; genus Ectropis; species Ectropis grisescens. The sequence goes on along the minus strand of CM029770.1, from coordinate 3,407,057 downwards.
GCAGCCATTGATGTAGGCTCAGCTGAAATTTACTCTGGTGACGGGGTGTACCCCAGAAGAGGACCCGGAGACGGACAAGCTGAGGAGAGTTCGCTCTCGTCGTAAGCATCAAAGATAGAACCCCGTAGAAGTTTTAGTCTGTAGGAAGACATCATTTTCGTCCGTGGTGTCGACATAACACAATTTTCTCTCCAAGGCAGGAAAGGTATCCATAAATTCATATAATCTACGTACAAAAAGGCACCGCTGAGATACTCTGTATAACATATTACAGTTAGGGAAAAGATTAGGGCAGTGTAGCAATTGATTAACTTTATTTTTACCAAATAAAGTCTTTTATCCATCTAATTCCAATAGAAGGAGTGTGACGTTGAGGTTTCGATGTCAATGACTAGACAGAAGTCCAACAATGTGTGATGCATCAGACTATTTATCACGGCGTGAATAGCGGGGTCGGCGGCGGACGCCCGCCTTGACCTATTGGCGCCATATTGATAAAATATTGAGGTTTTTTGCGGATCCACGTACTAAAGCTACTAGTTTTTTACGCGTGACCGACTTTTTATACGAAGAAAGCGGGGTGTTGTAAGTTTGGAGGGTCGATCGGTATTCTGTCCATTAGTTTGTGGTAGCTTTTTTATCACACATAGTTTTGCGTTTGACGATCACCTCGCCTGGTGGTAAGCGATGACACAAGTGAAGACCAAATATACCGATTTAGATGGGGTTTTATTTGTTTGGAAGTTTACTTTTTATGTTAGTTATTTATAGTGAGGAGACGAGCAAGACAAACGCTTGAAGGTAAGCAATACGCCCGCCCATAACAGTGATCGTAATGATCCGTATAAGTAGGTACATAACTAGTTTAACCGTGCGCGCGTTGCTACGCCACCTGTCGAAAAATGGTTGTACCAATTCAGATTTAGAACAAACTTAAAAGATAGACACATGCTGTCACGGACTTCCGCGCAAGTCAACGCACGCAACGAACGCTCTCAAAAAGAATTGTTATTTTTTTTCATTTTTGTTACATTTTTCATTCATGCTCCGCTCTGATAGTACCGTTCTCTCATGTTGATAGTACCGTAATGTTATATAGCCTATATGTCTAAATAAGTATGTACATAGCCTTCCTCGATAAATGGACTTGAAAATTGAAAATAATTATGACATGGAGCTGATTTTATGATGGAACCGAAAGGTGGTCTTAGGAATTCGGTAGTCAAATGACACAAACCCATCGAGTCAATCGAGTGTGAACTTGTTTGATCCCCATTGACTAGTACTCTTACTTTAGTGCTAGATGGTAGGTAACCAGGTAACCAGGCTAACATATGACCATAAACTTTTTGGTATTTTTTTCGTTAAAAAGTTATAAAATATTGATTTTAAAGTTTTTAGTCGCTCCCAAGGAGATAGTCAAACCCATAATCCACCACGTTGGCCCAGTCTGGGTTGCCGGATTGACATGGTCACGAAAGATTCTAGGTACATGCCTCACGATGTTTTCCTTCACCGTTTTATCACCTCATAGTAAGACAAAATTTTACTTGTAAATATTTGTCGATTTTCCGGTACAATTTCCAGGCGGAAGTGATCCGAGTGCGCGGCGCAGCCACCACGCCGGCGCTGCTCTGGGTGGTGGGCGGTCCGGGCAGCAACAAGGCGGCGCTGTGCCAGCGGGCGGTGGCGCATCGCCCGGACTGGATGCACTACAGGTACCTGATGACAAAGATCTCAATACACAGATGTGTCCTCCCAAACTTCAGGGCGCACGAAATCATGTCATTGTTGGGAAGAGTGAGCTCACTCATTCCGTTCCAGTCGGTTGCAGGAAGCGGTGAACGCCGGACGTTTTTACTTTTCACTATTCGTTGTCAACAGCCAAAATAAGTAGAACCACAGCATATCGCGCCGCTAGCGATTCTAGGGGTCAAGTAGATTGGTTATGTGTAAACTACTTACGACATACATAGAGACGCAGTTTATTACCAATTTTTAATTACTTAGGGCACATCCATTGATTTATATCGATGCCTGATAACGTCACCTCGTGGTGACGGTGGCTAAAACTACCAAAATAAAAGATAATTTATTTACAAAACACAAGATAAAGTATACACAGTTTATATATATATATATATATATATAGTACTAGTGTAGTACCCTGCCACGCTTCGCTGTAGCACATTGTGATGCAAAAATTAGATAAAAACAATCCTTGATGCGGATTGTATATCATTCTAAAATTTCAGCTCGATCGGTGCAGAACTTTTTGAGTTTTTGAAGCGAACACAAACCAACATAACATTTTTATATATAAAAAAATATGTAACGATATGACACAATAATTCTATTACTTAGTGTACACAAGTAACGATTGTCAACGAACCCTAAACTAAGCACAAGGCTTATGTCTTAGGGCTCGAGAGCGCGGGTGTCAAGTTATTAAAATATGTGACAAATGAATGGGTAGTGTCTACAGTAAAGATAAATATATAAGCTTGGAATGTGCAATATATTTATGCACTAATTACTAAAATTATGAACTGACTAACAAACACAAAACGCAAGATACTCAAATAACTAAAGCTATTCTCCGTAAATATTATGAATGAGGCTCTCTGTCACTGCATACGACAACTTTAACAGCCACTCCCTCTCAGTTTTTTTATAAGTTGTGTGAGGCAGATCAGAGTGCAGTCCAGCTTTGCGATTTAGGTTATTGTAGACACAGGGTAAAGAATACGCAGGACTACGTTTACCTTACATAGAACTGGCACATGGAACCGGGATTCTGAATGAAAAGCCTCGTTTCATTTCTATATTGCCGTAGTCAGGGCGAGATTTTACTTGCAGGTGAGTTTTGATTGCAGCATTGTATAGAAAAAGTTGGCGGACCCGCATTACTTTGAACTCATCATACAGAGAATCAGTGCTAAAACGGAAAGGTTTACGGAGACTAACCTTGTTTAATGCTCTTTGTGCTCTCTCTGCCGACATGAATATCGTCTTGAGTGTAGTGGTAGGACTCCTAGCAGAGTCCGCCTGGGGAACCTTTGCCAGTTATTCTACCGCCAAACAGTAATGTGAAAACAGTACTGTGTTCCGGTTTGAAGGGCAATGTTTTCAGAGAAATTACAGGGCTTAGAGAGCTTTGGCCTGGTCGTCTCATCACTCTTTAGTTAAAAAAAAACCAGCACTGCCCCAAACAACAATGCAATATTGGATAATAGATTGACAAAGCGCGAAATATCGTATATTTGCCTTAAGAGAGGTACGGGAGCGCAGTCGCGGAGGTTTTTCATAGCGTGTATGAGTTTGCGTGTGCGCGACGCTTTAAATAAATAAATAAATATTGGTGGACATTTCACACACAACGCCATCTGACCCCAAACTAAGCAAAGCTAGTAATATGGAAGCCAGATAGCTGGTATAATACTTACTTATTTTTAAATACACACTTATTATACATAGAAAACACCCAGGCACAGTACAAATAGTTGAGTTCATCACACAAACATTTGCACTGGATGGGGATCGAACCCACGACCCATGGCTTCCCAGGCAGACCTTTGGTAGTAGGTCTAAGCCACCAGGCCAGCTATACTTTGAATTTGTTGTTTGTAGGACAGGTTCTCGTCTATCAAAAGTCCAAGATACTTAATATGATTTACACGATCAATAGGCAAACAAGAACATGGAATAGAGGGTCTTTTGGATAATGTATCACAGTAGTGAATCTTGAGCACTAAACTTGCTGGGGGTACAGATACAATAGTCTTAGTGAAGGCAATAAATTTAGTTTTTTTCAAGTTTAAGGGCAAGAGGTTTCGGTCAAGACTTTTGGCAGTTACAGAGAACCCCTGCCCAGCCACGTCATAAACATGATCCCACGATTTTCCATGAAATATCAACACGGTATCATCTGCGTATGTGATTACGTCAGCGTTGGGGAGAGTATTACTTAAGATATCATTGATGTAAAGTATGAACAGGGTAGGACCGAGAATACTTCTATGTAGGACGCCGAACTCAATGGGAAACCAGTCGCTTAATGTATCTCTGACTTTGACATATTGGGTTCGATTGCACAAGTAACTATAAACCAATCCAGTGCTACACCTCTGAATCCAAGGGCACACAGCTTTTTCAGCAGGAAGCTGACTGATAAGGAGTCAAAGGCTTTAGCTAAATCTAAAAACACTGCAAGACACCTGTCACCTCTGTCAATATGGGAAGATACAAGATTAGCAAAGAAAGTGGCGGCGTCGTTAGTTGACCTTCCACGTCTAAACACAAATTGATTATCTGAAAACAAGGGGCGATTCTAAACGGCATATGCACTAAACAAAAAAAAACTAATTACTTTGATTGCTTAAAATTTGACAGCTCACTTTGGAAACTACGCGATCGAAACCGGAGAGCGTGGCCATGATCATAGTCATCTAGATCATTCGAATTTATCCGAAGATTTCTTTCATTTACGAACGTGACGCTTGTGTTCAAGTCACAGCCCACGGAAAATCTGTATCTGTATGTGGTAAAAGAAGATTTCACTTAAAAAAATCGAAATGAGTGCTGGGGCAAATAGTAGAAATCTAGAAGTCATATTTCAACATACAAACGGGCAAGTAGCTAGCCTTTCTCTAACTCCGACCCCGTCCACCTCTCACAACACACTATATCGTGGCTCCAAGTGGCTCCTCGATTTTCGTGACAGGTAAACTCTTAATGCTTCTATGGTCGTGCAGGTGGAGGAGTGGAGGTCAACACCAAACGACTGAATCTTCAGTATTGATTTAATGGGTTAAAACTCCTCACACACAATCGTCCAATATTTAAAATATAATATAAAGTTAAAAGGTGCAACACAAAAGCGTGAGTGGCGCCGCACAGTACTCCGCGATATATCGGTATACGTAACGAACTATTGGTGGTTTGCATCGTACTGGCGAGCCGTGCGAAGCTCGCCGGCCGGAGCCGGTTAGTACCATAGAAACTGGCGCGTAAGCTGTTGCGCCCGAGCCACAGTTACTCGCACCTAAGCTGCGGCCGCTATTCAAATCCGAACAAAAGGCTCGGCGCGCGCGCTTGTTTCCAATGACTCCGTTGCAGTTCAAATGTCGATTATACATACGATTATTTAAACGATAGTTTGATTACATAAAATAAATAGTATAAGTATTTTATAGGAGTTAATAGATGTATTTATAAATAAATATGTATTTACGTAGATTATATAATAAATAAATATAATATTGAATTTATATTAGTTATATTATATTTATGTATGAAATCTATGTATGTATAAAATGTATGTATGTAAGTATGAGTTATGTTATGTTGTATGAATGCCCACACTTCCTGTCTTTTTTATAGTATAAAGTGGCGAGACAAGCAGGACATGTGCTTGATAGTAAGCAACAAACCTGCCCATAGCAGTGACACACAGCTCCAAATCATTAACTAGCCGTGCACTGCGGTCGTCACCCCGAGATATAAGATGTATTGACTCTTATCCCAGTAATTTCTCTGGAAAAATATAGTTATACATAGCGCTTACCTAGTGCACTACAAGAGCTACTTTTTGTTCAAATAGACTAGTTAGTATTGTTAACTTGCCCAAACTTAGTAAGTCGGCCAAGCCATGTTATATTTCTTTAACATAACCTTAATTACTGTCATACTGAACTACAAGAGCTACTCTATATTCCAATCGACGAGCGAGCTTACTTAGTACGTAGATTTGTCCCTCTCTCCCCTCAAATTTTGTCGATCTTTCGACTTTGTGAGCCGTGTAATGTTGCAGTGTGGGCCAGCGTCTCCGCGCGCTTGCAGACGCAGGCGGCGGGCCGGCGTCGGACGGCGCGCTGGCCCGCGCGGCCATCAGCGGCGGCGAGCTGGCCCCGCGCGACCTCACGGCGCGGCTGGTGCGCGCGGCGCTGGCCGATGCCGCGCGCAGCGGCCGCGGGCTCGTGCTCGACGGGTACCCGCGAGATCTCGACCAGCTACAACAGTTCCAGAACGAGGTAACTACAATTCCAGAAAGAGGTGTCAACAATTCCAGACCGAGGTAACAACAATTTCAGACCGAGGTAACAACAATTCCAGGCCGAGGTAACAACGATTTCAGACCGAAGTAACAACAATTCCAGGCCGAAGTAACAACCATTTCAGACCGAGGTAACAACAATTTGAGACCGAGGTAACAACAATTCCAGGCCGAGGTAACAACAATTTCAGACCGAGATTACAATTTCAGACCTAGGTAACAACAATTTCAGACCAAGATAACAATTTAAAACCGAGGTAACAACAATTTCAGACAGAGATAACAATTTCAGACCTAGGTAACAACAATTTCAGACCGAGGTAAGTAACAACAATTTCAGACCGAGATAACAATTTCAAACCGAGGTAAAAGTATAAGTTAACCTCGCTTCCAAAGAGCTGCGCGAGCTGGGAAAGACTATCAAGAAACACTATCACTGGGAACGGGGAGCAATGTTTGATACAAGCGAATTAGCGGCGTAGCTCGTTCCCACATACGTTATCGTTACCTCTTTCCAAAAACGACATGTGTCTTAGCTCCCACCTCCATCTGAAAGTGATGCGATATCCACGCGCCAACTTTAGCATCACAACAACCGTTATTTAACGGACGTTTCCGTATCCGCTTGATACACCGCCCGCTCTTCGCGTTTACAAATTTGGTGGGAAAACGGGTGTCAGGTTACATAAGTGCTGTGTTTATGCTTCGGCATATGAAGTGGCGCCTTACTTTTACCCGTTTGAGCCATTTACTCTCAAGAGCGTTTCAAGACGCTTAAAGTGGTATCATTTATTTATAATTAATGTACTTAAAATGTAAACTAACATTTTTGACACTTGAGTAAAAAATTTCGCGATTTCTCAAGTAGTGTAACAACTATTTTTGTTTGTTATTTCGTATACAACACATTTAACCCATAAAACCACTGTCTCCCAAATAAAAATATTAATAAACAAACTCGAAACACCAAAAAAACTGTATTCGATTGCACAAATTATATTTTTTTTCATTTTTTTCAATACTTCAGGACCATTTTCCCGCCAAAAATTTTGATTTTTGTTTTTTTTTTAATTTTACGATTTTTCTATGTAAATGAACTCTAATTTAATGTGGGTTATATCAAAATAAAGACCGGTTCAAGTAGACGCCACAAAACACAAATTTATCGGTATAACTTCTCAAATAAAAACACGAAAAATATTTTTTACCGCCAAAATCCTAAACGCAACTATAAGTTTGTTTGTTGTCGTCGTCAACCAAGTTTTTAGGTACTATATTATATATTACACGCCGGTGTATCAAGAGGTTTAATGTTTCATCAAATAGTTGTGACGATGACGCTAGAAAGAGTCCATCTGAGTTACGTAACAACGGGGTAACTCGATCAAAGTTGACCTCAATTGAATTTTGCCTTACTAAGTAACAAACTAATACAAATCTTTAATTAAAAAATCTCGCAGGTTATGAAACTACAAAGTGTAAGAAAAGTATGTTATTTCATCAAAATGAAAGCTCTTCTATGTAGAAATGGTTTGCAAATTTATATTTTTTATTGTTACGACTTTATATAATAATACTCATTTATTTCAAGTTATAAACACTCATAAAATGGAACACAATTACGATTTCAGGACAGTCACATAAATAACGCTATAATTAAAAAAAAACTAAATACAATAAAAATACACTCAACACAAAACTCAATGTCAATCATAATATTTAATGAATTTGATGTCATTTGCTTTTAGCTAGACAGATACTTTGTGCTTTCTGTATGTAACGTGCCTATGACAGCTGTGAACAATAGGAGCACAATCTAGTCGAGCCGAGAGCGCGGCCAGCATGCTGTTAGGGCTCCCGCGCGCGCGCCGCACGAGCGAGCCACCTCTCTTGCGCAATGTCGCGTAGAAGCAATCAACGCGCGCTTCCGCGAACATTACAGAAGCACTGCAATAGCGCGGGAGCCCCACCAGCATCCTGAATGCGTTGTTGAACTGGACACGGAGAGCGTTGTACGACTTCTGCGATTAATTTATCCACAGGCTGCATGTGTAGAACGTTGTGCAGTAGGCTCTGAATAGAGTTATTTTAACGTCTACTGAGCAACGAGCAAACCTGCGGATTACCATATTGGCTCTCAATGCCAACGCCCTCCTCTCCCGCTCTATGTCAATGTCATCCTTCAGGGTAGGTGTGACAAAGTGACCCAGATATTTAAAAATGTCCACTCTATCTAACGGTGATCCGTCTAGCACAATGGGAGGCATATCTGTCACCCCTCTTGAACCACCCTGAAAGACCATACACTGACTTTTCTTAACATTGTATACCAAACCGTGCTCTTTCACATACATCTCACACTTATTTATCAACTTTCTTAGACCGCATACCGAGGCACTCAAAAGCACCATATCGTCCGCATAACTTATATTATTGAAACATACTCCGTCTATATGACACTCCACGTGCATGTCACTAAGAGCCTCGATCAGCCCATTTACATATAAGTTGAAGATACTTGGCGAGCTCAACCCCCCTTGTCTCATCCCGCACCTCAACCTGTATGGATCAGACAGAATACCTGCCCACTTTACATGATTAACCTGATTTCCATACCAATACATAAACATTCTGACAATATCAGTAGGTAAATGTAAGGATTTCATTTTCTGCCACAAGATGTCATACCTGACCAGGTCAAAGGCCCTAGAAAGGTCAAGGAAGCAAGCGTAAACAGGTGTTATTCTGTCAGTGTAATACTTGACAGCACTCTTCATACACAATATTGCAGTTTCTGTAGACAGCCCGGGCCTGAACCCAAACTGGTTATCATGTAACTTTATGTATTTATTCAATTGTGTATTAAGAATGCTATCAAATATTTTTGCGATTATTGTGGCTAACGAAATTGGCCTATAGTTGGATATATCTGACAAGTCTCCAGATTTATTCTTAACTACAGGAACAACGTTACTTTTCATCAAGTCCATAGGCAGGTATGAATGTGATACAAAAACTGTATAGCATAGCTAGCAATCTATAAATATGGGGGCCTGCATTTACCACATGTTCAATGCTTAATCCGTCATGACCAGGGGACTTGCCTTTTGAGATAGATTTTATTGCTATTGCCACCTCTCGGGCTGTGATTTTGGTTTCTACATATTCCCCAACACCTACTTCAGCACTCCTGTCAGTACTTATTGAAAAGGTATTCTCCCATGGAGAGGCCACTGTAAATGTTCCTTAAACTTGTCAGCTATACCCTTAGCATCGCTTGTGCCATTTACACTCACAGGACGACCAGGTCGATTCCCCATACAGTTAGTTTTCTTCCAAAATCCAGCAAAATCTTTTTGAGAGTGCCTAGAGGCCAGAATATCCATTTTCAGTTGGTCTTGGTGATTTTGACACCATTTTACACGCGATTTGAATATTCTCCTTTTCTCACACATCTCATCATAAACTTTCCCAGATGTAGGGCTATCAAAATTCACCCACTGCTGGAAACTCGCCCTGGCCCTCCTATGGCTTTCACGGACATATTCATTCCAACCCACAATAGGCCTTTACTTGTGTTTTTTCTGTTTCTCCCCTCCCCAACCCTTCAGAGATGCCGAAGAAAGTGCAAGAACAATATCATTATACAATTTATCTATTACACATTTGTGAGTACAGTCACTACAGTACCGATCACTACACTTTTGCAGCTCGACTGGGAAGTCTATCACTTTAAGATTATTATGCCATTCCATTTGATATACAAGAATTTGTGGTTTTGATCTGTCTCCCCACACAACCCTGTTCATAGGTATATCTAAATCATTAGTAACTTTCGTTAAGCAATCCAATCTACACTCTAATAAAAGAGGGAAATGGTCCGATGTCAGCACATCATACTTAACATACACGTCACATACAGAAGCAGCCGCAGATTCAGAGGCAATACAGTGATCCAGCCATCGTTTAGACCCACACGCTTGATCAACATAAGTAAATGTGTTAGAGGTTATACCTAAATATTCAATGTCAAGATTTATCCATTTCAATTCGTCACAACAAGTATTTAATTCATTATATATAATTCACCCGGGTGTGCATTAAAATCCCCTAAAATAAACATAGGTTCATTTTCATAATCACTACTGATAGCACTTACAGTTCCAATGCAGTCGGTATAAGTGACCAGATTTTCCTGTTTGTTTGTAGGCATATAAATACATACTACAAGAAACGTACTTGATTGTGTAACTATACGTATCGCACACACTCGCGGATTATCACACTTCACCACCGAGACACACGGAAACACTTTATTATTCCACAATAACGCAGTCCCGCCATACGGACGACCTAACAGCAGTTTGGAGGTATCTACCGGCAACGTTCCCGTAGAACTGAATCGACTATCGATGTTGTTTAGATAAGCCAGCTCTTCCGGCAACAACCATGTTTCCTGAAGCGCTAATAAAACACACTCGTTGCATAGGCTTCTTATGTCAGGCAAAGCGCGCTTTATATTCTTGCAATTGTAACTGGCAAACTTGTAATTGTAAGTCATACTATCCATTACTTATTTTTATAAAGCCGTTCTGTACATTTGCCGTGTCCGTCCGCCGGTTTTGTAATGAACGAAACGCCTAAATATGATACCGGTGGCCATATATTCCCATCCAAAAATAAAGGCACCTTTGTTTCCGTCACAAAGAATTTGTACGCTTTATGATCCATTGGTTTTTTAGTCATATTTTTTTCCAAAACTACCTTCTGTTGAGTTTTTGATTCAATGTAATTAATTATATCGGAATCCAAAGTTGCGGTATGAACGTTTGTAATAAAAATAGGTATTTTCTTATCAGCTGCTTTGAACGAACATTTCCCCGTCTCGGGAGCCTTACCCGTTTCGCCTAAATATCTATACCTAGATTTATTCTTTCGTTTGTTAGTTATTGTCTCCCACTTGTCATCGGAAAGTCTTTGTTTAGTAGATTTGCGTACTATGGGCGATGACGAAGCCGCAACCCCCTGGGCCACTGGAGAGGGCACCGTAGACCCTTTCTCAGTTTTTTCGCCATCGGCAGGCTTAACCTGTACATCTGCCTGTTTTATTTAGTTTGGTGTCGGATACCGAATTTTTTTGAATAGATTTAGACACCGGCGTACAAGGAAGGTTTTCAGTAACGACAACTGGACACTTAGTGACTCCAATTTGATTACAGGTAGCTTCACTACGGATACTCGGAAGAGTTAAGTTTTCATTGTCCAACCTTTGCATCCGATTAGAGTCGTCCTCCTCCGTAGTATTATAACTCTGCGTGATTCCCATCGGGCCACTCTCCATGTTCCACGCTCCTCGTCTCATATTTACAAAAGCCGCGCCAGGAGTATTAGTCAGCGGAGGCGGCAATGATACATATTTCAGATTATTTATATCGGACCGCAGGTCTTCGATCTGTTTCACTGTGGCGTAAGTGCTTCTAATCTCCTGTATATCCGATCCAAGCTTAGTTATGTCCTTGAGTAACTTGGTACAGTCGAGATGATCAAATAATATTGGAGGTAGTTTCTCAAGTTCTCGTGCTACAAATACTGGGACCACATCTGGGTCTATCGTTTTAAAAAGACTTACGATATCGTCCAGGTCTCTCTCTTGCTTTCCGTTCCCTTTTCTTCTGATTTTGCGTTGGTCCGTCGGCAGAGACTCAAACAACAAAGTCTTAGAATTACTTATTTCGCTGCTTGAAAACGAAGATGTACATATTCGCTTTAAGGTCTCTTCGTCTATAACGGAGATTTTATTTTGTATGTAAGCCAGCAATTCGTCAATGACGATATTGCAGGCATTACATTTTAATATTTTTGCCATTATTTATTACTACTACGGCAATTAAGTAAAATAACACGGTCATACTACGCGCCACAACCAACCTAGTCCGCGGCGCGCGAGTGTTTATTCTTGGACCCTCTGATGTTCATTTTTTGTGCAGTTCCACCTGAGTCCTCGCATGGTGCTGCTGGACTGCTCGAAACTGCAGCTGGGTCGGGGGCGGCGCGACGACTCCGTGGCCGCCTTCCGGAGGAGGCTCGAGGTCTTCAGGGAGCTCAGCCTGCCCATGCTGAAGACCCTCGATCAGCACCATCGCCTGATGATTGTGAGTACATCCAGTGCCGTCGTCAGTATATGACGCAGTAGGGCCACCACCCAGAGTGCCGGACATATAGGGTGACCCTTCCTCCTACACATTTATTAAGCACTAGCTGAACCCGCTACTTCGTTCGCGTAAGCAGATGTTACTGACTTATACATTAATTGGAAGTATCGTACGTCAAATATTTGGATAAGTAGTCATTGAAAAACCTTTGAGTTTGAGTGAATTGGTTTTTCTACACAAAAATTTATTTAATTAAATAATCCAAATTCGGCATCATACTCCTATTAGCAGCAAAATTGCTGCAGCTGGCATTCGAAATTGTACTTATTAGTACAATTTAGAATACCAGTAACGCCACCTAGTGATGAAAGAAAAAATACATAACACAATAGCAAAACATCGATAAATATGGCCTTTAGTGCTTTTAGATTTAAACTGGCATTAGCGCCGTCTAATGAGGATATTATGTTGCTTGTTATTTTGATTGTGAACGCAAATCACCTATATTATCTACGCCAAAACGGGCATATATTTTTCATTTTGGCTTTTACCTTACCATCACATCAATTTCCTTACGAAAATATATGCTTATATTAATATGGAGTTAAATGAAAATGTAGACTTATTAGCCCATGTGAAATTTTTGACTCTAAACTATATGTGTTTCGTATGTCAACCCATATCGTTGTGCCGTTTTGACGTGATAGTTAATATTTGTTTCCTTAGGGCCCATGCTTCTTTTCAGGTTGATAGGTAATAAATACATAAATGTGGTATTTCAGACTATGAGTTATCTTTCAATTTTCTACCAAATTTGCTTAGTCTTTCCTACGTCACAGTAACCTATAAGTAACCGATTTGCTATTTCTGAGTTTAAACTACGTGTGTTTCGAATTCCATCCAAATATGTTCAGCCGTTCCAACGTTGTCTTGTAAATATTATGAATATCACTGTTTGGATGTTTGTTACTTAATCATGGCGGAACGTATCAAGCGAACGTGTAATCGGGTTGACATTTGAAATAGAATTAGATTACAGTCTGGAAGAACACATAGGCTAAACATTGCCTATGTATAAGTACTCTATGTAAGTAATACTTAAGCTAAACCAAGAATGTGCATTTAATTTTAACTCGATACATTCAACCGTTCCAACGTAAGTGAATAAATAGTTAAAGCGTCTACCTGTGACGGGTACGTTATTATTAGTATCGAGCAAGAAACGGTAAAAAATCAAGTTTGTTGTATGGGTGCACCTCTAAAATATTTATTTTATTTTTAGTATTTTTTGTTAAAGCGGCAATAGAAATACATCATCTGCGAAAATTTCAACTGTCTAGCTATCACCGTTCTTGAGATACAGCCTGGTGACAGACAGACGGATGGATAGCGAAGTCTCAGTAATAGGGTCCCGTTTTTACCCTTTGTGTACGGAACCCTAACAACGGTCTGCTTCGGTCACCGAACACTACCTTTAAATTTTAAAATTTTAAGTATTTGGATTGAAATAATACGTTTTCTAATAAGTTACGGCTGGTCTAGTAAGTTACAGCTGACCTAGTCGGGAGAACGGCGACTGTCGATCCGGAGACCCAGGGTTCAAAACCACGCGCACCACTATCTTTTCAGAGTCATGTTCGTAATGCCGATAATTAAAACGGTGAAGGAAAACACCGTGAAGAAACCGAAATCTACCTATAATCTAAGTTCTCACTGGCCCAGCGTGGTGGATTTTAGCCTTGTCTCACTCCTTGCGGGCCCCGACGCCCAGCAGTGGGAACATTTAATGGGTTGTTTATGCTGCTACTTATTATGCTGATATGTTTTCTCCAAAATAACAAAAATCTACTTCAATGACAGGTAATTTTAGTTTTTTGTTGATATTTGAAAAACTACCTCCCTGTTTTCGATATCTAAGATCACCTCTGAAGTATTTTCTACCAAACTAAAAAGGAATTATCAAAATCAACTAACAATTAGCGGAGTTATCGCGTAAAATAAAACCAAATAAAAAAACATGCAACCCGATTGAGAACATCCTCCTTGTTTGAAACGAATGATGTTTGTTTTTCCACAAAAAATATTTTTGACAATTATTTTGTCATCCAAGACGACGCGACGCGATCACGTGGGCACTTTCTAGAATCTAGATATTCTGTGGATCGTCTGTGATACACAGAATACTTAGAAGTTAGTATGTACCGAACGCGCCGCGCGTGTCGTTATTATTTAATGTTTGTGTAATTTCCGAACCAACAGACCGATATTATTCAAATTTTGACGGGACAATATAAAAAATGTGTTCTTTCTAACAAAAAAGAATTAATGAAATTAAACAACGCAAACATGAGTTACAACCAAATACACATTCTGACTTTCACCCTCCCGCAAGAAAACCGATCAGAATTTGGGGATCAAAAGTAGCCTACAGCAATGTCCTTAGTATAAACTAAAATCATGGCAAGTTTCAGCTGAATTGAATAAGTAGTTTCGGCGTGATGCGTGATCCCTATACAGAAAGACAGACAGACAGACAGACAGACAGACAGACATGAAAGAAAAAAAATGCAGTTTCGCCATCAGTATCGACTATGGAGTGCCCAAAAAAAATTTTTTCAAAATATCTTCAATGTACAGAATTCGACCCGTTACAGTTTTATTATAAGTATAGATGGGGAGACCGTAGAAATCTAGCCCAGAGCGCTGGTAGTACTAAAACCGCCACTAGTAGGGACATCCTTATTGACGTTAGACGTAGCGTCTCACAAAATTACCTCGTTTTTTGTGCTTATTACAATACATTTCGTGATTAAATTTGTAGCATTACCGTCATTCACAAAAATACATCCATGAGCTTAATAAATCATTGGTTAATAGGGTTTCTATAAGAGTTTTAAACTTAAATAGGAATCCAAGTTCCTTAAAAATCGTACAAACGAAATAACCACAATTGTTCAAAGCTGACATTTTCCCTCGACATGTGAATACAGAAAGAATGAACAATTATTGCAATTTAACTGTGTGGTGATTCTCCAGGTGGACTTTGTAAAGTATCTTACCACTGTAACAAATCAATGTTTAATATTACAAAAATCTTGTACTACGCTTACTTCCTTGCTTGCAAGCTTGAAAGGCTAAACACAAACTTCCGTTGTGTAATACGGTTGTGGTCTGCGTCAGGTGGACGGAGACACGGACTCCCCCGACGTGCAGGCCGAGTTCTCGCGGGTGCTGCTGGAAGAGATGGAGAAAGCTGAAGCCATTGCGGCCATGCCGGACCAGCCTGCCACGCCGCCGGCGCCCAGGACAGGTCAGCTTCAAACCTAGATCATACTTACCATTACATTGATTTTAACTTTCGCGATTTGAACACATAATTTATATATTGTACGGGGCTTAATCACGATATAAGTCATTACTACACAAGGAGGCTCAGGAAACGTTACTAAAGTTATAAATGGGAAAATTTGTTGAAATTTGAAACTCAATTACCTATATTCCAGATTACTTTTGATATAAAAGTAGGCTATCCAGTCTACTTTTTATTGGGGATATATTAGAACAAGAACTATTCGAGTAAAACTGTGAGGGCCTGTTACTGCTGTTAGTAACATATAACATCATATTATACGTAGCTGCGTACCGTTGCTCAGGGACTCAGGACCTTCTGTCACTAGGATAGAGTCGAGATTATAATCCACCACGCTGTCCAAGTAAGAGTTGGCGGATAACCTTGCTCTTGCAAATTGTTCATTCTTTGGAAAGTGTAACATTGAGAGTTACCGTGTTTGCAGACATGAGTTCCATGCAGCAGTTCGCTCACGCCATGTCGCGGATGGGCGGGAGCGTGGCCGACGGACACGCCAACGGAGCCGTGAGGAACGGGACCGTGAGGAACGGGACCGTGCACAACGGAACGTTGCCCAATGGCGTTGGCAATGGCTTCCTGCCTAGTAATAAGGTAAATAGAATACATGTCTTTGGTAGGGCATGACTTTTAATTTGAAAAAGAGTTTGTAAGTAGACTTGTTCTTATTGTTCTCAACTTTATACTATGGGTGTCTTATATTATACTTTATACCATACGCTGAGACCACAACATCTTTCCTTTCATCATTGAATACTACAAAATAACAATACTACAAAAACAAATTAGTATGTCAGTTAAATTATTAAAAATATTGTACCTACTCCTATTTTCTCATATGTTTCACAAAGAAACAATGACAAAAATACAGTTCTTAGAAGTTGCAAGTGACGTCACTATTGTATGATTTTTACGAATGCGTGACGTTACACAGCCTCACTCCGGATGTTTAATCTTTATATCTGTCGATTTTAATAATTTGATAATACAAAAAATACGTATTTTTAATATATATATTTTTCCATAATCTAGGTACGTGACGGAATAATTAGAATGGTATATTATTGACATCATCATCTAATTACCGTACGAAAAGATTTGAGTCGTTTCGAACATTCGACTTCACTTTTCACCTTCTAGCCTTTTCTTTATCCCAAGGCTAATACATATTATGTTTGGTTCCAGGTGATGCCTATATTAGAGAACGCCACGAAGATCCCAACTGTCTCGCAGATGACCCACGACGACGTGCGCCGGCTCTACGACCAGAGCACCGGCGACTTGGCGCTCAACACGCACATATAATGCACTACGTAAACTGTCCACAAAACTTTACGAGCCTCTAGCATACTCATTTTACATTCATGGTTTTACATTATACTTACCTAACTTTTTGCTGTTGTCTTGAGGATAGTTTTTATTTTATTTATTTATTCAATGACCACACAAAACAGAATGTTATAAACACAAACTATAACATAAGAGTATACTGTACAGAACTGTTTTACATTCCAAACTATGTGGGCCTAGAAACAACATTTGTTTCAAATACAGTGGTTTGATAATAATAATATTACATTAGAGATAATACATAAAGAAAATTAGGCCAACAGATCTGAACTCAAAACTAACATGCTTTAAAACAGTAGATAAATAATATATAGTCCCTCAATAACCACAAGCATTAGCAAAGTATCAGTACGATGTAATGTTACATTCAATTTTCAAAATCTTCAATATCGTAAAGTTCCAAGTTTTGTTGTTTTTTTTTATCAAATATGATTCTGCGAGTGATGACCTAATAGTTACCAATATCCAGTTCATTATCTGACTGCTCGTAACGCAAAGAAGTGACCTCGTTTCTTGGTTGATGTTTCAAAAAGGCTAAGGTTTATTAAGAGGTTTTGTAGGTTTCTTTTCTGACGTTCAGAATGTGAAGAGTTACTAGAGCTCATAAAGTATTGTGTGTATTATATCAACGCCGTGTATATTTACGCGTTATGCTGTGTACTTAATTTACGAGTTATGCTACACAGCATAACTCGTAATACACATATTAACGCATAATGCTATGTATATTTTTACATGGTGTATCTAGTATAAGCGTCCAACACAGTTAAAACGTTCTATGGGACTAATAAAAATATCCCTATTT
The DNA here is from genome assembly GCA_017562165.1 of Ectropis grisescens. Taxonomy (NCBI): domain Eukaryota; kingdom Metazoa; phylum Arthropoda; class Insecta; order Lepidoptera; family Geometridae; genus Ectropis; species Ectropis grisescens. Next base: position 3,389,328 of record CM029770.1, on the reverse strand, counting down.
CTGTGTACTTACATCAAATTTATTTTTGAATTGGATCTCGTGTTTGTTTAAATTTGTCTGAGACCAGATTTTTTTAATTTAACGAATTTCCATTAGCACGTTACTGTAGATCTTCGGACCTAATATACAGCAGATTCACACGAGTTTTCATTAGTCAAGTTTCAAGGAATCGCGGTTAGGTCTTAATTCTTGGCTAAGCACACACATAGCTTTACCTAGGTCATGAAATATACATCGATGTCAAACTGAGGAGATGTTTTCGTTATAAGGCACACCGTGAATATTTTTTTGTAATTAACATATAAAATGAAAATTAAATTCCATAGAAAACACAGGACGTCTACTATCTTTCAACGAAAACCGTAAATTCGAAACAAACTCGCAACTTTCCAACTCCGGTTCTACTTCCAACGGACGAAACGACGGATCGAAGGAGAACCGGAGTAGGAAAGTCTATTTTGAAATAATGTTTTTTCGTAGAAAGAGAGTAGAGGCCCAGGTCTTTAAATAAAAAAAAATGTTTTTTTTTAATACAAGTTAAAGCTAAACAAATTTATCGATAAACTCAGATGATAAAAAAACTTATTTATATTTTCAAACAAATGTAAAAAGGAACGTAGCTTTAATACAATCCACTATCTAGTGCGTATCTAGTACCGATAACCGCTGGGGTAGACGTGTTCTGGAGTGGAGACCGCGTACTGGCAAGCGTAGAGTGGGGCACCCTGCAGCCAGGTGGAGCGACGACTTACGAAAGGCGGCTGGCAGCAAGTGGATGCGAACAGCAGAAGATCGTGCCATGTGGCGATCCACAGGAGAGGCCTACGTCCAACAGTGGATGACTATTAGATAGGCTGATGATGATGATGATGATCTAGTGCGTAGTTTGAAACTCATTTTCTTCTTCTGAAAACAGTTAATTTAGTGTTTATTTTTTTGCAAAACAATTATTATCTGATAAAAACAGTCACAACTAACTTATAAATTAACAAAAGTTAACGAATTAATTCTGCCTTTATTTAAAAATACATTCTAAATTATAATTTCTCTGGTATTCAATACCAAGTAACTCTATGAGAGGTTATCGCAAAAGTGCCGAATAAATTAAAAATAGATAAATAAGAAAACAATTATTAGATATTATATAATATATATAATGTAATTAGATGATCTTTTAATTAGTTAGTAAATATAGTAAATAATTGTACAAAACATTTTGTTTGAAAAATTATCGATACATAGACAATCAAATCACGTCTTTGTTTTACTATTTCGAATATTTAAAATAAAAAAAGTAATCAAAAATTAGGTACCTAATTATAATGTTATTAATAATTTAAGTTAAAGATAATAATTAAAGTAAATTGAGATGCAAGGATTGGACCATAAAACGAAACAATTTGGACCAAAGAAACTAAATAATTATGATATATCAATAAAAAATCTAACGCACACATGAATTTTGTAAAAAGTGCCTTTAAGTAAGACGTTATTTTTAGAAATTGTTTAGCAAAACGCAAGTAATTGTCATAACTTTAGTAAATAAGTCAATAATTAATTGTATAAATTCTTGTTAGTTATCGGGGAGATTTAAACTAAGGCATTTTAAATTAATTATTCACTATTTTTATAATACAAACACAAGGTACAAAAATGATAGAACATGTAGCATGTTAAAATTAACATATTTTGTCATTTCAGGCATGTGACAGGGTGATCCATTCACTCCTACACAAAGTTTAAGACACTAAGAACTTGCAGTTTAGTTACCTATATAGAGTGTACTAAAATACGAATGAAATATTTAATTCTAATTTATTATAAAATAACTATGCATAATACCAATACAAATATTGACTGTCCCGACACATAAATATGATACCTATTTGATTAAAGTGTTTTTTTTTTTCTCGGCTTTGACAATTGCATCATCGTACAAGCACTTGATAGGTACAATTATTGTATTGGGACATACCTCTACCATGCACGTATTAAAAAAGTCGGACGTAGTCTCGCTAAAACAAAAACTGTGTCACTAGAGTCGGCCACATTTGCACGTGTGCGTTGTCAGGTTGTCACTGATAGGCTGACACACACATATACACAAGTTTGACGTGTAATGACCTACTGGTGTGTGCGTGTCAGCCTGTATGTGACAGCGCACACGTATATGGCCGACTCTATAAACACAGTTTTTGTTTTAGCGAAACTATGTCCGACTTTTTTTATACGTCCTTGACCTCTACCTAGGACTCGCGTTAAGTCACTGAGAAAAGCGCTGCATTTATAACTATTTTGTTTTTTACTACTGTGTCCGCCTGTGGGGTCGAAATGCCTAGCGGATGTTTATATCAAATTTTAGGGTACTGTATTTGTTCGGTAATTCATTCATTCGGATTCAAAACCACGTACTCAACACCCTATTTAAACATTTTGTTAGTAATTTTTCACACTCTGTATAAGCTGTTACTGACGTTCACACCTGAATAGGTCCTTGTTTTCACAAGTAGTCGTAGAAATTTGGCTCATGTGAATTCATAGTGTGAATTCATGTGAATTCATATGAGAAATCCAACGTTTTCATTAGAGAAACTCATTCAGATGATACAATAATAAAATATTGAAATTTTTATTGGATCATGGGTGTGCACTGCATTTATTATTATGCAAAAAGTACGTAATTTGCGTAAATTCATGACAGAACGATTAACACGTAGCGAAATGTCAAAAAAATTACTCTAAATGTATCGTCTAGAAACAAAAGATACTCCCAATGCAATGAAAAAGTTGAAGTTGAAGCTAATGGAAATAAAAAGATGTCTATGACATTATTTATTGTACCCTTACAAAGGGTTTACATATACTACGTATAGAGTTAGATTTTCCGCAAGGTTCATTTGTGTCAATCGTAAGCAGATGACGTGTATACTTTCTATGGCAACAGAGTGATGTACCGCGACAAAAGTATGACAATCCCACAAGAGCGACAAACCAAGAAAGATGCTACCCGTGCTTTCGGTGTAAAGTGTTTGTGCCAACTCTATACGTAGTATATGTAAACTCTTTGTACTCATAGCTACAATATTATACATGAATAGAGCTTCCTAGGTTAGTAAAAATATAATAAATGCAGCAATACCATTTTTTTAACCCCCCTATTTTTTAATAATACTTAAGCTTTTAGCCGTTTTGTCGAATCATAACTTTTTTTCTCAAATATTGTCACAAGTCACTAAATAGGTAGAATGTAGCTATGCATAAAACGTATGTATAAGAAAAAAATAACAAATTGACTGTATTCTGAAGGCATATTTTAGAATAAGTAATGTTAAAATAACGCTGTCTTTTCATTTATTTACGGACTAGCAACAAATCCCGGCTTCGTGCTTCTAGACATTTATTCCAATAAAATCTGTTTGATATTAGATATTAAAATTAAGCTTCTAAGTCTTTGTACTCAGCGTTGAAGGTACTTCTTTTGCGCGTCAGGGAAAAACGATAAATTGTTACGATGCGCACGCGCACAGCGTCACGCCACAAAAACAAAAATTGACACCCTGACGTTCGGTTGTCAACATTTTAGTTATCATCGTAACACTTACTGACTTCATGTTAATAATTCTGGCGTTAAATATATTGTCTATTCAAACTTTTCAATACAAATTGTAAGTACAAACTTTGGAAATGTATACAATTTGTATGCTCTTCCTTTTGTTTTTATTTTTTATTAATTGACGTGTAAATTGTACATTTATGAATGAAGTACTTTGACTTTGTCTATTCTACGGTTGAATTTAAAATTTCTTAGCACGAGGAATAAAAATAAGGTATACTTATTAACTTCTTGCATGAGTAAATAAATAGGTACAAATTGACTGAATTTGACTGGCCTCGTGGCTTAGTGGGTAGTAACTCACTAAGCCGAGGGTCGTTGGTGCGATTCCCACCCAGTGCAAATATTTGTGTGATGAATTCAAATATTTGTACGGTGTCTGGGTGTTTCTATGTATAATAAGTATGTATTTTGAAGTATATAAGTATTATATCAGCTATCTGGCTGCCATCTTACAAGCTTTGCTTAGTTTGGGGTCAGATGGTGTTGTGTGTGTATTGTCCACCAATATTTATTTATTTATTTTAAATACAAATCGTACACACACATTTTAATCGGTTGTAAAAAAATGTTATTAATTTCATTTCACACACAACACCATCTGACTCCAAACTAAACAACGCTTGTACTATGGAAGCCAGATAGCTGATATAATACATATACATATGATTGTTTAACGTGACAATTGTTTAACGTATTTTTAAATACATACTTATTATACATAGAAAACTCCCAGGCACAGTACAAATTATTGAATTCATTACACAAAAAAATGTCAAATTATGTATACATTATGTATTATAATAAACATTTATTGCAAAAAATGTTACCTGCGCGAGTTAGAGACGCGTTATTAGCTATTCGTGTTTAAATATGGCTTCAGAATACCGCCTACTATTGTAGATAGAATATAGAATAGATAGCATACACGTAGCTATAGTTGTAAGTATGATCACAATCAGGGGCCAATTTAGATGTAGAATTATATACTCGATTTAGGTAATTAGTATGTAAATATCTGATATGTATTTAATCTAGAAACTGTGTGCTTTGGTTAGAGAACTCACTGGTAATGATTTCTTTCAAACCATTCTAACCCCATAGCCCATCCTATTCTATTTGTTTTTTTTAATAAAGAGGTTCTATATTCATATAATTCTTTATCTATTTTCATTTCTTTTCCAACTTCTTTGATATTCATCCACTTTTTTTTTGAAATATTGCTTAGTACCGATTGATTCACTTGTTTTTTTTAGTTATATTATACCCAATGTTTAGGGAATATACGTATACAGAAAATTTTAAGGATAAGCAGATTAATAACATATATTGTAATGGTTTCAATGGGTAAAACTCATTTCTAAAAGCGATCGTTTCGGAACAATTCTAACGCCACAAGCCACAATCCAACCAACCTTACCAACTTGAAAAAAGAAGAAATTCCCTGTTATTATTATTTTTTTATTGTAAAATCTCATTTTTCAGTAAAAGCATAACTCAAAAACGATAAAATTAAAATAGGTAATCAAAAGATATTTAACTACTAATCACCCAAATGTATCTAGAGAACTGTAGATATTGAAAACTTAATCACTTGGTATATAACATAATAGATGAAAATTAGTTATAAGGTCACTTTTATATCGATTTCATTCGTTTAATCTGAAAGACGAGGATAATATGCACTGCGATGAACTAAAACAGAAGGTGTATTAGTTAGTGGATTTATATTACATAAATTCACTAATACACCTATTTTACTTACTATATTTCCAACAGTATATATATATTTTTTTGGCTTTCAATCGTAATTTTATTGCCAGTTTGGGTAAACAGTTAAATGGGAATGCGTTGCCTGGCTGAATATTTTCCGATGGATGCAATCTTGGTATCTTCAAATCGAGAATCAATCGGTTTATGAGTAAACAATCTCACAGACTGCAGCGCCGTTGAACATCAGGCGAGGTGACCAAATCTAACCGTATCAGTGATTTAAATGAAAATTAAAACGTGTAGTGACTTTGCTTGCTTTATATTTTTTCTTTAATATATTTTATTTATATTTCTTATCTCGTAACCCTCATTGTTGCTTAAGATCATCAGTGGTATGAAGATCTAGCGGAAGCCTAACAAATTAAAAACATACTGGTCAAACTATTCAGAACAAATATAAAAGATATGCTGGTACAAAATATAGTGCAAATTGTGTAGACAACATTAGAAAATTTGAACTTTGTAAACTAACGTCGAATTCAAAATGAAGTTGAAAATTACTGTATAACATGTTTTAAATTTGTTGACACTTGCCACCGTATTCCGAACATTTAGTTAAAGGCCGCATCATCGCTTAACACCCGGCGAGATGGCTGTCAAATGCAAAACTTATTATCAAAAAAAAAGTTTATGAAATATCTATAGTTTTTTAGTGCGGTCAAACCGATAATTTATTCGGGAGAGGTCTAGTAATACGGTGGTGACTGTACACAGTATGAGTCATCATATTAGTCTAAGTGACGTCATACTACAAACTTCTACGAGGCTACGACCGTCTGCTACAAAAGGCCTCGTCACGTAGGCGTAGCTCGTTCGTAGCGATACGCAAATATTGCTGTAATAGCAATGAAACATAAACATAACATAAGTAATGTAATATGTTTATGTTTTATTATCATCAAAACTATATTATAATTTTTAAACGACGTCGCGACGTCAACTCATTGAATGCATTACACAGGAACAAACAAGAAGTAATTTCTGACTACGGCCGCTATTATGCTGTCGAAACGTCGAGGTAATCATATCTTAATAATTAAATAATAATTAAGATATGATTGAGCCTTATGAAATGTATTCAACATGAATATAAATATATTTGCTAGCAATAAAATTATTTTATACTTATAGTATATTTATATTGAAAAATACCTTTGCTACAGGATAGAGGATAAACAAGCACAATAAATACTGTTTCTGGTTGAAAACATACTTGTTTGTATAATTTGGCCATAAGTTGCAGAAATAATGAAAGGGCACTTACAGTTATAATAAAACACATGGAAAATATGGCATGTATGGTCAAGTTGTTTAATTAATATCCTACACGTTGTAGTCTTCAAAAGTTATTTTTTTTTTCATAAAAGCACAATTTGTAATAATTGTAGTTTTCATTCGACTCTTAAAACTAAAACTAAACAATTATTCATTAGGCTAGCCGCACATACACACACACACACACACATAATATTGTCATTACAAGATTGTCAATAATCTTCATAATATATGGCCTATTATATATACTACACATATCTAAATAAATTGAACAATACCACAATACAGGTAATATTATTACCAATACAAAATTTATTGTCAAAATTATTGCGTGTGTGCGGCCAGCCCTAGACATTTAAGGCATAAATGTACGATCCTACAATAAAAAGAGTGATTTAAGAAGGTTGAGTATCATCAGCAGCCTACTAAATGTAGGAACGTATCGGATTCCTCACGATGTTTTCATCTACCATTTTTAAGTTAGCGGCATTACGCACATCGCACATGACTCCGAAAATACAGTTAAAGTTAGGCAAGTTAGAAAACAGATAGTTTTAACAAATCAATAACCTACACGACATTGAAAAGTAGATTCTAACCTTCGATTGTACAAATAACTAATTAAATTAATTTTGGAGGATATGCTTCACACAGCACGTCATGTAAGACCAGGGACCGTAAAAGGCGTTTGAAATTTTTTTATGTTGGGAACCGGAATTTTTATTTGATCTTTATCTAGATTCTAGACTTACGTCGACTACGTAAACGTACGGGACTACAGTAAAGGTAACCGTATAACTGGCCTCCTGGCTTAGTGGGCAGTAACTCTGCCTGCGAAGCCGAGAGTCGTGGTTTCGATTCCCACCCACTGCAAATATTTGTGTGATGTAGTAAGTAGTAATTCATTTTATTCCATAAAGATTATAACTACAATGTACAGAAAGGATTTTACAATTAATTAGTCTAAATATAATATATATCACGGTTTAACGTTGAGCCCCAAACTAGGCTGTGCCCGTATCTTGGGCGCTCTGGTCTGGGTTACCGGATTGGTGAGATTTGAATAAACACTTACTTATGTGAGTAAATTGATTGTGTGTACCTGGGCATTGAGAGTGGAAGGGTAGACGAATTGATGACGTATGGGACTTGGTAAAGGTGAGGTGTCACACGAGCGAGAAGAAAAAAAAGATGAATTTATACAAATATTTGTAGTGTGTCAAGATCTTCAAATTTTTTAGGCGGGGTTAAATCTGAAAATGCCGCCGGGGGTTGCATCGGTGTATCTACTCATGACCACCATGAGCAGGAGGGCATGCATCTTTTGACATCTTTTCCCATCGAGTATCTAGCTCCACATGAGGAAGGAAGAATTCATGATGATAATATTGGATCGGATATTACGACGATTACAAGCTTTGCATAGTTTGGGGTCAGAATTATTGACCAATATTTATGTATAAACGGTATGTTTATACCGTACAAAAATATTGTTCTAAACGAATGAGAACTATAGGCAGTATTTTTGAGTTTTTATGTTCAAATAGCCGAATCGTACTGAACTGTATTATGTCGTTTATCATCAGGTATTTGTTTTGTTCGTCCCGCCACTACATGTTATAAAATCGCATTACAAAAGCCGTAACCCGTAACCAATCTAAAGAAATACTACTAACAGGGCTATCACGTGTCTCCAGTCGTAAGTACCTCTTGGTGATTTGAATTTATAAGCTTTTCGTATCTGTCACTAAAGTTCAATGTAGAAAGAAAAAGAAGAGTCAGGTTTCCCGCCTTTTCGTGGAGGTCGATTATCGCGCGTTTGGCACAGTTTCCGCGCCCTTGACCGAGCCGAGCAGTCGGCCCGCAAACCCCGCCACTGACGGACGTGCCAGTGCCCCACGCTATCAACCTTAGGATTCCACACGACTCTTCACACAAAACATGGTAAGTACCACACCATAATATCAATCTCTATTTTTAATTTAACCCCAAGTAAATATACGTGATAGATATGTAAAGATTTTTTTTGGAAAAAGATTTAGTTTTTCCGAGATTTTCAGCTCGATCTTTTCTGTAGTTTCAGCGTGATTGTTACGTCATATCGCGTAATAATAGACCTGAAATTCAGTGTTCGGTTTTAAATTGAATGTTTTTGTTTAGAAATAGCACCTCAGTGATGCGTTACATAATGAAAATAGCTCGATATCGACTATTCGTTACTGATTAGTGATGGAATTTAAATATAGGAGTCGGTGGCAAAAATAATTCTATCACATCGAATCGACTGTAAATAATAATAAATTATATCATAATTCATAATATGCTAGAGTGAAATAATTATCTAGACATGCGAGTATTTATATGTTTACGTAAGTATATATGCATAATATACAAATAATCATAATCATTTTACAACTGTCTTCAAAAACAAATTAACTCATCAAATTTGTGTATGAAAATACTAATTAGGGATTTATTAAATTATCGATCCATATTTATATCACTATACTCCAAATAAATATTCAGATAGAGGAAAATGTCGAAATTAAAAATACGTTTTTTAATAAATATTTATTATTTAAAATTAAAAGTCAAAACTTATAAATTACATATTTTATTCTAAAGAAAACAAACTATACGACTTTATCATAAATACTTTCTAACAAAGAAATATCCCCAATATGGAATACTTTCTCGGAGATTCAAATGTTTGCTGCACAAGCTCTACAAGTTGAAATAATAATATTATGTGATAAGTCTTGGTGAATGGAGTTATGTCTCTTTTCAGTAATTAAATACGGCATGAAGCTTCGGTCGATTGGAGATTATATCTATTTACTACTGCCTACTATTATTACAAAAAAGTAATCACTAGTGTTTATACATAGTTTAACGGAAATACCGAGAGCCCACAACCCACCCACCGTGCCAAAAAAAAGTTTTGATAGAGTAGAAATAGTGAAAAGCTGTGTTCTCTGTCTTGCACTGTAATCTACGAGAGAAATACCGAATTTCATAATAAGTTTAGTTGTATTGTACAATTAATTCGTGCTAGTCTAGAACACGTTTAGAAGATGTAAAAACACAAATTACAAGGCATACAAATAAAACACCTTATTTCTCCGGATGACGAGCACAGTACAGTGTTATGTGATTATTTGGACTCTTCATGTTATGAGCAGGCATGTTGCCTATCATCAGGGACATATCGTGCTCGTCTTGTCCACTCTATATTATAAAGAAATGATAATAATAAAAAAGCCGGTGATATCTGACGTGAAGTCATTAAAACTAAGAGTGGCGTCACTTTTACTTTTCATTCAGTTGATAAAGATTTGTGAAGATAAAACTTTGTACTTCTTTTTAAAAATTTGCGCAGACGATGTAGTATGAAAATGCTACATTATTTTTATTAAGCAAAAAAACATAATATTATATGAATAAAGGTAACGTTACACACACTGCCATGTGTTGTGTACGCTCGCTCACTCTTTAGTTTTATTGTTAAGAAAATACCTAAACATGTTGCAACGTTTTAGTTACAGTTTTATCGCTAAAACCGATCTCGTCTAGGCAACCGTGAAATGTGAAAGGGTTGTAGAATAAAGGAAAACGGTAAAAAGCAAGGCAAGGCAGAAACAAAACAGAAGATTCAATTAGAATCAAAATATTATAAAATTAAGAAATGTATTAATTAATACTAAATTAATTAATTTAATTAAAATATATAAGAAATAAATCAGCTATCTGGCTTCCATATTACAAGCTTTGCTTAGTTTGGGGTCAGATGGTGTAGTGTGTGAAATGTCCACCCATATTTATTTATTTAGGTAAGTTTCAAATTTACCGCAATGCAGTGACTTGTGTATCACATTATGCAGAAGGTCGAGAATATCAGCTTTGGTATTTGGAGCGTCGTAATACCGACCCATTTACCTACCTGATAGGGTGGAGTCGCAAGGGGTCAATGAAATATCAAACTGTCAATGATCTTTATCGTAATTGCTGGCACCATTTATCCAGTTTATTCTGGACTAGATGTCCGCCCCGGCTTCGCCCGTGGTACATATCGCCTAAATGGACTATTAATTAGAAAAATAATCTTTCAATTCGGACTGGTAGTTCCCGAGATTCTAGCGTTCAAACAAACAAATTCTTTAACTCAGGCACGGTCGCTTAACATCAAGAAATATGGCGACTGAGCGTAATCCTTACAAAAAGTAATGATGAAAATACCTAAAAGATTCTAAGTTGTGACGAAATGGAAGTACCTACATAGTGTAGGTACATTTTTATAAGTATTTCCTCTTTTATGAGACAATATATTTTTTAACGGCTTTTCAAAGCTATCAATTCTTTTGTCGGTAGGAATCTAAGTAACGTTGGTACGAGTATAATGGGTATTTTATGAAAGTAACCAAATATGGAATAGTGTCCTAAAATGGAATACAGCCATTTCTCGTAAATAAATACTCCTAGGTTCTAAAAACAGTGTTCTTCTTTTTCTTCCTATCATTATATTCGCATACAATTCTTGACTTGTCTTGATTTTTGTTTTGGCGTTGTGAGGAAGGTTTTAATGAACGTAAAAAATATCGATATTTCTCAATACGTAGTTAGAAATAATATTGTATATTTATGGTTATGCATTGTTTACAATTTTATTAGTAACATAAGTAACTTTTTAAAATTGGCTAAATTTACTGTTAGTATCTCATAAAAGTAATGATTTATTATTTATAGTTTTATAGTAGTCCATATTTGGGTACCTGTTTCATAATTGGGTACCTTCATGTTGATTTTTCATTTCATGTTGTTTTTTGGAAAATTTTATGTTTTAATTAAACACATGTAAAACAAGACTGTCAATAATTTAAGCGCAACTGTATGACTGATAATAACAATAACAAGAACAAAATTAAAAATTTTGATTAACCCCCGACTACCTCAGATTTATTATTTGTACAACATTCTACTAGTCAAGCCCTTTCATTTGATACCCATATTAAGGCAGTAGTGAAAAAACTAATATAATTCGCTATTTTGTGGTAGCGGCCATCTTGGATTTGTTTTTTCTTTATAGTGTGTAGTATTCTACTAGTCAAACCCTTTCATTTGATATCCATATTGAGGTAGATTGTGAAGAAATATTTTGTCCGCCATTTTGTGGCGGCGGCCATCTTGAATCGATATTAACCAAACGTAGCTAAAAACATCCGCACGGATATTAACTTTCAAATTAAAAAAAACCGCATCGAAATCGGCCCATCCGTTTGAGCTCTACGGTGCCACAGACAGACACACACACAGACAGACAGACAGACAGACAGACAGTATTTAACTATTTTACCAAAAAAGGATTTAACTAATTTACTGGGGTGCTATAAGTTTGACGTCGATGTCTGTCCGTCTGTCTGTCTGTCTATCTGTCTGTCTGTTTGTCTGTCTGTCACAACTTCCTTAATATGGGTATCAAATGAAAGGGCTTGACTAGTAGAATGTTGTACAGATAACAAATCTAAGGTAGTCGGGGGTTACTCAAAATGTTTAATTTTGTTCTTGTTCTATAATAACTCAAAAACAAAATGGTATTCCATATTTGGTAACTTTCCTCTACGTGTGACCTTGACTTGACACAATTGCGTCGGAGGTTTTGTTTTAATTAATTTTTTATACAGCTACCAGTTAAAAGTACACTAAAACTGCTTGTTTCGTGTTTCATCCTATTAAAGATATCACAAATAAATATAGATTTTATCTACCTATTGCTGCATTGTAATCGTGTCACGAAATTTCGCTTCTTTTAATCGCATCCAATGCAGAATATTTTTCCTTTTTCCTTTCAATCTTATCAGGCATCGATAAGGTTGAAAGTAAAATTGCAAATGAATACGTCTATATATGAATCAGTTGCTAAGTATCATGTATATCTACAGTAGATTAAGTTGGTATAGATAACAAAGAAATTAGGTACTGACTGATATAGATGAAAGTATCTTTATGCGATGAAATTCACAGCTGATTTTATATTCTGTAATGGTAAAACTTTTTGCAGAATTCACCTAAAAAAGTATCACCCAGCAGCAATGTATCGTCCACATTATTACCGTGTTCCGATTTGGAGGGTAATGTTTCCAGAAAAGTGAGATAAATTAGTAATTAATTTGGCTTTTTTATAATTTCGGATGACGAGCACAGTTCAGTGCCAGACAGTGATTTTGACTCTTCACGATCAAATAGCTGCGTGGCCTTGTGTTGTTATGACCAGATGTGTTGCTTACCATCAAGCTCATATCTTGCTCGTTCCGTCACTCCTTGCTAAAAAAAGTACACAAATACACCTATTTAACTTTAATTTAGGAACCGATCACAAAAATGTACTAATATAAATTTAATTGCTTATATGTGATTAATTTCACGAGTGATTTAAAATCTTACATTCAAGTGATTTTACTACAGTGTTGCAATCCTAGTCTCTTTGAGTTCCATGGAGGTCGAAAACTCAAAAAAAAAAAATTACTTGCTCAAACTCGCTTGGACTTGGGTAAAAAAAAATGTTGACTCGAGTTGGTATCCCTTGAGTAAATGTGTACCTGTAATTAATGAATACTGCGATAAGTGCCAAATAAATTTCTTACGCACAGCCCACTAAATGTTCGCTGGGGTAGTGGTACTGAGAGCCTTCTCTCGCAAGGAAAGAAATGAAATTTGGTACAAAGATTATAATCTAGAGTTTTTAGAAATGACGTAGGCTACTTTATGTCAGAAATACAAGTTTATTTGGAAGGCTCGTCATATTTGAAGATAGAAACTTAAAACTTTTTGAAACTTTTAATTAGATATTAAACAAATACTTACCTTCCCTTTTACATTCAAAGTTTGTAAAATTTTGGCTTTTAATTGTATTTGGCGAAAATAAATGATTGTAAAAACTGGTAAGAAAGATAATCTATTATAGCACTTCAATTTTAAAAGACAACAACATAGAAAACATCAAATAAAGTAGCGATTGGGAACTTTATCACAAAGAGCGATTTTTGACAGGTAAGCCGTAGCTAACATCGCTGGATGCGGTAGTAGTATTACCTAGTAGCTAGTAATAAATAACCCGTTCGGGGAAATAAACAAGATTGGAAAAACAAAGTTCTCTTTTTATTTAGACGTAACTGAGTCGTCAATAAAGTTAGTGAATGAAAACAAACCTCTCAATCAATCGGGCGTGTTGCCAGATCACCCACAGCCATCCGTCATCGACCTCAGCTGGGTCGTAACCCTACAGAGATAACATCTGGATTTTTTCCAAAATAATCCAGTAAAATACGAAATATACGTAGATCTACGTTATGCGTACGCTGCCAAGCGAGAGTTGGCATCCCGCTGGCCTTTATTTAGAGACGCCGTAGGCAGCGGCCGTCGAATTTAGTTTTGTATTTGTTATGAAAAGTAGAGAAAATTGGTGTAAGTTGGTGTATGGAGTTGTTCTCGTCATTGGACTGTGGTTCGAGGTGAAGCTAGATTCGAAAACGGTTTTATACAAGGTAGGCATTTGTTTTTTTAACAGTACGGTTGAAATTGCCATGTCATTAATGGTACAGTATGTCTTTCTACGTTACTAGCATAAATAATCTCAGTTTCCTCTTATACTTTTTACATTCCTCTTGTAAAATATTGTTTTAAGTAAATGGCAATGTAGTCGTATATTTTACTTTGAAATCAATTAACCATCGACATGAAGGCACCAAGACTGTATTTTAGAAAAACACACTCAAGCAACGCATTCCACAACCTAACCGTTCTTATTATGAAAGTGGAGTCGAGACTTTGGAATCATGAAACAATATTGTTTTGTTGTGCTAGGAATACCGTGACAGAAACAAAAGACAAGAAGGTATTAGATAGATAGATACTCTTTATTGACACACCAAAAAAAAAAAAGATACATAGCAAAAAAAACAAAAAATAGTAAATTAGTGCGACAGTGGGAGGCCTTATCACTAAAAGCGATCTATTCCAGGCAAGCTTAGGAAAACAAAATGTGGACAAGACAAGACATTTTTGCGGTTATGTCTCTCTATCTATATTTTATGTCTATCTTGGATGATGATGTCTCTACGTTTAAAGGTAGCAGTTCGCGCAGATAGGCAGTAGCGTTCATTTCAAACCCACTACTAGACTACAGGTCCGTGAACAAAATGTATGGGCCATATAAACCACCAGGAGACCTATGTAGGATGATAGACGGGTATAAAATAATAAGATGAACACTATGCCGTCACTAGAAAGCTGTCCAACTAACTAAGCTAATTTTTGGAAGAATGAATAATGGATTAGAAGAGATATTGAAACTTTATGGAACAAATGCCGCACATAATAAAATGACCAAATTTAGCCTGGAATCGTCGGAAAATTATGAGTATGTCCGACAAAAATAATAATAAAAAAAATTTAATTTCCAATTTTTACAGTTTCAATACTGCTTCTAATTCATTATTCCGCAACGCCGCGCCGTCCAAAAATCATGAGACAAAGGGAAATGATCGAGAGTTGTAACCCCCTATCTTCACCTGTCCTCTGTTGGACAGCTTTCAAGTGACGGCATAGTGCTCATTTTTATTATTTTATACCCGTCTATCATCCTACATAGTCTAAGATCCTGCTATACAACGACCTTCACCGAGCTGTTTATTGTATGAAAAGAGTTTTATATGTGATTGAATATGTCAACAAATATATTACAAATGGGTTGCCTAAAAAATTTCAGTCCAGAATATGATTAATTAACAATTAAATATATTTTGACATGACAACGTCTTATAAATTGGTTTGCCGGGTGACACTTCAAGAAACTGCGTTACGCTCCGCTCACGTTATGCGCTCACAACGAGAGCGAGTGAGAGGCACGCGTCCCTTCCACTCGGGCATGGTTAGCCCGCCTAAGAGCGAGAGAGACAGACATAAAAAGTGAAAGGCACGCGTCCCTTCCGTAAAATTATTTTACCATTCAAAGTCGTTGTCACGTAAAACTTTCGCCCGTATACCGACTTTACAGGCAACCAATTTTTTTTTTAATATTTTACTTAAATTGATTGAATTTTAGATAAAACTAAATTACATAACTTATTGTTTTGGCTTTACTCAGTGCTTACGAAATCTCATGCAAATATTTTCAAGCAATAAAAAGTTTCAAACAAACTTTCATGCCTTATTTCACCCCTTTGGAGGTTGAGTTTTGAAAAATACTGTAATACATAATTCATTATTTTGATCATGCTCAATTCGTGCGAATACGTTTAAGGAATAAAATGTTTCATGCAAACTTCCATCCCGTTTTTTACACCCTTAGGGGTTGAATTTCGTAAGCACAGAGTAAAGCCAAAATAATAAGTTATGTTGTATAGTTTTTTTTTAAATTCAATCAATTTAAGTGAAATATAAAAAAAATGTTAATTAATCATATTCTGGACTGAAATTTTTAGGCAACCCATTTGCAATACATTTGTTGACATATTAAACTACATTTAAAACACTTTTCATCCAATAAACAGCTCGGTGAAGGTGGTTGTATAGCGGGATCTCCTACTAACATAGGTTTCCTGGTGGGTTCATATGACCCATAAATTTTGTTCACGGGCCTGTAGTCTATAATGAAGGTGTAGGTTCGCGCTGAGACCGCGTCAGGCACTTGACATTATGGAATTGTAATCATAACAATCACAATTCTATAATGACAAGTGCCTGTCGCGGTCTCCTCTCGCGGTCTCGTATTGCGGTCTCAGCGCGAACCTGAGTTTGAAATGAACGCTACTGCCTATCGGACTTATGTAAGGGACTGAAAAAAATTTAAACTTCGGAAAA
This sequence comes from Ectropis grisescens, assembly GCA_017562165.1. Lineage (NCBI taxonomy): Eukaryota > Metazoa > Arthropoda > Insecta > Lepidoptera > Geometridae > Ectropis > Ectropis grisescens. Next base: position 3,372,812 of record CM029770.1, on the reverse strand, counting down.
TTGTTATTTCTTTCATCCGTGTTTCTCTAAATTTCTAAAGCAGAGTCCTTGAAAAGCTGTCTCGTTAAAATGTCATTGTTAAATATTTTAGAGTGAAACTTGGCACCAGATAACAACGTCAATCAATATCTTTCAGTTTATAATAGTTAGGTACTTGTCCGACTAAAACAACGAAGTTAAGTAAAATTCAATGCCACTCCCGTCAAAATGTTGTGCACTCAAAAATAGGAGCTACTATTACTGATGGGATAATGTGTTTGCCTATCTTGACAGAATAATGCTATTCTACTGGAAGTCGCAATGGACTAGTGGCGGAAATGTCTACTTTCATTTGTGAGTTGGTACGTTCGAATCCCACCAGCACCATTAAGTATTTACATTTATCACCACTGGCTGAAAGTGAAATGTCGTGAGTAAACTGGGGTGTTCCTACCTCTCTCGAAGACGTGCATCAATTGCCAAAGGTGGCCGGTTTGCTGGACAATGGCCTTAACTCTCCTTCTCTCCTTGTGACTGAAGGGCTCGAGTACCAACAGTGCGAACATAAAGTTAAGTGTTTTTGCTATCCAACATAATTGTCCACCAATATTTAAAAAAATCCACCAAAATGGTGTTGTGTGTGAATTGTCCACCAATATATCCACTAATATCCCACTGCGCTCGTTACTCTGAGATGCAACATAATTTATTCCTTGCCCAATAAATTTTCTGGAAAACATTCCCTTCAAATTGGAACACAATAATGTTTACACAGTAACGGTATAATCCCAAAATATAAAAATCCAGAGTCATTCCCGGTTCCCGGTGAACTTTTCGCGGACTCATCCGATATCCATGAAAGTTGGCATCCAAGTACATTATGTATTTACATGTATGTGTAATTTAGTCCAACTTGAGAATTAGTGTTTTTTTATTAATTGTGTACGACAAGAACAGACTGCTGCATACATATATGCGGAAGTAAGTATACAATAGTTAGTTAGTAAGATCAAGTTAGTAGGAAACAGTTACTTTAACGCTAACCCAAAGTTTGTTATGCAGTAGAGCTCAGCTGATTTCATACTGCAAATCAAAGAATGATTAAAAAACTGGCAAAACATGTGGTTACCCATTCGAAAATTTATTTTACATTACATTGAAACATTTAGGAATTTACAATAGTACATCGGCTATTTTTTTATCGTAAGAAATCTACAGGAACAGTAACAACGGGGGTAAAATCGTGGGACACTACTAGGTTTTTACTCCACGTACTGTTTGTATACATATTATCATTGGTAACCCCCCAAAATTTCAGGCTGCGTACTACGCCTGCCTTAGTACTAGTGATCGCTAGCCGTTTATCACCACTCCATCAATTTCATTCTATATTTTTTACGAATTATTACACGAGTGTGATGATGCCAAGAACATTGACGCGAGAGTTCCGCTCATCAATCAGCGAGCGACGCGTCACCTGCGCGCGCGCCGCTCTCGCGGAAGTTTGGGTCATTGTCAATGTTGTTCACACAAAATAGATCCACGATATATTATGCAACATACTAGCTACTACTAGCTGTTGTTCACTAACTACTACATACTAACTGTTCGTGAATTCCTACAGTCTGAAACATCGTTGCAATTGATCTAATTATATTCTATACTATCCTTCCTTTTCGACTAATGTTGTGAATCTGAATATTTGGATGTTTGCTTGTTTATTGCTTATTTACGTTCAAACTGGTGAACGGATAGGGATAGGATTGAAATTTGAAACATGGATTAAAGTCAAGAATATAAGATAGAATATAGAATTCGTAGTGGGCTTGAACTTCTTGATTATGTGTAGACCTACAGTGGTTTATGGATAATTCAGGTGTGCTTAGTGTAAGTAGTTAGTTATGTACGGTTTGTAGTGTAGTGTAGTTCTCATTGTATTTTAGTTTTGTTAATAAAGGCTCTGCCCGTTAAAAAAAGAATATAGGCTACTTTTTATCACGGGAAAATAACGTGCACGGGAACTGCATGGCTAGAATGAAATGGCTTATAAATTTGTGCATGTTCCTCACACATCACTACTTGGCCCTAAGCTAAGCTAAAGAAAGTTTACATTACTTGAACCAGACGGATTATTTATTTATTATATTAGTACTTATCGATAACCTCTTCATACACTTTGGGAACTATATTATACCGAATGACGAAAATCAACAAAACTAACTTTTCGGCTTTTGGCGAAAAAAATCGTTGGTCACCTTAGAACAAAAACAGATTAACTTAATCTAATAGTGTAATGTAGTGTGGTTTTCATTGTAATTTAGTTAATTAAACCAATTTCTTATCAAAAAAGTGAATATACCTACATACATACCTGCACCAGCCTGCACCATACCTGCATAATTACTTTGACGTCGTCTGTCGTTATTTCTATAAGTCGCCAGCGGCACGTGTCAGCTTCTCTCAGATATTGTCACATGTTTTTATTTTGAAGGAATGTTATAAATAAGCGTGGAGTCAAGACCAATTGTTCACTACACTTTTCTTTATTCTCTAAATACTCGTAGTATACGCGTATGTATATTACCGTAACAATATGGTGTAGGTCTGTAGGTAATTGTGTAAACAATTTACCGCCATAATCACTCACAGCCGTAGTTAATTAGTCACAAAAAGAGCTCTAAACTTGAAGTTCTTTTGTTTTGAGTACCACTGCTCAAGTGCTGCTTAACATATGACGCACATCCTCAAAAGACGCTTTTCTGGAACGTGCCAAATTTTAACTTAATTGACAAAATATGTGTGGTATTTTTTTTTGATAATGAGAGTGTTCCACTTGACCACATCGCGGCTGATGTCAAGTGACAACACCTTCTACGATGAAGGGTGCTTAGTAAGTAGTATACATACGTACCCTTTGCATCGTCTGCTTGGACAGGTACCACACACTTTGACCACGTATTCTACCACCAAACAGTAATGAGTAAAGACAGCGTTCCGATTTAAATGGTAAATGAGATAAATCATCTTATATCGCTCAGTACAGGTTTAAATATGGTTTCATATCCACAGACTCCGGGGTCCGAGACCTTTGTCATTTGTTTTCTTTTTCGCGCGCAGTACAGTCCTACGTTTTGATTTGGCCTCCAATAGCTGCGTGTCACCGTATAAAGATTGTGGTGACACTGTGCTGTTATGGGCAGGCGAGTTTCTTAACATTAAGGACATTCCCCGCTAGAATCGACACTTTTTACTACAAAAAAAAAATTTGCAGTCATAAGAACTGCCGAATTTACCCGAAGATTTCTTATCATTCCCGAGCGTGACGCTAGAATTCAGTTCACAGCCCACAAAAATCTGTCTGTGGCGCGTCAAAAGAAGTTTTCACTTCAAAAATGATACCGAAAAGTTTAGTAAATTTATTAAAGTTTAGTAAAAGTTTATGTTTAGTTCGGTAAATCTATTTACTCAGCGGAACAGGCAGGAATTAAACCTAACCTGTGGCTCTAGACATTACGCCACTACGGTTTCATCCTTTGGTTTCATCAGAATGCCATTGTCAACTAAAATGTATTATTTTCGAGTTTACAGGAGCGAGTAAACAAATCAGAACAATTATTATTTAAATTTCTCTTCAAAAATAAAACTTAACCTTGCCGTTCTGTCTGTTTTATTTGTAACGTCAAGGTGACTAGAATATATATACTGCTTTTCGTTGTCGTGTTTTCTGGATTGTGAAACTTAATTTTTATTTTAATGATTTCAGAGATACTTCTTGCTGCTGTTGTTTTTCATTCACAACTTTGTAACCGTTTAAAAAATGTATATTCGTGTGAAAACATGTACTCGTAGTACTGCGGTGCGTTGTCGTTTATTCTAGGTTATGTAAATAGGAAATTAATTTTAACGTTTTATATAATTATTTATTATTTGCTACCCTACAGACTATATAGTTTTCGATAGAACAAATATCAAAAGTCATCCTGTTATAGTCAAATAGAAATCAGTGATTAACGTCCAACGTCCAATGATTACATTATAGGTAGGTATAGGTATTTTAATTTGCTCTGTTGATGGTTTTCTTCTTTTAATCGCATTTTATATGTAAAAATCTGCTATAAAACTGATTGATAATTCTTTAAATAGCTACATTTTCGCCAATTTTATACCATTTAACAAAAAAAAAGTGTTGTGTGTGTGTGTGACCGCACGGCAGAAGTGAAAACTAAAATAAGAAATACTTATATGTAAAGACCACTAAATAATTTTAATAATTTAAAATAAAAAAATATTTAAAAATTGAAAATTAGTATATACCTAGTAAGCACAGCAACACGAGAATAACATGTGGCGAAATGATTAGTATCTATGGCCAAGAATAAATTTAAAAAAAATATTTACGCGGTTCGGAAATAGGGTTGGACTAGCACATTTTTTATTATTTGCTATTTATTTATTTTATAGGTATTTCGCTAAAAATGCATAATATATATGTTGTGTTTAAAGTGTATTTTGTGTAAGTGCTGTGATAAAACAGTATATAGTATAGTTTTATATACTGTTTTTGTATGTAGTATACAGTAATACGAGTGTATTACAACAAAAACTTTTTTGCAATGTGAAATGTAAATTTAATATTTCGTGACAAGTTCAATTTATGACATTACTTTCAAATTATTGAAGTTAATGTCCGTATAAAAAGATATAAATATAATAAACACAGGTAAACAGGGACTATATTATCTTTCTCGCTCTGACGTGCTTGTTCACTGTATTTTGATTCTCGCTCTAGCATCCCGAAAAGCTTTTATCGGTTGCGGTCTATTTGGACTGAATGTTATATTGTACTAAAACCGTAATGAACAAATCTTAAAATGACCTTTTCCCATAATGACTGATTTTTGAAATGTACTTATTCTAGTATGCCGGAAAAAAAACTGTCAAATTGAAGTACAGTTAGTAACATTTTTTAAAAGCTTAAAATAAAATAAGATAATAATTTAATAACAAAAAGACAATTTCTATTCGTAATTTTAATATAACTATGATGAACCGAATGATAGTTGATGAAAATGTAGTGATAAAATTAAATCTGATGCAAATATATAAGGTGTAATTAATTAATCAGCTAAGAAAACTCTTTCTTAAAAGCCACAAAAATAAAACTTAAGAATGGCATACTTAATCTAGATATTTCAATTAATGCTTCGCTTAGAACGATCTCTTGTAACCAACCGTGCAAATTGACTAAACAATAAATGAAATAGAACCTAAACATAAAATGTTTATATAACTACCGTCCTCCTTCAGCTTCGCTCGAATATTATCATATAGGTAAAGACTATTCATTGAAATCAAAACTATCCTAACTTTCAAGTTGGATCAAACAGCACACGGTGTGCGATTTTGATTAGAATCTGTTAAAACACTTAGGAGTCTATCGCAGACAAACAACGCGACGCGTAATTTATATATGTACTTAATATATTAAGAAGATAACACCCAATTTGCGGGTATAAAAAAAATTCAAAATTACTTTCGGATATACTTTTAGCCATAGATTATTTTTAACCGACTTCATTTTATAGTATAGAGCAGCCTTTCCCAAAGTGGGCGATAACGCCCCCTTGTGCGCGCTGCAGGCCTTAAGGGCGGTAACAAACCCAGGAAAAAATGAGGGGGTTGTGTAGAGGCTTGGAGTCCGGTGTATACTAAACCATTGGAACATTAAGTTCAAATCATTACTCGGACCTAGAACTCCAGTGCGTTTGTCGCCCAAAGATATAAGATCAGAAATAATATGGCGAAGAAGAAGATACTGTGACGCTAATTGGTAGAAAATGTGTTGAGAACACGAGCAGGACATTTTTGGTGATGGTACTTTGATGAACAATCATAGTTTTCTTGTCAGTGTATTGACCAGAGTATAACATACACTAGCATGAAGTACTGATGTTGCATCTGATTGTACATGTCCCGTCAGACATAATGATTATCGGACATTAGACATCAAAGACATTTCGAAAATCAGTCATTATGGGAAAAGGTCATTTTAAGATTTGTTCATTATGGTTTTAGTACAATATAACATTCAGTCCAAATAGACCGCAACCCTTTTATCATACCCGACCGTGATGGTTCATTTCAATTCACAGCCCACGAAAATTTTGTTCTAGGTGCGCCCAAATAAGTTTTCACTTCAAAAAATGTATAGCAAAACTCGTACTAAGACTACTGCAGGTCTACTACGAAGCCCGATACACGATAGCTATGGACGTTTTATACCACGAAATACAATCGGTCGGTTGATCTGATCGGGCGTTTCGTTCATCCCGACATTCCCGACCGACGCTGATTTGACAGTTTTTGTGTCATCAACCGACCGATTGTGTTTCGTGGTATAAAACGTCCATAACTTGGGCCGATATATATCGTGTATCGGACTTCGTAGTAGACCTGCTGGTTAGCTCTGCTAACGACGTTGACGACCCAATCGATCACTTTGCGTGTTCAGTCGTCATGTCGTTTACTGTTATACCTACCTTAATATTGATTGTCATCAATTATTCTGGGGTTTATATTCTAGAGTAGTCATTTAAGGTATTATTACTGTAGGTATCCTTGAACAAATGTGTCCCCGAAGCTTTTCTACTTCAAAACTTTAAAGTAATTAGAACTAAATAGAATACTACTACAATACTAAATAGAGACTTATTAGAAGTTGTAATTTCAGGATATTAGGTATTAGTTACGGTTGGTCTAGTCGGGAGAACGGGGTCTGCTCATCCGGGGTCCTCAGGTCGAATTCCACGTGCACCACTGTATTTTCGAAGTCATGTGCGTATTGTCGCTAACTTAGAAACGGTAAACGATTGGTGGAAAATTCACACACAACACCATCTGACCCCAAACTAAGCAAAGCTTGTACTATGGCGGCCAAATAGCTGATACATTACATATATATTTGTAAATACAAACAAAAGGTGACGGAAAACATCGTGAGGAATCCGACCTATACCTAGAATCTTTCGATGTCATGCGCTACCCGCCAAACATTTATGTGATGAACACAAGTATTCGTTCTGTGCCTGAGCCTCTCTGTTTGTAATAAGTATGTAGGTCTATTAATATAGTAAGTATTTACAATTATTTTTTTACTTTTATAGGTTTTCACGTGACCACCATCTCGCCTGATGTTAAGCGACGCTGCGGTCTATGTATATGGAGCGTGTTTACCTAGAAGAAACCGATTCAAATAAAAAATAAAATTACAAAAGTATTGTCTCAACTTATCAACTATCTGGATACCGTAGTACAAGGTTTGCTTAGTTTAAGACTAGATGGTGATGTGTGAGAAATGTCACCAATATTTATTAATTTATTATTATTTAATAACTCATTTGTACTCGAGAGCGTTTGTGAGTTTTAGTATATCATGAACAGCATTATAATTTTCTCATAAATGAAGTTTCATTGTGTATCTATGAAAATTTCCAACTGTTTCTAAGTCTAACCATACGCCAGTCAAGCCCAAAACGAGTAGGCTACCCTTACAGTATTTGCTGCTATCTGTGGGCGCTAGATAAAAAAATTAAATAGATTGTGTCCACAAAATAGAACTTTCTAGAATGATGTGTAAAAGAGGCTGCGGATGCTGCACGGTAATTTTAATTTAATTACAATATCAAAATTATTTCCTAACTCTTGATCAACAAGACGCGTGACCAAAATGCTGTGGTTTATTTGGATCAATGGTTAAACTTCGCCATTCAGCGTAGTAATGCCGCCACCATGCTGGATACGTTTCCAACTGGGTTGGAGTAAGTCATGATAAATAAACTATTTCGTAATTACTCGTAATAATACTTGACTAAAGTTTAATTTTAACTGTTTGAGTTTGTTTGATTCCACATATGCTGTATTTTCCTGTTTTGATTTAACTATAAATTGTAATGATAGGTTTTCGGTTCGTATAAGCCTTGAATAAATATTTGGATTACGATGGTTAACACTCAATTACGACGGTTAATACTCTAATCTTGCAATATGCTTTAAAAAGGGTTGGAATTAAACCTATTTTATCCTATTATATGTAATATAATATAATATAAACTATTTTATCAATTACATAAATAGTTTATGGTTTGAAAGAAGTTTGAAATAATTTATCATCTAGAATAAATCTACCAATCTTTGAGGCTCTTCGTGTCAATGTCAATAATATAATTAGCAGAAAAAATCCCAACGCAATGAATCACACGAAAAAATAATTTAAATAAAAAGACGAGCGCGCGTGATCCTTGTTGACTAAATTGCCTTGGATGTTATTCCAGTTCGATTTATTAAGAACAAAGATATCAGACATCCACAGCACTAAACATCTATAGAATCAAGAACCACGCGCGCTCGTTAAAGAACCCAATACCAAAAACAGATTCAAACAATTGGCAACGACTGAAAACATTGGCATCTTGGCGTTGAGGAGATAAACAAATTAAAATGAACAAGAAAGGAGCGAAGACGACCTCCGGCGCTAACAACCTGCCACTCTGTCCACATACGTGTCCCGCAGGGCAAATCCTTTCTGTTCTGTGTCCTTTATGTAGAGATGCTTACGCGAAGCAACATCATCCTACCGTAAGAATTCTGCCTTCTTTGCATATTTTTCCAACATTTTTGAAGTAAAAACTTCTTTAGACTCGTTTAGTCGTTTTTGCTTGGGGAAAATCTTAATAATGGGTTTGCATCACCGACATCCTGATGTAGCGGCGTAGTGGCGTAGGGTTGGAGCGGCGTTGGGATAGCGTAGCAGGACGTGGGCGTTAGACACTTTTGGATTGGTGAAATCCAGTCAGTCGCTATTGGCGGCTTCTTTCGGGAAAGTAGGTATTAAAATTGGGACAAACCAGGAAGAAACAATATTAACCGCGTAAAATAAAGGTAAAGGCTTAAAAAAACAAGATTTAATTTGTATTTATGTTACGCAATAATAGCTCCTCCAATGGTGTTTTTCTTTCTATAGTATATCACAATTTCAGGGATGGTGATTACATTTTACATACACATATACCTACATTTTATCGACATTCAATGTGTTTTTTATCTATCAACAAACTCTGAAAACTTGCTGTCTCAGTTTTTCAGAGAAAATTTACTCAACATAGTAAACTGAGATATTCTATAAATGCCAGAGAATTTTATTAACACGGTAAAGAAAACGCTACTTACTTAATAAGTACTGATGACTAAGAAAATAACCGATTTCGTTTCCAGGCGCCCATTGATTTCGGCAAGAAGCCCATCGTGTGGGTCCTGGGCGGGCCGGGGTCTGGTAAGGGCACGCAATGCGAGAAGATCATCGCCAAGTACGGGTTCACCCACCTCTCCACCGGCGACCTGCTCCGAGAAGAAGTCAAAAGTGGGTCTGAGCGCGCGAAAGCTCTCACCGCTATTATGGAACAAGGTAAGCTGTCATTAAAATAGCCTTCTCTCGCAAGGAGAGAGTCAAGGTCACCACGCTGGCCCAGTGCGGGTTGGCGGATGACACACGACTTCGAAAGATTCTGAGGTATATGTCAGTTTTCCTTTGCTGTTTGTAAGTTAACGGCATTACGCACATGACTTCGAAAAGATAGTGGTGCACGTGGTATTTTAACTTAGGATCTCCTGATCGGCAGGCGCCGTTTTCCTGATAAGACCACCTGTAACGTAAACTTTAAAATATACGTAAATAATAAATGTAAAATGCTACAGCTGGTCTAGTTGGGAGAGCGGCAACTGCCGATCCGGAGCTCCTATGCGCACGTGCGATTTCAAAAGCCATTTGCGTAATGCTGCTAACTTAAATACGGTGAAGGAAATACATGGTGACGCAACTTGCTCGTTGGAGAAGATTTCATTCTTCAAATACAGGTGAAGTCTGCCTTAGTCTCACAGCTTAGGAAGCGCAGTGGGCTATGGCTTAGACCTTTCTACTTGGTTAGGGGACTCTGTTGAAGCAGGACGCTTTAAAATGTACTCTCCTACTAGATTACGTACTTAACCGAGAAATATATGTTAAAAATGTAATGATCCTAAAGAGCTACACTCGATCTTAGAGTGTCTCTGAGGAATCGTATTCTAAATGAGGAGATCCGTTAGAGAACCCATGTTACTGACATACTGTCCTAGCTCAACACATTAGTAAACTGAGAAGGGTAATGGGATGATAATATCAATCTGTCGCAGAACCATTAGCCGTTAGACTGTAAAAGTACTGTTGCTTGTTCTTGAATGGAATGAAATGTTTCCAAAAAAAATGCAGTAAAATGTTATATTATTCTACAAGCAAAGGTGGTGCTAGCTGGTGATTTGAACTTAATGTTGAAAAAGCTGAGCTGAGGAGGTGTATTGCTCACCATCACATGCGTGTCTAGTCCGTCCTATGTCATTGTGCTGGATGAAAACAAATTAGGCGCATTGATATTCTATACTATAAAAAAACATTTCGGAACTCATTCCAAGGTTGATGAATATGTTGTGGTTTTCAGGTGCCCTTGTCCCCAACGACGTGGTGCTAGCTCTGCTAAAGGAAGCCATCGAGTCTCGCGCGACGAAGGCCAACGGCTTCCTCATCGATGGGTACCCCCGGGAGAAGTCCCAGGGTATCGCCTTCGAGGAGGCCATCGCTCCTGTTACTGTAAGCAAATCTGACGCCAGATAATAATTTCAAGTTAAATCTGAGTGAAGCTAAAGAAAATTTGAAGAAAAATAATAATTAATTACTCTTATTATTGGTAGACCTTTCTCACACAATACTGTCTAGTCTCAAATTTAGTCAAACTTAACACTCTTAACTAATAATGTATTAGCTATCTGGAACCATATATCTGATATTAACATTAATATTACTTTATATGTAAATTGTATACACAAACTTCGGATAAACTTCCGAAAAGCGCATACCGCCGATCGATCTGAAATTTGGTACAATAACGTATTTTGACCTCCTAATTACGAATATCATAACGAAAATTGGCGCAAACGCAATTTTGAATAAGAAAAATGGAGAAGAAGCTGTCTATTATGCACAGCGGAGATAAGGACCTGTGGGGCGTCACTCCCACATTTGCTACCCTGGAAAAGACGCACACACACACACACCGAAAAGCGCATACCGCCGATCTATCTGAAATTTGGTATAAAAACGTTGAATCTTATTCAAAATGGCGTTTGCGCCAATTCTCGTTATTATCATAACGAGAATTTTTAAAATAGAAATAGCGTAATACATTTTGAATCCATTAGGTTCGAACTAGTACAAGTACTGTATCTCGATACCTAATGGCTTCTCTATGTTATATTTCATATTCATCAAATTAATTAAATCTAATCAAATTAAATTAATTAATTAAATCAAATTAAATTAAAATAAACATTAAAAGAAACTCACAAACAAGAACAAATACATCAACATGCATTTACATGTGCATATGTCTACTAAACATGCACATAAAGGGCAGTAAAGCAGTACTTTAAGTACTGCACGCTGTGCTCGCTCGGCCGAAATAATAGTAGTTTTGTCCGCGTTACCCCAGGCACAGATGCAGTACCTTATTATGCATTCGCAAAGCGATTTGTACGTCTCAATACCAACTTTGTATCTGCTACTGTCCTTAGCGTTTTAAATATATATATTAATTTTCTAATTCTAGTTACTAAGTTATCATAACGAGAATTAATAGTATTGGTATCGAAACCGTATCAAACGCTTTCTGGAGGTCCAAAAACACGGCAATACACTTCTCTCCACAATCAAGATATGTCGTGATCTTGTTAGTTAATTCTAGCACTGCATCTTCAGTAGAACGTCCATTTCTGAATCCATATTGATTTTTACTTAATATTTGTTCTTTTCCAAATAGCTTGTGAGTCTTTTTTAACTAACTTTCTAATATCTTTGAGATTGTAGAGAAGCGATATTGGCCTATAATTGCTTGGGCTTTTTTTTATCTCAGCTTTGAAAATAGGGCACACTAAAGCTTTTTTAAAGGCGTTCGGAAACTTTCCAGTATTGAAACTCAAATTACAGATGAATGCTATAGGTTCGCAATTAAGAGGTCAAAATACGTTATTATACCAAATTTCGATCGGTGGTATGCGCTTTTCAGAAGTACATCCCAAACTTCTGAAACATACCTACTTATAAACACCGTGGTAGAACAAACATATAAGTCAAATTTTCTAGTTTCCAACAAACTTTGATAATGCGCATAACGTTACTGAGTTTTTGTAAGTTTCATATCAAACTTTGCACGAATTGACAACTTCGTTTAAAGTTATGTTGTAAAAATTATATCTAAATTAGCAAGCATAAAGCAATGTGAACTTGATTTGTAATATTTGACATGATAATTTTAATTCAAATTAAAACATAGTTGATTTTTGAAATTCAAACTCTGTGTCCCCTTTCCACTGGTGGTCTTGTGCCCGACTCTCGGCTTTGAAAAACTGCGCTATCACAAAGCGGAAGTTTTTCTTTCCCTTTACTTTCACTATCCTACTCTAAGAAGTAAGATGTGGTTTTCTTACCTCTACCGTTCATAATCTAGGGATAGTAGATAGAAGAACCTTTTCATCATTAGATTCAGATTCAAATTTAGCTCATTAATATTGGGTATAAAACCGACCACACGAGACAAGGCCGTTGGTCTGGCGGCTTCAATAAGCCGTGACCTTTCGCGTTATCGCTGTAATCCGGCAGCCATCATTTATTGTTTGATGCATGCGACATACTTTGTGAATAAATATTGCTTGCTTTGGGGTGCAATTAATCCACGGGGAATTTCATAGAGGTTCAGCTTTCGCTAGATTTTTTTCCATGAAGACTTAGCTTTAAAGCAAACTATCCGGCTCATTTATAATTTTTTGCCCTTCTTGTGTGGGATCGGCAAAGCGCGTTTTTTGTATCCTCTTTGATTTAGCTTCCGTCGTGTTTCTCACTGCTTTCGCATGCATATTGTCGCTCACACAATTCTCCCTTTTGTGCATCAGTCACAAGCAGCCACAACCACACAAACAACAGCAGTTACAACCAGCCAGTAGCAAGCAGTCACAATGTGCCCTCACATTGTGACTGCTTGTAATCATGTCAATCAATCTCCTAGTTTTGCGGTTCTCATATCCACGCTCTTTTCTCATAACATGTCCGTACCAAACGAGACTGCCAGATTTTTTTTTTTTTTTGTCAGAGGGACACATGCCCGTACCAAACGAGACTGCCAGATTTTATTTTTTTAGTCAGAGGGACAACTTTCATACTCCAATAACATACTTATTCATGATTTTATACCTTCTGGTAACTCTACCATCCATCAATATTGGCCTCCCGAGTTTCAAGTTTCTTTCTTTCATTTTAACATTTTTTCTATCCTCTAAGCCTCTAAGGGTAACACTTTTTTTTATATAACCCGAAAACACTGTATGATAATGATGTGTGTTTTGCAGGTGATATTGTATTTCGAGGCTACTTCGGAGACCCTCACGAAGCGTCTGCTGGGCCGCGCCGTGTCCTCGGGCCGCGCTGACGACAACGAAGACACCATCAAGCTGCGGCTGAAGACCTTCCTCGACAACAACGACCTGGTGCTGGCGCAATACCCCGACAAACTGAAGAGGGTGAGTTTAAGTACATCAAAGGGGGGCTTGACGTGGCTTGACAACGAAGCTAGCCAATTAGAGCCATGCACACAGCTCATTGTTTCAAAGTGGAAAGCATTTGTACGCGTCAGCCCTTTTATGAAAAATTTAAAAAGTTGTACAGTGTTCTGTAATGTCATACAGAACAAAAACAGAACAGAATATTGTTCTGTATGAGTTAACACATTATTGGCCAGTTCACACTAAAACCAAAATACTGAAAAAACGATAAATGATTCAGTATAATAATACGAGTTTATTTGCACTGGTGATATGTGATATATTTGAAGCCGGTGTACAGAATGGAGTTCCCGTAAACATAAGCGCAGTCTTGGAAAATAAATAGAACGATGGCTTTACGACATTCGAAAATGTTGCAGCAACACATCAACTGAGAGTCCACCACCTAACTAAAACTTTCATCGCCTTGATACAGCTCTCTCTTTTCTTTACGGTTGAAATTATAGAGACAGCAATACCAAAGCCATAACCGATTTAGTTACCAAAGCCTTAGGCGTTAGAGGGGCAGATTAGAACGAAATACACGCCCTAGATACGACAGTATAAATCGGTATTAATCAAACCTTCTATTCTATGAGAGCCAAATCGACGCTAAACGAACCATATACTCGTATACTACACCGAAGACATCTCGGGCCAAATATTTTTCGTTCTCCTTGGAGCTATTTTTATTTCCAGAGTACCGGGAAAACAACCGCATTGCGATGATAAATAAACAATGATGTTAATAGTCTCCTGTCCACTTCGGGCATTGCATCCTAAAACATGCCTGCCAGAACTGACTCATCACTCAACATTCATTGGAGCTCCTTGCCAACTCGCCATTATGGCGCCAAAATTGTGAATAAAATTACTGTGGGGAGTGCATTTGCCAGATATATATTATGACGTCGTAATGATCGTCAATGTATTCAAATGCTACACGGATACTAGATTCATCAGTAGTTTAGTTCCTAGTCCCAGTTGCTCAGTCGAATTGAAACCATTATACAGGATTTCTAAATTTGATGTGATCTACATGTTGATACTTACCTACTTTTTTTGTGAAAATAATAATGTTGTTTTTGTTTTGAGTTCATACTTCAAAATTTTAACCCTTTTTTAATTTTTTTATTAAAATATCATATTAAGTTTTGTTGTTGTCTTCTGAAATTGACGTTTTGAACGTACTCACTATACGACATACACATCTATATATTATATTTGTGAAAATGAATGTATGTCTGTATGTCCTTGATACTCGTAGAATCGTAAACTATGCATTGCATGCATCTATAGCAAGTTATGAGTGTATGAGCCAAAGAAAGTTTCCGTTTTTGACAGGTGGCTACTAATATAATGTAGAAGTATAAAGGGAGATATAAGCTACGACAGTTGGCATGAGATGTTCTCCACTATCTACCGAACTTTGGGCAAGGGCAGAAGATGCAGAGCGACACATTCAAGTCATTAAAATCTAACTGTATTTTTCTATTCGTTGCAGATAAACGCCGAGCAATCTGTGGACGCGATATTCGCGGAGGTTGAAGCGATCCTGGACCCGCTGGTGACCCGGGTGGCGGCCTAAAAACACACACAACCACACAATCTGTACATAATTACTATAATTTTACTTTATTACTGTTGATTTATTAAAGTTTACTTATTTTTAGACATCTTTTTTGTTCATTCAACGGTACATAATCATAAGCAACCCACTTTATGTTCCCACTGCTGGGATTCTGCAGCTTCTCTACAAGGGGAGAGTCAAGACTGTAATCCGCCACGTTGACCAAGAGCGGGTTATATAACTCACGGTCTTGGAAGATGTCTGGGATCACAGTGGTTTCGTAACGATGGTTTTCTTCATCTTTGTTCTTATGTTTTAGCATGGAAACATCGTGATGGTTGGTTAGGTGTTATTGGTGCCCAAATACAATTCAAAACAACTATTATTAATAGTAGTACTATGTGATGACATAAATTAATCTTATAAATTGTTTTCCTGATTTAAAAACTTTCTCCGGTTATACCCTCGTGCCCCTAGACACGTATCCAGTTTGCCATAAGGATAATGGGCCTCCGCCCGTATGGCCGGTGGTGGCGGCAAATTTGTACATCTGTACTTGGCAAAATACACAGCGGTTAAGACGAGACTCGAACCTACGAAGCTTCTGATGGGTTATGTAACATATTTATCTGTAATCTACTGATGTTATAAACGTTATAGTTTGGGTCCTGATACTCAGTCATGTCGGAACGCTTTAACCGATCAGGTTAAATTTGGAACACAGTAAGATTATAGTCTGGAATAGCACATGGGCATACTCATCGCAAGAAAATAATCTGAACGGGATCTACGCAGGTGAATAGGTATCGCGTTTAAAATCCAACTGGTGCAAAACTCAGACATTTTGTATAAGTTTGAGTGACGAGACGAGCAGGACATATACACTGTACATTTATGCCTGATGGTAAGTAACATGCCTTCCTATAAGAACAGGAACACGCAGTTATTGGAACATTATAACGTAGTGGTAGGACTCTTGGCAGAGAAGTAGGTACCTCTCCTTTGCCAGTTTTTTACTTTGCCTTTGCTTTGTAATTTTAATGGAAGGCCAATGTCACTTCAAACCAGAACACAGTGATATTTACACACTCAAAACTAGAGTCAATGAATACCTCTTGAATAACCTACCGTGCTCAATCTTTGCTTTCCATAAAGCGAGATGTACTTAACTGCAGGCTTATTAGAAAAAAATGGCTGGTTAGTTAAGACTTGTTTATTTCTTAGACAGTAGATAATGATAACTGGCTCTGGCTCTTCGAAATTGGGCGCATCATCAGGATGGTACATGATATGGTAATTTTATAATTATTTTACAATGTGCTATTTTAACTTGGGTAAACAATGACGTCGAGAGCCACTTGGACTTGTGAGAAGATTTCATCCGGACTTGCTTCGGCGTTTATCTGGAAAACAAGAAGAGAAACTTAAATAATGAGCAAATGTTACTGTGTTCCGGTTTGAAGGGCAATGTTTCTAGAGAAATTACAGGGCTTAGAGATATAAAAGACTTGTCAACGCAAGTTGGCAAATTTTCGGTTTATTTTTTCTTTCAGCTTTTCTTCGTTTTTAGGCTGGTTTCTTTATATCAGCCGCAAGTATATTTAAGGATTTTTGCAAGGTATTGTTTGTAGAGCTGGGGATAGTCCAGATATTAGTTTTTCATAGTTCTTATAATTTCCATATATTTTGACAGATTACCGCTTAGTTGTGTTTTTCTGTTTCCATGACGACGCCATCCGGCGAGCCTGCGCGCTCCTCAGGCAACGTCATCGCCTGACGTCTCGCTGTCTTGCGGTCGTCATTTAGGGACACTAAGATAATTTTTATTTATTTTTAGTTTTAGTCATAGTATGGCATCTTGCACCCCGGTTGGACGCAATGCGTTGTCTAATATAGTGTCGTTGGAACCCATGATACAGTGCACAGAATGTTCCCAAGTGCGACTTTTTAAGGGACAAAAAGGGCTCAAAATTCATTGGGCTAAATGCCACAAAATTTGCAAATTCCGCTTTCGGCTCCGATTGCGGGTCAGCAGACCCCAAGTGGCAGCTTCGTGAGCGCTGCTACGCCTTCCCAACCTTTTTGGGAAGTGTTGAGCTCACTGAAAAATTCATTTCCGATCCTTAAGCGCATCCCGCGTGGTGCTCGTGTTTCGGTGGCTCAAAGTTTATCGTTTGTTATCAAAACTGTTCTGTCACAAAATTCGAAAGATGCTTGGGAACATTTACTCACTTTCCCATACAGTGTACTTTATGTACCTTTAGAACCGTCGAACAAAAGTCCCTTACCACTAGGGTCAACGAAAATTGCATTAAGTACACTGCATCAGTGGAAACCCCTTTAGATTTGAGTAGTTTTATTCCGCCTAAGCAGCGGAATAACATAAATTCTAAAAAAGTGATGATTCGGCTATAATTAAGATAGTAGAGAACAAAATTAGCGATGGCGACATCAAAGGCGCTGCACGTATTCTGTTTTCCAGTGACACTATTGCGCCAAATACAACACACACCATTCAGTCACTTCGTGACAAACATCCACCTGCGACAGCTAATCTCCACCTCCTGATCCCCACAATCAGATGACGTCACTATTGAGGCCACATCGCAGGAGGTTACGGCTGCGATTACATCTTTTTGAGTGGCTCAGCCGGAGGCCTAGATGGCCTGACACCTCAACATCTAAAAGATCTTCTATCTTTTAGCTCTGGTGAGGTCGGAGAGTCCCTCTTGAGAGATCTAACCTCTTTAGTTAATCTCATGTTATTTGGTCGAGTCAGTAGTGATATTGTCGAAGTTTTGTACGGCGCTAATCTGTGCGCACTTTCCAAAAAGATGGTGGGATCAGGCCAATCGCTGTCGGCACCACATATCGTCGCCTTGCTGCCAAGGTGGGTTGTAGGAAAAAGGTTGCTCTTTTGAGCTCCCTTTCCAACCAATACAACTCGGCTTTGGTTCGCGGGTGGATGTGAGGCTGCCGTTCATTCTGTCCGGACCTTCCTTCACCAAAATTGCGGAGAGGTGCTGTTAAAGGTGGACGTCAAAACGCTTTTAATTCGGTTGATCGAGGAGCCCTGTTGGCCCAAGTGAAGGATAAAATTCCTGATCTGTACAATTTTCTTTGGCAATGTTATGGCGAGCCCACAAAATTGACTTATCAAAACAATCATATGCTATCCTCCGTTGGCTGTCAACAGGGTGATCCCTTCGGCCCTGCGACCTTCGCCCTGGCCATTCACCCTATCATTCAACGTCTCCAGTCCAAACTAAACGTTTGGTACTTGGACGACGGAACGTTGGGGGGCGATGTGAATACTGTTTTAACTGATTTACAAAAACTTATAGACGGTTTTCGTCTCATTGATTTGGAACTAAATTTCTCAAAATGCGAACTTTTCGTTTGCGACACATGTCTAGATAAAGATTCGATAATACAGAAATTTAATGATCTGGCCCCCAACATCAAATCAGTTGACAAACATTCCTTGCGCCTCCTGGGTTCACCGATATTAGATGAGTCGTTTACACCTTTTGTCGAGGAAAAAATTCAAAATTTTACGAGAGCCTCCGATAGGCTACTCAAAGTAAACGCCCATATGGCGTTTACAATTATTCGGCATTGTCTCTTTGTTCCGAAATTTATGTACGCTTTACGATGTAGTCCACTGTGGAAACATGGTGAGCTCCTTTGGAGCTTAGACAATGTCGTAAAGGAATCTTTAATATCGGTGTTGAATGTGGACCTGAGTGGGAGGGCATGGTCACAAGCCTCACTACCCATAAGGTTGGGAGGCCTAGGGTCCGCCAAATTTCAAGTGTAGCTTTACCGGCATTCTTGTCCTCAGTTCATAGTACTCAAAATCTAATCGAAAAATTCTCGCACCCTCATTAGGCCATTCGGATGTAGTAGTAGCTAATTTGTGCGAGGCTAAGAATGCTTGGAGGCTGGCTTGTCCAAACAACGATTTCCCCAGATGTCTGTCATCTCAGAGACAGTGGGATCGACCGATCTGCGATCTAGCACGGAACTCTCTTCTCGATACGTGTCCTAGTATCACGGATCGTGCTCGTATCCTTGCTGTGTCTGTGTGGGAATCGGGCCTTTGGTTACAAGCTTTGCCATCTTTCAATACCGGTAGCCTATTAGATCCAACTGCATTTCGTCTAGCTGTTAGCTTGCGCTTGGGTGCCAGGTGCTATGAAGCCCATCGCTGCCATTGTGGTACTGCCGTCGACCAACTCGGTCACCATGGTCTCTCTTGCTCGAAAAGCGCGGGTCGTATTGGCCGCCACGCCTGCCTGAACGACATCATACGCCGGGCTTTTTCCACCGCCAATGTCCCAGCCATACTCGAACCGAGTGGTCTTGCGCGTGACGATGGCAAAAGACCTGACGGCATGACTGTTGTGCCTTGGAAGTTGGGTCGGCCCTTAGTATGGGACGCAACTTGCGTCGATACTCTGGCACCATCACATCTTCCAGAGACACATAGTAGGGCCGGTGCAGCGGCTAATTCAGCTGAGCGACTCAAACGGCGCAAATATGCAACCCTCGGAAGTGGTTACATATTTGAGCCCTTTGGGGTTGAGACATTGGGACCGTGGGGGCCGGGAGCTCACCTCATTTTCAAAAGCCTATCCGAGCGCTTGGTCGACGCGACGCGTGACCAAAATGCTGGCGTTTATTTGGCCCAACGCATAAGCATTGCCATTCAGCGTGGTAATGCCGCCAGCATGCTGGGTACGCTTCCGATTGGTAGTGGGCTTGAACATCTTGATTATCTATAGACCTACAGTGGTCTATAGATAATTCAGGTGTGCTTAGTGTAAGTAGTTGGGTTTGTAGTGTAGTGTATGTAGTTCTCATTGTATTTTAGTTTTGTTAATAAAGGCTCTGCCCAGATGAAAAAAAAAAAAAAAAAAAATAGAGATATAATATTTTAGATCTCTGGGTGACGAGCGCAGTGCAGTGCCAGATAATAATTTGGACTCCTCATGTTCTAATAGCTGCGTGGCACTGTGCTGTTATGTGGTGGGCATGTTACTTACCATCAATCACATGTCCTGCTCGTCTCGTCACTCTTTATTTTAAAAAACCCAGGCAAGTGCGGGTCAGATTCTTACCACATTGAGTTCCAGTTGAGTTTCGATGTATAACTTAGAACTGTAGCATTAAACAGCACTAATGTTACATACTACACCTGCATTGAGACAGCTATACTACTATTACGCACGTCGATGGCACAAACTCGTAAGGTTTAATCCACAGATTAAATAGCCTGCTGGTCGGTGATGAAACGAATCTACTTAAGTTCACAACTCACCAGCGGGGGCGCAGAACGAGGTAAAAAAATCGCGCTGTGAAAAGCCGAATATCCGTATGACATGCATTACTTTCCACCAATGATCGGACAAAACGAGATAGAGCTATGCAAACTTCTAAGGACAGAGGATGCAAAGAAAGACATCAACGGGTTCCTGTTTGGTTATTTTTTTTAACTGTTCGTTTTAATTTTGTAGATTTATGATGATGTTATGTTTTTCTAAGTCTTGCATTAAATTACTTAGTTGTGAAATAATATACCGTCCTTTGTAAAGGTGGATGTCTTGCTATTCTTTCCGTGCCATTTTAACGAGCAGAAAGCCATATTTTATATTTTATTACGGGTTTTTTTGCCAGCACTCTTTCGGTCGAAATCAAAAGTTTGACTGACCGAACTCGCAACAGGTATAGTGCAATTATACTTATAACACGCTAAGGAGGGGAAGAACAGTCGTACGATCAGCCAAATGGGTATATTGTCTTTGGTTTAAGCCATCCAAACGTGCCGTAGGAACGCTACGCTGCCGCCGCCACCACCTGACATTAACAAATCGGTAGACGCGAGCCCACAAAATTATCCCCTAACTTCAAAAAATTAATTAGCAAGACTTTTCCCGCCCACTCATTCTAGACAGCTGTGATCCGCTCACCCTCCGTATCTTCTCGAGGTAGTGTTGCAGCACGAGGTCGTTGTTGGAGTAGAAGGTGTTGATTCGGCGCGGGATGGTCTCCTCGTTGTCGTCGGCGCGGCCCGAGTGCGCCGCGCGAGACAGCAGCCGCTTGGTCAGCGTCTCGGGGGACGCCTCGAAGTAAATTATCAGCTGAGAATGAAACAACAACTTGACTAGCCTCCAAGGGCAGTTCCAGGGATGGGCATGGGGGTCGCGACCGCCATGGGCTGCGTCCAGAACTTAGGGGGAACTACTAATTAACTATTTCATACCTGGGCGTTGCGCGGGCCCCACGATGCCGTACTAAAATCCGTGGCCAGATCTGGCCGTTAAGGCTTGTTCGCACTAGGCTAGTAATTTAGCCTAGTGGCGAGTAATTTAGCAACTAAACGTGTACGCTTCGTCCACTTTGGTAACTGACTGATTCGTAACCAGCTACGAAAGAAGAATTTTTTTCACTGTTTTGTAACCGGTTACTAATAAACACCGTTTCATCCACTTTGGTAACTGACTGATTCGTAACCAGCTACGTAAAAAGAATTTTCTTCACTGTTTTGTAACCGGTTACTAATAAACACTAATTTTCCGTTATCGATACCTATTAACCAGTTATGAAAAAATACTTCTTGGTTCTATGTTATGTTACCAGTGACTGAAACCTTAACCCCCAACCAAAAAAAGTGGTGTTATGAGTTTGACGTCGATGTCTGCGTGTGTGCGGATAGACCGATTTCGATGCAGTTTTTTATTTGAAGGTTAGTTTTCGTGCGGTGGTTCTTAGCAATGTTTGGTTAATATTAATTCACGATGGCCGCCTCCACAACATGGCGGACAAAATATATTTTTTCAACCTCCCTCAGTACGGGTATCAAATGCCTGGTACATATGAGTTTGAGTAGTCAAATACTACATATCATGACAGATATCAAATCCAAGATGGCCGCCACCACAAAATGACGAATTATATTATTTTTTCACTACTACCTCAATACGGGTATCAAACGAAAAGGCTTGACTAGTAGAATACTTTGCAATATGAAAAAATCAAAATCCAAGATGGCCGCTACCACAAAATGGCGAATTACATTTCTTTTGTCACAACCCTGTGTAGTAGAATGTTGTACAGATAACAAATCCGAGGTAATCGGGGGTTAATATTTTTTTATTTTGTTCTTAACACCTACATACCGGTTTAGCGAGAAGGCCAACCTTCTACATAATTTGGATTACGTATTTCTTCTTCATTACAACACCACATTTTAATGAACTTAATGTCGTATAACCAAAAACGATCAAAATAAGAGTTGAATTTCTGTTACTGGTTCAGTTTCGGGCAACTTTTTCACTAAGTATTGGTAAACGGGAGTAATATATTTAAAGGGCAAACGAGCTAGACCCGCACATCGGGCAACATGCCGCCTCTACACTCTCGACTTGATTCCCAACTTTTTGGCTTTATTGAATAAGCTACGACATGAATGATAGAAACAACTCTTTACTGTGGTATTCGGAAGTTCTTTACGAATCGCATTTAATTGCATGTGTTTCTCGTAATCAAGTGACGTCTTGGCAAGTAACAGAAGTAACATCAACGCCATTATTGAGGTAGTAGTGAATAAAAAATGTAGGTAATTTTCGATTTTGTGGTGGCGGCCATCTTGGCTTTGATATTTGTCATGGTATGTAGTACGAGTATATTACTAGTCAAACTCGTACGAGTATATTACAACGAAAACTTTTTTGCAATGGATGTGAAATACAAATTTAATATTTCGTGACAAGTTCAATTAATGGCATTAGTGTGGTAAGTACCTAAAAGTTAATGTCGGTATAAAAAGGTATAAATATAATAAACACAGGTTCACAGGGACTATATTATCTTTCTCGCTCTGACGCGCTTGTTCACTGTATTTTGTTTCTCGTTCTAGCATCCCGAGTTCATCCGGAAATTATTATCATACCCGAGCGTGACGGATAAATTCATTTCACAGCCCACAAAAATGTCTCAACGCGCCCTGAAGAAGTTTTCACTTCAAAAAATATTTTGTTTTTTTTTATGTATTTTCAGGCTTTTAAAAATTAAATTTAGTTATTTTGGTCATCATTTCGCTGCGTGCAGACTTAGTGCGTGAGTTAGGTGGCCAAACCAAAACTTTAAACCCCGGACTACAAATTAAATCCAGTCCGGACGCTCCCCGGACGCCCTCTAAACTAGGACAAATCCGGGGAAACCCGGACGGATGGCAAGCCTAGTTACATATAACCATCTCTACTTAGTCTGTGCATATAACATAGAACCAAGAAGTATTTTTTCATAACTGGTTATAAAATATAGGTATCGAAAACGGAAAATTAGTGTTTATTAGTAACCGGTTACAAAACAGTGAAGAAAATTCTTTTTACGTAGCTGGTTACGAATCAGTCAGTTACCAAAGTGGATGAAACGGTGTTTATTAGTAACCGGTTACAAAACAGTGAAAAAAATTCTTCTTTCGTAGCTGGTTACGAATCAGTCAGTTACCAAAGTGGACGAAGCGAACGTGTATGAACAGTGAAAATTTAGTCGAGTAGTTTAGGAAGTGATTTAGTCGAGTCAATCCATTTTGTTCTATTTTCAACGGGCGAGTAGCACCCCCCACCACGCGTTCGTTGCGAGCGGTGCGCTCATTGGCTCGCCGATTAAACAGGTTCAAACTTGTCGAATTAGTCTGGAGAGAAAAATAACTTCAAACAAATGCGTTGTAGGATCTTCATGTTGCGAAACGCTACTCACTTGTGAACTGTACTAAAGCACGGTGCGAACTATTTTTGAATAGTAGCGAGTATTTTAGCTACTAAAATACTCTCTACTAGACTAATTTGCTAGCCTAATGCGAACAAGCCTTTAGGGCTGTTAGGGCTGATTCGGATTAAAACGCACGTACGTTCTTGTCGCACGGTTTTATGACATGACCACGACTATGTGACCCCCCTCCCCTCCCCCCCCTGACGCCAAAGCTAGATCCGCCCTAGCTAGCCTCGTGACTTAGTTGGTAGTGTAAGTGTGCATGTGAAGCCGTGAGTCGAGGGTTCGATTCCCACTTAGTGCAATAATGTAAAGGTTGGCTATGTATCTGTATCTGTAACAAATCACATCGCCGCTGTAAAAAATCGCCAGAAACAGAAATCTGCGATTGCCAAGCATTTGATTGATGAAATTAAAAACAATTTCTAACAATTGACGATACGAAAATACGGATAGAAGTACGGAAATTTCCATGAAACATATAACTTGGGCCAATTCGGGACTTTTTTGATATTCTCTCGGCCCCATAATACTTACACTAGCAGGCCCGATGGCTTTCTCAAACGCCACCCCCTGACGCTTCTCCCGCGGGTATCCATCGATGAGGAACCCTTTAGCTTCGGCGGCGCGGGCTTCCATAGCCTCCAGCAGAAGGGAGAGGACAATATCGGTGGGGACGAGAGAACCTGGAGCGCAAAATGTAGATTAAAAAAACATACATAAACATAAACCGCCCATCACTAAATGTTTCCACTGCTGAGACTCGGGGCCTTCTCTCGCAAGGAGAGAGTCAAGGCCATAGTCCACCGCGCTGGCCCAGTGCGGGTTGGTGGATGACACATTACTTCGAAAGATTCTAGGTGAGTACCCACATGTCGGTTTCCTCACGATGTTTTCCTTCACCGTTTTAAGTTAGCAGATTTACGCATGATTTCGAAAAGACCACGTGGTTTTGAACCTGTGGTATCCGGAACGGCAGTCGCCGTTCCCGACTAGACCGTAACTTACGAGCTTGACCAGCCGTTATTTGACTAGACCAGCTATAACTTGACTAGACCAGTCGTAACTTGACTGAGATTAAAAAACATAATACAATAAAAAATACTTAAGTATCACATTTTCGTATAGCATAGAGTGACAGAACGAGCAGGGCATGTGCGTGATGGTAATCATGATACCATAATGCACAGCATAGTGTGACCCAGCTATAAAAAATATAAAAAGTTAAAATCATTACTCAGAGATATACGAGGGTCAAACTGAAAGTTCTTAGAAAATCAAAAACTGATTACATTAGCCAGTTATTAGTTTTATTATATCTTTTCAAAATATTGTCCATTCACGTCAATACACCGCTGCATGCGATGGAACCACTGGGAAAAGCACTTTGCCCACTCGTCCTTAGGGGTCTCTTCAATGGCATCGCGATACGCAGCCACCGCTTCTTCAGCATTCATAAACCGCTTTCCTTTAAGTTTTTCTTTAATTTTTTAAAATAAATAAAAATCACAAGGCGCGAGGTCGGGGCTATACGGCGGGTGACCCAGTAATTCAACGTTTGATGTCGCCAAATAGTCGATCGTTCGCTTGGCGGTGTGCGATGAGGCGTTGTCGTGGTGAAGGAGGATCCTACTGCGAGGTCGTTTCTCTCGAACTTTTTCCAAGACAAGTGGCAAACAATTGGTAGTGTACCATTCTGCAGAAACTGTTTTTGATCCTCTAACACAATTGTTGCGAAATGACCTATCCTTCCAAAGAACGAGGCCACCATTTTTCCCCGCACTTCGATCTCTCTTCACTTTGGTTGGCAACTCCTCGAAAGGAAACACCCACAGAGCAGATTGTCTTTTGGTTTCAGGATCATAACAGTAAATCCAGCTTTCGTCACCTGTTAGTATGTCGAACACAGCATTTGAGTCACCTCCGTTAAATCTTTCAATCATTTTACGGCACCAATCCACACGATGGAGTTTTTGAGCCTCAGTCAAATTATGAGGTATCCACCGGGCGCAAAGCTTCCTGACCGCTAAATGTTCGTGTAGGATTTTGTGCACTTGACTCATACCGATGCCTAAGCTTGTCCGAATCTGCTGATAGGTCACTCTTTTATCAGTCTCTATCATACGCCGCACAACACAGATGTTATCTTCAGTCGTCGCCGTAGAAGGCCGTCCTCACGTAAATCATCAGTGAGATTAGTGCGACCACGTTTAAACTCATTAAACCAGTTGTAAACAGTCGCACGAGATGGGGCTTCATCGTGAAAGGCCAATCGTAGTCTATCATAACTTTCTTGTTGACTTAAATGACATCGAAAGTCATAAAAAATCATTGCACGAAAATTTTCTCGTGTTAAATTCATGTTGACGTGACACAGACAATTTTCAATTTGCCGCCCAATCGTAAAACAAATGACAAATGAATGAAGTATATACTCAGTAATATTGGCAAAGAGTTCTATTTTCAAATTATAGAATTATTTTTTTATTATATTGTTTATAAGTGGCCAGTTCTAAGAACTTTCAGTTTGACCCTCGTATTAAGGTGGTTCACCTCTATGCGCATAATTTCTCTGGAAATATTCTTCAAACCAGAAGAAATATAGTGATGTTTGCACTTTTACAGTCATGATCCGAACCTATGTCCAATATACAAACTTCTTCAGAAATTATTTACTTACTTAATTAATAAATCTACTTAGAAGGCCTGCTGAATTGGAACCAACTGTTAGGATCGATTTTATACATTTAACTTAGGTACTTACTATCAGCGCTCCGCGTTTTCTCCACATAATTCCCGTTATTTTCTTGGGATAAAAATATTCTATGTGCTATTCCAAATTATAATCCAACTGTGCACCAAATTTTAACACAATCTGTTCAGGCGTTTCAATGTGATTGGCCTACGAACATCCAAACATAAAAATGTACTATTTATTGGTAGGATTAAAGTTAACATACCGTTCTCAATAGCACTCTGGAGGCATTTGGAGCGATCGCCACCCTTCTCGATCTCCGCCCGGAGCAGGTCGCCGGTGGAAAGGTGGGTGAACCCGTACTTGGCGATGATCTTCTCGCATTGCGTGCCCTTACCAGACCCCGGCCCGCCCAGGACCCACACGATGGGCTTCTTGCCGAAGTCGATTTTCGGCTTTGAATATAAAGACAATTTATCATGTAGCGTAACTAATTATTATTGGCGTAGGACTCTCAGCTTTGATGACTCCATTCGGGGAGGTATTTCATCAATTAGGTTCTTAAAATTTTTGCATAGTGAGCTAAGTGAAGTTATAGGTGATTTAAGCTCTTCATATCCAGAATAATACGTGACACTGAAATGTGCAGGCGTGTACACTCCGCGAGGCATAAGCTGAGCTTTGCATTTGTGTGAGTGTACATGGATAGTGTGTGTGGCGCCGCGCCTAAGGCCGGTTAGGCGCGGCGCCATTCTGTCTCGCCGCGCTCCTGCCTGATTGGTGATCACTCACACTAATGCAAAGCTCAGCCTATACCTCGCAGACAAAATTTCAAGCTCCTGCCTGATTGGTGATCACTCACACTAATGCAAAGCTCAGCTTATACCTCGCGGAGTGTATCATACTAACTACCTGGTATCCGCCGTATTTATCTCGAATCCGTCGTACTTATCTCGCGACAGATTATTATTAAGCAAAAACTCAAATGTGCGTCGAGTTTTTGGCATAGTAATAATAGTTAATAAATAATAATATTGACCATGTATTATATTCTTGGGCATAGGCGCGCGTCTTTACGCAGAGCCTTCGCCGATTCTTAGCGTTAATTACTTCCGCATACATAGTGTGTGTTTTGCATCACGATTTCATTGATTATTGCATTTTATGCTTTCAAAATAACAAATATTTTTGTCAATGCCGAATTGGTGATCCGGTAATTCTCAGTTTAGCGCGGTTAAACATACATCAAGAAAGTAAAGATTATGCATTCCTTACGATGTTTTCCTCCGCGGTACCTATCTCCACTTGAAAAAATAATATTACGATTTAACATTCTAAATTTGTTTCCGATTAGGTATTACATAGACTTATAAATTGGTAAAGAAAGCACATTGATCATCCTCACGATGTTTTCCTCCGCGGTAATTACATGCTATCTTCATTTGGAAAATTACTCAAAAGTGTAGATTATTTATTACACTTGAACATCGTGAATTCGAATCCAATATTCCCAGAGTTTCCGCTACCGTAACTAAAACCATATATTTTGTAACCTGAACAAACATTTAGTAACTAACCTTGCCCTGGTAAGCCTTGCATCGTGGCGAGCAACACTGCAGCGGGCACGCAGGTATCTTATCTATAAGCTGCTCTTCACACTTCCTACAATACTTCTCTTCATTCATTGTGGACTATTGACCTTCAAACAAGTCCTATTATAATTTATAAAGTATTTTTTTGAGTAATTGCGATTGAAAATCGCGCTTTTGCACTTATTTCCACTTTACAGGATTCATTGTTTTTTTTTATTTGTGATTTATATAGATTGCTGCCTCTTTTGACAGCATCATCATCTACGATATTAGAGTAAGTTTGATTCATAGAGTTCTTTAGCAAAGAGGTTCTTCTTATCGTACAAAGTTTTTGCTAAACTACTCATGTTAAATTTCCTAGTGAGCTTGTCATATAAAATGGATTGCTTAGGGGAAGTCAGCTCAAAGCGGCCATAGGAGGCAAAGTGGCCATGGTCTATAACTCGGTTATCTTGAATTTTAGCGTGACTTTGCCATTTGGGGCGCATTGACGATCCCCTGCCCCGCACCGGGTCGCCACGCTCCCGTATTCGCAGCATGCGCAGAGCCATGGTGTGACAAGTATGATTTTTATCCGTGTGACTAAAAAAATGGCTGGTAAATATTTGCTGATTTGGCCCAATCTTATAATATTTTAGTGTTTGTGGTTCAATTGTATAATTAATTGTTTCATTGCAAACGGACGTGTAGCTTTGCTTTCTTTTCAAAATAGAGAAATGGTGGGTGCAATTTACGTTGAAAACAAAATGCCTGAAAAGGCAAAGCGGTCCGGGCAAAGTGGCCACTGTCCGCTTTGCCATACCTGCAATATCTGAGCATTTGATTTGATCAATTGATATCATAAGTGATGAGATTACCTACGTAATCACAAACTGAAACCCCAAACTGTGGATTATGGACGAGCAACACTATTGATTAGGTATTAAAAAAACTCACAAATTGTTATTTTAATCGACAACAAACCTTCGTCACCTGGTCTTGTTTATTCTGAAGAAGTATTCCTAAATCCGACTATTGATTTATACAAAACGCAAAATTTGTTGATTGTTAAGTAAAGTAGACGCCGAAATGAATGTTTTTAATGTGGTTGATTATTATTTTAGTTTTTAGTCAATGCTGTGAAATGAGATTACTATTATCAAAGTATCTAATCCTTAAAATACCTACTTCAACTCAAGTACATGGACTCAGTCCAAAGAGAATGAACTCAGTCTCGTATATCGTCATGTTTTATTGTCAAAAAGTCAAAGAATGTCCTGTTAATTAAGTCAAAAATAGTGCTGGCCACTTTGCCCATTCCTTGTGGCCGCTTTAGGCGACCACTTGGGCAAAGCGGATTTAGGACAACTTTTTCAAATTTTAAAAAAACATTTTGTTAATACGCACATTTGGAGATTCGGCTTACATGTTGTGAAAATATAATTAACTCTCTATCTATTCATCAAAAAGTCTTTGAGAATATCGTTCGTTTTGTCATCTTTTATTAAAGTCAAAGTTAAGGTGTCCGCTTTGAGCTGACCTCCCCTAATATTAACTTTACTTAATTTGGATATTTGGGTTGGTGGAGGAGAGGGGAAACATATGTGGCGTTTATTATGCAGCGAGATACTATAAACCCTCGGTAGATAGGTCGCGACGTTGGGAGGTGGGCATCGCGGTTGTGAGGTAGAAGGCATCAAGTTTTTTGGGTACCTAAGTACTTGATGGATGGAGGTCGCTGCGGGAGAGGACCGTCGGTATGAGGCGGTTTCCAGATGCCAACTGTCTTGTCAAAAAGAGTTCTAAGTTTGCCAAGTGTGGCACCACTGTTTGTTTTTGTGAAATTTCTCTAACAAATGAATCACAGACTTTTAGAAGCGCGCTTTTATGTAGTTTTTCACCATGTGGCTCATGGCTCCCAACGTAGTAGTTTACATTCTCTTTGGCTCCCAAAACGTTGCCGACCCCCTGGCCTAAACTATTGACAATCGAAAAAATATTTACAACTTTGTAGCTCCCGACCAACTATTAAAATAAAGAGTTTATCTATCTATCTATCTATCTATTATTACTTATACGAAAGTTCGCAATTTTATAGCTAATTCATATCGACTGAACGCAATTGGACTGTAAAAACACATTTACTTTTTATTGCAGCAAAATTATGGCAATGGGGACTGCGCTGGTAAATTCGAATCAAACAAACAGTAACAAAATTAAATAATTACATGTAATATAGAAAAATTTAAATCCAATCCCAATTAAATTACGCTAAAAATCTACGCTTCGAGCGCGATTTCCTCGCGCGCATGGGGCTCACTGAGGAGCACCGTCGCCGGAGCCACAGCGGGCGCGGAGACTGCGCCGGCGCAGGGCGACTCCGACGGCTTGTGCGACTTCTCTAACGTGTCTGAGAGGATCTCTTTTAGCGTCGTCGCCAGGGCGTTCGGATTGCCCGTGCTGTCCACCTGGGAACATAAGTACGTATGTTGTTCATTAAGTATACCTAGTCGGGTTTTGGAGACATACTGCTTTTATTACAAACTAGCAACGCCGCGTAGTTCCCGATCCCGTTATTTTTTCGGGGTAAAAAAATAGCCTATGAAGTGTTAGTACTCCAAACTTATCTATGAACCAAATTTCATCCAAATATGACAAACAAACAAATATCCATTCATTCAAACATGCTTACAATCTTTCACGGTTATAATATATTAGTGGGATGCTTTGATGTTCGGATGTAGTGGCAGGAGTATTTACAGAGAGGGGAAGTACCACACGTTTACAATAACTTTTCCTCCAAGCAGTAATGTGAAAATATCACTGTGTTCCGGTTTGAAGGACAATGTTTTTCAGAGAAATTACTAGTCTCGAGGGCAGTGCCTAGCACTACAATGATATGGACTCTTCATTTTGCATCGAGTTGCTAAAAACCTACACTTTTATGAATAAACCCACAGAGTTTCACCTTTAGAATACGAGTGTGAGTGTGATGTGTTTGTTACCGTGATGACGTGTCCCCCGAACCGCTTGTGGATGTTCTTGACCTTGTGCGCGGCCTCCTTCACGATCTGCCGCGCGGCGCTGATCTCCGACTCCGGCCGGCCCAGCTCCGACAGCCGGTTCTGGAGACGGGTGGCTGCTACCTGACAATCATACTACATGTTTAAAGTGAAGTCACGGTTGGCCTAGTCGGGAGAACTGGTACTGCTGATCTCCTGGTTCCAATCCCATATGCATCACTGTCATTTCGAAGGCATCTGCGTAATGCTGCCAACTTAACAAACGGTAAAAACATCGCCACGTTCTTAGAATCTTTCCAGATCATGCACCATCCGCCAACCCGCATCGAGCCAGTGAGGTCAAGCCGCGGATCCAGGGTTTTACGGGTCTATGCTGGGCCCACCTTGGTGGGCAACTGATTAAGAAGCATGTATTTATCGCAGATTTTTGTGACTTGATTACGGCTATGTGACCATCTCCCTGGACCCAAAGCTGTATCCACCCTTGGTTATAGTCTTGAGTCACTTGTTGTTAATGTTGAGCACTTTTTGATAGGGGGAAAATTTTATGGGTTCACGACAGCAACATGTTAACAGTAGTGTAGCATTGGACGTTTTTCGGGTAGGTGAAATTTTGCCAGTTATCTAATGTTACCGGTTACCGTAGTAGCAGTTTTAGTAGGAGTCATCGTGTGCTACATTAGTGTTGTTTTTAGTTTGTTTATAGTTACCTCATTGTCGACCTCTAGCGCGACGATCTTCTCGGGCCACTTGACCTGCCGGTGGAATATCGTCGACATCCGCGGGTTCTTCGGGAAACCGACCAGAATGAATCCTTTGGCGTCTTGGTGTGAGAGCATCGCTTCTTTGATTAAGTCCACCGTCGTTTGCTGGATGAATACAGTAGAACTAATTCAATCGATGATTTTTGCAAAAGCGACCCAAAAAAATCGGAATGTATATGAATACAAAGTAGTAGAGTAGCTGGTAAAAAATAAAACTTCAACGGACAAGTGGGAAAATGCAATGCAACAAAATTGTAACTTTAAGTTAACTGGAATGTAAGTTCGCTTACTTGAAAACCTAATTAGACAAGTATTTTACAAGACGGATTAAAAGAGATAATATATGACTTTTCTTGCAATTAATACCATAAATGTTTTTTCAATAATTCGCAGGCTTGCACTGCACCGCTATCCACCTCGCCTGATGTTAAGCAAACATGCGGTTTACGATGGAGTACGTTTGTATAAATGAAACTGTTTCATCCTAATTTTAATAACCGATTTCAAAAAGTTGAAGATGCTCAATTCGCTTGTATTTATATTTTTGGTTTTGTATGCTACGCGATAGTCCCACCTGACAATTGATTTTGATGATTATGTTTTGGTCGATGGACCCAAGTACTTCTAAGGTGGTCCTTCTAAGTTGGTTCCTTTCGAAATTTTATAGAAATCGGTGTAGCGGCTTTGGAAATATCAACAAAAATACCAAATTTCTTTAAATTTACGACGTCATCGTACTATTTCGCTGTTTTATAGAAGTTTATAGAGGTTTATTGCAGTGTATAGTTGATTTCTTAAAAAATATACGAGTGTCCGAGTTTGATTTTGAATAAAAAATATTTAATATTTATATACATACTAGCGGCCCGTTCCGGCTTCGCTCGGATATTGTCACATAAAGCCCATTAATCGAAATATAAACTATCCTATCTTTTAAGTTGGATCAATCTACACATGGTGTCCAAATTTGATTACAATCGGTTAAGTAGTTTAGGAGTCCATCGCGGACAAACATCGTGACAGGAGATTTATATATATTAAGATATAATTACACACAACAAGAACATAAAAAATCAAAGCTACGGCAAAGTCAAATTAATAAAACACCGCGCACTGATCCTTGACCGGAAGTCCCCAGAATGCCAGCCAATTTCGAATTGAAGTCAGATT
Source organism: Ectropis grisescens (assembly GCA_017562165.1). NCBI lineage: Eukaryota > Metazoa > Arthropoda > Insecta > Lepidoptera > Geometridae > Ectropis > Ectropis grisescens. Next base: position 3,339,588 of record CM029770.1, on the reverse strand, counting down.
ATATTTATTCCGGAAAAAAATATATTATTGGCGTCGTCTACCCAACTTATCTGGCCAAATCGATCTCCAGAAGTAGTGCCTCCTCACCTCGGGTATATCGTCCTGCGCCTGCAGCCGATCAGCCACCAGCCGGCCCCGGGGCGTGTCCTTCAGGGCCTCGGTCCGCACCAGCTCCCCGGGCCGGATCATGGAGTACCCGGTGATCTCGGAGATGGTCTGCGCCACCGTCTGGTTCCCGGCCCCCGGGACCCCGTTCACGAATATCACGGGCAGGTCCCGGATCGGTGACATATCGTAAATCATTTCCTCCTGCGAAAGTGATGCACTAACTTTTTTATTGGAACAATGTTTCGGCTTCTCAACCGTAAAATCTGAGTACAATTTACAACGAAATCATAGATCAAAGAGTAACATCCGAGTACTTTTATTTTCGTAAAAAAATAGAGTTGCGAGAAAACAAAATAAATAAATACATTTTACATTAAAACCGGATCTAAGATATTATATCTCTAAGCCCTGTAATTTCTCTGGAAACAGTGCCTTTCAAACCGGAACACATTAATGTTTGCACTTTACTGCTTGACGGTAGAATAACTGGCAAAGGTGTGGTACTTCCCCAGGCGGACTCTGCTAAGATAGCCAGTGTGCCAGATATCCGATTTAAAACTTTTACAATTGTGAATACATACCTACTTATTTTACATAGACACACTGTCACACCCAGCCACTGAACAAACATTCTGTATTCATCACACAAATATTTGCACTGGGCGGGAATCGAACCCGCGACCTATTGCATCCCAGGCAGACTTACAACATACTGACTAAGCCAACAATACCAAATATAGGCCAATCAAACTACCGGACAGTATTTATTTATATTCTGTTTGTCACTGAAAGCTATAAGGATAGATAGCACTTTCAATATGTTGAGCATTATTTACTTACCTCCTCCATATTTCTCGTAAAGAAGCACCCCATGTCGTAATATAACTATAACCACACAAATGTACAATGCGTTTAATCTAAACAATAATAAAATTAACGAAATAAAGCAACATTTCCAAATAAGTGACAGTTGTTTGAATGCGCGTCTAGATTATTGACGGTTTTTGAAAACCAGTGAGCTGTAGACAGTTTGAGAGAGTTTTTACGACAAAATGGCTAGTTTGTGGACTCCCTGAAAAAGATTCCACAAAACAGGTTCTACATTTTTCATTGCTGAGATACAAATAGTAATGTCTACGATAAGTATCCCTTTCTTGACCACCAGGAGCATTTTATTAATTAACGACGCGACTATTTTAGTTTGAAAACTAACGTGGATATTTACACATTTTAAATAAATACTTACACGGGTAACTCACGCTTGATATAGTCAGTCCAGTGCTAAACGAGCTGCGAATACGCGCGCGCACTCTCCTCGAATAAAAGAACAAAATTAAAAATTTTGATTAACCCCCGACTACCTTAGATTTGTTATCTGTACAACATTCTACTAGTCAAGCCCTTTCATTTGATACCCATATTAAGGGAATTGTGAAAAAGGAAATGTAATTCGCCATTTTGTGGTAGCGGCCATCTTGGATTTGAAATTTGTCATAGTGCAAAGTATTCTACTAATCAAGCCCTTTCATTTGATACCCATATTGAGGTAGTAGTGAAAAATATTATATAATTCGCCATTTTGTGGTGGCGGCCATCTTGAATTTGAAATTTGTTATAGCGTTTAGTACTCTGCTAGTCAAGCCCTTTCATTTGATACCCATATTGAGGTAGGTTGTGAAGAAATATTTTGTCCGCCATTTTGTGGAGGCGGCCATTTTGAATCGATATTAACCAAACATAGCTAAGAACACCCGCACGGATATTAACTTTCAAATAAAAAAAACCGCATCGAAATCGGCTCATCCGTTTGAGCTCTACGGTGCCACAGACAGACACACACACAGACAGACAGACAGACAGACAGACAGACAGACCGACAGACAGACAGACAGACAGACATCGACGTCAAACTTATAACACCCCTTTTTTTTGTCGGGGGTTAAAAAGAGCGCCGGACGCAACTTTTGTCGAACTTTAGTCGGATTGGACTGACTATATCAAACGTAAGTTACCCGTGTATTTATTTATAACGACGCGACGTAGGTAATAACGTTTGTTCACCGTCTCCGGCCTTTTTATGCACTCAAAAATAACATTCTTTATAGTTTTAAAAATATTTGCATTTGATCTCCATCATCTCGTTTGATATTAAGAGACGATAACCACAATAAAAGCCACTAACCAAGAGTTGAAGTTGAAGAGACGATGTGGTCTACGATAGAGTTCGCTTGCCTAGAAGAAACCTATCACTCTCTTAAACAAATTATTCTTACTCAAAGATCACTCTATACTAGAGGAGACCCAGATTATTTATTATATCCATCAAGGATTACTCACTCAGGCAACGTATTCCATTGTTTAGATGTTATTTTAACGATAGTGCAGTCAAACTTCTACGATTAGGTACGTCAGACCAACGATTAGGAAAAATATGATGAAAAGCCGTTAGATCACGCAGATCAGCTGCACATTCTCCGAAAAGGTATCCATTAAAAAATTGGCAGTCATAGGAACTGCCGATAGAAGTGAAAACTTATAACTCAGAATTTAATAGCTTACTTTAGAAACTACGCGGGTGAAACCGGAGGGCGTGGTCATGAGCAATAAGCTTGGCCAAAGAAATGCGTAACTATTGCTAAACGGCCAATGGCAGTGATCCCGACTTTACCCGAAGTTTTCTTATCATTCCCGAGCATGACGCTAGAATTCAATTCACAATCTATCTAAAAAAAAAAACTATCTGTGGTATTTTTTTTAAAAGGTTTTTACTTTTTCACTTAAAAAATTGACAAAATTGCAACTTTGTGACGATTTTCAACCATGATAAAAAGTAGTATTTTGTTCGGTGATGAAAATCAGGACAATGACATTCCTATAGACGCTACTTCCTCAATAATTACTTTAATTACATCACTATCATGTTGTCGGAAATGGCCAGACATGCTGACATGATGCCCAATTAATGGAATACGTAGTAAATGGAATCATCCGATCTTAGTAAGGGTCAGTAGGTAGAGGAACTCAGTTTGGTCCTCATGTCTAGGCACTAACAAACGTGTGTTGATACAACATGATACATCATAATTATAGATAATCAAACACAAATCTTCATCGATTTATTGGTGATATCCTTCTAAATATTGTTCTTCTGCCCGTTTTTCCCATAAATCAAAGTCGAAGCTAGTCCCCTATACCCTGTACCTCACTACACATCACCACCAGAAAATACTTACTTAATTAACCTTCAAGTCCCTAATATATTAGTGATTTAATTTTTATTGTGCACTGGTTGACATTATTTTTAACAGGGTAATGATAAGCCTTAAATAGTCATGCTTCTACCACTAATAGTTCTCAAAATGGTGCTCCCAGTGCTATCAAACTTCAAGTGCGCATCCGACTCCCCGTCAATCCCAAAATACCACCTCATTGAGAGGTGCCACCGATCCAAGCTTGGTATAGCTGCTAAGGCAAACTACACTTCACTGTCTAGTTGTCAAAGGTTGGGTGTCGAGAGGAAGGGCCTTGCTCTGAACTTTAGTCCAGTGGGGGAGAGGGAGGGCGTCGAGTACTCCTGTGAAGTTCTGAAGTGTGCCGAGTCGGATGGAGGGCTATCGCTGGTGAATGATACAGCGTTTGATTATTACAGTCTCTATGGAAAACCTGTGCGTAAGTAAACAGTTCCTGAAAAACTAATTCAAAAAAGAGCTTTTTTATACAATTCAGCAACTGTACAGACTCCGGGGTCCATGATCTGGACAGATGATAGGGGATTCTTTTTAAACCCCCGACCAAAAAAAGGGGTGTTATAAGTTTGACGTCGATGTCTGTCTGTCTGTCTGTCTGTCTGTCTGTGTGTGTGTCTGTCTGTGGCACCGTAGAGCTCAAACGGATGGGCCGATTTCGATGCAGTTTTTTTATTTGAAGGTTAATATCCGTGCGGATGTTCTTAGCTATGTTTGGTTAATGTCGATTTAAAATGGCCGCCTCCACAAAATGACGGATAAAATATTTCTTCACAACCTACCTCAATATGGGTATCAAACAAAAGGGCTTGATTAGTAAAATACTATACACTATAAAAAAAAACAAATTCAAGATGGCCGCCACCACAAAATGGCGGATTATAGTATATTTTTCACTACTACCTCAATATGGGTATCAAACGAAAGAGCTTGACTCGTAGAATATTTTGCACAATGACAAATTTCAAATCCAAGATGGCCGCTACCACAAAATGGCGAAATACATTTCTTTTTTCACAACTCCCTTAATATGGGTATCAAATGAAAGGGCTTGACTAGTAGAATATTGTACACATAACAAATCCCAGGAAGTCGGGGGTTAATCAAAATTTTTAATTTTGTTCTTGTTACATATATTTACTAGCTGCCCGTCCTGACTTCGCTCGGATAATAAATAACCTAAATACCGACTGCAGCGCCATCTGTCAGGCTGGTTTGTGAATCTAAATCCACACAGGTCGTCACCCAAACGCATATTAAAAAAAAACATTCAAATCGGTCCAACCGTTTGTATTAGACTAAAATTCATTATCACATCCCAAATCACTGAAAGCAGAAAAAAAATTGGTTGCCTGTAAAGTCGGTATACGGGCGAAAGTTTTACGTGACAACGACTTTGAGTGGTAAAATAATTTTACGGAAGGGACGCGTGCCTTTCACTTTTTATGTCTGTCTCTCTCGCTCTTAGGCGGGCTAACCATGCCCGAGTGGAAGGGACGCGTGCCTCTCACTCGCTCTCGTTGTGAGCGCATAACGTGAGCGGAGCGTAACGCAGTTTCTTGAAGTGTCACCCGGCAAACCAATTTATAAGACGTTGTCACGTCAATAAAATTACCAATGATGCAGTAACTCAGCTCTTTTAATGATAATTTTAAAGCCATATAGCCATGATAATTTAAAGTAATATAGCTTTCATAATATAATTAGTCAGTGGTTTTCGTTTTTCCAGCAAACGTTAACGCAACATGCGTGCCCTCAGTTGGCATGTTCCACCTGCTGCCGCGGCGGGTGAACTACACGGAAGGGCGGGCGCTGTGTCGGAACCTCTCCGGGGTTCTCCCTGACATGGCTGGTGAGCAGCGCACGGACGCACTGGCTGCGGCGCTGGCCGGGGCTGGTGTGGATGCTGTATTCGCTGGCTGGAGGAGGCGGAATAACAGCAATTTTGTTGGAGATCGTAGTACTGTATTTGTAACATTAGCATAGAAAGCACCCCAGTAAATGGTCTCACTGCAGGAACTCGAGACCTTCTCTCGCAAGGAGAAAATAAAAGCCATAATACAACACGTTGGCCTAGTGAGAATCAGTAGGTGATGTATGGCGGTTTCTTACCGCCATCGGTACCTTGAAAAATTTTAGGAACATGGCGGTTTCCTCCTAATGTTTTCCCGCGCGTTAATGTATTTTTTTTTCTTTAAGTTAGCAGAATTATTCACATAACTTCGGAAATACAGCGGTGCGCTTGAAAGAACCAGGTGCTCCGGATCCACAAATGCCATGCTCCCGACTAATCCAGCCTCATTTTTAACATCCGACGCTAAAACAACACTATGGGGATCTACACACTAACACGCACCACGCAGCGTAGTGCGTGAATGCGTGTTTCATAGTCGTATGTAATTATCTCCGTTTGTATGGAAAACACGCACAACCCAACACACTGAAAATGTATCTACACGCGTTCATGCAGAGCACGCAACTACATGTGTACTACTACAAGCAACTACGACAACACGCAACCCCGCGCGTAGATGCGGGCGAGTCGCAAGGTAAGGCACACTGAGTTCCGCAGTGCTGTCCGGCATTTTCGAAGGGCTTGGCGTGTGTTTGAATGAAAAGAGTCAGAGCAGCAGTGAATCTAAAAACGCAACAACGCGCGTGAGTGCGTCAAAAAACCCCCAGGATGATGCAGATCTGCACTCTATCGAGTACGCGCGTACGCGCTATGCATCGACATGCAACATGCAGCATGGTACGTGTCAGTGTGTGTCTGTATGTGTGTGTGCTAAAGATATGATATATACTCATTCAAGTCTCGCTGACGACACCGACGACGCCATCGGCTGGTTCGTGCGGCGAGCGTTGGCTGCATCACCGAAGACCATCGGAGAATTCAACCTACATAAATATGGCATCAGGGACAGAAATGCGGGCGTTGTGGAGCCTCTGGGCCGGGAGGAGGCGTCTTAGGCAAATGGCAATTAGGCAAACACTCGATGTCGAATCGATTACTAGCCGAACCCTAACCGGTAGTGATCGGCTCTACAGACGAGCACTAGAATTAGATTTTAAATGTACCCAACTCCCCCCTATTTTTCTCTTCTTCTCCTTATCCAAAAAATGTGTAAAAAAGCCAATTGTAATGACAAAGATCACGGACCCCGAGTCTGTGGAGTGGCTAATTTGAATAAATAATAAAAAAAACTCATTCAAGTAACTCATCATCAGCCTAATATCTTAGTTCACTGTTCTCCCTCTCCCATAATTTGGTACTCAGCCCTATCCTCATTTCTCAGCTTTACGTCTCTATCCAGAGCCTGCTATATACTATTAGGATATTAGTACCTATAGATAGCTTATTAGTATATGTTTTTTTTATTGTTGAACACTCCATGGACTCCTGGCTCCGTGGGTTTTATTAACAATTACAAAAAATGTTTAAAGAACAGCTTAGATCTCCTAAAATTATTCATGAGGAAGATAATAGTGTTTGATTTCAGGAGACACTCTGGACTGCACGAGCTTCCGTGCGTGGGCTCCCGGGCATCCTCGCCGGAACTACACCACACATGACTGCGTGCTGGTGACCCGCCGGAAGACCTGGCAGTCGGCGCCCTGCCGGAGACGCTTCCCGGTCTACTGCGAGCTGTTACCTGGCGGGCCTTATAAGAGAGGTGCCATTTTCGCTTCCAGAAGACGCCCTGAAAATGGTGAGGACTTGAAGAACTCAATTGGGCATTTTGTATAGATTTTTGGACTCTAGACTCTTTTCCAAAGTTACCAGATCTTTGCCGATTGTTCTGCCGTCAAGCAGTAGGTAAGTGCAAATTACCGTGTTTTGGTTAAGGCAACATTTACAAAGCAAAGTGATCTCCACACAGTCTTAACATCACCACCACAATCTTAAGAATCTGGATGCCGAGCGAAATAGGTCCTACTTTGCTCGTATAGTTATGGATTGTGCTATCATAGGTAGTCGTGTGTCCTGCCGTCAGTCCTGGTCTACTGCGGTCTCCTGCCCGGAGAACCCTACAATAGGGACGTCATTATAATTGCTAGAAGACGACCTGAAAATGATGATGACAAATTACTTGAGGAGCTTCATTGGGCATTTTGTGTAGATAGCAAGATATAGAGATGGAGGCACAGATTCCTTTTGTTTTAGAAATCTGTGGATGGAGGACTCGTCTACAGAGTTACAACACCATTGCCTGTTAATCTGCCGCGATCCCCACTAAGTACAAGTGTGCTACAGTGTTCTAGCTAAGGTAATATTTAAGGAGCAAATTATACTAAGCAAAGAGATTCACAATCGTAAGAATCTGCGTCAGTCGGCTTGGAGGCAAAGTCTAGATCTACAAACGGCCTTGGCACGGGTTCCTCTCTACTTCCAAAACCCTGAGTGACCAGGACACGGTTACTATAACATCAGACAGTTCGACAGAGCAGGAACCCTTGGGAGGATGGAAGGATCAACTAAACGCACTCAGTTGGACCGTTTACAAGTGACGGCATAGTGCTGAACCTTATTACTTTATACCCTTCTATCATCCTACATAGGTCTCCTGGTGGTTCATTTGACCCATAAATTTTGTTCACGGGCCTGTAGTCTAATACCCTGAATACAGATACGGAGGTTTTTAATCTGAGGAGATACGTAACAGGGACTTATCGAGTGCTGTTTGCGAGTTGGGTACATTTGCAAGAAATATTTTCCCATGCATCTTTTATTTATGGTTAGTAAAAACTATGTCTCCTTTGTAATATTTTTACATTTTTTCCTTTTTCAGATACTATAATTAATCCTGAATCAAATCCGGATGCAGACACCTAAACTGAAAAATATCAATATCAAATAGAAATCAAATAAACATAGGCTATATATTTTTTTCTAAAAAGCTAGAGATCCGCATGACAACTTTGATAATAGAACCAAAGGTGGAGAAAAAAAACAAAAAATTTATCTGTTTATCGCGTACATTGCGGAACTTTAGTTTACGTGCTTCCAAACGAGTCAAATCCTATTTTGTTTTACATAACATACGTAGTATATTACATTCTCTTTATATGTATATTTATAAATATAAAGAGGGTCGTGGGTCGTGGGAAGGGTACGTGGGTCCGTGTGACTCGATCGTTGATTTTCCTGCCAACTGATCTAATTTCTTACGATCTTCAAGGACGGATTGTGAGTATTAAAATTATTGTATTTGAAGTATAACCTATTTTAAACTATATATTTGTTATTAAAAAATAAGATTAGGAAATCAATTTATGTAAATAGCTAATCGTATTTTGTGAATTACATAAAAACTTAAAAATGAGTGTTTGGGTAATTGGAGTCAAAGGGTCAATGATCAGTGAAGTAAAAATCATTACCCCATTTAATTTATTTTTTCTCGAATTTTTTATTTTTCATCTCTAAAATTATTTAGCGGTCTTTAAATACAAGTATTTACCTATTATGATAGCTTTCACTTCTGCCGTGCGGTCTAAGCGCCCTTTTTTTATACACGCCTATCGAGCGGTAGCGGCAGTCTAGCGGCATTAAGCCTGAACAAATATAACAAACAAAGGGTATTAAAATCTGCTTTGCATGCTGTATTGAAAAATTATACGATAATGGACCTAGTCTAGCGTTAATCATTTGTTGAAGTTGAATAAAGTGTTTTTTTAATAGAGATAGAATGCTGCGTGCGAGCGCATGAATTTTTTTATAGATGAATTTTACTAAAAAACAGCATTAAGAGACATTAATTTTAAGCCTTCGAATAGAATGTTAAAAGATTATTCTAAGATTTACTAATGATTAAACAAGTTTTGAAAGCCATATTTTTATTGGTATATTTTCCCTGTCAGAGTTTTTCTTATTTCAGCATATTTTTGAGCTAAATACTTTGGTAATGGGACGTTTTCCAGTTTTAAACTTTCCCAAGCATTAGCCAAGTGTAGTGCCATTGATTGTTTTTGTGAATATATTTTTTTAATAAAGAGTGACGAGACGATCAGGCTATATGCCTGATGGTAAGCAACATGCCTGACACATAACAGCACAGTGACACACAGCTATTGGAACATGAAGAGTCGAAATCATTACCTAGCACTGCACTGCGCTCGTCACCCAGAGATCTAAGATCTTATATCTCTAACAAAATAAAACATTGGCGCCACCTATGGTGAAATTGGGAACTGTCTTTGACAGATCTTTTTAAATCCTGACCAAAAAAAGGGGTGTAATAAGTTTGACGTCGATGTCTGTCTGTCTGTCTGTGTGTCTGTCTGTAGCACCGTAGAGCTCAAACGGATGGGCTGATTTCGATGCGGTTTTTTTTATTTGAAAGTTATTATCCGTGTGGATGTTCTTAGCTATGTTTGGTTAATATCGATTCAAGATGGCCGCCGCCACAAAATGGCGGACAAAATATTTCTTCACAACCTACCTCAATATGGGTATCAAATGAAAGGGCTTGACTAGTAGAATACTATAAAAAATTCAAATCCAAGATGGCCGCCACCACAAAATGGCGAATTATATTATTTTTTTCACTACTACCTCGATATGGGTATCAAACGAAAGGGTTTGACTAGTAGAATGCATTGCACTATGACAAATTTAAAATCCAAGATGGCCGCTTCCATAAAATGGCGAAATACATTTCTTTTTTCACAGCTCCCTTAATATGGGTACCAAATGAAAGGGCTTGACTAGTAGAATGTTGTACAGATAACAAATCTGAGGTAGTCGGGGGTTTGTCAAAATTTTTAATTTTGTTCTTGTTGCAGCTTGAAAACGCCCCATTTCTAATTTCGTGGAATCTGGTCACACTAAAGCTGCCTACCCTATTGTTATGTGGCTGAAAGACTAGTATCCATAGCCATATAGCCAAGAATCAAGAATAAATAAAATAAAAAAACCTAGTTACTCGTTTGTTTACATTTTTAAATGTTTTTGCTGTAAGTACCTAATAATAAAATGGGCCAAGGGAAAAGTCAATTTACTGAAGAAGAACTCCAAGACTACGAAGTAAGCTTTTAGTTTTCAAGTGTTAGCTCTTGCAGCCTTGTGGTTACGATGACTAATAAACCCTTTGTTTACAGGATCTCACGTATTTCACGAAAAAAGAAGTTCTGTAGTAAGTATTATTTAGTTGTACCTACTACACTATTTTAGACGCAATAAATGTTGAATATAAAGCGATAAGCTGGCTCAAAAAGAATGAATATAGTACAATACAAAATATAATAATTTAGACTAACACCAGACCAGCATTAGAAATAACTACACTCTTATTGTAGAAATACTTTGAATTACAGTTCTGTTATAGTCTTCCTACAATATAAATCGGTAATTAAGCTTTCATTTGCCTATACAGAGTGACTTGACAAGCATGACATGTGCCTGATGGTAACCAGTATGGCTGCCTATAACAACACAGTACCACACAGCTTTTTGAACATGTTAATAAATCACTACTTTACACTATACCTATTAGTCACTCACAAATTGAAGATTATTTATCTTTTTATCCAACTTTCTAACAAAATGAAGCAATCAATGTTTTAGTATTGAGCCTTATAATTTCTCTAGAAATATTGCCTTTCAAACAAGACAACAGTACAAATACAGATTTGTTTGTTTGACAGTAATATTTGCACATTATAGCTTGGTGTTAGGTACAATACTACTGAACCATACTACTGCAATGTACCTACTACTGCACTACCTTACTACTAAGACGCTAGTTTTGTTTTTCGCTTACCTTGTTTTAGAATGAGAACTAACGTGGTTATTACAAATTTTACACGGTTACTCCAGTACATTGTTATTAATTTTTTTTTAGTGCCCACAGCAAATTCAAAGCTTTGGCCCCGGAAAAAGTGGGGCATAACAAGAATGCTAAACTCCCGATGGCCAAAATTTTGCAATACCCGGAACTGAGAGTGAATCCATTCAGGGATCGCATATGCAAGGTGTTCAGCTCCAGCAATGATGGCGACTGCACATTTGAAGACTTCTTGGATATGATGTCAGTGTTCAGCGAGATGGCACCTAAAGCTGTAAAGGCAGAACATGCTTTTCGGATATTTGGTATGTTAAGGTTTTTCTGTATTGAAATCAACATAAGTAAAATAATTAAGTGTTAGGAATTACACTACAGTAAAAAAAAAAGTGGTCAAGTGCGAGTCGGACTCGCCCATGAAGGCTTCCATAGCAGCAAGTAACATAATACAAAAGTTTTTGTAGTTTGTTGTTACTTTAAGCAGTGTTTTAACAATAGTCAATTTATGACGTATTAAAATAAAACTACTTACTAGATCTCACTCAAACCAATTTTCGTTGATAGTTTACATGGTAATATACATCATACATTTTTTTTTATTTTTGTCATTCTCTTATTTTAGAAGTTACAGAGGGGACACACTTTTTACCACTTTGGAAGAGTTGCACAAACTATTCACTTTAGAAAAAAAAAATGTTAGAAACCTTAACATCATTTTTGATGACCTATCCATAGATACCCCACACATATGATTTTGATCAAAAAAAAAATGTTTTTTTCTATTTTTTGTATCAAAATCTTAATGCGGTTCACAGATAACATCTACTTACCAAGTTTCAATAGTACATCTTATATAGTTTCGGAGAAAAGTGGCAGTGAGCTGTGACATACGGACGGACAGACAGACAGACATGATGAATCTATAAGGGGTGACGAGATAACCTGTGTTGAAATAAAAATAATCAACTTTGAAAGGTCAACAAAATTATTCCTTATTTTTCACCATGGCACTAGCTGTAGCACCTTCCAGGAGACACGCGAGTTGCATAAACAAGTACAATACCTTCTTAAGTGTATGGGTACCTACTATCAAAATGACATATTTTATGTCCTTATGCAACACGCATATATGTATAAAATATTGTGATGTTTGTAGGGTCATTATAAAGATGATAAGTAAATTGCATCCAAAGATCACATAAATATTGATAATGGTGATGATTGATATTTGACTACATTAAGTTAACTGAAACATCAATTATGCTTGCAGATTTCGATGGAGATGACATGATTGGTGTGTCAGATTTGCGTGAGGTGATCGAGCGTCTCTGTGGGCCCGAGTTGAAGCTCGCCGACTCCGAGATACAGCAGCTTGTGCAGAATGTTCTAGAAGAGGCAGATTTGGATGACGACGGAGCCCTTTCCTTTGCAGAGTTTGAACATATCATCGATAAAAGCTCTGATTTTTGCCAGTGAGTACATTATGCTTTCTATTTACAAATAATAAAGAACCTTTTATTCAGTTATTCTACCACCAAGCAGTAATGTGCAAACATTACTGTGTTCCAGCTTGAAGGGCAATATTTCCAGAGAAATACAAAATTAGAGGGCTTAGAGATATAATAGCTTAGATCTCTGGGTGACGAGCACAGTGTAGTGATAGGCAATGATTTGAGCTTTTCATGTTCCAATAGCTGTGTGTCACTGTGCTGTTTTGTGCTAGTCATGTTGCTTACCATCAGGTACATGTCCTGCTCATCTCGTCATTCTATGCTATAAAAATTAAAAAACTGGATGCAGAAATAATAAATAATTGAAACTATTGCCTAATCCCTATTTATATACATATCTAGCAGTGCCTTGTGGTTTCATCCACATAGTTCTCAATCCTCGCTTTTAAAAATAGCTTATGTGTTATTCCAGACAAAAATCTATTTGAGGAAACTTTCGCTTGATACCTTTTGTTCTTATGATGTGTTTGACCAACAAACATTCAAACTATCTAATGTTTGTTATTAGTAGGAATAAAATGAGAAAGACTTAGTTACTCTGTTTTCTAAAGCAAGACTATCATGTTTACTGACACAGGAATCCATTATCAGAGATGTTAGTGATAAGATAAAACACCTCTTAAAAATCTAATTTGTTATAAAGTATATTAGAAGCATGTTGCAAAATACACTCAAAATAATTATTATAGATTTACTTAGAATTAATTAAAATGACCTTTTTTTGAATTAATAAGATCCTTATTTTTGTTTCAGGTCATTTAGAATAAGGCTCTGAAGAGAATTGGACCGAATAGTTCTTATTTCTTTTCTTTACCTCTAAGTCACACAAACATAATAATCCAAAAATGTATTTAGTGGTAGTATATGATATGTCTCGTAACTCTTTTATATTATTACTACTAGTAACTACTAAGCACAAACAAAATTACTAAATAAAAAAGTCACTGAAGTTACTAAGTTGTGAAGACAACTTACTCATTTATTTAGAAAAGTGCTATGCTTATTAAAATTTAACTAAACTCGCTAGAAAGCTGATGACACTTCCTCCCTGAGCAGTGAACTGTCAAATATTTCTGTAGTCCTGCTTTGGAAGTTTTTCACCTTTATCAGCTATTTCACTGCCAAACTATAGCTGGTAAAGATGTAGTACTTCCCTAGGAATACTCTGCAAATAATTTTATCACTACAGAGTTAAGATTAAGATTCTCAGATTATTTTCCGCTAATTAACTTTAAAACATATACTATGTTTAACTGTTACGTAATCTCATACTGATCTGAAATTAATGATAACAATTATTTTATGTTGTAATATAAATGTTCCCTATTATTCACTTCTATTTAAATAAGTGAGTATTAAATAATATTTTTGTTTACAAGTACAGTATAAGAATTTAATTGGATAACGGGACACTCACGTATATACGGTCGGTCAATCCGACTCGAGTTTCGGCCGCGTCCGGCGGCCTTTTTCAAGGCGAGTGCACACGCGCGGCGGCTGCCCTTTTGGCACAAACGGGCCAGTGCCAAACTCAGTGCCAAACGGGCAGCCGCCGCGCGTGCACTCGCCTTGAAAATGCCGCTGGACGCGGCCGAAACTCGAGTCGGATTGACCGACCGTATATACGTGAGTGTCCCGTTATCCAATTAAATATGTGTAACAACCACGTTAATTTTAATACTAAAATACAGTATAAGTGTTCGAGGAAGACCTTTCTGAGTTGCTGCCAGGGTTCCACTGTAACAAAATACTGATTGTATAAGAAGTTTGAATACTCAATGTCAAGGAGAAACTCTGAACTTGGTATTTCAGAGAGTTCCTCCTCCTTGACCTAAACAGTTAAACTGTACTTGTTAAGATATTTTATTTGTGATATTAAGTTCTTTACATATAAATCAGTGAAATCAAATCTCTTTATAACTTTATTTACATACCAATGGAGATAGTTATTTATTTATTGTAATAAGTCTAGGTTCTTTTATACCTTTTTTACTTCTAAATAAAATTAATTATACCTACACTGTTTTTTTTCTTCCAAAATGTTATATTTAGTATGGTCAGAGTGAAAGATGTCTTAAATGTAGTTATAGGTTTTATAAATCCACCACAATTAGGATAGTTAACAAATAAATAAATATTGGTGGACAATTCACACACAACACCATCTGACTTCAAACTAAGCAAAGCTTGTGTGATGGCAGCCAGATAGCTGATATAATACTTATATAGTTTTAAATACATACTTATTATACATAGAAACACCCAGACACAGTGCAAACATTTGAATTCATCACACAAATATTTGCACTGGGTGGGGACTAAGGAAATAACTAGTAGTACCCCACAGTTTTATCTGAGTAGTTCCTATTCCAGTAAATTACCACAATGCTATGGTTATAGCACTATTTCAAACTAATCTGAGTTTCATAACAATGGTGTTAAGTGAGAAAGTTGTTCAAATCATCAATATAAATCAATGGTTGTGCCCTGAGCACCTTGGAATTGTTAATAATTTGCGTCTCTGTGTGGCGTGAGTGGTTTACAATTACCAATCTACTTGATCCCTAGAATCGCTAGTGGCGAGGTATGTTGCGGATCTACTTATTTTGGTTGTTGACAATGAATAGTGATAGGTACAAACGTCCAGTGTTTACCGCTTCCTACAATCAACTAAAACAGAAAGAGTGAGCTCACTTTTCCCAACGATTACATAATTCTGTGCCCCTGAAGTTTGGGAGGGCACATCCATTGATTTATATTGATGGTTCAAATTTACTCAATCACAAGAATTACTGCACCGAGCAGGTTGAAATTTGGAACACAGTTAAATTAGTCTGGGATAGCACTTACTTAGTCTATAAGATACATTCAATTTTTTTATTTCTTATCAGTTGGAAATAATGTAATGGGAACTATGAGAATAAATAAATCATAGAGTAGTAAAGTTGTACTTAAATGTATTAATTAGGGTGTGGATGGCATGCTTGTAATAAGACAACATTTTTATTTCATAGTAAAAAATATTTTACAGACTTATGATTACATCCCACGAGATTAGAGTAGCATACATTCTTAATTATAACTCTGCTAGTTCTGCAGGTAACCTGGCAGCTTCATTCTCATGAATATCCAGGTTGTGAAGAAAGAAACTAAAATGCATAAGAATGCCACAGAAATTAGCAAGATTCTGTTAAGTTTTGGTGTAGAAGGGTTGTGCGTGCGGTCCAGAATAATAAAACCTAGACCCCCCATAGAAAATAGAAAGCTGGAAGCTAATCCTTCCATGATGTATTGCCCGTTGACGCGGTTCGGCATAAAAGCAACAGGCCTGCTATGGCCATGTTCGTCGGTCGTCGACCCAACGCTTGGAGGCTCCACGATCACATCGTAAATGATACCTGAAACAATACCACTTATTACAGCCACCTTTTGTATAACAACATCGTTCTAATAGGAATACTATTAGAAAACAACACCCACCTCCGGTAACCAAAAAATACGACATCAATACCAAAGAAAACGTTGTCATTGCGGAAGGCGGCTGCAGCCATAGCGGCTTTTTTATTTTGATGTTTGGTATTTCGAGCACATTGAATGGAATAGCGTACAAAGCTTCCATTTTATTTCAAATTTAATCAAAAACAGTTTTCGTTTTCGTAGCCTCTAGCGGCGGCCAAAGGATGACGTTTTGACAGTTCAATAATTTAAATAAGACATTGACATACATATTGATTTATATTTTTTTTCTGATTGATATCGCACTCTCATTTTGCAATTTGTGAAGTGACGTCGAAGCAAGGAAAGTTCGTATAGATCATTCACGATCTTTGCATTTGAATTCAGGTTTTTTGATACTACAAACAAGGGAACGAATGTTCTTATCGTTCATACCATGATTGAAGAGTTTTTTTTCACTAATCTTAGCAAATCAATAGATTAATATTTCGGCCTTTTGAAACATATTGCAAGTTTTTTGCGTAGAGCGGAACTCAATTTCATTCAATTTTAATTGAGCCAATCAACTCTGTACGTTGATCTTAAATGTTTAACTCTGATTGGAGAACCGCAGTTAAACCAATAGCAATGCTCAACATGGATAATACAAGTGACGGTATGTCAAATTTGTCAGGTCAAGAAAGTGTCAAACCAAATTCCTCTAGGTATTTCGATTTATTTTAGTAAAAATTGAATAAAATTTCGCTCACCCGTTTTTAACGTTTCCAGATGGCAGCTGGCTATATTATTATCGTGTAAATTGTGTATGTGATAGTGTTTTGTGTACGTGAATAACTCGACAAATAATTGGTGCCGTATTGTCGTGAAAATGTGTTAGCCAAGAGTTTTCGCACAAAATGTTATGGACTGTGGATTTTTCACTAACATTACGATGAAGGGTGGACTGTGTGTTATTTACACGTCTCTGCTGACAATTTCCGTGCTTTCCAGGTGAGTTAACACTTAATATTACCATAAAAATCCATTGATTAATTCTTGAATATTTTGACTGGTCTATTGTTTTGTTCTCAGCTGTGCTCTGTTCATTTTGGTGGTATCTGAGGCTTTACAAACTGAAGGTGGAGTGGAATCGAAGGTTGACCTGTCTGGATTACACAATGTCAGTCAGAAAGCCAGTGATAGTGAAGGGAATGATGGAGACAAAGATTTGCCAGGGAGAATTAACCACGACGTTCCTGGGCCGGACGTGGTGGAGGAAACGAAGGGAGCTGTTGAAAATCAAGAGATGATATTTGCAGAGGCGCTTTCATTGAACTCAGTCACCACAGATGGGTAAGTCAGATGTTGTATATATTTTCTTATTGGAACACACTAAATAGCATAGTTTATTGCATCATAGACTACAAGAGACCTCTCACAGTATTTTGGTAACTAAGTATTATGTGTATCTTAATTTTTCAGAGACACTTTACTAACAATTATGTTGATACACTTAAAATACAAAAATTCTAATTTTATAAATTGTTACAAATCTAAAGAACAGTGTCCAAGATACTGAATGTATACCATGTCAAAACAAACTCAATTTAATTGCAAGAATATATGAAATACAAGGATGTGTAAACACATTTTTACAACACATTTAATCTTATATCTACTTACAAAATTTCAATGAGTAGTATAGTTGTCTATAGTTGTATATTTTTATTTACCATCAAAATAAGTGATAAGCACATTATCATCTAAATATCCTTATCCCACTGATGTGTTGTTGGTACAATATGTATGCCACATTCAGCACTCACTGTAAAATTACAATCACCATCAGTTTATATAATGCAGGGGTCACCAAATGGCTGACCGCAGTCCTCATCCGGACCACCGACCCATTATGTGCAGACCGAATAAATATTGGTATCTTCCGTTTTTGTTGACGTAATAATGTTAATAGCTTGCACCAATTCCACTCCAAACTTCAGACAAATAAATAATCAGCAACGGAAATGTCACTTTTCTCATTCATAAATACCTTTGTAATATCCGTAATTACCTTTATTGATTATTTTATTAAAAGAGTGGACCGCGAAGGTAATTTCATTTCTTAAATTGGACCCCGAGCGAAACTAATTGGTGATCCCTGATAGAATGCATGAGATTGTAATTTATCACTTTTTACAATTGTATGATGACATTTATACAACATTTATAAATAAATTAGATATAGTCCCTGTGCCAACAGCTACATCCAATCCACCTGCTGGATAAACATAAATAATCAATGGTCAGATTTATTATTAGATACACAATCAAATCAATTGTATTGCGGAAGTACAACTATCTATTTATATAAAAATAACTATAGCCTTTTAATACTTGCTGCAGTAAAAGTTAAAATAAAATGTTGATATGCAAGGAATGATGAATAATGTAAATAAATAAATATTTTATTCCAGAATGCTCGAAGTTACAATTTACACACAATTGTTTTACTTTACCATAATTTAAGTAAGTAGTTGTTGGTTATGAGGCGCAAAATAGGTGTGAAATCCCATCTAGACAGACTTTTATATGTTTTTGCTCAAACATCACAGGAGTGATTAGGCTGAAATTTGATATTCAGATTAGAATATAGAATAGCATAAACAGACCACTAAATGTTCCCACTGCTGGGACTCGGGGCCTTCTCTCGCAAGGATAGAGTTTAAGGCCATAATCCACCATGCTGGCCAAGTTCGGGTTGGTGGATGACACATGACCGCGAAAGATTCTAGGTACATGTCCGTTTCCTCACGACGTTTTCCTTCACCGTTTTTAAGTTAGCGGCATTACGTTCGAAAAGACAGTGGTGCATGTGGTGGGATTCGAATCCGGGGCACACCCCGGACACTCCACTAAAACTCCATACAAGCGCCGCTGTGGAGCTACCTACTCTTCACACAACTACGCAGATGTCGTTCGTACACACGCGTGAATGTGTGCGTTAGAGCTAGGGCTACTGAATTGTTTTATTGAATAGTTGTGCCCCTTGAGTTCACCTGGTAACGTAAAGTAGTCTGAGTAATGTAAATGTTGAGTTACATAAATAGAATGGAGCCAAATTATACTATTCTAATTAAAGGGTGTTTGCACAGATTTCTTAATTATTTCAGAAGTCTGTGGGTGTTTGTATTGCCAGCGTAAAATGAAACGAAACCGATGATAGATTAGATCAGGTACCTAGATATCTATTTCTGTTAGTAGGTACACATTCGCATTTTATTTTACACTTACCCATGAAGGAAACTTTATTCTGTCACTATAATTATTCCTCCAGGCATTATCAATCCGTGCTTGGGCACGTAAGTTACCGGCTGTGTAAGTTACGAACTTTGAGGTAAAAAATGACTTCGTTATTATAAATATTGTTAGACAATTCACACACAACACCATCTGACCCCAAACTAAGCAAAGCTTATAATATTATAAAGCAACGTTATTGAAAAGTTTCTAATCTTACGTTATTATAAAGCTTTTAATCTTGTCCCGTTTAGTTGACGGACAGCCGTAAACAGCACAACAACCCACCATGATGATATTTCGTTAGGAATTAGATGTTCGATACCAGCCCTTCGTTGAGTGCTCCTAGCGTATCCGAAACGGCCTGAGGGGTGAGGAAGCTTGAAATTGGCGGGGGGTGGGGAGTGTCCGTTCTATCTATATTATCTATTCTATGTCCGGGGGCTCCGGAGCGGCAGTCGCCGTTCTCCCGACTAGACCAGCCGTAACTTCATTGTAATTTGTTTGTAATTGTAATTTATTGTAATTTGAAGGGGAGGAGGTGTCTCTTTCTGTAATAATTAAAACTAGTGTATTACTATTCTAATTTGTCATGAATAAACTCAAACACATTCTGGATTATTCATTGATTCATGGAATACTCCATCATCACATATTCTTCCTTCTTCATTGGTATCACTCCTGACAGAGTGGTCGTGGTCATCACTTCTGGTGTTAGTGGCAAACATCACAACACGCCGCCACTCCTCTCTGATGGTCGCCTTTCTTGTGCCATCACAGATAACATAGGCTAAATAAAACATTATTAAGCACATCAACAAAAATCCAGGACCCTCGAATCTCTAGCTCTATAGAGTCCAGGTTACTACTGGTTTTGATATTTTGTTATAAATGTTAAGTAAGAGAACTATACAACAACTTTAATTATGTATCTCAATAAGAACAATAGTAATTAATTATTGTTTGATTGCATGTATGGGTGAGTACTTATTATACAGATTACATTATAGATGTTTGTGCAGTGCAACAAAGTCAGTATGTGCCGCTAGTTATCTAATAAAAAAGAAAGTCCCCAGACCCATTGTCTAGGTATACTTACTATCTTTATTATCATTGTCTTGGGTTATTGAGTTGAAGAGTGCTGCGGCTGAAATTTAACAACTATTATCACAGTGAAAGTGAATGGCTACTCATATTGTTTTATTTTCTTAAAGCATTTGGCCATCAAGAGTTGTCTTTAGTTTGTTTTGCTATAAAACATTCTTAGAAGATATTTTGTAACTTACAATGGGTTTGGTAGTTTAGATTTTATGTTAAGTTACTCTCATAAGTCTACCTGCCTGTTTTCGCCTGGAAAAAATTATGTACTCGTAGCAATAAGGTCATGGCTACTTCATTTTAAAGATTTGCTATCTATGCCTAAATATCTATGTCATAAATAAGCCCACTTTTTGATCCCACACCTGGGGCTTAACGTTTTTTCTTATAAAGAAAGTAGGATTTCTAGAACTGCGCATCACACACACCATCACACCAACAAACTTCAAAGTTATAATATAGCATAGCTAATACTATTTACCTATATTTCTTATCTAACAAACATTTAAAGTTACAAAAACTCTAGATTTTTGTAAAGCAACTTATAATGTTGCCCCAGTTCCGGCCACAAGGCCGAAAGTCGTGTTATTTACATATGGACAGATGGACACGCCTACTTACTTGTGACGTCGACGGTCACACACTATCGGACCATCCGGCGTATGGCTACAAAAACACGAATCATCAATGAAGTTTTTGACGTGACAACGTCTTAAATTAGGTTGCGGCTGGGAGTCACTTATGAAAAAGTGTAACGCTCGGTAACGTTACGATGAGTCACCGAACGAGAGAGAGGCCCGCCGAATGCCTTGCGTCTCTCTCCCACTCAACTATGATCGGTCTGCCGCGCGCGCAGCACTAGAGAATTAGGCGCATTGAATCGGCGCATGCTTGTGTCTCTGTCTTTGTCTTTCTCGAACGTTCTTGGCGTTGGAAAAACAAGAAAGCGTCATAATACAAGTTCACACGTGTGGTTAAAGTATCGTCAGCTGTGTCTGTAGTGAAAATGTGGAGTGCTTAGATTCGTCATTTACAACAACTACAACAATAAAGGTAAATAATTGTACACTGATATTTCATTATCGTAAACTATGATTGATTGATTAAGAGAGACGATCTTCTTAGCATTCCATGGATTCACCGTGCGGGTGCCGGGTCCATCGTGTGGCAGAGAGAGAAAAACTCGAGTAGTTCCCGAGACTTGTGACTCGGGCGTAGGTTTAAGGGGCCCCTTTCTGACGTACATCAACACTCACCTTCACCACTCGTTTTTCTCTCCCTGCCCAGCCAAATCTGATATGAGCCTACTAGTGCAGCTTTAGATACACGTTCTAGTATAGAACTTACAGCACTTCTGGATAAGCCAAGGTCTTTCAGTAGGTTATAGAGAGATTTTGCTGGTATACCTCTCGCTCCCACTTCTACAGCGTATAAACTAACTACATAGCCGTTTTTTGTTAATTCGTTTAGGAGGTCGTAATACTTATTTTGTTTCATCGCGTGGTCTTTAGGTATATTAGTTTCCCACGGTACGGTAAGTTCTACAAGGACTATGCGTTTCGTAGCTCTAGAAAAAGGAAAATGTCCGGTCTGGATGACGAAACACCCACATCCTCTGGGATTTTGTAGTGCTTTTCATACGTGTCCATTAAAATAGTCCAATCAGGTGCTGTACCCAGGATTGAGTAAGGCTTGTTCCTGGAGTTTGAAGTTGAGCCTTCTTTACAAAGTTAATTTGTCTGTTGTTTGTCGTCAATCCCTTTTGGGCTCTAGCTACCGAAAGGCTCATGGCTTCACGTATGATTTCAAGTACTCTGTCATGACGCCGTGAGTAATGACCCCCATTAAGGAGCACCTTGCATCCCACCAATATGTGCCTTGCTGTACATATCGCCTCTCCACAAGTATAGCAACATTTTTCAGAGGCTTTTCCCCACCTTACCAAGTTACTCTGGTCAGGAGGGTCATTTGGAATGCATTTAGATAAAATTTTAATAAGGCAGGGGACCAGTCATAGATCAAGGTGCGCCACTTTAGAGCTAATGGGATACAGAACTCACCTATGGTTAACCACTCACTTTGCATTTCTAAATTCATAGCGTGCACTTTGTAACCGTCATTTTCGTCTTGTTGTAGAAAGGTTTTTACCATGTCTCGGTCTTCCCTTTTTTTCTCGCACCCAACCCAGCAGTATTTACTTGTGCACCTGCCATAAATTGTTTATGGAATTGAAGTCTAGATTCCAGGTCTGAAGCAATTTTGTCTTTTGGGAGAGATGTAATTAATTCGTCTTGCGACTTTCCCAAAACATGCGTTTTTGTAACTCTTAGGTGTTTGTAAAGTTCAGACGGTTTCTTTAGTTTCAGCCCAAAACTATTGTGATCCCTAAAAGAGTAGAGGATCAGCCGGATGTGCCAATCCGAACCATGACTTCAATATCTTTATGACATTGGCATCTAGCTTTGCCAGGAGAGTTTTACCGATGTCATATACTAGGAAAGGCCAAGTGAGACGTGATGTGAGGTAGTTGTCATATATCCATGCTTTTTGATATTGCTGATAGGCTGCTGGTCTACCTTATTGAGGTTGTTCATGAAATTTTCAACAACCACCTCTAATGATGGTGTACGTCCTTTGTGATCTATCTTTCTACCAAGAAATTTGAAAGGCACTGCCTCTGCAATTGTGGCAACTCCTTGGCCACTTATGGAGAGTCCCGGATCGTAAGACGAATATTTGGTATTTCTTCTACCCAGACAAAGACAATGACATTTAGATGGTTTTGTCCTCATTCCCTCCGTCCATGTACAGAACTCATCGACTTCGTTCAACAATTCTTGACACTGTTTGGGATTACGTGTAAGTATTGCAAGGTCGTCCGCAAAGGCCAAGATTGACTCAGTGTACTTATTGTTGATTTTAAACCGGTAGCCCCATTTCTTTTCACGGGATATTAATTTGTCTACTAAAATATTTATAACTATATTAAATGCTATTGGTGATAAGCAGCACCCTTGGAATAGTCCTACATTGTATTCAAGTGGTTTTGTGTATTCCTTGTTTACTGCTATGACGAATTTTAAGTGGCAATAATAAGAATTAATTATGTCAATAATTTCAGCAGGAAAGTTATACCATTTTAGGGCAAATATCATAAGTTCTTAATTTCATGAAAAATACGTATAATCTTGATTGCGTATCAAACGTTTCTAAGTCAACTACGTTAAAAGGAACAACTATCGACTTGACTTTCGCAAGACACATTACAGCAGAAACACTTCCTTTCATTTCATATTTCTCCTATCATCGTCCTATCCTCAACAAAATCACTCAAATAGGAATTAGTTAAGTTTAAGTTTACATGTACAATGTTTTAGTAAACAAAATATATTTCTATAGTTAAAATTTGTGCAATTCTTATTTTCATTCAATTCCTTGTTCCTATTGTGCAATTTAATTATATTCATATCAATAAATATTCTACCGAGAAAAAGACGTTGTCACGTAAAATCTTCGCCCGTAAAACCGACTTTACAGGCAACCAGATTTTTTTAACGAAAATGATACACTAAAGTACTTTCATACGATGGCTTTTGTTAATACGTCAGTGGCACCACCATTCATTGGCGGTCATGTGCGGTGACGCGGAGTCTATAACAGTTGATAGATAAAACATACGGGCGGTAGTTTGATTTGCGAAATCGCTCGGTTACAATTTTGACGTTGACCGGCCTAGTGGCTTGGTTGGTAGTACGTCTGCGTGCGGAACTTTGGGTCGTGGTTCGATTCTCGATCAAGGCAAATATTTGTGTGATGAATACAAATATATTTATTTTCGGTGTTTGGGTTTCTATGTGTAATATGCACGATTCACGATCCATCGAGGGTCATATTATCGCCTAACATCAGGCAAGATAACGGTCAAATGCAAACCTAGATTCGATAAAAACTGACAGACAAAATTATAGCCCAAATAGTTTGGATGATGGGGAAATAATGTAATAAATTTAAAATGAAAATTTGTAATTAGCTGGCAGCAAATATATACGCGCAAGGTAATTTGGGCGTCCGTGACATTGCCGATAAGATGCAAAACAGCTAAGGCGACATAGCGACGCGAAGAGAAAGCCAACAGCCACGTTTATCCACCAAAAAAAATGTGGACGGATAGTCTTGAAATAGGATTTGAATGAGAAATGTTAAAAAACATTTCATTATCAATCTTGGTCACTAGAAGAAACTGAGATCATATTCATCAGAGAACATTCACTAAGAAACCGTATTCCATAGTTTAAATATTCTTATTAAAGCAAGTGGAGCCAAAATACTACGTTTCTTACTATGTCTTTGGATTTTCAATAATTCGATGATTGAAGCTACGAGAAGTCCGATAAAAAAGAGAAAGTTGGTATTAGATCACCCAGATCAACTGTTCATTCCGAATTGTGCAAAACCCGATAACCTTGCATCTTTGCGACGATGCGAAATGCGTTGCCTGTGTGGGGTTTTCCCGATCGTTACAATCTTGGTGTCTTCCAAATCGAGAGAGGTTTCTTCTAGACAGGCACTCTTCATCATACACCGCATCATCGTTTAATATCTGGCGAGATGGCGGTCAAGTGTAAACCTATTAAAGTTTTTAAAAAATGTGTTAAATCCGTTAAATCCCACTTTTATACCATCAATGATTTTAAAGGCTTTACATTTAAATTTTCTTCGTCGTCAAATTCTTGCAAGTCATTCTTAGTTCTAGATGACCAAACTTTTCAAAAAACTGTTACGTAATCTTATCATTTTTTTTTTTTGCTTGTTCTTCACAATTTACAATGTGTCGCGATTTGTTACGTCATATCCAAGAGATAACTCTGGGTCCGAACTGGCCTTCTACTGCTTAAGAAAATCGTCTTTAGCTTTGCTAATGCTGTTTCTATAATTTGAAGCGAAAAGAAAAGAGAGCAATATCATAGCTAAGACAGTTTTAGTCAGGTGGTACTTTACGTATCAGCACAGTTGACTCATCAAAAGAGTCGGGAGATCAGCAGATGGACGTGTCATCGGGAGATTGGAAAGTACCTTACGCACAATAGAACTAGGGTTATTAGTCACTATTTCCTTGTTATACGACTCATTTTGTTTCATATTCATCTGAATTGAAATCCTTTTCATATCGACACCCATCGCGCTGTTTCTTTTCCCATATTTGATCCAAACGCTTTAAATACACAGATTCTTTATTCCATGAATCACGTAAATTAATAATTTCATTAAATATCCCACGGGAACCACTACCTTTAACGGCATTTAATTTAGCCTATGTGTTAACCCTGGCAATATACTTATTATATAACTAAGTATATAATTTCATTAAAATCTGTTGCAGTGGGTAGTTGTAGTCACTTACAAACCCTTTAATCTTCAGATCTTCACCTTTGAAATATTAGCATATTTCTAGTCAAAATGTTTGTTTTGATTCTTACGCTTAAACCAACAGAAGCCACTAGCGATGATGGAGTGCCCATGTACCCAGTAGCGTGCGACGTTATACATTAAAACGTGGTAATGTTATAGTTCCCATGGCACACGGTATAAGCAAGGTGCGTCTATTGCACCCGCATGGCCCATTCAAATGTCCGACCTTGCCACTTGTCGGCGGGTTTCCCGCGTCAAGGGCGATCGATTTCATCACGGATGTTGATCGAATCAGTAAATTATTGTCGTCTACGTTGAAAATTTAAACGGGCTCGCTTCCTAGCGTAGTGGAAACATTGGAACATTTGTAACACGTCACTTAAAAGTATAAATATAATCTATTGTACCAACTATTTTTAAAGAAAGAATGTGATCTGGTCTGCGCTGGACGTCTACATTTATTCTAAGACAAGAACAAAATTAAAAATTTTGATTAACCCCCGACTACCTCGGATTTGTTGTCTGTACAACATTCTATTAGTCAAGCTCTTTCATTTGCTACCCATATTATGGGAGTTTTGAAAAAAGAAATGTATATTTTTTTTTATTTATTATTTCGCCATTTTGGGAGCGGCCATCTTGGATTTGAAATTTGTCATAGTGGAAAGTATTGTACTAGTCAAGCCCTTTCGTTTGATATCCATATTATGGTAGTAATGAAAAAAAATATATAATTCGCCATTTTGTGGTGGTTTGTCTTGGATTTGAAATTTGTTATAGTGTATAGTGTACTACTAGTCAAGCGCTTTCATTTGATACCCATAGTGAGGTAGGTTGTGAAGAAATATTTTGTCCGCCATTTTGTGGCGGCGGCCATTTTGAATCGATATTAACCAAACATAGCTAAGAACATCCGCACGGATATTAACCTTCAAATAAAAAAACCGCATTGAAATCGGCCCATCCGCTTGAGCTCTACGGTGCCACAGACAGACACACACACAGCAGACAGACAGACATCGACGTCAAACTTATAACACCCCTTTTTTTGGTCGGGGGTTAAAAAACGTAATTTCGAAATAAACTCGTGACTTTCCTATTCCGGTTTTACTTCGTTTAGTCCGATCGACCATTGTTTGACCTTTAAATGTTCTGAGCCTACTCTAATTAGAGTAGTTTTTAACCCCCGACAAAAAAAAGGGGTGTTATAAGTTTGACGTCGATGTCTGTCTGTCTGTCTGTTTGTCTGTCTGTCTGTGTGTGTGTCTGTCTGTGGCACCGTAGAGCTCAAACGGATGGGCCGATTTCGATGCGGTTTTTTTATTTGAAAGTTAATATCCGTGCGGGTGTTCTTAGCTATGTTTGGTTAATATCGATTCAAAATGGCCGCCTCCACAAAATGGCGGACAAAATATTTCTTCACAACCTACCTCAATATGGGTATCAAATGAAAGGGCTTGACTAGCAGAGTACTAAACGCTATAACAAATTTCAAATTCAAGATGGCCGCCACCACAAAATGGCGAATTATATAATATTTTTCACTACTACCTCAATATGGGTATCAAATGAAAGGGCTTGATTAGTAGAATACTTTGCACTATGACAAATTTCAAATCCAAGATGGCCGCTACCACAAAATGGCGAATTACATTTCCTTTTTCACAATTCCCTTAATATGGGTATCAAATGAAAGGGCTTGACTAGTAGAATGTTGTACAGATAACAAATCTAAGGTAGTCGGGGGTTATCAAAATTTTTAATTTTGTTCTTGTATATCATTTTTAATTCCGAATATCCGTGGTTTTAAGTCTAGATTTAAGTAACGGCTGGTCTACTCGAGCGAACGTCGACTGACGATCCGGAGAAATAGGTTCGAATAGCACGCGCACTAACTTAAATACGATGAAGGAAGACATCGTGAGGAAACCGATATGTTCCTAAGTTTATTCTAGGTTATGCGTATACCAGTCCACACTAGGCATGCGTGGTAGATCATGGTCTTGTCTCTTTCTTTTAGCTAGAGAAGGCCCTTGAGACCCAGCACTGGAAACATTTAGTAGGCTGCTTATATATGTATGCAGGTTACGATTGACGCGGTAAGCGTCAAATACATGGGGGCTAGATTTTATTTCATAAGGTAGTGTAGGATTTCCTACACATAAATCAATACAACCAAAGGAAAATACTTTCACAGATACTCATTTTATAAATCACCAGTGACATTCGTTACGAGACTCCCTTTATTCTAGTTTGTTGCCATTTTGTTGCCGTATGTAGTTTATAGCTCGCCGGGCGATGCTTCGGTTTACGACGTCACCGCGACCGATACGTGACGTCACACTCGTGGGAAATTGTGAGGACCCTAAGGTATTATGTGGGGAATTGTGTCGAAAGTAGTGGAGAAATTAAAAAGGTGCAGGATTTATCGTTATTAATAGAAGGCCACGATGTCCTAGTGGTTAAAACTAGCTATTCAAAATCGTGAGATCGTAGGTTTCAATCTCTTTTCACTACTGACTTTAGCGGTGAAGGAAAGCATTGTGAGCAAACTGACATACTCATGGAATCTTTTGAAGTCTAACGTCATCCACCAACCCGCTCCGTACTAAGCCTGCGTACCCTATTACATCAGTTAGCTGTCTGGTTCCTATAACGAAAGCTTTGCTTAACTTAGAGCTAGACAATTATATGTGGAGAATGTAAATATATTTACGAAACCAATATTGAAATCAAACTAGGAAAAAACAAAAATCAACTGTGCTGTTTAAAAATATGTTTGGGACGCGGAGAAAGGTGTGGAACTAGTGTTTCTTTTTCTTTCAGGTTTGGTGCAGTAAAAAGTTGTTGAGTAGAATGAAACGCCATTTTCTGTCTGTATATGTTTAATTCTTTATAGACTGCAGGCCCGTGAACAAAATTGATGGGTCAAATGAGCCAGCATGAGACCTATGTAGGATGATAGATGTGTATAAAATAATACAATTCAGCACTATGCCGTCACTTGTAAGCTGTCCAACTGAGTGTAGATGAGCATTCAAAAGCGCAAGTAGAGTGGTAAATTTTGGTCATTTGTTTTTGTACGGCATTCTAACCATCAAATAGATCCATAGAAAATAATGAGAAAAAGCGTAGTGCCGTACAAAAATAGTGGTCCACCAAATCGGAAACATGTTTGATATTTCGGAAATTTTCAGGGAAAATTTGGTCATTTGATACTATACGGCATTGGTTCCATACAGTTGCAATAGCTCGTCTAACCCATTATTCCGCAACGCCGTTCAAAAATAATGCGACAAGAGGAAAATATCGAGGGATCAATCTCCTCTTTTCAGTGATCCAGGGAGGTGATTTGATACAACGTAAAATTAATTTATTCCGAAAGCATTTTGAGCAAAAATAAAAATGTTATACGTGCCGTACATTTTTGTTAGTCCAAGAGTCAGTAAATACCAAAAAACTCTAGAAAATACCATGTGACGAAATTTACTTTAGGGTGATATTTAGTACGATTTGTTTAAACGGCATTCAGATAATTTATTTGAATTTAATACATGTCTAAGAAAAGTCAATGCTGTACAAATCTGAAAGCTCATATCATAGGCCAGTAAAAAATATAATTTAACTTTACCATAAATTTCCGATACAAATTTCTTTTTTATGAGGATCACTTACAGATTATAAAACCACAAAATGCTGACAGATTCACGAGGAGCGCCATCTTGAAAAAATGTTTTTGGCGGATATCTCGGAAACTATGCACTTTAGGGCCAATATTGAAATAATTAGTGTAGAAAATAAAATTTTACATAAAATTTTGCCTAAAACTTTTTTGTGAAACGTACCATTTACGATTTAAGACCCATTTGATGAACCGGTTTTTTTTATCGCGGCCGATAACTCTTGAAATATTAGATTAATCAATAAAACACGTCAAGCCATTTTAAAGACTAGTTTATTCATTACAAATTTTACCTTTTTTTGTAATGACTATATTTTTTGAGTTATATGAAGTTTAATGTTGGACTACTGGGCGTAATATTGAAAATTTTAAGACACGCATGGTAAAATTCCCATTCGTAAAAGTAGCTTATGTGTTATTCCAGACCATATCTATCTATGCACTAAGTTTCATCGAAATCTCTTCTGTAGTTTTTAAGTGAAAGAGTTACAAACATCCTTCTCTCCATCCATACTTATGTAAGGATGGAAGGATTGAAGTATGTAGGTACTCCGAGTAAGTTAGTTTTTAACTCTTTAAGCATGCTTTCATATTCACTCTCGTTTCATTTAATACTGGCTTTCATTGGACTCCGAAGAGTTTACATATACCGCGTAAAAATACGTAAAGGTAAAAAAATACCCTTGCATGTTTTAAATTTGCACGCCAGATGTGATTTTAAAAACATTTTTCATATTTCAGAAGATGATAGACAAGATAATTTTGTCATCGATGAAGACGTTGATTCTAATGTCGACTCAGTGGTTGATTCAGATTAACCCTCCGCTTATAAGTTGAAATCCTTTCCCGTATAACAGAATTTAAACGTCTTATAAATCAAAACGTATGGACTTTAGAAAAAAAAGATGCAGGTAAAAGTTATAGAAAATAAACTGATCTTTAAAAATGAGATGCGTTTTATTGATTTACCTAATATTTCAAAAGTTATCGGCCGCGATAGAAAAACTGTTTCATTAAATGAGTCGTAAATCGTAAACGGTACATTTCACAAAAAAGTTTTTTGACAACCAAAAGTGTAAAATACTATTTTCGACAATAATGATCTCCATAAGTTTTGCCCTAAAGTACATAGTTTCCGAGGTTCCGAGTTTCTAACTAAGTGATACGCATTTTGTTCGATTAAGGGTTAAAATGTACGGCATTATTTTTTCCTAATTTATTTACCTGAGTACTATTTAAAGCAACAATAATATGTTAAAAATTGCTATATTTCATTAATCTATGATTATTGAAATAAATGAAAATTTGCATGTTTTGTATTCCTCTGTAACTTTTTTAGAACACGTTTTTTTGTACGGCATTACTATACAACAATAGTTTTTAGCAATGCCATTTAGAAAAATAAGGTGCCGTACAGTATCAAATGACCTACCACCTTTATTAATAAAGTATACGTTGAAATTAAGGTAATTATCGATAATCATTTAAATGAACAGTAATTTTTGTACGGCATTATTTTTAACTGTACGTTTGACTGCTATACAATGTTTTGGAACCGATGCCGTACTGTATCAAATCACCTCCTTGGATCACTGAAAAGAGGAGATTGATCCCTCGATATTTTCCTCTTGTCGCATTATTTTTGTACGGCGTTGTTGAATAATGGGTTAGACAAGCTAATGCAACTGTATGGAACCCATGCCGTACAGTATCAAATGATCAAATTTTCCCTGAAAATTTTCGAAATATCAAACATGTTTCCGATTTGGTGGACCACTATTTTTGTACGGCACTACGCGTTTTCTCATTATTTTCCATGGATCTATTTGATGGTAAGAATGCCGTCCAAAAACAAATGACCAAAATTTACCACTCTACTTGCGCTTTTGAATGCTCATCTGCCCTCAGTTGGACAGCTTAAAAGTGACGGCATAGTGCTGAATCTTATTATTTTATACCCATCTATCATCCTACATAGGTCTCATGCTGGTTCATTTGACCCATCAATTTTGTTCACGGGCCTGCAGTCTATTAGATATGATGCCTTGAGGTTGCATTACCTATAATATAAGATTGATTTTATGTATTCTGGAAATCATTTACAACGTACTTATTAAATCCATTTTTAATATCACTGAGTGAAACAACAAGTTTCAGGATATTTCAGGAAAACAACGAATCTCTGGAGCACTCAGTAAATCAACAAGTCTCTGAAACATTCAGTAAAAAAACGAATCTCTGGAGGACTCAGTAAAATAACAAGTCTCAGGATCACTGAGTAAAACAACAAATCTCTGGAGTACTCAGTAAAACAACAAGTCTCTGGATCACTCAGTAAAACAACGAATCTCTGGAGCACACAGTAAAACAACAAGTCTCTGGATCACTCAGTAAAACAACGAATCTCTGGAGCACACAGTAAAACAACAAGTCTCTGGATCACTCAGTAAAACAACGAATCTCTGGAGCACTCAGTAAAATAACAAGTCTCTGGATCACTCAACAACATCAGAATGGATCAGAAGAACAACAAAGCTCCGGAGCACTAAGTAAAGAAATGAGTCTCTGGATCACTCAGCAAAACGACGCATTTCACACCTAAGACGTTCTTATCACAAAAGTGGAGTCAAAATGTCTTGTTCGCGCCTTTCACCATGACGCGGTGTCGCTTTTTCGAGTTAGGAGAAGTGCAATAAAATCATATTTAAGATGGTGTTGGAACATACAGAACCATTGCACACTCTCCAAAATGTATCCGATAACAAGAACAAAATTAAAAATTTTGACTAACCCTCGACTACCTCAGATTTGTTATCCGTATAACATTCTACTAGTCAAGCCCTTTCATTTGATACCCTTATTAAGGGAATTGTGAAAAAAGAAATGTATTTCGCGTGTTTTGTGGAAGCGGCCATCTTGGATTTGATTTTTTTATAGTGTATAGTATTCTACTAGTCAAGCCCTTTCATTTGATACCCATATTGAGGTAGGTTGTGAAGAAATATTTTAATATTTGGTCCGCCATTTTGAATTTATATTGACCAAACATAGCTAAGAACATCCGCACGGATATTAACTTTCAAATAAAAAAAACCGCATCGAAATTGGCCCATCCGTTTGAGCTCTACGGTGCCACAGACAGACACACACACAGACAGACAGACAGACATCGACGTCAAACTTATAACACCTCTTTTTTTGGTCGGGGGTTAAAAACGATAAGTATAATTTTGCGTTACACTTCGAATGTGTATTAATTAGTCGAAAGTTAAACAATACCATAAGACACAATATCTACTACATTCGACCATAAATTACATCATCTCTATTGACTTTTGAAGACTGGGGTAAATAGATAACGGGCTAAGTAATAAATCTGACATATAACGCTAATAATAAGAAGTTATGTCGGATTATTGCTCTCGAGTCATAATTTATGACTATTCAGTATTGAAACGACTTTAATGTTGAGTTATAATCATTTCATAATGCTTTTAAAGTAGATAATTTTGTTCTTCCCTATTATAAAACACATAAATATGACATTCGCTATAATAGATGTGTTGACAGCCTTACTGTAGTATTCTGAAAAAAAACACTCTAAGCTAACGCTGGTAGGTTTTTTTTAAGTGTAGACATGGAAATAGGCTTGGCGACAAAAAAAAATAAGTTAGATTATCAAAAAAATGTTGTATCTATATTTTGTTTTTTATTTCACATCATAATATGAAGAAGATATAGTGCTTAAAATTTTCGAGTAACGTCACGTCTATATATTTTGATTTTTTTGTGACATGACGTCACAACTCCCCACTACGACGAAAGTTTGATGATGTATGTCCTTGTCTATCCATACTAATATTATAAATGCGAAAGTAACTCTGTCTGTCTGTCTGTCTGTCTGTCTGTCTGTCTGTCTGTCTGTCTGTCTGTCTGTCTGTCTGTCCGTCTTTACCGCCTAAACCAACCAACAGATTTTGATGAAATTTTATACATAGATAGAATAGATCCCGAGAAAGGACATAGGCTACTTTTTGTTCCGAAAAAAGGGTTGAAAGAGTTAAAATAAGGGATGAAAGTTTATATGGAAAACTTCGTCATTGTTGAAGGACTATGAAACTTTACGTCTAGATATTTAACACGAAACCATAAAATGTATGTTTTAGCAGTTTTGTAGTTTCGAACTGTACCTACGGGGGTGGAATTGGGGGTGAAAGTCTGCAAGTTCAATATTATTGAAGATAAAACCATGAAACTTTGTATCTAGACACTTGAAATGGAGTCGATAAACGTTTGTTCCAGCAATTTTATAATTTCTAACTATACGGGGATACTTATATAACCGCTTGATACACTGGCCGCTTTTCGCGTTTTACAAATTTGGCGGGAAAACGGGTGTCAGGTTACATAAGTGCGGTGTTTATGTTTCGGCATATGAAGTGCCACCTTACTTTTACCCGTTTGAGCCATTTACTCTCAAGAGCGTTTCAAGACGCTTCTAGCGGTATCATTTATTTATAAATTCAAGATGGCCGCCGCTACAAAATGGCGGATAACGTAGTTTTATCAATCCCATCAACATGGGTATCAAATGAAAGGGCTCAACAAGCAGAATACAATATACTATAAAAAAAAAAACCAAGATGGCGGCCGCTACAAAATGGCGGATAACGTAGGTTTTATCAATCCCATCAATATGGGTTTCAAATGAAAGTGCTCAACCAGTAGAATACAATATACTATATAAAATTAAAATCCAAGATGGCGGCCTCTACACAATGGCGGATAACTTAGGTTTTATCAATCCCATCAACATGGGTATCAAATGAAAGGGCTCAACAAGCAGAATACAATATACTATAAAAAATTGAAATCCAAGATGGCGGCCGCTACAAAATGGCGGATAACGTAGGTTTTATCAATCCCATCAACATGGGTATCAAATGAAAGGGCTCAACAAGCAGAATACAACATACTATAAAAAATTGAAATCCAAGATGGCGGCCGCTACAAAATGGCGGATAACGTAGGTTTTATCAATCCCATCAATATGGGTATCAAATGAAAGTGCTCAACCAGTAGAATACAACGTACTATATAAAATTAAAATCCAAGATGGCGGCCTCTACACAATGGCGGATAACTTAGGTTTTATCAATCCCATCAACATGGGTATCAAATAAAAGGGCTTGACAAGAAGAATACAGTGCACTATACAACCTCAATTTAAGATGGGCGCAGCCACTAAATGGCGTATCAGACAGAATTTTTGGTAGTCGACGAGATTTCCATGGTGTCTTATCAAATGTTATGCATGATGGACTCGATTAAGGCAAATTAAGAACTGCGAAAATGAGTTTTTTGGAGGAGTAAACGTATTACTTTTCGGTAATCTTTTACAACTGCCTCCTATAAAATGATCAGGAACACCTGTTTTCAATTCTAATACGAAATTATATATATGAAAGTAGCTCTCTCTGTCCGTTGCCGTCTAACGCCTAAGCCACTTAAAGAGTTTGTTACAATTTGGTGCACAGATAGACTAGACTTAGGAAAGGACAACGGCGACTTTTATCACAGAAAAGAGTTGAAAAGAGTGGAAATGAGGAGTAAAAGTGTGCATGGAAGGATCTTTGCACTCTTTGTATGCTATTTTTAACCGACTTCAAAAAAGGAGGAGGTTATCAATCCAGTTGTATTTCCAATTGTGAATCAATTTAGATGGTTATTTTTTTGGTTGGTAGATTATAGTTCATAGGTGGTCATATAGATTTTATCGAAATCAGTGGGGCGGTTTTTGAAATATGAGCAACAAACTAAAATTTGCGTTCATGTAATCAGACGATATATCTACTAATAACTACTAATAGACTCTGATAAAATTTGGTGGACCGTCCCAATATGATTTTAAATTAAAGTCTGTTTTTGATTAATTTTTTGAGAACATAGTTTTTTTTGTAATTTGCCGTGTAAATTGTACATTTATTAATAAATATAAAACTTTGACTTAGACCGATTTTGATTCGGAAACGTGAATTTGTATGGTAGTAGTACGGTTACGAGTAAGTACTGCCTCAATTACTTTAATAAATATGTGGCGCGGACGAAGTCGCGGGTAAAAGCTAGTTTTTTATAATTAGATAAAAAAATACATAGCCCATATTAATTATTATGAATTTGTAAAATTTGTTTTCATTTTGAAAATTGGTTATTTGAATTTATGTTTAACAAAACTGAAATTTAGATTCTACGAATTTAAATGATTTTGATCAATACACCAATGAAATTGAATGTGACACATTTCAAATTTTCATTTGTAAAAATTCCAATCCAATTTAATGCAATATAAATAGATAACGCTAGGTCTTGTAACGCAATCTAGCTCCTATTCTTTGGATGTTCGTAACAATGCTACGAGCGCTACAAAAAACTACGCTCGTATCGGATCTACTACGGTAGATTCTTTGGAAAATGCCGCGCTTGAAAGAACACTAAGCTCAGTACAGACAAACTACAACGCGACAGAACACATCACACAAATCCGGAGAAAACTTCAATTTATTTAGTTTTAATGAAACTTATAACTTTTACTATACACTAACTTATAACTTTTTTGTCTACAGGTTTACATCGATATCTATTAACAGATATTTGTTAAATTATAAGTAAAAAGTTGTAAAATTAAACGCGGACTCCGAATATGTTTACCATAAATTTATTATAATACGTATAAATGTAGATCAGTAAGTCATTTGGTAATTGCATTTGAGTGTTAAAATACAGCTAGAATAATGTGTATGGCCTTGACAACGTCAACAAATATCACATATTTTAATTTTAGTTCAGTTTTGGTGTTAATGAATGCTCAGGGTACATTGTACGTTTAATCCGTATATTGTACGTTTATAGAAATAACAGATAACTAGAACAAAATTAAAAAAATTGGTTAACCCCCGACTACCTCAAATTTATTATCTGCACAATATTCTACTGGTCAAGCCCTTTCGTTTGATACCCATATTAAGGGGGTTTTCAAAAATGAAATGTTATTCGCCATTTTGTGGGAGCGGCCATCTTCGATTTGAAATTTGTTATAGTGTTTAGTGTTCTACTAGTCAAGCCAAAAAAAGGGGTGTTACAAGTTTGACGTCGATGTCTGTCTGTCTATCTGTGTGTGTGTCTGTCTGTGGCACCGTAGAGCTCAAACGGATAGGCCGATTTCGATGCGGTTTTTTTACTTAAAGGTTAATATTGTTGCGGATGTTCTTAGCTATGTTTGGTTAATATCGATTCAAAATGGCCGCCTCCACAAAATGGCGTACACAATATTTTTTCATAATCTACCTA
Organism: Ectropis grisescens; assembly: GCA_017562165.1. Taxonomy (NCBI): domain Eukaryota; kingdom Metazoa; phylum Arthropoda; class Insecta; order Lepidoptera; family Geometridae; genus Ectropis; species Ectropis grisescens. The sequence goes on along the minus strand of CM029770.1, from coordinate 3,302,675 downwards.
TATGGATATCAAATGAAAGGGCTTGACTAGTAGAATACTATACACTACAACAAATTTCAAATCCAAGATGGCCGCCACCACAAAATGCCGAATTGTATTATTTTTTTCACTACTACCTCAATATGGGTATCAAATGAAAGGGCTTGACTAGTACAGTACTTTGCACTATGACAAATTTAAATCCAAGATGGCCGCTACCACAAAATGGCGAAATATATTTCTTTTTTCACAACTCCCTTAATATTGGTATCAAATGAAAGGGCTTGACTAGTAGAACGTTATACAGATAATCCGAGATCCGAGGTAGTCGGGGGTTAATCAAAATTTTTAATTTTGTTCTTGTAGGTAATTTTAACGGACGAAATGACGCCTCGAACCGAAATAGGAAAGTCGAAAAGTATTTCGAAATTTCGTTTTTCGTAGAAAGAGAGTAGAGATCCTTACTTGACCTCAGGTGACATGTACTTCTTAGGCTCTAGAGAGACGTAGTATGGATAAGTAGGTACATATAATAATTACTAAACTCGACAGTAGTTCGTAAATAGATAAACTGAACTCTCTAAGTAAGTAAATCATCTGTGCTAAATGTTTTAACCTAATTTTATAACGTAATTATTAAATGTATCTGTATTGTGTCTGGGTGTTTCTATGTATAATAAGTATGTATTTAAAACTATAAATAAATAAATATTGGTGGACAATTCACACACAACACCATCCGACCCCAAACTAAGCAAAGTTTGTAATATGGCGGCCAGATAGCTGATATAGTACTTATATAGTTATAAATACATACTTATTATACTCGTACGTAGAAACACCTAGACACAGTGAAAATATTTGAATTCATCACACAAATATTTGCACAGGGTGGAAATCGAACCCACGACCCTCGGCTTCGCAGGCAAAATTACTACCCACTAAGCCACGACTCCAGTCAAGTAACTATATAAGTATTACTAGATGCCCGCCCCGGCTACGCCCGTGGTACATTAAATAGCACTCATCAGGATCCCGTACATATACAACGGTGAAAGAATGACTGAAATCGGTTCAGTCATTCCTGAGAATATCGCTTTCAAACAAAACACCTCTCAAACTACCTACTACGCCACCTGTCGGAAATTGGTCGTACCAACTCAGATTTAGAAACAAATTTGATTAGCAAAGTGAGGTTAATCTGTTATATTCAATGACGCAATCTTAGACACATGCTGTCATGTGTCATGTCAAAACACGAAACGTATGAAACATCTCAAATATTTTTTCCCGATTTTGTTACATTCTTGATTCATGCTCCGCTTCTTTTAATAGTAGCGTTATGTTCTATAGCTTATAGCCTTCCTCGATAAATGGACTATTCAATAGAAAAATAATCTTTCAATTCGGACCAGTACTTCACGAGATCCTACCGTTCAAACAAACAAACAAACTCTTTAGCTTTATAATATTCATACAAATAGCAGCTATCTGGCCGCCATTGTAACAAGCTTTTCTTAGTTTGGGGTCATATGGTGTTGTGTGTGAATTGTCCACTAATACCAATACCTACCTATTTGTTAAAATGTTCAATTGAATGTTTTTTTTCGTTTTAGTAAAAAAATGGTTTTTAGGGAATTTGATATTGACAATGGAAATTGTATGCAAATAGCTTCAACCCAAACAATTAACATCCAACGACTTTGTTATGAGCTGGGTTCACATTGTCATATTGTTATTTCGAAAATATTCGTGCAGGTTAAGGACTTATATTGCGACTTTGTATACAAATTTAATGCCGTTTAAATTTGATTATAACAAACACTGTTATCACGGGTAACCGGTTTCTCGTGTATTATGTGCTAGCTAGCGGTGCCTCGCGGTTTTATCTGCGTGTTTTCCTGCGATGAAAAGCATATGAGTTATTAGAATTTCAAGCCGATCCATTCTGATGTCCCGACGTGTTTGAGTAACAAACATCAAAAATTTTACATTTATAATGTTTGTAGGATTATACTGAACGTTTAGGTTCTGGAATACGTCTCCTGAGTAGGATTTTCCCGATGGACACAATCTCGTGGAGTCATCAAGTCGACAGTTAATCGGCTTCTCCAAAAACTCGCACTCCATCGTAGACCGCATCATCGCTTACCATCTCGACTCTAGGCGACTCTATCACTACAAAATTTGTGTCGACATTAAAATCACAATAATTGTTGTGATCTGTAGCGTTACTTATTTGAAATATTGGCGTGGGAATTAAACGCGAAGGCCGAATTATGAGCGTGGCGTGACGATCATTTTAACTGCGCCATTTGGAGAAAAATATTGATAACATCATGGTACCTACTCGCATTCACATACACACACACACACACATTGACATTCACAGTCTTACCAATCACAAATGTAACGTTTAGTGGCTAGATGAATAGATAAAAAATGTTTAATCACATTCGTCATCTCGCCTGATTTAAAACATCGATGTAGTCCATGTTGGAGCGTGATTACCTAGTAGAAATCTATTCACTCTCGACTTGTAGATACTAAGATTGTAACCAGCGAGGTAGATACTAAGATTGTAACCAGCGAGAAATAACCTATCAGGCAACGCATTCCACAGCCTAGACGTTCGTATCACAAAAGTAGAGACAAACCTCTTCGTTCGTGTTTTTGGAATGTCAACTATGAAACGATGTCACTTTTCGAATTACGAACAGTCCTATAGGAGAAAGGGTAATGAGGAATTAGATCATGCAGATCAGTTGTACGCTCTCCGAAATGTATCCGATAAAAACTGATAAGCTAGCAGTTTTGCGGCGATGTTTTAGAAAAGGTGCAGGTGGGATTTGAATCTACTACTCCCACTATTGTGGAATTGGACATTCCAACAGCTATGGCAGTACGGCTAGCAATAAACACAGTGGTAAATGCTATAAATAGCTGACCATTGTATACCCAAACAATCATTAGTTCAACAAATCAAACACGATCAATAAACTCGATAATAACCGCAACATAAAACGTAAAGTGTTTGTGTATATAACATATCCAGGTTATACAGAAAGAGTGTAAGCTGGTATGGATGCGATGTAATTAAAAAAACCCGAAGTGGTAGCGTATTGGCTAGAAGATCGTTCAAATTTGTCATCACGATTAGTTTTAACGGTGGAGAAAATTGTTATAAAGATACCGACATTTGTCATCCGCCAATACGGTCTTGGAGAACGTATAATGGGCCTTAACTCTTCTTGTGAGAGAAATCCCGTAACCTCAGGATTGTGACCATAAAATAGGCTATTGAAGCTTATGCCAAGTTACATTGCTCTAAAGTGTCTAAAGTTTATCTAAATCAATTCAGCGGTTTTATGTGAAAGAGTAACCAACGTATACTTTCTTCTCCTAATCCAAGAATTATGTATGTATGTGTAAAAAAATATTGTAATGATAAAGGTCACGGACCCGGAGTCTGTGGAGTGGCTAAAATTACTAAAAAAAAGTTATATCTTTACAAAATAGTCGGTTAAATAAAATTGGCAAGAATGGATGGGCACTGCCAATAGAAGTGAAAACTTATTACTTAGAATTTTAGAGGTATTATTAAACTGTACTTTTGTTGCACATTACGGCACCCTTATGGCTACAGATACACCCTGCTATGGCTATATAGTATGGATTTTATGTCATGCCTGTTATGATATAATTATGTATGTGGATTACATTGGCAACATAAATTAGCAAACGGCTGTCTGCTAATTTGTGTTGACAATGTAATCTGCATTTTAACGTGCATGACATAAAGCCCCATATTTCAATGTATTTTATTTGTCGGGTGGTAGCCGAGTCGTATAAGTCGGCGTAGACCTTTTTTTAACTTATATAGGTTTACGCTTGACCGCCATCTCGCCTGATTTCTGATGTTAAACGACGATGCGGTCTAAGATGGAGCGTGTTTACCTAGAAAATAAACTATTTTTTTTACAAAAAATTAAACCGACTTCAACACCAGAAATAGGCACTCAAAAGCGAAAAATAATTTAATATAGGTAATTATTATAACCTCTACTCACTCATCTATATGAAGTCGGTGCCAGCCAAATCTAACAGGTAGTAGATAGATACTACTTACCTATGCCTACTTACTTACTACCTCGTACATAGTACATCTACTAACTTTTTAACTAGCCTGGCACCGACTTCATATAGATGAGTGAGTAGAGGTTATAATAATTACCTATATTAAATAATTTTTCGCTTTTGAGTGCCTATTTGTGGTGTTGAAGTCGGTTTAATTTTTTGTAAAAAATAGCTTATTTTACCCTTTTTTAGTGCTAAACAAGTTTTCACTAATGCATTTACACGATTTCGTGTTGAGATCTCAATACATGAATTAAACCCAAACACTGGGTAGTTCCTGTAAACCGTTAAGAAATTACCTTGACTGTCCTTTATCTTCATCATCAGACCACTAATGACAGTCACAACCCATCTATGTAAAAAGTTCTCATCAATACAAATTCATCGAGCCCAAACACAAGGTAACTACTATGTACCGTCGAGGAGTACCCTCGACCGTCTTCCCGTTCCCTCATCAGATCGACTCCAGACCATCTTTAAACTATACTGCTTTAAAATGCTCAAGCAAAAACTTAACTAACGCACATCATCTTTACAATTTTCGAAAGTTATCCTCGATTTCTCTAGGATACCATCATCAGATCCTGGTTTCCTTATCATGGTACCACCCTTGGAATATCTCCTTTACAACAAAAAAAGAATCATCAAAATCGGTTCATAAACGACGAAGTTATCCACGAACACACATAAAAAAAAAAAAATAAGAACATACATACGGTCGAATTGAGAAACCTCCTTTTTTGAAGTCGGTTAAAAACCAATTCACTCTCGATTTGAAGACACTAAGATTGTAATCGGGGAAAACCCCTCCGGCAACGTATTACAGCCTAGATGTTCTTACCTTTACGCATACGTCCCGCTCTGACGCGAGGCTACGCTGCTACGCCCACTGATACCAACCAAAACGTATACAACACATGACTAAAAGATGTCGAATACATCGCGTCCCTTTCAATTCAAAAACCGTTTCTGCGCGACCCAATCTAATCGTCTGTACCAGTTGTAACAGCTAGTTACTAATCATTAATCGTCTGCTAAACCATTACCATCAATTACGTAACCTTACGCAATAGCTATCATTACAGACTAACGGCTTATTAACAAGCGGCGTGACTTTTGCAACCGACGGACTAAAAATTAACTTTGGACCGAACGCGCGGAGCCGGAGCGAGAGGAAATCGAAAGTGTACCTAAAACATTAATCAAATACGGTAATGGACTGTGAAATGGGTCTAGTTTTGACTGCTGTAGAATAAAACTCTGTCAAAAAGCAACGCTTGTCTCCCAAAGTCTTGTACAGCGCCGTGAAAAAAATTGATTAGCTAAGCTAGATTAAGTTTAAGCTATCACGGTCGGTCATAACACTCTAGCATTATAAGTTATTACAAGATATTCCACCGTTTACCGTAGTTATTTCGAGGAGCGAGTCCCCGATATTGCGATGCAGTTTCATGCACCCTGTTGACGAGCAAACTGAACACGGTAAACTCGTAATTAATAATACTCGTACTAGTGTATTTTCGTAGTTTATCGGTGTTCGGATATTTCGTAGAGTACCTATGTAGCTAATTTGCTTAACCTAACACCATTTTGCGCTTTTTTTTCTATCGGACAGGTTATAACTCGTAAAAGCAACATAGTTTCATGGTTGACTAACGTTTCAAAGAGTAGAATGAAGAGACTACTACTATAGTAATGAAAACATTTAAACTGTAGTATACCTAAGTCACCACTGCCGTATTATAAAAAGAAAATGATTGATTAGACTGTATTACTGCATACCATTATAAAAGACTAGCAGCGACTCGCGGTTTCACTCGAGTTTCCTAATCCCGTTATTTTCTCGAGATAAAATATAGCCTATATAGTAGTTTCAAACTTTGAAAATGTATACAATTTGTATGCTCTTTCTTTTGTTTTTATTTTTTATTAATTGACGTGTAAATTGTACATTTATGAATAAAGTACTTTGACTTTGACTATACTATTCCAGACCATTATCTATCTTATGTACCAAATTTCATCCAAATCCCTTCAGTAGCTTTTGCGTGAAAGAGCAATAGACTTACATCCAAACATGCGTGCATTCTACAAACTTTCGCGGTTATAATATTAGTGGGGTAACTTAAGATAGTGTACTCCATCGATATAAACCAATGGATGTGCCCTGAGTAACTCGGAATTGGTAATAAACTTCGTCTCTATGTGTGGCGTAAGTAGTTTACACATAACCAATCTACTTGAACCCTAGAATCGCTATAGGCGCGATATGCTGTGGGGTTACTTATTTTGGTTGTTGATAACTAATAGTGATAAGTACAAACGTCCGGCGTTCACCGCTTCCTGCAACCGACTGAACGGAATGGGTGAGCTCACTCTTCCCAACAATGACATGATTTCGTGCGTTCTGAAGTTTGGGAGGGCACATCTGTGTATTGAGATCTTTGGTGTACTCACTAACAAGAATAAAATTAAAAATTTTGACTAACCCTCGACTACCTTAGATTTGTTATCTGTACAACATTCTACTAGTCAAGCCCTTTCATTTGATACCCATATTGAGGTAGTAGTGAAAAAAATATATAATTCGCCATTTTGTGGTGGCGGCCATCTTGGATTTGAAATTTGTTATAGCGTATAGTACTCTACTAGTTAAGCCCTTTCATTTGATACCCATATTGAGGTAGGTTGAAGAAATATTTTATCCGCCATTTTGTGGAGGCGGCCATTTTGAATCGATATTAACCAAACATAGCTAAGAACACCCGCACGGTAATTAACTTTCAAATAAAAAAACCGCATTGAAATCGGCCCATCCGTTTGAGCTCTACGGTGCCACAGACAGACACACACACAGACAGACAGACATCGACATCAAACTTATAACACCCCTTTTTTGGTCGGGGGTTAAAAATAAGTTGAGTGACTTTTTCGCACGACATATTTATGCAGTTTATACCTTCTTATCGCTACAATATTTTGGTGTAAGATTGCGGAAAATATGTATGTCAAGTTTATTTTTACTTTATCTAGAGGTAGGTTCAATACTACGTCGTATAATCGCAACAAAGTTGTTTTCGAATTGAGCTATTCGATACTTTACTGTTGATTGTACTTGATATGTATTTTTTTCAAGGTTGTCTCGCCATAGGTCCTCGAAGGACGACTTGAAACATCGATTTATTCGATTAAAACCAGTAGTGACCAACACCTGAACTTGGAAAATTAATCAAAGGTTTTGATGTGTTTTGAAACTACGACGTCACGCTTATAAGTCGGACGTTCTGGTAGCTATTTAGCCACCAAGCTTCCCACTGTTTAATAATGACCTAATGTGACCCTATCTAATGGATTTCGCATTTCGTTTGCGTCAATATTTGATGCAATATTCTCAGATATAGTTTTATACTTTCGCGATTTGAATTCACATAGTCGATTAAAACCAGTAGTGACCAACACCTGAACTTGGAAAATTAATCAAAGGTGTGATGTGATTTGAAAATAAGACGTCACGCTTATAAGTCGGACGTTCTGGTAGCTATTTAGCCACCAAGCTTCCCACTGTTTAATAGTGGACCTAATGTGACCCTATCTAATGGATTTCGCATTTCGTTTGCGTCAATATTTGGTCCAATATTCTCAGATACATATAGTTTTATACCTTCGCAATTTGAATTCACATAGGTGAATTAGAAACATTGAGGGCTGATCGCGATCTAAATTATCTTTTAATTACTTTGACGCTTCGGCATTACGTGTGTCAGTGATGTTACAACAATTGTGGCAACGAGTAGTTAGTCTTCTCGTGACATTTTCAATAAGTATAATATTCTCGGTTGGTTTTGGAGTAAATAGTGGATACCAATATTTACATAGAGGTATGATCGTATACTCTCTGCTGGCTGTGATGTTTTCGTGTGTCGAGATGCGGAGGATGGCGCCCTAAAAGGGTTCACTTTATAAGATTACAATATTCGGGTCCGAAGGTCAAAGGCTGTCCCAAGTGTAGATGAAGACAGGACAAGCCTACTTTGGAAGATACAATCTCTCGCCGGCGTGAATTTATTCTGTAATTCTATCGGGTTGTGTTGAGAATATCTAAAAATCCTGGTCTATTTTATTTATTTAGATTTTTTTATATTATAGAGTGACCACAGTGTCACGTAGTAAAGTTTGACTCTATATAAAGCTCAAAACTTTGTTTCTTTAGTTCAGTCGGTTCGGTATCAAAGCTTAATCTATGATAATGTTATAAAGCTGAAGAGTTTATTTGTTTGAACGCGCTAAACTCAAGAACTACTGGATTGATTTCAATAATTATTTCACTGTTAGATATGTATATGATCCCTAAGTACTATAGGCTGTATTTTATATGGACCACGGGTGAAGCCGGGGCATAACGCTAGTGGTTGATAAATGTCAAATGCAGTACGAGTGTTTTTTTCTTAAACGTAGACAAGGACTCCTAAATTGTGTTTTAAGACAATTAAATAACGAGCTCAAATAGCATTGGATAAAAACTGGTTATAAAATGAAAGCTTTTCGGGGAAACGCATACGTTCCTAAAGGGAAGGCATAGATTCTACCTCGTTCTAGTGTGTTTCAAAGTATTCTTCCTGACTCCACGAAGAGACCACCTAAAACCATCAGCTGGATATGTTTTATGATTAAATATCACTTAGCTCTGTGAAAATATTAAAACATGTTGTATTCAGCAATTTCTGAAATTCGGGACTGTTATTTTTTGTTCGCAAATTCGACCTTAACATTGCGATATTACGGCTAATAACGTGAAACGAAAATACCTATGATTCCACGGCTGCAGCGGTCGCGCCGTAACAAACAGGTGTATTTTACAAGGTGTTCTCGAAATATTTACGTCTCCTGTCATAATCATAACTCATAACACAGGCCGTTGGCAGGCGCGATCCGACCTTGTTAGATAATTTGTTATTGGATTATTTGTGAGAAAATGACAATGTAGTAGATGTTGGATTGTGACTCGATGTATTATGCGAGAGATGGTAATGAAAACAATCATAAGCCTGTTTATTCATGACCAAATCAAATCACTGGTTGTTAAAAAAAATCCCCAACGCGACTGACTCAAATTTTACGACACACATGTGTTTGTAAGTAAATCAAATACCCATGATGCGTCTCAGATTCTTATCGCAGCTAACAAACTAGCTGATACCTTTGAAAAGGCTAAACCGATTTTGATAAAACGTTGCTAAAAATACTCCTGACTAATTAAAATTCCCCTTTCAAATAGAGAATCATAATCAGTGTAATGCAAAATTTGATAAAAACAATCCTTGATACGGATTATATATCATTCTAAAATTTCAGCTCGATCGGTGCAGAACTTTTTGAGTTCTTGAAGCGTACACAAACCAACATAAATTAACATTTTTATGTGTAGAGATAAAAGATTATTAATTATTAAGTAAGGTATTTAAAGATCATTTTCACCTATAGCCATCGATATAATTAAAGAAACGAAGATGAGGTATGCTATAATCTAAAGACAACATAACGTGGAGAAATATTCGTTTGAAAAATTTGAAAATTGAATTGTCAGCGAACGTACACAACTCCTTGTTGCGACTGAGACTAAATCAGGAGACGTCACCTGATTTTGCTTCGCCATAGTAGAAGCGTGTTTGCCGCTTCTGCCGTTTTTAAGGGTTCGATGCCTATATATATATAGCACCTTAGGAACGTTGTTAAGATATTTTAGAGGTGTGTCCGTATTGATATCATATCGCAATGTCGTTTGTTATCTCTATCCCTACGCTATCGATTGTTCCCAGTCCTACCTACCTCAATAGTATCAGGCTTTGAGCAATCAATCGCTACGTGAAAAACTGGGTTATACTGATAGAGTGCAAGGGCTCGAAAAATGCCGCTATAATATCGAAACTGTTACTCAACTGTTTCTCTAAATTGGACCTATAAAATTTAATCATATTGGCAATTGAGATTTGATATTTTTTTGCATTGATGAGCTTATGGACAGCCGTCTAGCTGATGTTAAGCGATGACACGGTCTAAAATGAGGCGCTCTTACCTAAACAGCTATTACGAGTATATGTAAGCAATGCGCCTCCCTATAACAGCCAGTGTCACGAAACTATTGAAGCATGGTGACTTAAATCATTACCTAGAACTGCACTGCACCAAAAGTATCAGATGATGTATCTCTATGCCCTGTAATTTCTCTGGAAACGGTCCCCTTCAAATCGAAACATAGTTATATGTTTACACAATACTACTTGGCGGTAGAATAACTGGCAAAAGGTCTCAGGCGAAATCTGCAAAGACTCTACTACAAAACTACCCATCTTGTACTTATATCAGGTGAGGTGGTCAGACACAAACCTATGGTAAAAGAACTCTGCTGTTTGGGCTGTACTGTCCTGATTTCTATATAATTACCTGTAGACAAATGTCGCGTCTGCACGTACCAGACCATGACCAGTCGTTGCGCGAAGCCAGTAAGCGAACGTCGCAATCGGTCATTCAACCTACTACAAAGTATCGACTGAAACACCATTACCATTGTCTCTCGAACTATTCACAACTAACAAGAACAAAATTAAAAATTTTGACTAACCCCCGACTACCTCAGATTTGTTATCTGTACAACATTTTACTAACCTTTAATTTGATACCCAAATTGAGGTTTTTGGGTTTTTTAAGACAAAATTTCTTGTTAAGGTCGAAATTTCGTTCAGCGAAATAATAGCGATACACAATTCATTCACGTTATTTGTGTCTGGTTTTGTGAGTTTGGCTATAAAAACGCCCACGTATAATTGAAATATAATCCACACAATAGTTCCAACCGAGATCAAATAAAGCCGATAGTAATCCAGCGTTAGATAAACGATCGACAGCCCCGGGCCTGCCCGGTCTAGTCCTACACGAGGGAAAGTGATAAATTCAATGTACGAACAACTGACCGCTTTTTGTCCCATTAGCTAACCGACCGCGCCCTTGTCCTTCCACACAACATCATGCCTTCATCTCTTATCATAAGACTTATTTTCCGATGACGATTGTAATTCATAATCGCATCGTAATGAACTGGTTTGGAAAAGTGGTTACGTTCAATTCGACCTTGAGTTTCAGGAAATGCTTGGTGATTTTATTTCGCTCTAATTTTAGGCAGCTTAGCCTTAATTGGAAAACAAATTATGTACCCAAATAACACTTCAAACGGATTAAATAATACCATTAAATAAGTGTTACAGAATAATATTGAATAACTAAATAAAACGTAATGGTAATGGGTTTCCTACATCACTATAGCGCAATTTAAAGGAAATGTTATGAGTTTAATATGTAGTCTATCCATACTAATATTATAAAGAGGAATCATGTCTATTTTCATTTAGTCATTCATTTGTAACGAACAAGCTAAAAAACGCTTTTTTTTTAATAAGAAGTGATGACACGAGCTGGACATGTGCCTGATGGTAAGCAACATGCCTGCCACATAACAGCACACACGAGCGACACAGCTATTGGAACAGCTATTGGAACATGAAGAGTCCAAATCATTACCCTAGCACTACTGCGCTCATCACTCAGCCCCTGTAATTTCTTTGAAACATTACCCTTCAAACCGGAACACAGTAATGTTTTCACATTACTGTTTGGCGGTAGAATAACTGGCAAAATAACTACCAAGCTGACTCTGAGGTGGTACTTCATTAATAGAAAACTGCAGGCAGACTCTGCTTTAGAGTCCTACTAGTCAGATTTAAAAACGCAATTCTTGCATTAATAGAAAGTGACTTTGCATTATCCTGAAATCTGTAATATAAAAGCATTTAGTATCTAATATAAGATTCTCGAATGACCTACTACAAGAACAAAATTAAAAATCGTGATGTATCCCCGTTTGTCTCGGATTTGTAAATCATTCTACTAAGCAAGCCCTTCCATTTGATACCCATATTGAGAGAGTAGTGAAAAAATAAATGTAATTCGCCACTTCGTGTTGGCGGCCATCATGGATTTAAAATTTGTCATAGTGCTTAGTATTCTACGTCGAAGGTCGTGAAATATTCAATATTTTACTAATAAATTTTGTGCGCCATTTTGTGGAGGCCACTTGAATTGATATTAACCAAACATAGCTGAGAACCACCGCAAGGAATCTAGCTTTCAAAAATAAAAAACCGCATTGAAATCGGTCGATCCGTTTGAGCTGTACGGTGCCACAGAAACACACACACCTTCAATTGGCCGGGACTTAAAAATACAAGTTAGTATACTTGTATTTTTAAGCCCCGGCCAGTCTTGGAATATTTACTTACAAATTGCGTGATTTGGCAGTCGCCCCCAAACTGTCCAGTGGGTAACGTACCGTTGCTGGTCGAGTGCAGTAATCGTAAACAAAGTCCCGCAGTACAGTCAGCGGTAGGCAAAGAACGTTTAATAACTCTAAATTTCCAGGTTTATCGCTAACTGCTCGGTAAATGTTGGCACTTCTCTCCGCGACTATAACAATCATGGGCAAGCAACGCATTTCAACTAGGGATGCGCTCCGATGCGTTATACGGCAAACATTTTCTTTCGAGTTTTGTTTTATGTTAATTTGAAAAGTTGGTTTTTATTCCTAGGTAGAAATAAGGTTTATTGAAAAAAAAACAAGCTCTTATTAAGTACTTGTACTGATTTACTGTTATAGTGGCCGGCAAACAAGTTGACCCAAAAGTGGGGAAGGGGTAAGTTCGCGCATGGGTTCTTCCACAAAAGAGACCTTAAAAATGTTTCTACGCAGCCATGCGCAGCTAACTTCATTGGGTCAACTTGTTTGCCGGCAACTATAGTACAACGTAATAAAAGCGAATAGTCTTCCAGTGATCGCGTGACAGTAAAATATGTATTACGATGACAGTGCTTATTGCTATTAGTGCTGATCTGATGATGCAGCTGGAAGGTGGCCATAGGAACTTCGCAATGAAATGAAACAACCTCGCTGAGTTTTAGTTCATTTGAATCGTTTTGACGAGTACGAATAGTTTGGTTCTAGACGGTAACCAGGGTCTGATGATGGAGCTGGAAGCTGGCAAGCTATTTTGGCTTTATATGGCTGCTTCTGAACCTCCAGGCCACGTGGTTCGACTGCGTAGTTCGATCAATCGGACCACGTGAACTTTTTTTTCCAGTTGTTTCGATTTTAGAATCGCACCACGTGAACTACTAATTCTTGGGACCTCGTGGTTCGACTCCATTGTCGAACCACTATGACAAGTTCATCTGGTTCGAGTCATCGAAGTATACTCACAGGCACAATTAACTCGGACTAAGAAAACGTGGGATTAAGTATGTGCCTGTTTGTGGTTTTGAAGACGGTTTAATTTTTTGTACAAAAAGAGTTTATTAATGTTAGTTACTGTATATAAAGTTATAATGTCCTTGGAAACGTTACGAAGTAAAGTAAAAATGTAACATGGTTAAATGAAGATTAAAATGCTTATTATGTTGTTGTATTCATCTAAGTTTAGCAATTTTACAAGGGTTGACTAAGTTCGATTAACCAAACCTATTGAAAAAAGTCCACATAGTCAGATAAATCGAACTATCAGGAGTCTTAAAAACACATGGTTCTATTGATCGAACCAACTGGAAAAAAAGTTCACGTGGTTCAATTGATCGAACTATCAGGAATCTCAAAAGCACATGGTTCGACTGATCGAACCAAGAGGAAAAAAAGTTCACGTGGTCCGATTGATCGAACTACGCAGTCGAACCACGTGGCCTGGAGGCTTCTGAAAGCTGGAATAAACATTTTAGTCATATGACCATAATAGTAATAGACTCAACCTATCATTAACTTTTAGTTAATGGCCATATTCCAGTTCCATCATCAGACCCTGGTTGCCATCTAGAACCAAACTACTCGTCAAAACGATTCAAATGACCCAAAACTCAACGAAGCTTCATCATCAGATCAGCACCAATAGCAATAGCAATCGGACAGGTAAAACTAAATAAAAGCTTGTAAAAAGTGGCGGGGACTCAACATTTCCGGAGAACTCCGTCCATATGGCCGTGATCACCCCACCCCTACTGCACCGGTTATTGGCAATGAATATTTGCCGTAGGCTCGGTTACTCGGTTATGTTATTCCAAATGAATTTCTTGTTTACGAGTGTCGCGGGGAAAGCTATCGGTCTGTTCCTGCTGAATTAAGCGAGGTATTGCCGCGCAATGAACCATGCTGAATAATACGGGAATAACAACAGTCTGTCTTACCGTTTTGATTGTTATGCTGTTATGGAGCTTATATGACGGGTTCTGTTCTCCTACTAGTATTATTTTGAAGTGGTAAACTCTTCAGAGTATGCCTGGGGGAATACCACATATCTGTCACTTATTCTACCACCAAGCAGTAACGTGCAAACATCACAGTGTTCCGCTTTAAAAAACAATGTAACCAGAGAAATCTACAACTCTTCATGTACCAATAGCTGCGTCACAGCCGCGTCCGGTGACCTTTTTTGACCGCTGTTCGTTTGTCACTCAAAACTACTCTGCCAAACGAGCAGCGGTCACGCGTGTGCACTCTCTTTGGTAAAGGTCGCGGGTTGCGGCTGAAACTTACGTCGGAGTTAAATTTCAGCCGCATTTTCAATCAGCTGCAGTCGCAGTGGATTGACACATACATGTGAGTTACCCGTGAATTAATTTAAAATAAGTTAAACTAGTTTTTGACAATTATGATTTTTTATGCTCTTGGCTCAACGAAGTTTCGATTTTATACTACAGCCTCTTTATTTCGGAGATGGGTATTCTTGTCAACTTAATTCTAATTAATGTACTCGGCTCTAGTTTATACTTGGCGAACTTTCGCTGCTGAATAGGTGATATCGATTTTCTTCGTCATAACATTTTAATTAATTACCTACGCTTTCTTCTGAAAATTACGAGCCGCAGAAAGTTTGTGGAGCATTAAACTAGTTGTGATCGTATTACTTAGTATATGTCGAGTGTTTGCGAGGTTTTATTACGTTACACAAATTAGCGTCGATTAGTCAATGTGTAAAGGCTTTAGCAGACTGATATTTCTTTATGGATTACAAAGCTCCATGTTCAGTGCATGAAAATGACAGCTGAAAGTATCTGGCTGATAAATTTGATAGGTTTCTTTTTAACTCAAATATAAATCTTTTTAACCGACTTCCAAAACGGAGGAGGTTATCAATTCGACCCTATGTTTTTTTATGTTTGTTACCTGTTTTCTCGAGAACCCCCTTACCAATTATAAAATTTATTTTGTGTTCGGATGGGTATGCTTCCCGAATGGTCCCATATAAATCTTATTAAAATCGGTCGGGTGGTTTTTGAAATATGAACCATAAACTAAAATTTGCGTACAATTTTTAGGATGACGTAGTTGTAGATTTCACAAAAGTTATGAAACTCGATCCTGTCAATACGTAATTGAGTAAAGGATTAATAAGAACTTATTTTGCACTAAAAAGGGTAAAATAAAGTATTTTCGTACTAAAAAATTAAACCGACAGACTTCAAAACCACAAATGCCCATTTGTGGTTTTGAAGTCTCGTGACCACGGCAGTTGTAACGTTGCCAAAACGACAGGGTGTTTAATTAATAATATAGATCGTGATCAAGACTTGCGTCAATTAAAATATGTGTTCAAATCGCGAATGCTTAAAAACTATAAGCGAAAAATAATCTAAAATCATTATTATAAACGCTACTCACTCAGGTCAAATAGTTAGTAGATTGATACGAGTACTATGTAGGCACATGGTAAGTAGGCACGGGTAAGTAGTATCTATCCACTACCTGTTAGATTTGTCTGGCACCGACTTCAAATAGATGACTGACCTTTTTGTGGTTTTGAAGTCGGTTAAATTTTTTGTACGAAAATAGTTTATCTCTTATATAGTTTTTAAACATTCCCGATTTGAACACATATAGTAATTGACGCAAGTCTTGATCACGATCTATATTATTAATTATCCATCCTGTCGTTTTGGCAGTGTTACAACCGCCGTGGTCACGAGAAGATTCTTAATTTTCTTTCCACTGAATTGCCATTTGCATAATTATGCAGCACTTTAAGTTTCCATTGCGACTCGGGGTCTTCTTCCATGAGGAGACAATCAAAGGCAAAACTTACAACGCTGGCCAAGTATGCGTTGGCGGATGACAAATGTGCTCGAAAGATGTATCTTTTTCTGAGAACACACCGTTTCCCTTTACTGTTAAGTTAAACCCAATGGTGATCACGAAGTTAAACATCTACACTTAGGAAAATATTTAAGTAGTGCTAACGGTTTTTTAACCTACGACCTTACGTATGTGAAACCGGATCGCAATCACAATAGCCGTTTAGTAGCCCAAAATGTGGCCGTATCTTTGCTTGGCGTTTTAGATGTTTGTTACGAATTACGATCCGTATGAGTGCCAATCGGAAAAATTAACAGTCGCAATAAACGTGCGATAGTAGGATTTTAGTAAAATACATAAAGCTCTGAAAAAAAAAACCAGATATTTTTTCACTGCTTTGGCGCGCTTAATCATAAAAAAAAAACACTGAAACAGACTTGTGAACTTTAGAATTAATTTAAAACATAAGTCAAACCCAACCAAAGTTACTGGCAGCACCTAAGACTTGATAAAAAGGTGTAATAAATCTTGTTAAGTGTAAAAGACACCTATTTTATTTTACCATAATTTAATTATAACCGAATAATTCTTTGTGCAAAAAGATAACTGACAAACAGACATTTTTACACAATGTACGGGTAGTATTCCCGACTATCGATAGCGTAGATGACTGTTCCATTTTCACTCTGACGTCGAAAAGACCCGTTGTGCTTATATCTCACAGAACAATTCACTTGTCTTTACCTGACTTTATCAAGGCACATAATTCTTTATCAATCGCCTTTCTTTCTTTATCTAAAGCCTACTCCACATGGCAGTGTGAGCACTCCCTAAGCGTGTCTACAGACAGACAGCCTGTCTGCCACTTGTTCGCGTTTCTCGGCGCGAACACGATTCCGAGAGTGAAAACTGCATTCGTGCGATAAATCTCAGCGCCCGCCTGCTTAGCAGTAATTGTACACTAGTAATGATCTTTATTACAACGACCAATTTTTGGGTAGTTATTTGAGGTAAGGTGAGAATTTGTCAATAATATTTAATAAATTAAATCAATAACCTAGTTCCCATAATTCGCGCTGTGCTTAGTTTGGGTCTAGTGTATGTACCAATATTTATTTGTTAACAAGTAGCATCCGCGTTTCCCGATCCTGTTTTTTCCTATGATACTTTTATCCTCATGTGTTATTTCAAACTATTACTATTACCTGTGTTAATTAATTAAGTAAATTTCGTCCAGATTCCTTCCTTAGTTTTTTCTTGAAAGGGTAACTAACGGACATTTAAACAATATACACTTTCGCATTTATAACATTAGTAAGATTTGCAAAAAAAGCCTTTATCTTTATTTAATTCACAAAACCTGTTTCTGTCGACTTAAGGCAATCAATTTCTCTCAAACCATAGAATTATAATATTGTTTCCATATCTCTGGTTCCTTCTAATGCTAAACTGATATTCTACAGTTATTCTGTTTTCTCACGGCGCGTTCCCGTTTGGTTACAATGTCTCATAATCTGTCCTAATCTCGACTGCGCCCATTGCTCTGCGAAAACGACAAGATTCTAATATATTTACCGCTGATTCCAGCTTTACATAAAATATTCTGTCACTTCTCGAAGGCCCATAAACCTGAAATCGCATGAAAGTTATTTTAAGGTAAACATAAAGTTTTCAGATATTTTACTATCCAATTCAAGTTAAATAGTACTTGCTTTTTATAGAATAGAGTTACGAGACGAGAAAGACGTGTGCCTGATGGTAAGAATCACTTCTCTCCATAAAAGCACAGTGTCACGCAACTCTTAGAACATAAAAAAGTCCAAATCATTACCTAACACTACACATTACACAGCGCTCGTCACCTCTGCGATGTAGGATAATTTATATCTATATCCGGAAAATGGTATCGAAACATTCCACTTCAAACCGGAAAATGTTTGCACATTTCTCCTTTGCAGAAGAAAAACTGCCAAAGGTAATGTAGGTACTTCCCCAGGCGGAATCTGCAAAGAGTACCTACTGCAAAATTATTTTAAATTTTGTTTCAGTCATATTTTATTTATTTTGATTCGCAACAATTTAAGTATATCTTGTGCATTAACAGGCCCGTCTAAGAAATATTGATTCATTCACGACGGAATTTTATTTACAACAATTCAGTAAAAATTATGATCAGAGCTTCAAACTGTTCACTAACGTCTACATGATGGGAAACAGCCTCTCGGGCATCGCATTCCGTCATTAACTATCAATTTGTCTCAGCTTTCCCGTGCCGTACCTATGCGTGGCTAAATTAATGATTTATAAGTAATGCAGATGAATGATACGCCGTCCCTAGCTGGCTATGAGGTATGTAAGGCCCACGTCTCGGAGAAATGGTGCTTTCTCCATTTGTCGCCTACGCAGCTCGTGACAAACGCACCTTAATGTAGCAGCCTTCGTTGTCTAGTTAACATCCAACCTTGGCTGCGGGCGATGCAGACGCGGCCGCTCGCTCACCAGCTGCGCGGGCACCGAACCGAGATGGGGAAGATGCAAAAATCGCACTAAAATTATGATTAATCTGAAAATTTCGCTGTTTTGGGTGTTCGTTGCTCAATCACGTTGTAACAATTGAACGGCTCAGGTTGATATATATTAATTAAGAACCTATAGTGTCCCAATGTTGAGCAAATGCCTCCCTACCCTCATTTTTACTCAAAGCTCAGTTTTTAAGGTGTGTTTGTTTAGGTAGTTCTGATGTTGAAATTTGAAATAAAAAAATATTACGGTATGCTATAACACATAGACACTTTTCATGAAAATAATGCAGAGTTCCTTATGAAATATTAGTTTTTGTACGCCCACGAAATCGGATATATTTAGATACATATTTATATATGTATGTATATATCGGAAATATGTATGGCTGAAATCGCAATTTCGAGTAAATTTCGGCAATTGATTGTATGTTTACAAATAAGAGCTCGCAATGCTGTAGGAAGTGATGCGTAGGTCGGTGATCGGGAGGTTTTCTGGTAACTAGAACTTGTTAAATATACATAATCTCACTTTTGTCTAACTTTTGATGGATTATTGGTCGTTACACGTCGTCACACAAGACCATCTAGCCTCAAATTAAGAGAAGCTTATTTTATGGGGCCAGATAACTACTAAATAGCGTTTAGTAGACGAGGACCCCGATGCATGCGAAAGCGGTGCGACCAACACCATAAAGAGAGCGCTTGCACACTAAACCCATGGAAATGCTCTATTGTGACGGGTTACTTGTATCGAACGGTATTATTTAGCACGGATTGTGCTTTTACTCGCACTATGTTGTACTTACAGGCCGATAACCGATTGGATCATTTTGTAGACTAGTCACGAATTATGAATCCCATTTGCTTCAATGGTAAGGTCGCATAAGCAAAATTCAACTTATAAAATAATAGCAGATGTAGTGGTAGGACTCTTTGCGGAGTCCACCTGAGGAAGTACCACACCTTTGCCAGTTATTCTGCCGTCAAACATTATTGTGTTCCGGTTTGAAGGGCAGTGTTTCCAGCGAAATTACTAGGCTAAGAGATAAAACGCCTTATATCTCCGGGTGACGAGCGCAGTGCAGAAGTAGGTAATGATTTGGACTCTTCATATTTCGGACTAGTTTCATTTAAGACTTTTGACGCTGCCATAGCATGTGTTTTTTTTATTCTTATTGTTATTTAATTTGCGTATATTTATTTGGATGATATATATATTTTGATTTGGGAGAAGCTGTTAGTCACTGATACAGTACTATGTACTAGTTCGGACCTGATGGGTCATTAACTATGTGTTCATGTTATTATGACAACAAATATTCTTATAGTCCAATAGCTGTGTGTCACTGCTGTTATGGGCAGTCTTGCTGCTTACCGACGACAGGCTTGTTAACGAGACGAGGAGGACATGTGCCTGATGATAAGCAACACATAAAAGCACATTAACACACATCTATTGGAACATGAAGAGTCCAAATCCTTACCTACTAGCAGTATACTGCGCTCGTCACCCAGAGATCTAAGATATGATGTCTCTAAGCCCTGATCCTATAGTATCCTCTAACAAGATATAATCCGCATTATCGTCTGATTATCCAGTTTTACAGCTAGTTTAAATAAATCTCGGTGAAATGCGCCTTCCGAGAAATGCCTTTGGAAAGTGAGGTGTTCTTCGCCGGCGCGGTGGATAATTTATCGCCCTCTTTATTTTATTATCCCGCTACAGTTAGACAGGGTGTTAATCTGAGGGGCTTGATGGTTTACTGTCATATAAAACTGATTTATTGAGTTCTGAAAACTATAACGAGTCATTTCAATACCATAGTAAAAACTAACTAAAATAAATAGTAATACATATATTTTCGGACTTGACCGACATCTCGCCTGATGTTAAGTGACGATGCGATCTAGGATGCAGCGTGCTTATCTAGAAGAAACCGATTTGAAGACACAAAGATTGTACCCATCGGGAAAACATATTTCGGGGACATATTGGTGAGTGTTTTTGTTTCACAGTTAAAAACTGTCAACGTTTAAGTAGGTAGTGCTTAGACGTGGCTAAGCTTTTTTTGTTCTGATATATATGATCATCATGGTTATTCACAGCCTTATCTATCCCATTATTTGACAAAGTGGCAGACAACCGGCGCTATCCTATCAGGACATTCTATAAATATAATTTGAACACACCGACATCAAAACTTACGTTACATGGCACCGGTCCGCATGCGATGGCTATAAAAATATATAATATATAATAAGCTTCTCATCAAATTAAAGGAAATAGAAGATGATCGTCGATTTATTATTATTAGGACTTTGAGAAATCTGCTGCTGTCCATTATTATAGTATATGCAAGTTTTTAACTGACGACCTGAGAACCTTCGAGGATGAACTTGGTAATTGACTGTGAAACATAACACTTCGCTCCAAAACGATAATTGAATTGCAATGCCCGATTGGGTATATTGTGTTGCGACTTAATTTTGTACTAAATTATATCTAATTATACCTCTGTATTAATTCTATCTGTATACCTAATTAATTCTATCTGTATACCTAATTAATTCTATCTGTATACCTAATTAATTCTATCTGTATACCTAATTAATTCTATCTGTATACCTAATTAATTCTATCTGTATACCTAATTAATTCTATCTGTAACATAATAAAGCAATAAACGATTGAGTATTGAGTATTACTTTTGATTGGCCTCGTGGCTTAGTGGGTAGTAACTCTGCCTACGAAGCCGAGGTTCGTGGGTTCGATTCCCACCCAGTGCAAATATTTGTGTGATGAATTCAAATGTTTGCACTGTGTCTGGGTGTTTCTATTCATAATAAGTATGTATTTAAAACTATATAAGTATTATATCAGCTATCTGGCCGCCATATTACAAGCTTTGCTTAGTTTGGGGTCAGGGGTGTTGTGTGTGAATTGTCCACCAATATTTATTATTTATTTATTTATTTCTGGGGATAGGCCTATCTTACTTTGCTATTGTCAGTGCTCAGTCTTGTGCTGATCAAGTCCAAGTTCGACCCGAAACAGTTAAGATTGTCGATAGGCCTAATTTTGATGATATAAAAACACCCAGAAACAGAACAAACGTCCATATTCACCACATGTAGGTGGAAATGGAACCTATGATCTACCATTCAGTTGACAATTATAAAGATTTATAGCTCATTTATTGTTTTTTTTCTAGGTAAGTACGCATCAGCACATCGTCGGCGTCGCTTTATATCAGCCGATTACCTACACAAGAATAAAGAAAGGTAACAATTGAATTTTGAAATGTCTTCTGAGGTACCCACAACACCAGCCCAGAGTCTAGTAGAATGGGGTACACCAAACCAAGTAACCTTTTTATGCAAATATCGTGTTTAATGCCTTTTGAAAACCAAGAAAGTGACTAGGTACGACTTATACTACCAACGGGTACAGCAGTATTCAATACAAACTAGTGGTTGCTTTCAAGCGTTTACTGTTGTATTGACAGAACTACGATCAATAGAGATCTGACAATAAAAACTGAGATCTATACAGCTTTACTGGGTATTTATTACGGCACACCCGGGACTGACAGCTTTATTGATGCTTGACGGCTTGATATTGTAATTGGGCCTGTCAAGCGGAGGCTGGCCCGTTTTATGTTCGTGACACTTGCAATTATTCAATACAATTTCCTCCATCTCACCGGTACCTCTGTGCACCTGTGAGTGGTTTAGAAATGAGGAAAACATCCTATAATGGTAATCCTACGAAAATGTACTAGAATGGGGGCTACAAGAGTTTTTTTTAAACAACTGTGGTCGCTCACTGACCAAGACCATATTTTTGTATGTATTCGATATACTTTTATGTATAATTAGATTTTTAAAATTGCATTCTTCTTCTCGTTGATCTTTTGATCTTCCTCTCGCTGTAATATGTACGTTTATCGAATATTATTAATGTATTTATCTAAATGATTACCTAATCTGTATTGAACTGTTTTTTATTATACACTTATATTTAGATATTTATACTGTATTACACCACCTACAGTACAAGAATTCTATGATTTACGTATCCATTCATAGGTTGCCTGGAAGAAATCGCTTTAAGCGATAAGGTCGCCCTTTGCTCTGCATATAATTTATTGTCATTTATCTTTAGTTTTAAGTTTTATTATAAAAATTGTGGATGTAATAAAGAATTATATTATTATTATTATTCTCTATACTCCTCCGTCCGTGGAATTGATACATAGTTTGTAAAATGGATACACAGTTTTGGTTCACGGTTTAATATACTTAAAGATAACGAATACATAAAGTATACGTACAAGTTTTTGTAGAAATTGAACTCTTTGCAGAGTGTGTCTGGAGAAGTACTACCCACAAATTAGCCAATTACTCTACATTCAAGCAGTAATGTGAAAACATTACTGTGTTCAAATTGAAAGGGTCGTGTTTGGAATTACAAACAGACATATCACATTATCACCTTTATTTACATGTACAGATACATACCATATCCCGTTGATGTTTCAGTATGCTCCAAGGAAGACATATTCTGTTAACATATGTCATCCGACAACCTCCACTTTGCTACCGTCCTGTTCTTTAATATTTCTATGAAACCTTTAAAAAGCCTCTGTTTCAATCAAGGCACTGGTTGGAACAAGTTGCGTTGGCAATGTGCCGAGCTCGATCGAAAGTTACCTCCCAAAGGCAGACCGCCCAGGAAATTGCGATACTTTTAATGGCATTGTAACTTTCATTGCCTTAAACTCGATTAAACAAGAGTAGGGACATGGAATCCGTAGCAGTAGAAACTATGGAATGTGGAAGTTATATGGGCGATTCTCTGTAAGCTCGTACAGCTCCCATACAAATGCTGTCCTGGCATTTTTTTTTAATTTTTGGCATAAATTCATGTCCTATTTAGAAGAAAATTAACTATTATATTAGTTAAATAAGGAGGCCCGCTGAATTTATTCATATTTTCTGAGTAATTATTGATTTTCCAAGAAATCATGACAGGGGACTGTTAAGTGAGACAGAGGACTGTTGTACTTTAAAAAAAGAGTCACTACATATATATATATATATATATATCTATTGTAGTGAGGGTCGGTATACTTTAGCTTTTAGTTTCAATTTGGAATTTTGTGTAGTTGTAAGACTTTTTTGGGTAGTTTTTTAGGTATTTATTCTACCGCCAAGTAGTATTATGAAAACGTCCAGATTTGAAGGGCCATGTTTACAGGGCATCTTAAATCTTTCGGCGACGAGTGCAGTGCTAGGTAATGATTTGGATTCTTCATGTTTCAATTGTGTGCGTGCTGTTATAGGCAAGCGTGTAGCTTACCATCAATCACATGTCCTGCCCGTACCGTGTCTCTATGTCTACCAATATTATGGATGTTTGTTGCTCAATCACGTCGGACGTCTAAACGGGATCTAAAAATCATAGATTATAGTGTGGAATAGCATATAGGTATCTATTATTTATTTGTCGCGACAGAGTAACGGAAAGGGGAACTACGCGATAGCTCATCCATACTAATATTATAAATGCGAAAGTAACTCTGTCTGTCTGTCTGTCTGTCTGTCTGTCCGTCTTTACCGCCTAAACCAACCAACAGATTTTGATGAAATTTGATATATAGATAAAATAGATCCCGAGAATGGACTTTTTAAGCTACTTTTTGTTCCGAAAAAAGGGTTGAAAGGGTTAAAATAAGGGATGAAAGTTTATATGGAAAACTTCGTCATTGTTGAAGAACTATGAAACTTTACGTCTAGATATTTAACACGAAACCATAAAATGTATGTTTTAGCAGTTTTGTAGTCATGGGTATCAAATAAAAGGGCTTGACAAGAAGAATACAGTGCACTATACAACCTCAATACTTAAGTTGGGCGCAGCCACTAAATGGCGTATCAGACTATCAGACAGAATTTTTGATAGTCGACGAGATTTCCACGGTGTCTTATCAAATGTTATGCATGATGGACGCTCGATTAAGGCAAATTAAGAACTGTAAAAATGAGTTTTTTGGAGGAGTAAACGTATTACTTTTCGGTAACCTTTACAACTGTCTCCTATAAAATGATCAGGAACACCTGTTTTCAATTCTCATATGAAATTATATATGAAAGTAACTCTCTCTGTCCGTTACCGTCTAACGCCTAAGCCACTTAAAGAGTTTGTTACAATTTGGTGCACAGATAGACTATCTACACTTAGGAAAGGACAACGGCGACTTTTTATCACAGAAAAGAGTTGAAAAGAGTGGAAATGAGGAGTAAAAGTGTGCATGGAAGGATCTTGGCACTCTTTGTATGCTATTTTTAACCGACTTCAAAAAGGAGGAGGTTATCAATCCAGTTGTATTTCCAATTGTGAATCAATTTAGATGGTTATTTTTTTGGTTGGTAGATTATAGTTCAGAGGTGGTCATATAAATTTTATCAAAATCAGTGCGGCGGTTTTTGAAATATGAACAACAAACTAAAATTTGCGTTCATGTAATCAGTCGATATATCTGATTATGATATATGTAGATATTATCTAAAGTCTGTTTTTGATTAATTTTTTGAGAACATAGTTTCTTTGTAATTTGTCGTGCAAATTGTACATTTATTAATAAATATAAAACTTTGACTTAGACCGATTTTGATTAGGAAACGTGAATTTGTATGGTAGTAGACATACGAGTAGGTACTGCCTCAATTACTTTAATAAATATGTGGCGCGGACGAAGTCGCGGGTAAAAGCTAGTATTATATAATATTGTTTTTTGGGGGTTATTTCGTCTCCCATTGACTTGATAAACCAGGTGCTAAGGTGCCTCGACTCTTTTGTTCTTAAATAAGTTCTTGATGCGACCAAATGATGCGATATTTTCCGTTATTTTCTACAAATGTATCTTAACTATATTTTGGCCAATTTATATAAAAACTTCACAAATTATATTCAAAAACCTAAAAAAATTGCAACTTCTCCATCTCTCGCCCATCTCAACAATAGTTCCGATGGGTGCAATTTCCCACTTTCTCTGGGAAGCTCGGATGAACTGGCCCGGTGAAACGTATACAGTACCCGATTAATGTTGGAAAGTCCAATATGGCTGCAATATATTATGGAGCGTCTACTGTCGTAAACCTCTGTTATGATGATAGCTTCCATCCCTGGCCGGATTAAACTGCAGTGTGAAATGGATCTTGTTTATTTTTGATATTCTTGTAATATTATCAAGCTTATTCCGTATATATGGACTGAAGACTTACAGGTCAATTTAACACCTGTAATTTTTTTTAGCGAAGCCTTAGTACATAATTGTAGTAATTTTAGATGTTTGTATCGCCAAAAGAAGCAAAGTGGCATTTTTGAGTTTTGTTTTTTCAAGTCAAGTTTTGTACTACGCTATATCATATAATATAACACTAGCTGTACCCTGCAAAAGTTTGATAAAAATGATCCTTGATGCGGATTATATATAATTGTAAAATTTCAGCTCGATCGGTGCAGAACTTTTTGAGTTTTTGAAGCGTACACAAACCAACATAACATTTTTATATACAGAGACTAGCCACCCGTCCCGGCTTCGCCCGGATAGTAACCAAAATATCAAGTGCAGTGCCATCTGCCGGGCTGATTTGTGAATCTAAACCTTCCAGGGCCCTACCCAAGCGTATACAAAAAAAAATCATTCAAATCGGTCGAGCCGTTTAGAAGGAGTTCACTTACAACGAAAAGTGGCATTGATTTATAGTATATACATATATAGATAAAAAATAGGGGGTTGGTGATAAAAGGGTTAAAATTTAGGGTTGTATGTATTTTTATGCCACAATATAAAAAAATAAAAACAAAAAATTATTATTATAATTATAATTATAATTTAGGGGTGAACAACCCTTATCACTAAGGGGTGTGAAAAATAGATGTTGGCCGATTCTCAGGCCTACTCTATCATATATATAATATGCTCACAACATTTCATGAGAATCGGTCAAGCCGTTTCGGAGGAGTTTAACCACAAACACCGCGACACGATAATTTTATATATTAGATAGAAATATACCTAGAGATGGCAGCTAATTTTGGGTACGCATTTGCGTCTAGCTAAAAACTTGTCACATAGCTCTTCTAATATACCCCAACAGACCAGGCTGGTTAGAACACATAATCTCGCCAACCTAATTCAGTTCATCAATATATTATCTGATGAATCCATGAGAGCACCAATTAAGCCTTCATTAATCCGTTTTCCTATGATGATTTGCATCTCATTCACGTCAATTCAATTTAATTGAATAAAAATTTGCCCAATAATTAAGAGTTGTGTCATTATTCTGAGTAAATCTTTGTGGTATTAAATACACCTACATTTTGCGTAGCACGGAAATAACCGTCCTCCTTACGCGCTCTCGCCGTCAAACGACGAAGACGCGAAAAACATGTATTTTCCTTCGCCTGAACAATGCGGTCGGAGGTCGTCTAGAAATACGCTCTTATCCCACAAAAAATAAGGTACAGATGGCGATCCCGTCTTTATAAGTCCCTTAGGATACGGGCAGACTTACCGGCAGAAGGCGTAACAATCACCTTCTGCCCTCTAGCTCCGATAAATCCGATAATTCCATTATGTCATGTATTTCAATGTAACGTATTGCCGTACCAAGGTAATTAGGTTCCAAAACAGCCTATCTGATCTCTCCTATTCTCGCTGCGTTTGCATAACTTATTATAAATATAGCATACTAGCTGCCGCACGCGGTGTATCGCGCGGCTGAACAGTTTTTCACGATTTACTTTCACCAAATACTTACGATTTAAGATAAATCATTTGATTAGATATCTCACTGGAACCACTAACTTTACCGGGATACAAAGTAGCTTATAAGTTACTTATTAATCGTTATTTTCTCGTGACGAAATTTCTACTCCAGAATACCTAAATTGCATAGCCTGTATGTTATTCCAAACTTAAATCTCTGTTCCAAATTTCAACGCGATCTCTACATAAGTTCCGACATAATTGAGTAACAGACATCCAAACTTTTACTTCCTACTTATAAATGTCAACTTTTGGATGTTAGTTGCTCAATGACGTCGGAACAACTGAAGGGGTCGGTTTAAAATTTAGAACACCGATTTTTTTAGTTTGAAAAAGCACATAGGCTACTTTTTATCACAGGAAAATTATGGAAGCGTGAACTACGCAGGTAAAACGACGGGGCGCTACTAGTAAATATTTTTGGAAGATTCCCAGGTAATTAAAAATGAAAATTTGTGTATGTACTTACATTGATATCCATTCGACTGTTACAGAGATTCGTGGGATCAAAGAAATAAAACTTTAGTTAAAAAAACCCGACTGCAACAATCAACAGATAAAACATTATGTGATACAATATATTATATTGTATCTAAGGCCATTGGGTGATTGAGACGAATCTAACGATATCTTAATTATCAAAATCCATCCAGCCGTTTGGAAGATACGTGGAAATAAAGAAATTTACAAACATACAAGGTACGCGCGAAAAACATAACCCTTCTTTCAGTCGGGTATCAATACACACTTACAAACATACACGCTTTCGCTTTTATAACTTAGTGTGATTATATTACGTGTCTAGCTGTTTCCATGTAGTGCCCGCGGCTTGTCTAGATTGCCTTTCGATCCAACATTGTAAAGATATTACAAAACTTGGAACAACAGGCCATTGTAAATTGGAAATTGTTTTGAAGTCTACGTGACGTCTAGGAATATCGTCTACTCTGTTACATAAAGTAATCGTCTAAATTGAGTGGAGTCGTAAGGTGTAGCGTAAATGTATTAGTATTCTTTTGTCTAGGAACTTAGTTAACATTGAAATTAACGGTATTCTGTTTATGATTGATTGAAAATAATAATTTTTTTGTTGTTTTTTTTACAAAGAAAGCCTGTCGGTCCAAGATAAGATGATTGGCCTAAGATGAAGAAGATAAGAAGTAACGCACTTACCTAGAACTTACTAGTGTATGTATATTTCACAATCACGTCATAACACCTTAACGGATCGGATTTAAATTTCGAATACAGATAGATTGTAGTCTGGAATAACATATAGGCTACTTTTTATCCAGGGGAAATATCAGGGTCTACCGCCGAACTAAAACTGTCTTAGCTTTGACATTGCTGTCTCTTTTCGTTTCGTTTGAAATGATAGAGACAGCACTAGTAAAACCATATCCGATTTAGTTAGGCGGCAGAAGGGCCGGTAAAGGTACAAGTTCGCGCGGAGACTGCGATCGGAGACCGTGACACGCACTTGACGCTATAGAATTGTATGGGCGCCAGTTTGCGCCGAGACCGCGACACATGTCTCGCGACACGTGTCTCGGTCTCCTGTCGCGGTCTCGGCGCGAACTGGCGCCCATACAATTCCATAGTGTCAAGTGCCTGTCGCGGTCTCCGCACGAACCTTAACTAAGCGGCTAAAATTGAAAGTCATGTTCAATAAATAAAATTGTAAAATCATGTCAAATCATCATGTGTGAGTTGTCCACCACTATATATTTATTTATTTTTAAATCGCGGGACTCTGCTAATATATTATATACATAGTACTTATGTTTTAGTACTTATGTTAGTACTTATGTTTATTATTGTTGTATTTTTGCTGTTTACTTGTGTGCCTTGCCTTTGTATCACAAAATATGTGAGCAAATATTTATTTCAGAGCTTAACATAAGTTCTCTATCTTAACCCGTTACAAAATAACATGAAATGGATTTAATAATTTTATAATCCCTGATGGTGGCTGGCAGTAATTACGTAGTTAAATCGAACCGAACTATGTACTTCAATTAATTTCGCATAAATTTAATAGGAAGTTTAGTTAGCCATTTGCGGCGGTGATGGAAAGCCTTTGATCTCTTGTTTACGACTGTACGTAAAAAGGTATAGTCAACTACGAAAAATTGAAAACGTATTATCTTTTCTTTCTAGGTTGGTAGGTCTTTTGGCCAATCAGCCTGGGGAAGTATTGTTACCTTTGCTGCCTTCTGCCGCACGCACGCAAATAATGCTCAAATATTACTGTGTTCAGATTTAAAGAGCAATATTTTATATTCATGTTGTACACAGCATTGTACACAGAATCAAAGAGCAAAAAGTTATACCATAGTTGATTTTCCAAATCCTCGAATGAAGAATTTTGAGTCTTATGATAAGAGCGTCTAGGCTGTGGAATGTGTTGCTTGAGTGGGGGTTTTATCGATGGTTACAATCATCGTGTCTTGAAATCAATCGAGAGTGAATCGGTTTCTTCTAGGTAAGCACACTCCAACGTAGACCATCTCAGAGATTACGATCGAGTGTAAACGTATGTATATGAATATTATATTAGTAAAAAAACTGTGGGTAATGCAGGAAAGTTCTACCAGTTTCAACTTTTCATGTTCATATTACTGCATGACGCTGTGCTGTTACGGTTAGGAGTGTTGCTTACCGTCTGACGCTCGGTCTGCTCGTCTCATCGCTCTAAAAAAAGTAATATCGAAGGTGACGTGTGTGCGAGCGAGCTGACACGATCTTTGGTTGCTGTAGAGGCGATGCCGTCGCCGTGCTGTCTAGTCGAGACGGACGACTGTCGCGATCTCCGAGAGAGTCGCGGTACCTTTTTTTCTTTCTAACTGAAAATAACACACCATTCCATAATTTTGTTTGGAACATTAATGAGCATACGGCAACAAAGGCGTCAAGCAGCATTTCGCTGCCCCGTATTATTTCCACAGTAGCATATTTCCTCAAATAGTATATCGCTTCAACGACGGCGGTAGATTTAGAAATATACTGAATCCCTTAGATTAACCTTCTTACTAAATGTGATAAAACATAAAAATTACGGTTTCCGTTATTTGTCCTTTATCTGTGCTATAAAACGTTGCTTCGTACCAAATTTCAAGATTCTGAGTTCACGGGAAGTACCCTGTATATTTTGACTGTGTCGGCTTAGAAGTTGAAATCTCTTCACAGCTCTAAGGGACACTAGACCTGAGTTGAGTATTTGATATAAATTTCTATTTGATACCTCCATGCGTTCCCGAGAAAAAGAGCCTTGAGTAACAGACGGACGGACAACAAAGTGATCCTATAAGGTTTCCGTTTTTTCCTTTCGAGGTACGGAACCCTAAAGATGGCCTTTAAACCGAAACACAGTAATAACGGTTGGCATTGGTATGTATTCAGTACAAATTCCTATCACTACCAACTCAGTTCATTATACTGTTTTAATAAGTTTATACATTCAAACTATCACGTTAATAATATTAGTAAGACCCCTTAAAAATATTTTATTTCCCGAGTCAAAACAGTTTCTCAGTCTCCTGATGCGCGCTTATTAAGTACCTACTCGGCGGCTTTTATGAATCTATTCTAAGTCTCTTCAATCACTCAACGAGCTTCCGAATCATCAATCTCCATTAGACCGGAGTAGGTACGGATTATCGCTTACTTTCACCTTCGTTGGAGTATCGGGAATATGGCGTTTCCGTGGTTTGAGCTTATCTTAACAGAGTCCATCACGATCGAGGTCGGGGTTTTGCGTGTTTTAATTTGTAATTTTATCCCTTTTTTTTCAAAGATACGCTTATTTACTATAGTAATAAAGTTTTTAGACTTTCGCGGTTTGAACTCATATCACCCAGTTCGTACTTATTCCGTATCGTCCGTATTACATAACCTACATATGTTTTCCAAACATTATAAAGTTTTTAGATTTTCGCGGTTTGAACTCACCCACTCCGGCTTCGCCCGTAATATATAACCTATGGCACTCAGGTATCATCTACATATCCAACGGTGAAAGAATTTTTGAAGCCGGTCCAGTAGTTCCTGAGATTAAATAAATAAATAAAATAAAATAAAATGAGCCTTTATTGCCAAGTTTACAATTTTGTTTACTAATTATATATTACAGACGATTGGTTTCTTTATCCTCAGCTTGTCCTTCGACAAAGGCCTCCTCTAGAGCTTTCCAGATCTTCCTGTCTTTTGCGATTCGCATCCAATTTGGACCAGCAATTCTTTTCAACTCGTCTTCCCATCTTTTTGTTGACGTCCTTTGCTTCTTTTACCATCCCTAGGGTACCATTCTGATATACTTTTTGTCCATTTTTCAATCTTCTCCCTTAGCATGTGTCCTGTCCATTGCCATTTTAATGTCTTGCATATTTTTCTTGCATCTTTGAATTTAGTTATAGTTTTTATATTTTTAACCTAATTTTATCTCTTCTTTTTTACGCCAATTATACTTCTCTCCATTCCGTTCTGGCAGGTCCTTATTTTATTTGTTAATTTTTCTGTTAATGCCCATGTTTGACAGCCATATGTTAAGCATGGTAAAATACACATGTTAAACACTTTTCTTTTACCTTCATGGACATATCTGAGTTTTCATAATTTCACTTAGTGACCAAAATCTTCTCCATGTACTGGCTATTCGTCTGTCAATTTCTTTTTGCATAGTATCACATGGCGCTATTAACTGACCAAGGTATATGTATTCTTCTACATATTCTATTGTCTCGTTATTTACCTTGATACAGTATGTTTGTGAACTGTTCGTCATAATTTTTGTTTTTTTGTGTATTCATGGAAAGTCCTGCTTTTCCGCTTTCTTCGGACAATTGTTGCAACATTTGTTCTAGCTGTTTTGGACACTCGGAAAACAGGAGCAGGTCATCTGCAAAGCGCAAGTGGTTCAGATTTTCACCGTTTACATTGAGCCCATACCCTTCCCAGTCCAATTTTCTAAATATCATCTCCAGGGATGCTGAGAACAACTTAGGCGAAATCGGGTTCCTGAGATTATCGCGTTTAAACTTACAAACTTTTCAGCTTTATAATATTAGTATAGATTATTACCTCAACGTTTCGGCAGCGTCTTTACCGCAGTGGTCACGAGAAGACACAAACATCTCAGGACCACTGGCTTTACCGTTCTTTTGTTTGAATTAATTTGTTGTATTAAATATGTTTTTAATTCAATAATTATTTTATTTTTCCACTAAGCTAGGCTAGGGCCTTTAGTCTTTATCATTGAAAACCAGTTATTCTATTGTAATTATCGTTGCCAATCTATCCCGACAGACGTCCATCGATCTGTTTATGCTTCGTCTGTCATCTCTATAAAAACCTCTACTTATCGTCATTTAGATGTTAGTTTTGTTACCGTTACACGGTCTATGAAAGATGACCAAATATCATCAGGATGTCTGTTTACTTGTTCTATACAAGACGTCAAAATAATCCGGTCATCCAACATTATGCAACCATACACGATTCGGCCATTCGATCTGCTTCAAATCGATATCTGAAACGAAAATTATCAATTGCATAATTGGTAGTAATTAACACTTACGTTTTTAATCTACGCTTTAAAATTGAATCTGTTCAATCAACGGCAATCATGGGCCATTAATTCTACGATTAATCCAATCGTTGCATAACTCCGGTCTTGATTATACCGTGTCAGATTTACAGCTTTCAGAATGTCTTCATCAAATATTAGTTTTTGATACGTGGTTTAAAATAAGATGAGATTGATTTAGATAGATAGATAGACTTGATCTCGTCTAATATTAGAGACGATGGGGTCTTCGATGGAGGGTGCTTACCTAGATGTAACCCAGCCTTGACGTGTAAATTGTACATTTATCAATAAAGAACTTTGACTTTGACTTTGCCTTGCCCAAAGTTGGCGATAACGCCCCCTTGTGGTCGCTGCAGGCCTAAAAGGCGGCGGTAAGAGACCCAGAAAAAAATGGGGGCGTTGTGTAGAGGCTTGGAGGGCGATTTGTAATTTCATACACCTTGTGAACTTCAATTAATATTAATGAAGTGTAAATATGGGGGCGCTAAAAATATATTTATTCTCAAAGTGAGCAGTAGACAAAATAAGTTTGGGAACCCTGATGTAACCTATTCACACTCGATTGGAAGAGAGCAAGATTGTATCCATCGGGAGAAAAACAACACGGCATTTAAAAAAACGTTTCCTAAGATACAGACAATAATGGTAAAAGTAAACGAGGACAAAGTGAAAGACTTACTTGTACTTAGACAAAGTTGTATTCTCCAAACCCACAAAAAGTCACGACAAAACTGCCCATGAAACAACCAGATCTTTTACATTTTCCCTCACATCATACCACATTTAAAACTATTTTTCGTAAACCATGGCGATTGTGTGCGGTCTCAATATTTTGAAAATAATGCTAGCTGTGAGTCACTTCATTAGTCGATTTTCGGGCCATGGGGTATCGTAAAAAAAAAATTTGAAATGTCTTGTAAGTAGTTTCAATATTTTGTGTCGGGTCGGGACGAGCAAAACTCGCGCTTAATAGTTAACAACACGCTTGCTCGTGACAGCACAGTTCCACGCAGCTATTTGATAAAGAACAGTCCAACGCTTAGTACTGTATTGCTTGAAGATTTATCTCTTTGCCCTTTACTTTCGCTGAAAACATTGTAACCATCGAACTCTTAAAAACGGCAGAAGCGGCAAACGCGCTTCTAATACGGCGATGCAAAATCAGGTGACGTCTCCTGATTTAGTCTCAGTCGCAACAAGGAGTTGTGTACGTTCGCTGACAATTCAATTTTCAAATTTTTCAAACAAATTTTCGCCACGTTATGTTGTCTTTAGATTATAGCATACCTCATCTTCGTTTCTTTAGTTATATCGATGATTGTAACAGTCGGAATGTGTTCCGATTTGAAGCATAGTATTTTTTCACATTACTGCTTAGCAATAGAAATTTCCAAGGGTGTGTGGTACTACCCAACGGGCTTAAACTTTTCTGCTTTGGACATTGGTCAACATTTCTCACACAAGTTCATCTGCCGCTGCCGCCACCTCAGCGGTAGCGTGTCAGCACCGTGTGTAGTATTCTAATATTAATTTAAACATTTGGAGCCACTTTTAACTACCTCATAATTAAAAAACTATTTTGCATATGTAATACTGTTTTTAAACTTTCACGATTTGAACACGTGCGGCTTAATCACGATATAATTCATTGTTTAATTAACTCGACGTTTTGGCAGCGTTGCAACCGCCGTGGTCACGAGAAGACTGCCTTGGTAACGCTGCCGAAACGTCGAGGTAACTAATGACTAAGCCTCGTATATAAACATTGTATTTTGCATAAATACATATAACAAGAACAAAATTTAAAATTTTGCTTAACCCCCGACTACCTCGGATTTGTTATCTGTACAACATTCTACTAGTCAAGCCCTTTCATTTGATACCCATATTAAGGTAGTAGTGAAAAAAATGTATAATTCGTCATTTTGTGGTGACGGCCATCTTGGTTTTTTTTTATATAATGGCGGACAAAATATTTCTTCACAACTTGCCTCAATATGGGTATCAAACGAAAGGGCTTGATTAGTAGAAGTATTAATACTTCTAGATCAAGTTCAAGGATTAATATTTTTCCCGCCATTTTGTGGAGGCGGCCATCTCGAATCGATATTAACCAAACATAGCTAAGAACATCCCCACGGATATTAACCTACAAATGAAAAAAACGCATCGAAATCGGCCCATCCGTTTGAGCTATACGGTGCCACAGACAGACAGACAGACATCGACGTCAAACCAGATTCTTCAATTAACATACAAACGTTATCAAAATTTTTTTGTCACATTGTTAAGAAAAATTAAAGTGGAATTTGAAGAGAATGAATTGAAAAATAATAGTAATAACCCTAAAAAGCTCTGGCGTTCTATAAAAAATATTTGCTACCTAACTAGCCACAAAAAAGAACCAAAAGAATTGCTGGTTCTAGATGGTAGTGACAATCCCCAGCAATCAATAGATCGAGCGAATCTCCATTTTCTCTCTGTTGGTCAGAGATTAGCAGATAAAATTTCCTCTAGAGGTCCGATTAGTTTGGATAGATTAACGCGTTTTGGAAAATCTCCCTCAAAATCTTTTTTTATGGCGCCCGCAGACCACGAAGAGATAGAGAGCATGATGTTAAACCTGCAAAACGACAAAGCACCGGGTATTGATAAGTTTTCTAACTCTCTTATAAAATTTGTTAAAAATGAAATAATTATCCCACTTACACATATTTTCAACTTAAGTCTACAAAGTGGCATTTTCCGAATAACTGGAAAATTGCATCTGTTTGCCCAATTCACAAAAGTGGTTCTAAGTATTTTCTTGATAACTACAGGCCCATTTCACTTTTAAGTTCCTTTTCAAAACTGCTCGAGAAACTGGTAAACAAGCGCCTTGTTAGTTACCTTGAAGCCAATGAGCTTATCTCTCTAAACAATTCGGGTTTCGTAAAGGAATAAGTACAGAAGATGCGGTGAATCACTTAACAACTGCCGTTTCTTCTGTTTTGGACCAACAACACCGATGTATTACAGTCTTTTAGATCTCGCAATGGCATTCGACACAGTTTCCTTACCCAGACTTCTTATGAAGTTGGAATTCTTGGGATTCGAGGTGTGGCGTTAGATTGGTTCAGGAGCTATCTAACAGACAGAAGACAGTGTGTAAAAATTAACCAATTAACGAGTAGCGAGCAGCCTGTCAATTTTGGAGTTCCACAGGGCAGCATACTTGGGCCGACGCTTTTCATCCTTTACACCAACGACATACACGAGTTACCGATCAGTGGTGCCGACATTCTGTGTTATGCGGACGACACTGCGATTATATTCCATGGGATTACTTGGGATGAGGTTAGTTCCTCTACTGAGCAGGGAATGGCACTAATTTCGAAATGGTTACAAGAAAATCTCCTCACATTGAACACAAAAAAACTGTGTACATATGTTTCCACAAAACTGCATCCTCAGCACCAAAGACAACCACAAGTATTAGAATCCACGAAACAAATGCGCACGTCACACTGGGTGTGACTGTGAATTGCTAAACCGCACTAAATCTTTAAGATACCTTGGCGTGAATATCGATGAAAATCTAAGATTTCAATCCCACATTAGTATTTTATCAGCCCGAGTCAGAAAGGTAATAAACATAATGCGAAATCTACGCAAAGTAGCAACAAAGGATACCTTAACGCAGGTGTACTATGCGCTGTGCCATTCCCTTATCTCATATTGTATAACAATTTGGGGTAGTGCAGCTAAATCACACCTGTTGCAAGTTGAAAGAGCGCAGAGATCAGTCCTAAAAGTAATGTTGCAAAACCATTTCGATATCCAACTTTTAGCCTGTACAAAGAAGCTGGCGTGCTTAGTGTACGCCAACAATTTATTTTAAATATTACGCTCAGGGCACATAAATCATTCTTGGCTTCCCTGATTATGAATCTCTGACTGCCCGTAGAGTTTATAGAATGCCTCTGACACCAGTAAACACTAGCTTCGCGCAAAGATTTGGGGAGTTTGTAAGTGTCTTCGTCTACAACGTAGTTACTAAGTTCTGTGACATCAAAAGCAAAAAGTTTACGAATCTAAGCATATCATCCGAAGTTGGCTCAAAACACTAAATTATAATGAAACAGAAGCTATACTGAAAAGGGGATTTTAAATTTTAAATTTTAAATTTATTTAAGTTTTGTGTAAGTCTTTTGTACCTACCTAGTACCCACATATTCATTGTAATAATGTAATAATCATTCATTTAGTTTAACCTGTCAAATGTTGTCTGTCTTGAATGCGAGACTTGGTCTAATTGTTATTGTTTCCTCTGGATTTTGGTTTTCCCGATACAGGCTTGCCTAGTGGGAAACCAACGGATATTACTATATTATTTTAATAATTGTGTACAAAAATCGATGTGATTGTTCTACCTTTGTCTTGTATATCTTGGTAATTTTTGTGGTAATAAATTTTTTTCATTTTCATTTTTTCAAACTTACAACACCCCTTTTTTGGTCGGGGGTTAAATAGCAGAGACCAAAAATAGTGAGGAGGTATATCGGAATCTCGGACTTCGGTTTAGAATGGTCGCCCGTTATGGCCCCGGTATCGCTTCCCGTGATAACACTGGCCCCGACGTAAATCTAGCCGAGTGTTATTGGCACCCGGAGGTTTACTGTTATTGCGCTGCGATTTACTGCACTCCGATATGCTGCATTGAAATTACCGTCTGTGTGGGTTTGATCGGGAGTTATTCTTTCAATTTTCAGTTTTTAGTTTGATGATTGAAGGAAGTTTCTGAACAAATATAGACTTATTTTTAAAGGTAGATATTACTAAGACATAGGTACGAGTAATTGTCCCCTTGTCCCTGAACATTGGACAGAATGGCGCTCAAATGGAAATTTATTCCGGCGGCCTTTTTCATCGCTGGCAGCGATCATGCGCACCTGAAAAAGGCCGCTAAATACGGCCGAAACTTGAGTCGAATTGGACCGACCAAATCAGATCCGCTTATTTATTATTAATTAATTAGTTACTGAATTGATATAATTTAATAATTAATTTAGTCAAGTTTCGTATTCTGTTTGGGCAAGACAGTAGTACCGTCTAATGCTTAAAGCGGGTTCGTTAAATAAATACCTTTTATAGCAGCTGACCAGGGTTCAAGTTCGTACATTTTAGTAGTTTTCTAGCGTTCATTATAATCCCATAAACGAGTAAAAGCCCAGTAGTTAAACCAGTCATTATGTGGAGATTCAAGATATCCAACAATATCGATAATTTTATTTCAAAATTGAACTTTATAGCGGTATGGTTATTTGTCGTGGTATTTATTACTTATGCAGTTTCTATCTGGAGAAGTACTATTTATTGCCTGTTATTTCACCGCCAAGCAGTATGTGCAAACATTATTGTGTTGCAATTTGAAAAGCAATGTTTTCGTAGAAATTACAGGGAAAAAAATCTTATATTAATACAGCGCTAGGCAGTAATTTGGACTCTTCATGTTCGAATAGCTACGTGGCTCTGTGCTTTTAGGGGCAGGCGTGACGATTACCACCACGCTTGTCTTGATCGTCCTGTCACTCTATATTGATATAAAATTACCAGAGACTATCAGTGCCCTGCGGTTTCGCCTGCATAGTTCCCGTTTCCGTTATTTACTTACGATAAAATATAGTTTATATGTTATTCCAGGCTATGACCTAACTGCCTCCAATTTGAGCAGTTATATTTGTAAAGTTATTATTATGCAAAATTTGTAGTACTAACTTTTCTCTGTTTTATAATCAGATATGACGTAAGTAATAAAGTGAATCAATACCAGTGAAAGGGGCAGAGCCTTTATTAATTAAACTAAATTAGCAAATTACTATGCGAACTACACACTACACAAAATACCTAACTACTTATACTAAACATATCTAAATTGTCCATAGACTTGTCGGCGGAAGTGGTATTAAGAGAGTCAGGATGGTAGGTACTGGTGTTGGTCCTCTTCAGTAAACATTGTGTGTGGGCTTCGATGTGGTTCACGAACAAGAACAAATGCGTAGGAACTTTACAAGTTAACACAAAGTAGGTACTACTCGATTAGACACGTGGTACAGTTTTCTTATTGGAAAGTTCTTATCAACGAGACGTGAGACAGTTCCCGAACTACGTGGTCGCACGACGGCTATCGGAGGAGGAATGTACTCCCGTCCGAAATGTCTTCAAGCAGCCTCGCACGACGTAATAACCCGGACTCTGCCGAAGCGATGACAGCACACCGCTTGCGCCTCGTATTGAAATCCAATACTGTTCTGAATGACCTCTTGACAGACTAATAAAGGTTTAAAGATAATCAAGATGACCAAGTCCACATAATATATGTATTGTAATTCTAATTATAGTTTTAAGGCCGACGCCGACGGATAGCACATACATCCATCATCACTTTCATTCAAACATTTTAACGTGAGCGCTTCTCGGCTAGTTTTTTATCAACATATTCGCACTTGTCCACTGTCCAGTCGTGATATGAAGTTGTTTGTTGACTCCGAGCGCGGTTTGAACAAGTGTTTCTGCTTTGAACACGCATGTTTGAACAGCTGATGGGACTCGACTCTTGTAAACATTTGCTGGGCTTGCAACTCTTGTGACTGTGTTGTAATTGTTGTTACTGCAAAAATATGTGCTTACTTGTCAATACTCGATAATTTTGTTGCTAACGTTATTGTAGATTCTCGATGGAGAACGCAAACTTCTTGACACGATACTCTTTTAAATGGTATTAGACTAGTTACTAAGCTATTCGAGATATTACCCGCGTGATTCCCGTTCCCGCGCTTCTGCCGTCTAACTAAATCGCCTTTGGATTTGCTATTGCTGTCTCTAAAATGTCAAGCAAAAAACGAGAGAGAGAGAGAGAGAAATATCTATGACAGTTTTAGTGACAGTGGTAGACCTGCCGTTGTCTTCCCGCAAGTAAATAATAGCCAATGTGCCATTCCGGAATATATATTCTGTGTTCAAAATTTCGACCCGTTTCGATCCGACGTTTTTGAGGAAGAAACATCTAAACTTTTATATTAATATTAGTAAGATAAAAAGCGTTACGGGAAAAGCTTTTACTGGACCGAAGGAAATGTCTTGTATTTACAATTTTATACAAGTTTCAAGCTAAAAGTGAATAATTATCAACCATTCTAAATATTGACAAATTTCTTTCGCGATCAGATTTGATCTAAATAGTAGTAAACGTTAACAGGAACGAGTGTAGCTTGCTTCTTTTGGACTAGTACCTACCAGTAACCTTCCTTCTAAGTTGAAGCCTTTTGAGACTAGCTCTCGCGTTGTAGGCAGGCCGGCCTACTGAGAGAAGCAACGGAAACCAAACTGTTTAAAAAATTGTTATATTTTCTTGTGTACTATGTGCCCACGTATTTTTTTGCAGTTTTGACGTGACAACGTCTTATAAATTGGTTTGCCGGGTGACACTTCAAGAAACTGCGTTACGCTCCGCTCACGTTATGCGCTCACAACGAGAGCGAGTGAGAGGCACGCGTCCCTTCCACTCGGGCATGGTTAGCCCGCCTAAGAGCGAGAGAGACAGACATAAAAAGTGAAAGGCACGCGTCCCTTCCGTAAAATTATTTTACCACTCAAAGTCGTTGTCACGTAAAACTTTCGCCCGTATACCGACTTTACAGGCAACCAATTTTTTTTTAGTTTTGTTTTATTGGAAGTTAAAATCGACTCTTTGACTAAACCACAAGAACTAGAATAAGAATAGCCAGCAGTAAACGTGAATCCGAGCCGTGGTTCGAAGATCACTCTCGCAGACAGTTGTTGAATTCTAAATTTAGATGTTTATGATCACACTCGGCATTCCGACTAGGTGATCCGTGACGTAGCTCGCGTAATGACGTATGCGTGTGCGTTATCTGGCTATACTACTATGAAAAGGTGAAGAGTTTGTTTGTTTGCACGCGATAATCTTTAGCAATATTCACGAGAAAGGTTCTGTGCCTATTACAAATCAACGGAAAACGTACTGAAGGGATGGAATTGGAATGGAATTTGAA
Source organism: Ectropis grisescens (assembly GCA_017562165.1). NCBI lineage: Eukaryota > Metazoa > Arthropoda > Insecta > Lepidoptera > Geometridae > Ectropis > Ectropis grisescens. The sequence continues at coordinate 3,261,396 of CM029770.1, read as the reverse complement.
ACATACATACTCGTAGATACTACTGTGTTATAATAGGGGCGCTGCTAGTGATACATATAAATACCCAGACACAGAACAGTAGTCAGTCACCACATAAATATTGGTTCTGGGTGAGAAACGAAGCCACGATATCGGTAGTAACAGTGCAGTGCTAGGTAATGTAGGACTTTTTGTATAATCCGCCTTGGGAAGTACCACACCATTACCAATTACTCTAACGCCAGGCTGTAATGCGAAAAATACGTTTCCGGTGAAATTACAGGGCATAGAGATAAAACATGTTACAGTGCTAGGTAATGATTTGGATTCTTCATGTTCAAATATTTTCGAGACACTATATCAACATTTTGGCTGGGGTATTTTACAACATTTAGGCAGCAGGAAATATGCTGTTCGTCCGGGCACTCTACGCTTTAAAAAAAAAAAGTCTAACTGACAAGGCCAGCCACAATGAGATGGATCCGCGGCGCACAGCTAGTCACCGATAATCTCGGTTTATTCGCGGGTCATTGCCAAAGATCATTAACCAGATACCACTTATCGTCTCCCACGTGTTCCGTTTCTGTGAATGAATTTTAGGTAGATGCAGTTTTTATCTGCTAATCTACATGTGTCGTTACATTGTAGGCATTTTATTGAAGACGCCTTAATTTTTTTTTATTCATCAATCAGCATGACTGAAGGTTTTGTATTAGGTGCCTACTATTTGACGTGTCTTAACTAATTCCTCAATATATCAATAAATTATCAAAGAGTTTTCGTGTACATAAGTATACTATACATACTATATATCACTTGAGCTGATTTCTTTCAATTCAACGTTAATGTAATAACGTATGTAAAGTACGGTGTACTGTGTACTTAGAGTATTTTGTTAGGTATGTGTAGTTCTAATTGTAATTTAGTTGAGTTGTAGCTCTGCCCATTAAAAAAAATCTTAGAATCGACATATTTGTTAAAATATCAGTCGAAACGGTTGCAGAAGAAGCAAGTACGAACACAAACATCCCAATATGAGATTTCAAGTAAACGCAATATCATATTTTGACATTTTCACAGCTGACTTAACCTAAAGTATTCTCTAAATAGAAGCTGCTATAATCAAATTTCGTAGTTTTTAGGTCAAAGGCTCTCAATAAACCAAAAATTGTCACGTTAAGCAATGACATCATCATTATTGGGAAAGTATCCTTTGGCGACAATAGTATATCTGAATTCTGGTGTCTATCTACCCGCGACATAAAGATTTAAGAACGTCTATACTGTAGAATGCGCTGCCTCAGTGTGTTTTTCTCGATACAATCTTGGCCTTAAGAACGTCTACACTGTAGAATGCGCTGCCTCAGTGTGTTTTTCTCGATACAATCTTGGCCTTAAGAACGTCTATACTGTAGAATGCGCTGCCTCAGTGTATTTTTCTCGATACAATCTTGGCCTTAAGAACGTCTATACTGTAGAATGCGCTGCCTCAGTGTGTTTTTCTCGATACAATCTTGGCCTTAAGAACGTCTATACTGTAGAATGCGCTGCCTCAGTGTGTTTTTCTCGATACAATCTTGGCCTTAAGAACGTCTATACTGTAGAATGCGCTGCCTCGGTGTGTTTTTCTTGATACAATCTTGGCCTTCAAGTCGAGTTTCAGGTTAGCACACTCCATCGTAGGTAGGCTCGTCACTTAACATCGGGCAAGACGACGGTCAACCGTAAACCTATTATGAGTGGAAAAAACTACATATTTTTGGATAGCGTAAGCCTTGAAAAAAAAAAATAAATTTGGAATGCGGCAAATAGTAAGGTTTCTTTTCTGCAAAGCATCAGATGTTGGAATCAAAGGGTCAAACCACATCACGTTTGGCTTTCGTAGAAACAAATCCCTACGTCAAGCAGATAACGAAAAAAGGCTAGTCGGCTACTCCCTAAGCCGAAGTCGTTCCAAGCCCTTTAACGTCAGCCTTTAGTCGCCGTATCTAAAATGGGTCGAACGAAAAGCTTAAGGCAGCAACTCGGGGCTTTCAGACTTTCGTCCTTCAGACATGCTACTTGGTTACTGGGCACGTATTCACTAGGATTTTCACGAAAACTTCTACTACGTGACGTACTGTTAAACTTTTAGGACGTGTCGGGTTATGGGCTGGTGGTGAAGATAGTATTGACCATAAGCTAAGAAATCCGGATAAAGCCGGATATTGTTAAGTTTTTGTTTGCATATTCTGCTAATAAAAAAGGTCCGGCTTTTGTTAAGCTATTATCTTTTTGCAATCGATAAAATCCCGCCGACGGGGAGTCGATTATCGGTCACTCCCATAGTCCGCAATAGTGTTCATTCCTTTCTTTGTCACTCGACTATTTACCCAAATTGGCTGGTCTGTGCGGTTATTAGGTTTGGTCACCTGACAGTCGTAGCACATAGTAGTGGGAATATTTAGTAGGCTACTAATGCAACGCGTTTAAAGTTGAGGAGCATAAGCTTGTAGTGAACAAGGCCTCCGGCCATTAAGTGTTAGCGCACGAGAGTGACCTTTGTCCGGTCGATACCGAGTTGGCTGGGAGCCAGACGAACAGCCTCCAACTTGTAGTGGACGTCAAGCTATTGATCCGTGTGTGCCGAACTTACTACTGCTAAGTTACGGGAACTTGTCGCCAACTTTGGATTAACTTGAAATTTGTCCGAACAAAAACTGAGATTTCGTTTGCTTTGCGTAAGTAGTTTGATGGAATGGTAATATCTAGGTATCTAATGCATACTTAAATTCTGTGTTTAGCGTAAACAGTCTATCCCCATTTTATGTTGGTACCGCTGGGACTTGCTTCTTTCTCAAAAAGATAATCAAAGCTATATTCTACCACGCTGGTTAGGGGCTGCCCTGACTTGATTTCCACTGGACTGAGCTAGATGGCATAGTGTTTTGAGAACCCTCGACTGCTAACTTTCGCCTAGCGCAAAAGGCGCAAGACAAGACCCTACTAACCTAAACTTATGAGAACCATTCTTACACACATACGTAGAACATGCCTGAAATCATCCGATATTACTTCCTTATCGTGCACTATGAGTACGACATATCATACGATGAATAGCATCCACAGAGGAACTTGACTTGGGTTTACTAACGATAAGAATAATCAGGTATTGACTTATCATCCCCGATGGGGGTGTCATACATCCGAAGCGGGAAGAATCTAGCACCTGCTGTCTTGTAGCCGGTATGTAGAGCTATCGAGAGAGTAAGAGATAGACATAATATACCCAGTGGGGTAAGGAAAGCTGTGAACAATGCTGATGAAACATTTTTATTTCTATTTGATGTGAATTTGTTCGTGTCTACTTCTTGGCACTGCGCAGATTAGATGATAAGTAAATATAGATAGGTACCTACCGTCTTTTGTTTGTCAGATTTTTGTGTAAATACTGCTTGCTATCAGTCACGATCAGATATTGCGTCTCACAAATAATACGCACGTCGAAATTATATTTCCCGTACATATCTAGCTGCTTTATTCAGACTATTTTTTGAGAAGCCACAATAAAAACACACGAGAATGAACAGCGAAATATGTTTTGTTTACTAAGATAATAGAATATTTTTTTTAGTACGTATAGAATATAGACTTTTGTGTCTTACTAGTTGAGTCCCGCGGTAAAACCCGTGGCTCAACAGGGTTTCATGATATTTTTATTCGCTACATTCATCAGCTTTGTGGTTCCAAATTAACAATCGTTCACTGAATAGAACGGTAAAAAGTGAAAAATAATTTATAGTGTTGTCCTTATTACTGTAAATACTCGTATTTCAGCATAAGCATAATAAGCCATTAGGTATACTATATTCCAACTGCTGAGACACCTTCTCTCACGAAAAGTGAATCAAAGTCATTTGCCATGCTTTGCCATGGTTGGCAGATGGCGCACGTCCTCGGAAGATGTCTCTTGTCTTGAAACACGCCGGTTCCGTCGCGAAATTTTCCTGCACCGTTAAAACCGGTGGTGATGACAAACATAGTACATCTGTTCTTAGAATAATACCTACTTTAATGCCCGAGCTACACGAGGGTAGTATTTCAAGCTAGTGTTAGTAAGCTATTAAGCTACTCGTTGTACTTCTAGCTTCCTGTAGACAAAACTAGCATTGCGTAGCGTTGTCTACAGCCTGGTGTAGATTAATTTTATCGGAACCGAAGACGGAGTCGGAGTTATCAAATTTGATTTATCGGAGTCGTAACCGAAGTCGGAGCCATAGGTAGGGCCAGAAGTAGTAGCAGGAGAGAGATCTCTAATCTATTACTTAACGAATCGTAGATTAGGCCAGCGTCACTAAAAGTTGTTCGCTACTGAGCCTAGTGGGCACGATAAACATTGACGGGTTAAATAATTAGGGGGGTTGGGATTTTGTATTTCCATTTACTTTCCAACACAATAAGGGATTATCACTAATACTTATTATACACCTTACCTCCGATTAAAACCTCCGTTTTAAATGTTTCGGAACCGAAGTCGGAACAGAAGGTGTCATAATAATCGGAAGTTCCGACTTAACGGAGTCGGAATCGAAGCTCTGTAACATCCCTGGTCTACACGAAGCTAGAAGTACTAGCTTGCTAACACTAGCTTACTATCCTACCTTGAAAACCCTCTAGCCTAGCCTCGTGTAACTCGGGCATAAGGCGCAAGCGTCATTTAAACCACATTTTTTTTACTTATATTTTTTTATTTTTTCCTTGTTACAAATACAGTAGTGACTCGTATATCAGTGGTGACGTGAAAATAACCTGCACGTACTGATAATTAAAATAATTAATCACAGGGAAATTGCCTCTGATACCGTTATAATCGCATTCCTCGGGTTTGACTTGCAAATCATGATAATAATGTTAATCGTGTCGCGTGTAAACATGAAGCTGAAACGTTCGCTCTGACTTTTATAAATAGGACAACGTATCTTTTCATTTTCTTTTTAATCTATTGCATAGCTTTTATCACGGGCCTGGGGACCGAATTTTAGTGATCGTGCATCTCTTTCTTATGTTCACAAGAAAGAGGGATAGAAGACCGTAACGCCGTCCTCCCCACTCGGTCATTCGACTTTGAATCTTATTTGTATTAGCTTTACAGACTAAATGCTCTTAGCAGTGTTGCCAACTTAACTGATTTCCCGTGATATTTTTTACGGTAAACAAATGTCACTTATGTTGCTTATGTTGATAAAAATGCATGCAACATGCAATAGCTTTACCGCGGCAGTCCCCGAGTGCCACACTTCTTTTTTTTTAACAAAGATTGCTCTGACCGCGACCTGCATTGTCCATGGAGACTATCCTCAAGTACTTACCTGAAAAACCGATTCACTCTCGACTAAAATACACCAAGATTGTAACTATCGGGTAAAATCCACTCAGGAAACGTTTTCCACAGCTTAAGCGTTTGTCTGCGTATGTTGTGTTTCTTACTTAACAACGCTTCTAGTCAATATAGATAGATAGAAAACTCTTTACGGTGACGCAACTGAATATGAACTAACAACACAAAATATAATGTACGAGTAATGTATAGGAACGTATGATGATGATGATGGGATGCTAGGTGGTTCCTTAAACTTTCGAACCGGCGGCCCGAACCGGTCTAACATATGTTGAAAAATGAAGAAACCACAAAAAAAATCGCTTAAATTGTGATGGTGACCTTTGCCTAAGAGTCCTTATTGTGTAGAATCTAGAATGTTCTCAGTGTCTCGTATCGTCGACGTTATGTGTAAACAACAAAAAATCTATTGTTCTAAATTTTTTTATGTTTCTCTAACTTCAATAACTCTAAAAATAAGTTGGAATGTTTTAACGAGACAGCGGACTATGAATGTAAATTACAGTCATACTTAATCTTCCTCACACTTGTATACTGTACTGTCTGTCTAGATTTCCGCAGAGGAGTTGAGTGTCTCGGTGTTGGTTGAAAAATACAATCTAGGTCGCTTCGAGGCTACCTTCTTTAGACGACGTTTGGGCTATATTGCTTATCGAACTTTGGGTTAGTGTAGAAGACACAGGGGCGCCTTCATCAAGACTCAAATATCAAATATGTATCTCATGCCCAAACGTGATTTATATCATAACGGTTAAACGCATTTTGACATAAATAAAAACGACCAAAATAGTCATTATAGTTTACTTCGTCATGTAAGGTTCTATCTATCATGAGTATAACCATCCCGCCTGCATCTCTCACATGACAGAAAATGTATATTTAACTAGAAATATATGACATTACTTAAATATGCTCCTTTAATTTAGAAACTGCATTTGTACGTCAAGATCACCCGGAACATGTGACACTATCACATTGAATACCACCTGTACGTGTTTTTTGTATTTGTGTAATGTATATTGTACACAAATACTATTTAATGAAAGCCACGTCTACTAAGTCTCTTACGAAGTCTACTAAGTTTCTTACTAATTAATCATTTGAATTTGTGACCCTATCTACCTTCATTCATGATTCGATTCTCTTTGTAAAATCTATAAATTGTTTGTGTAACGTGACATGTATCATATTTGAGGCAAACCGCCAATTTTACCAGTTGCCAAATCCGTCCATACACTGCGCCGATTCAATGAAATATTAATTCGCTTTTATCGTCTGCTGGATGTGTACACGCGTCTATTAGGCAAGCCAAGACGACGGACACGCCTATAGTCCGTTTTGGTAAACAGATTCCTCTGCTACTTATTTTTTTTTTTATAGCATAGAGTGAGAGACGAGCAGGACATGTGCCTGATGGTAAGCAATATACCTGCCACATAACAGCACAGTGACACGCAGCTATTGGAACATGGAAAGTCCAAATCATTACCTAGCACTGCACTACGCTCGTCACCCAGAGATTATTAGTCTAAACTTATATAAGTCTAAACCCTGTAATTTCTCTGGAAACATTGCCCTTCGAACCGGAACACAGTAATATTTGCACATTACTGTTTGACGGTAGAATAACTGGCAAAGGTGTGGTACGTCCCCAGGCGGAATCTGCCAAGAGTCCTATCAATACAAAAATATATAGTAAAGAAAGGTAAAGAAGCAAAGACATCTCTGAGTGACGAGCGCAGTGCAGTCCGCACTGTATTATGGCCTTGACTCTATCCTTGCGAGAGGAGGCTGGGAGTCCAAGCCGTAGGTACATTTAGTGGGCTGCTTATGCCAAAAGAACACTATAGTTTGAGGTATAGCTCAGACTTAGGCTTTTAAATGTTTTATTAGTTAATCAGCCTTTGTGCAAATGTGAAACACTAGGGTGTGCTGATTGCGGTATGCACGTAGAAGACGCTGATCGCGGTATGCACGTTAATGGATTCCGCCATCGGCACCCAATGTTGACCAGTGCAAGGTTTTTAGAACATTAAGGCGACAGTGAATCGGTTTCTTTTAGGTAAACTGTCTACGATAGTTGTCTATCTGAACGTCAAGCGAGATTGTGATCAAACATCAACCTATCTAAGATAAAAAACACATTTATTTTCCACTTATCATACAATTATCTGTTCCCACAATATCTGCAAATTCTTGCAGCACTCATCAAATCTTAATCCTTAAAAATAATCTAAATCACATTCATATCATTTTGTACGGAATTTGTAGTTTCTAGATTGTTCATGCTCCTTCGATTACTCAAAAAAACACAATCCGAAAGTGATTGATGAGCAATAAACCTTACAACGCCACCAATACTCGTTAAATCACATTTGTAAACATACATAATGACATTGTACTTGTTGGATAAAAGCTTCATATAGAGGAACGACAGTTTTGTATATCTGAACGTAAACATTTATAAGTGAGTCACACGTTGCTGAAATATTTATGAAACTGTGCGTTGAGCCAAATGTGACTCTTCGGTCTCCATTTTCCTCGTCTTTCTCGGACATGGTCCAACGTCCCAACGACGTGTCAAGATTTGTAAACTATTGGCAACTACGCTGAAATCTGGACTGACTTATGTGGCGCAGAAGATATATTGTTAATTGTTAGTGCAGTCATTTAATTTAGTGAAATATATCGTATCAAATTAAAGAGCCTGCCGCAGAGAACCCTATTCCTGTAATTCATTGGTCTCATCCTACTAATATTACTAAACCAATAGTTTGGATGTTTGCTGCTAGCTTTTTGTTTGTTTTGTAGGGGTACCAGCGAACCAAGTTTGAAATTCTAGAACCATGCGTTGCGCCAGAAAGCGACATCATCCCATGGTTGATGCTTTCCAAAGAGTCAGTCCCAAAGAGTAGAATGAAGATATTTGACTCCAGTATACTAATGAGAACATCTAAAGTTTTGAATGCGTTGCTTGAGTGCGTATTTCGTGATGGATATAATTTGAGTGCCTTCGAGTCTAGTTTCTCCATCATGGACCGCACCGTTGCTTCATATCAGCCAAGATGGCGGTCAAGTGAAAACCTATTATCGGTAAAAAATTACCAGGACGTTGGTCCGAAGATGATGTCTTAGATTTATCAACATTTTGCGTTATTTTTCGTTACAAAATATTAGCTGTAGAACATCTGTTAGAATATCAAGTGACTGAAAGTTCTAGTTTTCGAGATAAACGGCTGTAATTTATGAAATATAATATGAACTCAATAGCATTCTTCGGATTCCGTACATAGATAGGACATAGTCCGTAGGATAGTCTCAAAATAAACGGGGAACTTTGCCCATCCAAAGCGACTGAACGCCTCGACCCACATGTAAAAGATTTCCAAGTAAGCAATGGTAACCCTACACAGTTGATATACGCGACGCTATATTGTAATGTTGATGTATGGCCGCATTTTTCAGCGTCTCATATTATTCTCGAACATTTTTATGATGAGGGGATGGTAATCCGGTGCAGTTTTCATGAGCTTCGTAAACCGAGGCCCATTCTTCTGGAGTTCCTAAATTATAACTATGAGTAATATTTCCTTGTGATCTCTCGCGTCTGACTGACGTACATTTTGTGAGCTTCATGTAGTCGAGTCTACTTTGCTCCGAGACTGTAATGAAAAAATATGCTTATTTTTACCAAGTTAGTAACCGAGGTTTCCAATTCGGTTCTATGTTTTTTTCTCCTTTTTTTGTATGCACATATTTATGTAGCTCGAAAACTCCGCCAATTGTTAATTGATTTTGATGAGTCTTTTTTCGTTTGGTAGATCATAGTTTAGAGGTAGATCCGCATAAACTTTATCGCAATCAGTGTAGCTGTTTTTGAAATGTCAAAAAAATATTTAACAGTCGCTTACCTCGACGACGTATTCGTACTACCTACTTCGCTGTTTCATTGGAACAATGTTTTTAATTTCCACAAAGATTTTGAAATTTTGTGGAGTGTCTGAGTTTAGATTTAAAATGTAAGTCGGTTTTGTCTTTTTGATGAAAATTTATTACAGTAGAACATCGATAAGTCCAACAAAAACATTTTAAGTTTTAGAGGTTTTAAGTTATTAAAGGGGCTTTAGGAAGTTATAGAGGAAGTTACCGATGTTTGAGTTATCGAGGTTCTACTGTATATTGCACTAGCGGTCTGCCCTAGCTTCGCCCGTAGTACATAGTATATGTACAGGGATCACTTACACACCCAACGGTGAAAAAAAAAAGAAATCGGTCCAGTAGTTCCTGAGATTAGCGCGTTCAAACAAAACCCCTCTTCAGCTTTATAGCATTATTATAGGTTAACCTAAGCATAGATAAACAGCTGAGATAATGTTCCATATTAATTTAAAATGTGTTACAACCAACTTGAACGTGGACATTATTGTAGGAGGCCTTTGTCGACAGACGAGCTGTTCCACGCAAACATCCCGTTGCCGATAATTTAATTTAAATTTGTAACAGATTACATTTATTTAGTTAATAGGAAGTAGGCATGTGTCAAGTTATATGAGAAGAAACAGCAATAACGGCTATTTTATTTTTATTTTATTACAACCACCTTAGTTTCCATGCTAATGCTTCGCTCCCAGTATGTACTCTCAATTGTTTTTGCAACTTTTGTTCCTTTGTGTTCACATCTTTATTTTCTTTTAATTTACCCTGGAAAACTCATCTCAAAATATTTTAGTGATGTTTGTTTTCCATTTAGAATAAAACTTAATAAGTACGACCCTTTACCCTTAAATCCGGAACACATGATTCGTTTTTTGAGAATTCCAGAATGCTATATTTCCGGGATCGAGTAATTCGGCACAAAGCGTCTTCCTGGATCGAAAATACTTCGGTTCACTGACTTCACAGTGAACAGTTCAACGTGTCTTTATCTTCATTGTGTTTTGTAGTTATTAAGGCGCCCGGGTCATTAGCACTACGCATGTAAATTAAATAAGGTGACGCAGTGCACCCGAAACCGAAAGTATGGTAATATTACATTACCGTGCCGAAAGGAAAGTGTTTGTTAACTATTAAGTATGGGTATTGATAACATTATAGGTCGGGATACTTAACCACCATCTCACCTGATGTTAAGCGACGATGCGGTCTACGATGGAGCGAGTACCTACCTAGACTACCCATTGCAGGTATCGCGCTCCATTTATACAGCATCGTTTTACATCAGGTGACAAAACGATATAGTTATCGAATTTCGTGTTTATTGGGTTTTATCGGATACATTTCGAGTGTGTGCCTCTGATCGGCACGTTCTAAGACCACCTTCTGATAAAATAATTGGTAGTCATAAAGATTGTCGATTGAAATGCGAACATTCAACTTAGAATTTTAGTATTATATTCGTATATAATTTAGTATTAACATAGTGACCTGATAGTGACCTGTATAGCTGTGCCACAGATATAGGTAGATACCTATCTACAAATATATATATATATATATATATATATATATATATATATATATATATATATATATATACATTAGATGGATGATATCTTCTGTTATTATTACGTTTGTCGATAACTCGAACTCACAAAAATAAGCATCGAACGTGCATGTCGCGTTCCGCCGCCGCTCCGACGCTATGCCGCCGTTACATAAAACAAATACACAGGCTTTCTGCAAAACCTCGTAGAAACGACGTTTGGTTTACCCAGTTGGCGTAGAGGCGGATTTAAAGTTGGCACCGGCTGCATCCGTAGGTGTGTACACAATGACACGAGATGCTCTCGTTATGTCACCTGTTTACCTCGGCGTATTACATTATGGCTGAAAAACGAGCGGGTTTGGTCGGATATTCAACTTTGATGTAATATGTAAGTTTGAGAGTGAAAACTTCTATAACCGATTTGACTCATTTTTGTTTGGAGAACATTTTATGGGTTCGCGCCGCCAACATGCTAATTTGAATAAACCTACTAATACAGTAGAACCTCGATAAGTTAAAGTCCAAGTGAAACAAAAAACATTTTAAGTTATCAAGGGTTTTGGTTTTGGGCTCAGATGGGAAGGGAACATATTATTTTTTGAAGTTATAGAGGTTTTTAAGTTACCGAGGTTTGAGTTATCGAGGTTCTACTGTATTACAATTGTCAAAGTTTAGAAGTTTGTGGTTCAACGGATCGGGTTGAAATTTTTAAAACACAGTTAGAATTATAATCTGGAATAACACAGGATATTTATTTTTTAGTTTTTATATCGGGAAAAGAACATCAAAAGATCGAGAACGATCCAGAAAGGGAACGGCGGCTGCGTGGGTAAAACGGGACGCTGCATCTTATAAATGTCAAGTTTAGGATGTTGCGATATTTAGGTGTTTGTTGCTCAATCACATCGTAACGTACGTACGGATCGGGCTGAAATTTAGAACATAATCTGGAACACATATGCTACGTTGTATCCCGAGAAAATAATCGAACGCGCGTAAAACCATGGGGCGCTGCTAGTGATTTCTATTTTCCTATAATTTATTTGTGTCTCACTTTAAATTATTACCAGACTAGCTGTTAAACTAAACGTCGCCTGTCCCAATAGCTGGCTGTGTCACGAGTGGCGTTCCTATTTCCGCGGTCGGCGGGGTAACTGGGTTAGGTGGTTAACCCGGTCCGCTACACCAACCCACCCGCAAGAGACCTCTTCATTTCACCCACCTGATTCTGTAACAACAAAACTCGTAACATGAAACATGACCTGTGACTCATTATGACGAATGATGTAAATCGTGTGTTTGGCGCTATAACCTTAAACTCAACAGTCAAGTTACAATACAACAAATCAAAACAGGAAACATTTTGGTAGCCAGAAAATAAAGGATAAATTTAGCATTTAGTTAAAACTAACAACCATAATAATTGTTTATAATGTAATGTCATCCGATTACAATAATACGTGCCAAATAAATAAATATTGGTGGATAATTTACACACTCCATCTGACCCCAAAACTGAGCAAAATGTCGGGATTAAGTATTACCAGAGAGCCCTTTCTGCGTTCTAAGTTTGGCTGTTAGAGAATGTGAGCCCAGTCTTTGAACGCAGGTTTCTTTTTATTTCCAGCATGCCTGGGATGTGGTTTTAAATACGTTGCGGGCTTCGACGTCCTAAAGGCGAGTTTACATTCATTTACACGTCAAATATTTTTCATTTCTAAGGGCTGTTTGAAAATATCTGTCGTTTGTAGCAGGTTTTCGGTTTATTATGACGCCATTTCTATTACTGCGTTGCGTAAAAAGTCGCAAAGAGATGCTTACGTATAAATTTGCCTGTGGAATAAGATTATAGTGATAATAACGAGATGCAACTATACTACCTGCGCCCCGCAATTTCAGTCGCTAACCTTTAAATTTCGATATTTTTGTTGAGATAAGTAATTTATGCTTAAGTTAAGATTCCTTCGATGTATTCCCTAATTTCTTCTTTAAACAGCCAGAGTGGCAAGAAGTCTGCCAGATCCACTGTTTTGTAAAAGATATAATGAGGGGAACTTTTTTGTCAAGTTCAGAGTGCGTAGGTCCCGGTCCGATCTAAATTAGCGTGCATCACCTAACACCATCGCTTACCATTAGATGAGTTGATGGCTAAACGGGGATCTGTTTATGTTAAAAATGTTACATCAGTAACTTTAAAAAATGCCCTCCGATCCCGATAATGAGAAAAGAATAAATAATTATGATGATTTGATAAATTTCATGCCAATTTGTTCATCCCTGAAAAATTGTTTCATACAGATGTTCTTGTAACACATAATAATGTCGCAATGAAAATAATCTCCTCACATCGATCATTCGGTAACTTGTTGCACCAACGATTTTTATCAAAACAAGTTTGACTGATCCACTGATGCAGTTCTGTTTCAAAATAACTAGATCTAAATCCTTAATTGAATGCTCGTCAATTTACATATAAAGAACAATAGATTGTATCTATGTTGAACTGGAACATGTCTGCATATCATCTACCTACGTATCTAACATACCTTTGTATAGACAGATGTGACCAGCACTATTTTTTTAAGTACTTATTGCACTCTTATTTTCCGCTGAACAAAGCTGTAAGTATTTTAAACATAATTAGCTAAAATTTAATTTCAAATTTAAATAAACACGATAGTTTGTAGCGGCGCCTGTTATTCCACCTCATACTCACATTGAGGAGGCTGTGATTTTTCACAGCCCCCGCGTATTTTTATACGAGTATTTATAGTACCGCGTATTTTTATACGAGTATTAATAGTGTAGTAGTTGTGGAAATCTAGGGAGGAGGCATATGTTCAGCAGTGGACGTCTTGCGGCTGATGATGATGATGATGATGATGATTTATAGTACATTTTGTGACGGGGCGGCCTACTAATTATTTCTTTCTAACAAAAACAAACAATTTTGTTAATCCGTTCGGGACCTACGATGCCACAGAGACACTCGTCACTCGACACACACACAGAGAGAGAAAGAGAGAGAGACGGCAAATGTATAACTCTGACTGACATGCGTGTGAAAGAAAACATCGTAAAGGTAGTGGTAGAACTCTTTGCAGAGTCCACCTTGGCTGGTGTACCAAACCAAAGTAAGGTAAGTACCAAACCTTTGCCAGTGATTCACCGCAAGGCAGATATGTACAAACATCATTGTGTTCCGGTTTGAAGGGCAATGTTTCAGTGCATAGAGCGCAGTCCAGTGCTTGGTAATAATTTGTACTTTTCCTGTTCAATAGCTGCGTGTCATTGTGCTGTCATGGGCAGGCGTATTGCTTACCATCAGGCATATATCACAGGTTCGCCATTCTATACAATAAAATTGTTTCGACGGAGCTTTGAAGCCGATTCGACGAAAACGACCGACGGGTCAGTGGCGACATTTCTCATTGGTCCGAGTCTCTTTGTGCCTTGTCCACTATCTTACTTGCAGTCTGACATTTAAAGTTCAATTTAGTATCCAGTCGGGTGATATAATTAGCCACATTGGAGATAACCAGTTGACGTGCGAGCAACGGAAGCCGAATCAATTGTGTATTGGCAAATATGTGAATTGCGACCAATTGTTTCTATGATATGTTCAATAAGATGGTTTGTGGCTGTCTAGATTTTATAAATAAATTATGTATCGCTTGAGCGAAATTGAAATACGTAGATGCTGAATATCCTTACCAATATCGAAATCCCTACCAATATTACAAATGCCAAAATTTGTGAGTATCTTTCACTAAAAAATTACCTATTGAAGTGAAATAAAATTTGATTTCAGGCGAGATCTGGAAACTACTTGAAGCCAACTGTCATAAGTCTCATTAAACAATATATATAAAAAAATATAAAATGCCGTTATAGGGGCTCTCGATAGAAGTAAACAATGTAGAACTTAAAATTGTAGTATTAAACAGTTGCATTGTTGCATTTGTTTAAAGTTATTATTTCGTGTCAGCAACACTTTAAGCATGGAGTTTTGTCACAACATAACGTAGGAATGGAACATAATGTTAGTGTGAAAGAGAAGCATAGATGCGAGACAATAGGGATGTTAACACTAATCACAAATTAATGTTTAATGTTGATTTTATGATTGTTTGTATTAATAGAATTTCGAAAAACACATTATTATAACTTAATATTACGTAAAAAAATTATTACAAATGATTTTAAATGCTATATTTTTAATCTGTTGTCACGTGACTGGAAACTCCAAAATATGCCTGCCTTATTACGTCACTAGTCGCGAAACAAGCTATCGAAAACTGACTAAACTGTTTACTTTTCTGCATTTTTATTATAGTTCGCAATCTTAGCGACGACGATTTTGATTGTTTGTATTCAAGTAATGATAAGAAAACACATAAACTGGACTTACAGTCATGAATCGATACCAATGTTTTGCGACTAGTGACGTCATGACAGTTGTTAGTATATTAGCGGCAACATTAAAAATTAGTCTAACAGTGTATATTTACTCATCGAAAATACAAATATTTTAAAATAAAATGTTACTTATTACGGCAAACATGCGTCAATCTTCAAAATAAAAGCAGTTTCAAAAAATTGTTAACAGCCCTATTGTGAGTATGAAATAGTGTGCTAAATCAGTGAATGTATGAAAGCGATAGATTATGAAAATGTGTATAAGTGTAAGGGAGAAAAGGAATAAAAGAGATTAAAATGGAACGTCGTCGTTTAATCACACCTTTACATACGAATATTATATTCGACTCACAACATTGATTGTCCAAATAGCGTGTAACGCGCGTCTGACTGCTCCGCCGCCGTCGCTGCCGTCCGATATTAAAATGTCGGTGACGCGAATCCATAACATTTTACCCTACCATAAAACGCCACGTAGCAAAAACGTGTATTTACGTATCATAAGTTTCCACTTCAAAACCAAGGATGGTAGTGGTTCTTAATAATATAGTATTTAATGCATAACGTCCACGCGGCGATGCACGGGATCGGCCCACGTGGCCAGGCGGTCGTGATCCCATTAGAGTGAACGTTACGGCCGAGGAAATCTGCGCCGCAACTCCGAAGGCCTGGGGGCTTACCGCCTATGAAAAACGGTCGTAGCTTTGATATTCCCCTCTTTTTTCTTTTTATTTGAATTTATAGGGATAGCAAAGCTAAAGCCGATTTAGACAGGCGGTAGAAGGGCCGAGGGTGTGACAGCGTTTACCACCAGTTTGTTAGTAGTTTGTATTAGTTCCGATTTGAGGTTGTGGTCAAAGTTGGAATGTAAGGTATTTTGGATCATTTATCTTGAAAATACGTACTTACGGCTGGTCTAGTCGGGGAGAACGGCGACTGCCGATCTGGAGCCCCGGGTTCGAATCCCACGCGCATCACTGTTTTTTCGAAGTTAATGCGTCTAACTTAAAAACTGTTAGAGAAAAAATCATCGTGAAGATACCGACGTGTACCTTGAATGTTCTAAAGTCATGTGTCATCTAGTACCAACCCGCACTGGGCCAGCGTGGTAGGTTATATTTTTATCCCGGGAAAATGACGGGATCAATAAATTTCTCAAATTTTCTACAATAAGTAACGGAAAACACAAGTTCAAAAAGTCGGTTCAATTCTTAACGAAACATTTAGTTCTTCTTTATTTTCCCTTATCCGATTTGATGGATCATCATAGAAATAAATAAGTACAGTAGGTATTGATTGGACATTCCTCACACAACACTAAGCAAAAGCTGGTATTATGGGAGAAAACTCTTATAATACTTCATAATCATCTTATTATCTACAGCCTGCAGATATCCACTGCTAGACATAAGCCTCACCGAAAGAATTCCACAACGACCGGTCTTTTGCCGCCTCCATCCACCTACTTCCCCAGACCAGACAATATCATCGGTCCATCGTGTGGGGAGCCGTCCTACACTGTGTCTGCCGGTTCGTAGTCCCCATTCCACAACCTTTACTCCCAAAGGTTATCGGTTCTGCTAGCTACATGGCCTGCACATAACCACTTCAACTTGCTGATTTTAAGAGCTATGTCATTGACCTCGGTTCTTCTGCGGATTTCTTCGTTTCGGATTTTATGACGCAGTGAAACTCCGACCATAGCTCTCTCCATTGCCCGTTGCGCAACTTTGAGCTTGTATATCATGCCAACAGTTAGCGACCACGTCTCAGTGCCATATAATACTTATACAATTGGAAATAAATACTGGTCTTTACAAGCAAACACACAACAAAATAAATATTTGTACTCATCACACAAATATTTAAGCTGGATAGGAATAGAACCGACGACAACGAACACTACCTGCAACGACTTTTAACTGTTGTTGGTTTACACTTGACCGCTATTTCGCCTGACGTAAAGCGATGGTGCGGTCTGTGATGAAACGTACTAGAAGAAACCGATTCACTCTCGATTTTTCCACCAACTAAGCCGTGTGAGGCCGGTCTACGAAACATGAATGTAGCGTATGTTTTCAATTGTTGCACCACAAATTAAGATCGATCGATACAATGTGCATGTCGACCCCTTACCACGCCGGAGGGTCTACCGCCTAGCTAAAACTGTCTTAGCTTTGACAATGTTCTCTCTTTTCTTTACATTTGAAATGAAAGAGACAGCAATATCAAAACCATTGCCGATTTAGTTAGGCGGTATAGGGCCGGGTCACGGTGTGACCGCGCCATTTACGTAAACCATTGTGTTCCACGTAATTGACGTAATTGACTCTTAACTGCTGTATAAAGATATCCACTCGTGTTGAAAGTTAACTTTGTGATTCCAGTAATAATATTATAAACTAGCGGTCTGCCCCGGCTTCGCCCGTCTTACATATTTATGTATATACTATATAGGCTATAGTACTTAGGGATCAGGAACATATGCAACGGCGAAATAATTCTGATTGTTATTACCGGGTGCCCAAGATACAGGCCTAGCCTAGTTTGGGACCCACCGGACAAACTGCCGAGCTACAATTGGGTTCAAAATGTATAGAATGTGCTTTAATTTAAGGATAACAATAATGTAATTTTGTTTTTGGTAATAAATGACTTATCTTATCTTATCTTAATTGTTTAAATCGTTTAGTAGTTCCTGAGATTAGCGCGTTCAAACATACAAGCTCTTCAGCTTTATAAGATTAGTATAGATACCAGAGTTTGTATGTTTATTGCTCAATCACGTCGGAACGCCTGAACGGCTCGGACTGAAATTTGGAACACATTTTCAGATTACAGTCTGGACTAGCCGAAAACTGTGGGGTAGTTGGGGGACAGGAACAAAGCGGGTTAAACCAAAAGCCAATTGGTCGTTGCTAATCAATTCAAAATCTTATTATATCACATATCTTTGTGTTTTTTACTTGCAACAAATGTACATGGTATTTTTTATTTACATTACTTTAGTTGGCTACAAATTCATCGATTATTTTATGTTTAATTTATACCTGAGTGACCAAGCTTTGCTCGGTTATTTATACACATACCGATTTTCTCAAAAAAAAAGAACTTGAAAAAAGAAAGGCGGCCGGCCGGATTCGAACCCGGACCTACCATATTATGACCGCCTATCTTCCCGACTGAGCTAATATACTGTCGCGCTGCGTCGCGAAATTTACCGTAGCATTCTAATGTTTATGTGACAGCTTTTTATTGTCTAAAAACGCGCATAAAACGGCGTTTTTTTTAAACAATACCTGGCTAGTTCGATCTATCGTCCTCGAAACTCTCATAATTTCATAAAAATCGTTCGAGCCGTTTCCAAAATTCAGATTCTATATATATATATATATATATATACCTACAAGAATTGCTCGTTTAAAGGTATAAGATTACACATGTGATTAAAGGCATGTCAAAATTAGAAGGCTAAGTACAATACAAATACAAAATAAATTTTAGGAACATTTGTCACAGTAAGTTCATGATTGGTTTAGTTATCAATAATTCCGAAACGAAAGAATCCTATTGGATATATAGATACTCTTTATTGTACACAGCAAAACAGAAACAATACAGGAGAAGAGAAACTAACGATACAATCGGCGGCCTTTTCGCTGAAAGCGATCAAACCTCAAAAGAGGGGTTTTTTTAGAATTGTTTTCATACGTACACAGAATAATAATAAATAATAATAAGATGCAGATTAAGGACCAGATGCAGAAGGCAGCGCATCGTCAGGAGATTCCTCAGTCTGCAGCCCTAACCTCCGGTAGCTTGGGCCCTGCCCCGCTGCTGGCGGCTATTTAGGTTTAAATTTTTATAATGTTTTTATGTTATTTTATATAAATATTGTAAAAACTTAGACTTAGGCAATAAAGAAATACGTAAATAATGATAAATATTAGTGGACAATTCACACACAGCACCATCTGACCCCAAAATAAGCAAAGCTTGTACTATGGCGACCAGACAGCTGATATAATACTTGTATAGTTGTAAATACATACATATTATACATAGACACACCCAGACACAAATATTTGAATTCATCACACAAATATTTGCACTGGGTGGGCATCGAACCGACGATCCTCGGCTTCGCATGCAGAGTTACTACCCACTAAGCCACGAGGCCAGAAGGTGCAAATAAGTCATTATACTTTGTGCAAACTGTTGTGTCGCAAAAAAAATAACTGGATTCGTTATAAAGAAACGTTAGGCCAGGAACCTACTTGAAAATGGTTGTATCACTAACATTCTTACGATCTTATACAGAGACTAGCAGTGTCCCGCGGCTTTATCCGCGTAGGTCCCGTCCCCTTTGTATTCCCGGGTTCAAAGTAGCCTATGTGCTATTCCAGTATATGTTCTAATTGTATTCCAAATTTCAACCCGATCGCTTCAGCCGGTCCGACGTGATTGAACCACAAACATCTAAATATTCACATTTATAATATCAGTAGGATAGTAGATGCAAGGACCTACCTACGTAGAATAATGATATCACACATTTAACTCTTCTTATTTATATCAATGATATCACATAAATTATCGGAAATATTCATATTGAGACTGTGATTGTGACTGTTTTTTCCCATAATTGACTATTCACCTGTGATTGTATAATCTGTGTTGAATTAGATAAGGTATCATTAGATTAAGTTTATAAATTTCAAACGTACTGCCTTGTGTATATCGTGAGACCCATTGATCTATTCAAACTAGAAGTCGCCATGTTTTTGGTCGTGCTATTCGCAATATTAATCTGTTTTTAATTGGACGACAGACTTCAGCAATAAACAAAATAGTATTTATGCGTGTGTTTCAAATAGATAGTAGTGTGTGTGTTAATATTTTCTGTATTGGTTTCTTGTATTTTTATGCGGAATTAAAAAAAAACTAACATTCTGTTCTCTTTCTCTACGTTTTCTGTATAAACTGTCCGCGATTTCATACCCTCTTCTATATTCTCTTATTCTCATAATTCCATCTGTGGAATTTTCGTAAAAAAAGTTTTAAAGTTTTTGTTTCAAGTGTTAATATATAGGTAGATTTATATGATAAGTATATAGTATATGTCAATGAAGGCTTTAAAAAAATAGAAACCTCTTATGAAAGATAACGCTTTGTCGATCGAACGATAAAGTTTAGTCATTTTATTTTTGTAGCATGAAGCTTGAAACTTACTTACTAGGCTTTTGATGTACATGTAGGTAAATAAGTTTGAAATTCAACTTTTGTAAAAAATGTCCCTTTATGATGGTGAAATCCCTATCGAATAGTACTATAAGATGTGGATTCCATTGGTAGGATCAAATAAGTTTTAGTTACATAGTATTGTATATTTAATTCTGTATATGTGTATACAATCCTAGACCACCCAAAGATCGCAACATGGCAATAATATTACACAATAATAAATCATAATTTCGATTTATAATACGATCACTCAGTCCAGTAGAGCTTTTACAAATCGTCATTAATCACACTCGCATAATGCAATTACTTGTTACAATACAGACAAGCAATTAAAAAAAAATTAGTTGTGATCGGAATACTTTCTCCGAGTGTCGTCGGTCTAAATCATCTGAATCAATCGTGTGAGTCGAGTTACGTTGTTTCCTTGGGAGTGGCGACCTCTGCACTTGTTGTGCAACAATGGGAAACGGGAGATATATCATCGTGCTCGAGAATTACCATCTATAGTCCACGCCATCACTCCACTCCCACGACAAAACCTTCAAACCACACAATCACCTAATAACACTTTCGTAAAATCCAACACTAGCGCTGTGCATCAACTGGTTTTAGCGGTGGCGCTGACTACGGCGTTCGGGATCGTCCTAGCTAAAGAGACCGTTTCGAAGATGCCAATAACTTCCTGGAAATTTACATTGTGCTTACAATGTAAGTAATCGGAGAATTATGAAATAATTTCGATCGATGTAAGTACCGCTGCCGCTGTAACTACCGTAGTGCAACTTTTTTGAGATATAAAGAAGTCTTATAATATAGACATCATAACATATTATGTTCTAGTACCTGGGTGACCGAGCTTTGCTCGGTTACTTAGATACATACTGATTTTCTAAAAAAAAATGAACAAGAAAAAAGAACGCGGCTGGTTGGATTCGAACCCGGACCTACCATATTTCAACCACCCATCTTCCCGACTGAGCTAATATACTGTCGCGCGCTGTCGCGAAATTTACCATCGCATCTTTATGTAACAGTTTTTCGTTGTCTAAAAACGCGCATAAAATGGCGTTTTTTTAAATAAAACCTGGCTAGATCGATTTATCGTCCCCGAAACCCCTTGTATACATAACTTCATGAAAATCATTGGAGCCGTTTCCGAGATTCAGATTCTATAAATACATACTTACAAGAATTGCTCGTTTAAAGGTATAAAATGTTGGTACCTAATGGCTATGTTACTGTAAAGTTTCGTTCTAAATGGATTTTTCGTGAAGTAATAATAGATATCCATCGTCACAAACGTTCACGGTTACATTGTTAATTATGAGCTATATAATTAAACGTGTAATAAAATTAACTAAGCCCGTGTTACTAAGTCAACGAATAAAACTGTCTTATTGCTCATTCGCTGTACGCATCGTGACAGTCGTGATTTCGGAGTAAACGAAAATACCATCGATATTGTATTTTGTTTAGATTTTTGTTGAGTTTTCAGGCAACAGCAAAAGAAACTTTGAGGAATCTTTGAACACGTAAACATTATGATTATGACGAAATCAAACCTTCTTCTCGGTTAAAAAGAGAGGCCAATACCTAACGTTGTAGAGCACAGGCCCGTGAACAAAATTTATGGGTCATATGATACAGCAGGAGACCTATGTAGGATGATAGAAGTGTATGAAATAATAATATTTAGCACTATTTTTTTTTAAGCCGGCATTTGAAAGCTGTCCAACTGAGTGCAAATTGAAGAGGGGGGGGGGTCCAACCCTCGCTCTTTCCTTTTTGTCGCATGATGTTTGTACGGCATTGCGAAATAATAGATTAGAACAGGAATTTAAACTATAAAAGTTTTTTTTTTGTTTATTAGTTTTGTCGGAAAAATTCATGATTTTCCGATGATGTTCAGGGTAAATTTAGTCATTTGATTATGTATGGCATTGGTTCCATACAGTTTCAATACCTTAGTCTAATCTTCAATTTGCACTCAGTTGGACAGCTTTCAAATGCCGACATAGTGCTGAATATTATTATTTTATACCCTTCTATCATCCTACATAGGTCTCCTGCTGTATCATATGACCCATAAATTTTGTTCACGGCCCTGTAGTCTATTGCAATATGGACGGCTATGGAGGGTGACAATGGATCTACATCAAACCGTCTGACACCGATATATTAAAATAAAAACCTTATTATTAGATTTACGTAATATGTTTTGTAATCTAATAACATTCTTTAATAATATCAGGGTTTTCCCCTTACTAATGTGTCATCGTCACTTATTTTCAATTATTCGCTATCACTGTCAGCATTTTCCTCAAACATTGCAATTATTAAGCAGCTCACTTTATGTCCCCACTGCTGGGGCACGGGGCTATTCTCACAAATGAGGGGTCAAGGTCACCACACTGGCCAAGTGTGGGTTGGTGGATGACACAGTGATGTCACAGCTGATTGTGATATAGGTCCTCGAGCGTTATCTCTCTTGGAACATCCCGGTTTCCTTCTTCCTTCACGTTTTTCTCCGCTGTATACTGAAGTCAGTGGTGTTATCAAACTTGTACGTCTTGACTTGAAAAATACTCGGAGGCGGGATTCGAACATACGAACTCGCGCTTGTCAAATCGGACGTCGAAGCCTCTACAGTCTATATAAAAAAGTAGTGTGGCACTCAGGGACTGCCGCGGTAAAGCTATTGCATGTTGCATGCATTTTTATCAACATAAGCAATAGGGATGTTAACAATTTTTCGGAATTTCTTTTATTTTGAAGAGTGACATTTGTTTACCATAAAAAATTTCACGGGAAATCCGTTAAGTTGGCAACACTGCTAAGAGCATTTAGTCTGTAAAGTTAATACAAATAAGATTCAAAAGTCGAATGACCGAGTGGGAAGGACGGCGTTACGGTCTTCCATCCTTCTTTCTTGTGAACATAAGAAAGAGATGCACGATTACTAAAATTCGGTCCCCAGGCCCGTGATAAAAGCTATGCAATAGCTTAAAAGTTGACATTCTACTTCTCTATGTATAAAAACGTTATTTTGGTTTGTGTACGCTTCAAAAACTCAAAAAGTTCAGCACCGATCAATCTGAAATTTTAGAATGATATATAAATCCGCATCAATGATTGTTTTTGTCTAATTTTTGCATTACAATGTGCCACAGCGAAGCGGGGCAGGGTACAGCTAGTATATTATAATTGCGAAAGTATGTAAGTATAAATTATGTGTGTTATTCAATAACCTCGGAACGGTTAACGAATTGAGTTAAAATCTTAAACACTGAATATAGCACAGTTTTTTTTATCCCGGAAAACGCGGGGCGAACCGCTGTTCTCTGCTAGTAATCGTTAATAATGACGCGTCGCTCTACATAATTTCAGTCGTCTCATGTCGCCATTCAATAATTTTCCGTCACGAATTCAACGACGTGAACAAAATTTACACACTTCAGTTCTCCATTACGTGTCTACGGCGTCGCAGACGTCACTGTTGCTATGTGTCTATCTCCTACAATAACTACTTCTTGAATAGATTCATCAAGATTTGCTTTAATACGTAATTGGACCCATTGTTATCTTATTTATATCTTTTAATAAATTGTATGTGGAGTCTTCTAGAAAAGTTCGTCGATGCGAAATTGGTATGACGTAAATTTGTGTTTTATATCGTCTATTCATCTTTTCTATAGAAAATTTGTTATTGAGCTTAATATGTTTGTGAATTTGTTGACGAAAAGGTTGATTACATTTTTATCGAAATCGTTATCAATCCCACGACACAGGTAATTTAGTGTGGGAGACAGATTAAAGTGAAGTCACTCTAACTCTTACACATTTATTACTAACCTTTGATAATTGAAAACATTTCACAGAAAATGTTTTAAATGAACAACAATTTTGATTTCATTTCATTACCGTTGATTAGTCATGATTTCGCGTTTTCGCACAAGTTAATAAAATTGGTCTGTGTATTTATCTTGCAAATATATCTTGACCATAGGTAGGTAGGTTAATACTTATTGGATATACCTCTAGATAAATAGTACAAACAACTCTATGTTCAGGTTTGAAGGCCTATGTTACCATAGACATTACAGGTCATAGAGAAATATGATCTTAAAACTCTGGTCGTGGGCGCAGCGCAGTGCTAGGTAATTATTTGGACTCGTCATGTTCCAATAGCTGCGTGACACTGCTCTGTTTTAGGCAGGCGTTTTGTTTATCATTAGACACATGCCCTGTAGTATAAAAAAGTACTTATTTACGATTGTAGCAAATTTGACCTAGAAATTGAAGTAGTAAATGTGGCTATTAATTGCCCTAGACGCATAATAATAATTAATCGCTTGGTTTAGTGTAGTTTAAGTTCCGATCGTCTGTTGCATTATTCATGTAGTTTATATGGAGTGTGGCTCGGGTCAGCACGCGCGCTGATCCGTTACCTCACGGTACATCGTTCTCGCATTAGCTCGCTGCGGTTTCGCCTTAAACACAGCCCTATCTACATCAACTACACTTGTTCTATCCTACTTCTTATCTTACCCACCATGACACCACGCCAGATTTATAAGCCTACATAACCTAGCCTTCACAAGAAAATTGTTCCTCCCAAATTGCTTCTATTACCGATCATTATCGAGGAAAAGTGTCGTTTGATGTGATTTATCGTGTGAACCGTCTTTATCGTTCCAATCGCCGCGACACGTTCAACGCTTAGTGAAATACCGCATCGCAATGAAACCGCCGCAGAAATCGATTTCTCTTACTTAAATATATTCAATCAGTTTCTCTAATACCTGTGGATTATGGAATCCTTACAAATGATCCTAGAGCGTTTTAACCATTGCTCTCGCGTCGTGATGAAGCGATCACACGCAGCTATCGGTCAAATGCTAAAGATCTACGTGTCAGTTTCCCGGCAGACGGCAAATTTCTCGAGCCCAACCTGTTTGCGAAGTTTAGCGAAAAAAATTGCGACCTTGCCACGCGAAGGGATGCTTTAGCGACAGTCTAGTAGAGTTCGGTTTCTAGTGCTGGCCGGAAAGTAATTTCGCTCTCGACAGCAGACTCCGTACGTCCGTACTCGGTTCAGCAATAATTCAGTACGCCGCGTGACCGCGTGCACGGCACTTGTGTTTTGCGTGTAGACGGATAGCCAATATTTCATGAGACGCGATCGTAACTCGGAAACTTTAAATTCTGATTGAAAGTGCCCTTTTTCCAATGTGTCTGTGCTAGTCCCGTTGATTTTGGATTGTGGTATTATTTCTGAAGCGTGAGTTTTCTTCGATAAACGTATGGGAAAATCTAATGTTTGCAAAACATCGATTTTTGTTTGAAAATCCAAGCCAATCGCTCGCTTTCAATACTTTTATGCGGTATTTAATTGTTTTATTTTTTCTTTATAGCGGATTAAAAACTCTTAAATATTGAACGGTTTTATGAACTTGATAACAATTTCTGTCAACATATTCAGATGAGCATCCGTATTTGCAAGTGAGAACTGACAATTGATTAACGAGTTTGTTATATGTTATGACATTGCGATTTCACTGATTCAAAATGTTTGAGCGCTGATTTTAAAGTCTGTTAACACGCCAGTTGGTACTGTCAATACACGGGTAACATACGATTTTATTATAGGCACCTACAAGAAGTAAAAAGAGTTATCGGGTGTATGTATTACATTCTAAACTTGCTTATTTAAACATTTATATATTATCTCTCATATTTATCCACCCTTACTGAAAAACCTTAGCGGTTTATCATTGATGTCAAAATTTTTTTTTACGCTCGACCATTATTTCGCTTGATTCTACTAAGGGGCTATGTTACTACGCTAACGCGAAAAAATATTAGACGTCAAATGTCTAGTATTTTTCGTAAATGTATATTGTTTAATTTTGTGTTACCAATAAACTAACACTTGACTGCCATATACCTCGACCTTTGTTATATTCATTTACAAACATATTAAGGGCCGCGTTGTTGCTTAAAATCCTATCCATGCACGGTTGCCTGGAAAAGATTGCTCTGAGCAATGAGGGCGCCAATTAAAGTGTCATGCTTGTGTAATAGTTCTAAGTCTCTTGTGTAGTTTTTTCTTTTCTGTTGTGGCTTTTAATAAAGAGTTTTTTTTATCTTACCTCTAAGCCACTATCTACCTCTAAAGCAAATCGATGATGCATGAACGATGCTAGATGTAGCGTGCTTACCTGGGACCTGACTGTCTGTGTGTACTGTGTACCTAGAGCGTGGACCTTCTAGGTAAGCGCCATCGTCGTTTAACTTCAGTCTAGACGGCGCTCTAGTACAAATCTATAGAATAAGCAACCCATTAAATGTCCCCACTGCTGGGACACGGGGCCTTCTCTCGCAAGGAGAGAGTCGAAGCCGTAATCCACTACACTGGCTTATTGCGGTGACGGGTGACGGGGACTTTTTTTAGGAACGTGTCAATTTCCTCTCGATGTTTGTTTTCCTTTACCGTTTTTAAATTTGCGGCATAACGTACATGACTTCGAAAATACAGTGGTGTGCGTGGGATTCGAACCAGGGACTCCGGATCGGCAGTTGCTGTTCTCCCGTCTAGACCAGCCGTAACGTTGCGTTAGTACAAATCTATGACAATCAATAAAAAATAGTAATATATTTTCGATTTGTAGAGATTTAGTTCGCTGGACCTATATAAGCTACTAGGTACTAACTGTAGACTCACTTTTGTCGAAATTTGTTCTAGAAATTTAATTTCGCAAATTGTTCTACCATTGCGCAATTTCCACAGAGCCATGAAAGCTTAGCAACGATAACGTTATCATTTTAATGTAGTTAGATCATTTAATTTATTTTACAATCTTTGAATTAGAGGCTTAATTCTCTCTATGTTAATTTATCATTAATACATATTATGTAATTGATTTAACGACACTGAATGATAATTAATATGGAATATAATAAGTATATATATATTATATTTATATGCATTAGCTGCTCTTGACGATTTTCCTATGATACTGACTATATTCCTGTTCGGGGGTTATACGGGAATATATTCTGAATTATGAATGTCAAAGTGGTATCATATATATATCAAAGTGGTCAAACGGGGACCTACGAGCGGTAAAAAACAACTAATAGTTAAATGAAGTAAATGTTTATATTAATTGTTTTTTCAATCACAGAACGGTAACGAAATATTGTCGGATATTTATACGAACTGCCCAAAACAGCACACAGTTTCCTATGAATTATATTTTTTGGTTTAATATGAAAGTTTTGTCTATGTATTTGTACAATGTTTCGCTATGTATTTAATACTAGCGGTTCTCCCCGGCTTCGCCCATAGTATATGATATGTAGCCTATATCACTCAGAGATTATGTACGTACAATTGTTTTCAACAAGTATTTTTGTCGTCGTCCAATAGTTCCTGAAATAAGCGCGTTCAAACAAAACACCTCTTCTTTAATATTAGTAGGTTTAGTTCATCTATGAACAGTTAACCTATATAGTGCCTTGTATTGCACTGCGTTTGTAATCCGGAGAGAGAAAAATATGCATTTTTATATATTGCTCTGATATTACGATTTGTATGTAAACTCGTCATAAGCGGCTGAAGTGAATTTCGTGTTTTTTTTGTGTTCAAGTGGATTTTACAATGGTTTAGATTACCTAATTATTTTATATCAATTTTATAGAAATTGGTGTGGTGGTTTTTGTAATATCAACACAAAACTAAAATTTGCTTACAATTACCCGAACAATGTATTCGTAGATATCACAAAAATTCTGAAGATCCACTGACGTCCGAGTTTAATTTTAAATTAAAGTCGGGTTTTTGAGTAAATTAAATTATTGAAAGAAAGAAATAACGTTTATAATGTATCTACAGGACTTAATCACGTTTTAAGTGATTACGTGATTAAGTCCTGTAGATACATTATAAACGTGTTCAAATCGCGAAAGTTTAAAAACAATAGAAAGAAATAACTTAAAAAATATTTCTTATTATTAAACCAGCAATGGAAACGTCTTAATGTCCACGGATTTAGATTTATAGAATGTTTTTGCAGTCTGGACTAGACGCTTCCACGAATTATTATTTTTATGAACGTGTATAGAATTACTACTGTGACTTTCTTCTACCGAGAACGAAATGTGAGAAACATAATAAGAAGCCATTATGATTGAAATAATAGGTAGTCGAGACCTTGACACGATTAGTGTCCCTACTCAATTTATTACTACTCAAACAAGGAGTCACCGCTGTCGGTATTTCAGACACTAACTCAAGGCTTCAAAAAGACGTTATGGTGGGGGGCTAGAACGGACTATTCACTATCGTAAAGTCTCTTTATTCGAATCTTAATATTTTCCCAAGATCAGATAACGACTTTATTCAAGTTGTCATCACCATCTAAGCTAATATTATGAAGCGGAAGAGGTTCTTGTTTTAACGCGTTAATCTCAAGAACTATTCGACCCATTTCAAAAATTGTTTCACCGTTGGTTATGTACATCATCCTCGAATGTATAGGCTATAAATTGTGTACCAGGGGCGAAGCCGGGGCGGGCCGGTAGTAAGATAAAACGGTGAAGGAAAACATCGGAAACGAACCGGTGTGCTCCTGGTATCTTTTGAGATCATCTGCCAACATAGCGTGGTGGATTATGGCTTCGATTTTCTTCTTGCGAGAGATGGTCCCTAGTCCCAGCAGTAGGAATATGTAATAGACTGTTTAGTACAATGATGTTTTTAATAATTAAAAAATTTAAAATATAGTATTAGATTATAAACCAAATTGTTAGTTCAGCTTACAACAACCTTTGCGTAGTAGTATCAATTTTTTTTATATAATAGTATCTATGTCAAAAAGTATACTACGCAGAGAGTGTAAGTATAAGCAAACCATTGTTCCCACTTTTCAGACTCAGGAACTTTTCTCACAAACAATGAGAGTCTTATGTCACAAAAAATAATATTTAAAACTCTTGCCAACACACAAAGTCTCTCAGGTACTAAAGTATTTAAGAACCTTGTCAATAAATACGAATTGTTTTAAGACGTGTTTCAAACAAATAAAACTAAACTAGAGGTAGATAAAATGTCGCTGCTTATTAGTATTTAAATAGAAAAAATAAATTTAAAGAAATAACAGAAACCAGTTTCGATATTTAAAATAATTTAAAAATAATCAACTTTTATTTTTAACTAAATGTTCTAGAATATCCGAGCACAACTCTGCAGTCTAATCTAGGCTATATGATATTCACAAATATTACTTAAATAGGTAATTTGTTCGTTAGTCCACAATATGATTTTGAACCAATTACCTAAGTAACTTTCGTATAGTATTGATTTGTATTAATATTTTTTTTATTTAACCTCAACTGTCCCACTGCTGGGCAAAGGTCTCCCCCAATTCCCTCCACTTTATCCGGTTCTGAGCTACCATCGTCCAATCACTTTTAAACGCTCCGAGCTCGTCCTTCCATTGCGTTGGAGGACACCCTGGGGTCGACTGGCCGATGGCGTCCACTCCGTAGAAACTCTGGCCTACCGATCGGGGTGCATTCTGGCCACATGACCCCCCCAGTCCCATTTAAGCTTGGCAGACCTAAACCCTACGTCTGTTACACCTGTTATGGAACGTAGTATGGTGTTGCGAACATGGTCTTGTCTTTTAATACCTAAAATACTACATTCCATTGCTCGTTGACAAACTCCGAGGCGGAACTTCTGAGCTTTAGTTAATGACCAAGTCTGTGCACCGTAGGTTAGGATGGGCAAGATACATGTATCGAGCAGTTTGCGTTTCAGGGAGATCGGAAGTTCTCCCTTCATTAGCTCTTTCATGGAACAGTAGCTCTTCCAGGCGTTGTCTATTCGTCGACTGATCTCCTTATCTTGCCTGTTATCGAATAAATTAATACTTTTTTTAAATTTGTATTAATTAAAATACTGATTTGTGTGTATGTAAGTTAAACTGATTTGTGTATGGGAATCAAACCTACGACCGAATCTGTAGACAAATTTACTATCAACAAAGTTACAAGGCCAGTCATTAGACTATGTCTTATTGTGCTATGAAATCTACCTAAAATTATGTCAAAATCAAAAGCCGTTATACCTCAACAGAGATAACAATTGAAACCGCTGATTCTCCAAAATAAGCTTACTATTTCCAATTAAAAATTAATTAATTAATTGACGTTTGGCTGCAGCTTGTAAATTCGGATTTTCACTAACGTAGAAAATGTGAAAAGCTGCGCAATCTCTCCTATCGGCACGATTTACATACTACGAATAAACTTAGTTCTAAGTAACATTAGTGAACTACCATAACAAATCATTTTATTTCATTTCCATATAAGATTCCCTAAATTAATATCGATCAATATTTTCTATAAAAATCATCAAACTCCACCTTTTCGTTGAGAAATTAAAATACTACAAGCAGATACTCAACCAAACACGACACACAATATCCCTCTTTGCATACTTTCAAAACAAAAATGTTAAATTTTAACCTACTATCCGTCTAAAACAATAACCAATAATGAAAGTGTATAACTCCACTACACAAACCACAACAATGTCAACAGTTTAACAGTAAATTTGGCACCACATCAGCGGTTGGTCTCCAGACCTACCTAAATGCACAATTTCGTGTACTCCGTCATGCTCTGAATGTGTTCGCTTCAGGAGACTGCACTGTTCTTACAAACAACTTAAAATCATCGAAACTTGAATAGTTTTGGTTGTAGCACAATTTATGTGGCAAATATTTTGGTCAGTCACGTTTTTGAAACACTAATTATTCATTATGAAAAAATATTGTATTCTCCACACAATGCTAACTAGTCTCGAGCTAAGCAAAGATTGAACTACGGAAGCCATATATCTGAAATCGTACTGAAATAATTATATATTCATTCCTATTATACCTACATAGAAACGACCAGACACAGGACAAATACTAGTAATCGTCACAAAACTATTTGTTCCAAGTGGGAATCAAACCTACGACCGAATCTGTAGACAAATTTACTATCAACAAAGTTACAAGGCCAGTCATTAGACTATGTCTTATTGTGCTATGAAATCTACCTAAAATTATGTCAAAATCAAAAGCCGTTATACCTCAACAGAGATAACAATTGAAACCGCTGATTCTCCAAAATAAGCTTACTATTTCCAATAATCATCATTGACGGTTAGACCCGCAAATTAGCAGAACCTCAATCCAGTTCCATGCTTCTTGTCACGCTCACCGCGCCCGTCAATCTCTATTACTCGAACTCTCGCCGGCTTGCGACTTCCTAAACCGATGACGGCTTATTAAGCCCTAATTGACGTTTGGCTGCAGCTTGTAAATTCGGATTTTCACTAACGTAGAAAATGTGAAAAGCTGCACAATCTCTCCTATCGGCACGATTTACATACTACGCCCGGCGAAACTACTCGATTCCTGTTAGGTGTTAGTGGGGGTCGTTTGTTCGGTCCTACATTGTTTCCATGAGATATGAATCTGTCATGTGTTTTTGGATTGACATGACAAACTGGTTGTTTGTCTAATGGTGTGGCTCACATTTGTCCGTAGAGAGTCAGTACAGCCTTTACGTACAGTCTACAGTCACAGTGGTCAACCCACACGCAATTCAAACTATTGAAATCTATGTAAGTTCAATTTATTCGAGAAGAAAACTTTAAAGTAAATTCAAGATCTGGGTTTGTAATGTAAATTATTGAGTTTTATCTCTAATGCATATTTTGTTTTTAGTAGCCTTTTAAACATTTCGTGAAACTTAACCCCACGACTTTTTAGACTAGACAAATAAATTTAAAATTTCCCGTTATTGGCGTCAGCTAGTCATCTCGGACAACGGTTTTGCGTATATTTGGCATAGATAACAATACCTCTATGAAGTATGTTTTTATAGAAACTGAAATTCAGTCCTAAGAGAATTTACATTTATCACCTATAATTTTATTCTTTTATCACTTTATTGAGCAAAATCACACCCAACTTATTATGTACCTGCATCTGTATAAGGTAATGAAAAGTTTGCATTTAAGTCAAGTATTCAAAGTCAAGGAAGCTGTGGTGGCCTAGTGAGGAGAACGTAGGTTCATGAGTTGTATATATGACATAATAAATCAGGTCGACAATCAGTTCAAAAAACAAAAACATTGAAATCGGTTTGTCTGTCTGGGAAGCGTTCCTAGACATTCCAGAGATGCACATAAGATACGAGAGATACACAACTCAAACTTTATATCTCTACAAACATATACTCTTTGGGCCAGGGTTTAAAAAAACTAAAATTTAAAACACTACGTGAGAACTACGTTTTTATTGTCTGTTAATATTATATTTTCAAGATTAGAGGCCTAATTAGAGAGAAATAATCAAATAAACGTGCAACGACCCTTGAGAAAACATTTCCATATCATTAACAAACAGTACATAATTATGTAAATTGTAAAATGTGCTGGTAGCCATTAAGTAGAAATAACACGACGAGGCCTTGTAACGATACTATAAATAGTTTCGCTGACATGAACGACATTTCTGATGTAAAATTCAACAAAACAGGTGCATTTTGCGTAGGTATGTATTGGATGGCTGATTTGAAATCAAATTTTTGAATATGTGCAATTGGCTGATCTCATTCTTCATGGTACGAAAGTTTTGGGCATACCGCACCAATTAAAGTTTCTCTGATTCTTCTAACAGGTACCGTTTGCGATTTTATAAATAATCTTATTTATGAAATCGTTAAGATTGATAGTAGAAAAACAAGGATACTTGCCCAGAAATACTTAATATATGTGGCTTACATAAATGAACACGGCTTTGATGCATTTTATTAACTATAGACACAAACACAGTTCTGGTAGGTTCACTAAACTTGAACATAGCTATGAAAATTATCAAAACTTCGCATATATTCACATAAACCACATACTTACTATGTAAATTTGTAATTGTAATCAAAATACCCAATGCATATGTGGAACTATCGCTATAAGCAGCTGGTTGCTTGATTCAGGGCAGTAGAAAACCTTGAATGCGGTACTATGCCCATATAAACTCCTAGTTCGATATTTATAGATGAAACGGTAATCTGAGATTGAGAACAGCGCGCGAAAACCGATATCGTTTCGACAGTGTAAGCCATTCTTCCGTCATATTTACCTTTTACCTGTTATAGTTTTAGATTAGACCTTGTGATCACGTTGTTGATATTATTCTGTACTGCCAAGTATACGGTGTCAAGTAAAAACTACGTGTCGTTACAGTTTCTGCTATTATGATTACTTTTGATATACGTGACTATTTCACACAAAAAATGTACTCGACGATTTGTGAGAGGTTATCTCAAATTATTCCCTTCCAGGTCGTGCAAAAGCAAATTATTATTATTTTCATAAATGTTTCCCAATCGTACTGTTTTAGCCTTTTTAAATTAGGTTTATCTAACTTTAAAATGGTAACACATCAACTAGGTCAATGTTCCCATCTTGTTTGTTTGATTTACGTCTATTTAAAACAAGAAGATTACGAAGAAAATTATCTAGGTACGTTAATTAGGAAAACTGGGCTATCTTGATAAATAAAAGCCCAATTTTGATTTTCTCATGAATCGAACGTTTCTAAAGCGTTGATACTAACGCGATTAATCGTATTTCTATTTCACTGTTCTATTTTGTAGTAAGAGCTTTCTTCACTGCGGAATAACTTTCTGACAGAACGATTTAGCGGCCTTGTATAGGTTTCTCTGAGGTATTCTCTGCATTCTAATAACTCAAACGTGAGTTATAGCTGCCTGCGTCTAATTAGTAGCTGTTTGCAATAGAACCGACCGACTCCGTCTTTCTTGAAGTTGCGACATACGCTAGAGCCGTAGGAATAGGGCCCAGACAATAGTCGGTAAATACTGGATTATTGCGGTATGTCAGTGCAACCGCCATTCATTATATCGCGCCCACTGTGACACCGAAGCCGATGCTGCGTGGGCGATTAGCTCTTGATCCACTACCGGTACAAATGTCTCCCTATCTGAAGCTTGTGAAAGGACAACGAAATTACAGACGCAGTTAACCATCAAATATAACAAATATTCTACATCTTTTACAAAAGACTTCTCTTGAATAACTGAGAACGGCAAATGTTTGAATGAGTTAGATACTATTCTTTATGAAAGCTCTTTGTTAGCAAAGTCGCCTGGTGGCATAACGCTTCTTTATCGCGATGATCTCAGCTCTGCCGTATTTAGAAATTCCTGCTTTCAACGACGTTAATTTCAATTCAGAATTTCTTCGCCACATTATCCAGCGGAAGCTCGGATTGATGTTGATTTATGTATTCGTAGTGGAGTTTGATTCGCACTCTATCAAGACTTAGATCGCTGATGAATCGTTCCTGTCGTTAGATTTATGATATTCATTTGTTGAAGTGCTTACATATTCAATTTTGATTTCCATGCCATTAGAAACATGTACAACGGTTGATTTAATTTCATTTATTATCCCAGCATGATAGTAATGCAGAAACAGAATACCAGTTGTCACAGGTCACTCGATAAACCATTGGTTACAGGTTCTTGTCCAATAAATTCAGATGTTGCTTTTAGTAACAACATTCCCAGGTTTAATCCAATAGAAACCGTATTGTGCAAGTTTGTTCGGGCACCTGTGAAAACGCCATTCGTTTCTAGATTGTAGTTAGGAATATTCAGTAATTTACATTGATTATTGTGGAATTCTATCTCAAATCGATAACACAAATCCTGTTCGACGAGTGAGCTAAATTTATGACTGTGTTTGTTTGATCGTTAGTGTTATCTGTTTGATCTGTCGCGTATGAACTAGTTGGTGAAGTTTATACGAAGTGACCTTTATTACATAACATTTTAGATCGAATATTTTGTCTTAAAATAAGTCAACATATAGGTGTTTCACCTCCTATGCAAATGCGTTCATATTTAGATAGAATATTCTCGATCGTTTAGTATTTAAAACTACTCTCGAAACTTGATGTATTGCTGATGATAATATAAGCAAACACCAGTTGTCCTTGTTTTATTTTTCGCTACCCACTTTGATTTGTCATTTGCATTGTATGAGTTTTGTAATGCATTATTAAAATAAACAATGATAAGTGTACCAGTAGCAACATATGTATGATTTTAAAACATTCGCGATTAGAACGCATGTTGAAAATGTTGGACTTAATCAAGGAACTATTTTTAATTACCTCCCGGTGTTTCTGTTGCTTCACAAGTCACAACGGTCACGAGAAGGGTCTAACACTCATACCAACAGACCGCAATAGATATTCAAGGTATTTTCTACAATGTATTTTCTATGTCTCGTTCTGACGTAACATCCTTGCAGTGCCATTGGTTCCAACGTCGCGGAAATCAAATAGTACATTGTAATTCTCGCTGCGTCGGATATCGTGAAATCACGATCATCTTATCGTAATCCATACACAATGAAATACCAGTCTGGGGGTACGCATTTTCGCTGTTGCTGTTGGCCAAACGCATAATACTAAATGTCAAGTTTCTATCGTTGAAATTATTTATACCTTTATTGATATTATCGCGTCTAAGTAGACTCGAATATTAATACTCTTACTTAGTTGTTATCCTGGCTGCTTTAGAGTTCAATTAGTTCAATAAATTGCTAGATTAAATTACGTTATGACAGTGCTTATGAGCTACCCTGGAATTACTTGCCTCCAGTACTTGTTTGCGTTATAAATGACACTCCAGTGAGGCCGTGCTAAATAACTGAACTTTCTATTATTATTTTCCATGCGATTAAAAACAAGTTAACTTTATCTTGTCCTTTCTGCTTTTACTTTGCTTTGATTTTAATCTGTTGCAAAGTTTTAATATTTATTATTTTTGTTATAAATTTGTCAACAAAATCGTTAGTTTGTTGCAATTTTTTTTCATATATACGTAAGTATATTCTATTAATGTTATTCATTCATTCTGCGTTTGAAGACACCTTTTTTACGAAGAGGAAATGCATTTACGCGTACTCGTTCCCTCGGGAGACGGTCGGGTTATGTCGGATTGGACACCACAAGCGTTGCTCCTCCTGAATAAAACATCCGCTTCCGATTGAAGACACCTTACCTGCAATTGTTTCCACTGACTGAATTACGACTTTGTAAACTTAATTAAGAAGCTCCCCACGTATTGCGAAGTGCGTTCTGTGTTTGAAGGGCAATGTTTCCAGTGAAATTAAATGACAGGGCATGGAGATAAAACGTCTTATATCGACTTGGATTCGTCATATTCCAATAGCTGCGTGCTCTGTGCTGTTATGGGCATGTTGCTTACCATCAGGCACATGTCCTACGTCTCGCCACTCTATACTATAAGAAAACTTAATTTGTCGAAGAATTTATAATAATTACATCCTTTGAGACCTCAGCTTGCGCGCAAACCTGCCCGCCTACCTCGGCCGTTGCACCTACACTACAGTGTACCGCACTACCATAGCGAAAGCTATTATACAATTGTAGGTATCTCTAAGCTCGCTCCGCAATCTTCACAATAAATCTTCGGCAGATGGACGGCTCTTGAGCATCGAGATGAAATCGAAAGTTTGACTGACGCTAGACGTGCGTTACTTAGATTTATTATATAAACACAGCGACTCTGCGTCGGTATTTTCAGACTGTAATCGACGTCGTCGTACGATCTTGACTTTTTGCTTGATCTTTTGTTCACTCCAGTTGTTCGACTTGTACCTTGTACTTATGCTATTAAATTTTAATCTTATCTATTTTAAAAGACCTTCCTCAGTCTATTTAGTCAGAAATTTAATATAATTCGTATGTGAATATACTCGTAGTTTCTTGTACAACACTTCGCAGTGAAGATTCAATTAGGAGTATCGTATAAATCAATAAAGGAACCGCATTATCTTAATAAAATAATAACGTTTTAATGAAGACATCATTTCAGTTAAAGTAATACATAATTATGACTAGTTGGAGCAGAATTGTATTTTACGTAGCAGGCTTCGTCATTGATAGATAAAATAATCCACGTTATTCTTTTAAATCCACTTTTTTTTTGTTCCTTTTATTAAAATCTAAAGTCTATCGTTTATAAAAAAAAATGTTTTCTGTATTTAATTAGACGTTTAAAATTATTTTACTGGAATTAAAATTTTAGTAATTAAAACACATACAGTGAACCAGATAAATAAATTAATGCCGATAAGTTATGCTGGTCTGGTGAAAGTTACTGCCGCGTCGATGAGAATTTTATAATATTGATTATTTGTTAACAAATTGTATTGAACGTTTATAAACAAGTGAGTAAAGAGTTAAGAAAATTGAGAAATATTATCTACCTTTAGCATGTGCACACGTTGTAACAGTTGGCATGTTTGTGTGTGCATGCGTACTCTCAAAGCGCAAGAGTTCAGTGCATGATACTTATCAGATATTTAGGTACTGTAAATATCTGTCAATATCAATATTGGCCACTTAAGCCTGCTTGTTTCTCAATGTATAAATAAATAAATATTGGTGGACATTTCACACACACATTCGACCCCAAACTAAGCAAAGCTAGTACCATGGGAGCTAGAACTTCGTTTATATTTGTGTATCTATTATGTACCTACATATAAATAAAGTTGGAGTTAATAGAAGGGATCTGTTTACTTCTGATTTGAAGATACCCAAACGGTACATATTATCCAGCCAACATAGCCTCCCGTAGAACAAATCAAAGTATCGAAGTGGTTAAAATATGAAAATTGAGTATATCCACCATTATTGACTTAACTTGTGGCTTAGTTGGTAGTACGTCTGCCTGCAAAGCCGTGGGTCGTGGATTCATTTTCCACCCAGGGTAAATATTTGTGTGATGAATACAAATATTTGTTCTGTGACTGGGTGTTTCTATGTGTAATAAGTATGTATTTACCATAAGCAGTACTTGTATGTATAAATAGAACCTGAATCTCGAAAATGGCTCCAACGATTTTCATGAAAATTAATGTGCAAAGGGGTTTCATTTTTAGAAAATGTTTTATCCGTGTTTTCAAGTAATGAAAACCCGAGCAAAGCCCAGTCATCCAGGTACTCAGTATTATTGCATCAGCTATCTGGCTCCATAGTAAAACCCTTGTTTAGCTAGGCTAGATAGCGGGGCTAGATGGTGTTGTGTGAGAAAAATGTCTATCAATATTTGTTATAAAATCGTGTTTACCCGCAGTCGTAGCCAGGTTACACATGATGATATGTTTACGCGCAATTAGAACGCGCACAAGGCCGGCCGGCCGCCGCGCGCCGGATTGGCCGCGCCGGTGGGCTCGCGCTCGGCCCATGATTTGTTTTGCAATGCTTACTTGTGAATCTTTATTTGTTCAATTACGTTTATTAATGCCTACCATATTTACGTAGAAATATTAATAATTAATGATACTATCATGACAACATTACCTAATAATAACAAAAATAATACCTACATAATTATGATCATATAACATTCGCTTTACATTAGACGAGATATCAAGTGTATACTTATGAAAGTTATAAAAAATCACAACGTTTTATATTTTTCACTCCAAAAAATACGTACGTATAAATGTAATGTTAAGGAAATATCCAATATCGATTTTCTGAATTGTACGCTAACAAAGTTACGACTAAATCATTATGATGAGTAATTGTCGATAATAAATCTGTGTTAGTAAAAAATACTCGATTATGTTGCTACTGTTTTAACACTTTACGAAAAAATCCTATTCAGGATGTCCTGACGGTGTTCCAACTAACGTTTATACTTAAAATACTTTAACGTCTTCCGTTTCCTCTGTTCCTTTTGTGGTTTCTATGTTTCGTAATGTTGCCATGTTTAATGACATACGAGCTATTATGTTCTGTCTACAATGTTTTTTTAAGTTAAATCCAGGTTTTTCAGTGCAGCAAAATATGGTTAGTGTTATGGGTTCTTTTGCCCGGGTACTATTCCAGACTATGATTTATCTAAGTTCCAATTTTCAAACTAAACGTTCAGTTCCGTTCAGTTCTAACTTAACGTGATTGAGCAACAAACATTCAAACATCTAAGAATATCAGAACTTCCACATTTATTACCCTGGTAGGTTTTTTATTATATTATCACTTATACCAACCTTTCCCAAAGTGGGCGATAACCTTTGTGGGCGCTGCATGCCTAAAGGGGGCGATATGAGACCCAGAAAAAATAGGGGCGCTATGTAGAGGCTTGGAGTCCCTTGTGTACTACCTCCTACTGGGCTCAGGTCTCAAGTTAACTATTGCGGGTTATAGTAAAAGTATCGTTTAGAATGAATGTAAATTGGGGAATGGAGGAAAAAATGCGGGTGCTAAAATAATTTGTTCTCAAAATGAGCAGCAGACACAAATAAGTTTGGGAACCCCTGACTTATACCTATCTCATATCAATACTCAGGTCAAAGTACAATTACAAAAAATCTGATTCACTGAAAATATGAAAATAAAAATATACCAAAAACCCCTGAACGACACCCAGAGCCGACACGACCAAATTACTTAACATACCATCAACCTTATAAAAAAATACCGATTCACTTTAATTTAGCAGCTACATACAATAAAAATCTTTATCAGCACTCAAACAACATCGTAAATGCTATCACTGTGTACATCGTCCGTGTAAATATAATCAAAGTTGTCGTAATATACACTAAGCTAGAGCGGCATTAGTGTATTGTCCTTTCGTCGATAAAACGATTCTAGTTCTTTCATTTAATGTAATTTGAATGACAAATAATGATAAGAGTTGAACAATTTTATATACAGAAACCAAAAGCACGAAAATATTTTAAACTGAAAAATTTAAATGTGTTCCCTCCCACTAGCTAGTTTTAAGGAAGTAGAGATTAATTTTTAAAATCTATTTTCATCTCGTGATTCTTTTGAAATGGATTACCAAGTTGTATCTTCCGAGTCGAAGAAACTTACAACATTATCTTTAAATGCACTTTAATCGGTAGACAATAGCGGTCATTTGGGTCCAACTGCTATAGGACTAGTGGAGATTATAATAACTAGAAAAGTGTTTTAATCCATTAAGTTATAACATAGTAGTGGAAGCATAATTTTTGGTGCTCGTGTTATACAATTCCATTTTTTTTTAGAAAGATCTATGGAAGGTGATTTCAGACAAAACACACATACAAAACTTTGGCTTAGCGCAAAAGGCATACTAAACAGCCAATGTTTTCTACTTGTAAAACTCAAGACCACATAATACACCACCCAAATACCAAGTGACCACATAATAGCCAAGTGAGAGTTGTCAGAAGACATTTAATTTTTTTCCTTCACCTCTAAAACTAGTGGTAAAAATAAAATAAACCTATGATACATTGGCACTTGACAATCACTCAGAGGAGCAAGCGAGTTTCAAACACATTTATAAAATTGAACGATATCATAACTGGGCTGCTACTGCATGCGTAAAAAAATATCCTATAACAAACTAATCTTAACTGGCTTTATTATTGTTTCCATAAGTTTTTTTTATTGTTTAATCGTTATGCCTGGTACCTACGCACATGTGTCCCTAGTGTGAGTAGGTACCAGTGTACATTTGTCTATATATCGTTGTGTTTATGATTTAAGTAGATCATTAAACTATTTTTTAAGTAATGGTGGTCTTGAACCGAATAAATTTAATTTCAATTTCATTTCTTACGAAACAAGTATCATGAAGTCCCCTTGCAATCATTATGTCGACTTGTAATAGGACAATACTCTAAATCGCGTAGCGCAAGACCGTAACTAACCTAGTACTTACTATTCTTACAATTCTATAGGTAATCTTCGTACTACGATATTGCGTCACACTAGTACTTTGGCACTACGTATAAGTTCTTGCCTCTACTTGCGTATTATACTTTGCAATATGTATTTTTAACCCCCGACCAAAAAAAAGGGGTGTTATAAGTTTGACGTCGACGTCTGTCTGTCTGTCTGTCTGGCTGTGTGTGTGTCTGTCTGTGGCACCGTAGAGCTCAAACGGATGGGCCGATTTCGAAGCGGTTTTTTTTATTTGAAGGTTAATACCCGTGCGGATGTTCTTAGCTATGTTTGGTTAATATCGATTCAAAATGGCCGCCTCCACAAAATGGCGGACAAAATATTTCTTCACGACCTACCTCAATATGGGTATCAAATGAAAGAGATTGACTAGTAGAATACTATACACTATAACAAATTTCAAATCCAAGATGGCCGCCACCACAAAATGCCGAATTGTATTATTTTTTTCACAACTACCTCAATATGGGTATGAAATGAAAGGGCTTGACTTGTAGAGTACTTTGAACTATGACCAATTTAAATCCAAGATGGCCGCTACTACAAAATGACGAAATAAATTTATTTTTTCACTACTCCCTTAATATGGGTATCAAATGAAAGGGCTTGACTAGTAGAACGTTATCCGAGATCCGAGGTAGTCGGGGGTTAATCAAAATTTTTAATTTTGTTCTTGTTAGACACGAGCGCGACAGAGGCGAGATGCGACGTCATTCCCCGTGGATCTAGAAATCCCACGTTGATAACATTCTTGTTTACTGTACTTAGTTTATCGTCATTTAACATGTCTACGTGTTTTCATTGCAGCTACAGCTAGCAGTATATTCTTTCAACCGCTTAATTTCTCTGCTTCTTCCACTAAGTTTAATTTTTTTTTCTGTAATTGTTATCTATATATAAAAGCAACCGAATATGTAATGTAAATTGTCCATCATATATTTGTCAGTTATTAATTTATTACATTCACTATGAATTAAACTACTATCAAAGCTTATTTAGGGAGCTCTGAAGTACAAGCACAAGCTTAGTTCGGAGATCCGAAGTTGGTCAACTTAGGTGCGGTTGTAGTCATAATTGTTGAAAATTTATTTATTTATTAGGTTACAAGTACATATGAACATAATATTCTTCTAAATACAAAATGACAAAAGAGAAAAATATTTTTGTGGCGTACCCTAGAGACTGCACTAGGCAATGCCTGTGTTGCAGAATCTAGTCTCTTCCATTTTTACATATCTTATATTAAAACTACAAAAACATGCAACTTACGTAATAATATGTATGTGTACGAGTGTGTTAGGGAGAGGGTGTATTTGAGTGCGTATGTATGGGGTGTGTGTGTGTATGAGGGTGATGGCACGTGAGTGTATAAGAGTATGTCTCTATGTATGTTGTTTATATGCGTATGTTGCAGAATCTTGCCTTATGTTATGTAAGTATTCTAATTAAACAAAAGTATATGTATTATTATGATTATAACTAAATGCAACACTTGTTCAAGTCTAAAATAATTTCACAATCACTGCTCAACTGAAATGACCATATCTTTGATATTGTTCTTCCTTTCTTTATTTTTAAATAACGCAATAGAACAGTCATTAACATTGTATGTTTCACTTTTGGTCACCGAGTCACATTCATTTGTGTTTAATGTTTGGTAAAGCCTCGATAAGGCAAACTTCACAGTAGTACAATCTTCCTAACTAAATGCAACACTTGTTCAAGTCTAAAATAATTTCACAATCACTGCTCATCTGAAATGACCATATCTTTGATATTGTTCTTCCTTTCTTTATTTTTAAATAACGCAATAGAACAGTCATTAACATTGTATGTTTCACTTTTGGTCACCGAGTCACATTCATTTGTGTTTAATGTTTGGTAAAGCCTCGATAAGGCAAACTTCACAGTAGTACAATCTTCCTAATTACCTGCGGTTGAAAGCGTACGGTAACGATTTTTATACAATAATGCTCATACTAGTATAGGACATTTCCATAATGACTGTTGATGTTTTTTCCAATAGGATGAATAATG
This sequence comes from Ectropis grisescens, assembly GCA_017562165.1. Lineage (NCBI taxonomy): Eukaryota > Metazoa > Arthropoda > Insecta > Lepidoptera > Geometridae > Ectropis > Ectropis grisescens. Next base: position 3,217,973 of record CM029770.1, on the reverse strand, counting down.
TATGTACCAACCGTTATGTAGGTCCCGCCTCGGTTCACCGGAGGTGTTCACACATCGGCTATTTGTGACGCTATAATTATTCCAGATACATTAACATAGTTATGAGAGTAGGTCAGGCTAGAACACTGCCAAAAGAACTAAGCCAGACAGTGATACATCATAATAGACAGCTCACTTTATTTTCCCACTGCCGAGATTCGGGACCTCCGCTAACAAGGAAAGAGTAAAAAGCTAATCTATCACTTGGCGAAGTGCAGATTGACAGATGTTACAAGTACTTAAAAAAATGTTTTGGAACAGGCCCGTGTCCTCGCGATGTTTTCCTTTAAAGTCAAAACCACTGATGACAAACTTGTATCCAATATCGTGATCCGTTTTCTAAATAATGTATCTTGTCGTTTCCTGTAGAATAACTAAAAGATGGTATGACAAAAGAGAGGCCTATACCTAGCAGTGGTATTAAGAAAGCTGTGTGTGATCATGATGATGATAATATCCCAACAAATAGTATGAAGTCATTTATTTACGTGAACTGTCGTGCCACTTTGACATTTCAGTCGGTTCATAATGTATATGGCAGAATAAATTTTGCGGGGTCAGCTAATATTAGTGTATACATATTCCATTGACGCCCCGTTCCCGACCCCTCACAAACAATCGTCGTACTATCGCCCACTATTACGCACATTTCTCGGTAGTCCAATAAAGCGGCCGTTTGTGTGACTCCCACAATCACTGCTCGCTGGTTTTCTTACTCAGTAGTTATTGCGCTGATTGAAGTTATTGTTCCGATCTCCCCAGTAGAGTCTGTCTGCTTGTGTCTCATATCTATTATGTGATTTTGATTTGTTCCAATGTTGGTTTGCTGGGAATTCGATTAATCGAACTGGTATCTTTACGAATTGTTCTTATTAATTATACTTATCAAAGCCATACTTTGCAGAGATAAGATAAGTACAGATTTCGTAGAGATAGGAAATTATTGTGATGTTTCAAAATATTGAGAAATTGCTAATTCAAGCGATAGTTTTCGTAAATTGCTTACTTAAACTTTACGTATTTCCTTAATATATGAATCCATTATTATCGATTATAATAGACACTTGACCTCACATCTCACCTTGATGACGACAATATATCTAGTCTACGATAGAGCGCGGCTTACCTAGATGAAATCAATCCACTCTTGACTTGTAGCTGAAGAGGTGTTTCGTTTAAAAGCGATATTCTCAGGAATGACTGAACCGATTTCAGTCATTCTTTCACCGTTAGATATGTACGAGATCCTGGTGAGTGCTATATAATGTACCACGGGCGAAGCCGGGGCGGACATCTAGTTAGAGAATATACCCAATTCGTGTAACGTATTTCATCGATTAGAACTACACATTGTAAATTAATTCTAAATAGAGTTGAAATAAAATTGTGACGTATTTATATTTAATTCAATTGGAAAAGAAACCACAATAAAAAGTGAAAAGAAAATCTAAATATTCTCATTCAGTAGCATTCCACACACATGTAATGGTTCTTTGTTAATTCTGAATTTCAGTGCTCCTTTATGTTCTTTGTTTTGCAAACACTAAAGCCTTGAATCATCGTTAAAAGCTTTTACAACACGAAACGACTATTTGTAACTTCTAGCGATTTCATTCTAACAGATATAATGCTGTACCACAACTCAAAATCCGGAAAATACGTAAGTATGTCAACGTTTTATGTACTCATAAGGTAATGCTCATCGGCGAATTACGATACAAGATCATATTGAATATGAGTTGCAATTCATTCTTCCGTGTTCTGTGTGATATGATGGACAGACAAAGTGGCATGTAACGCAGTAAAGTGATTGGTCACATCCATGACGGAGTAAAGACCTAAAGATATACAACGCCGTCGGACAGAAGCTGCCAACGTAGATACGTAGTACAAAAAACTGTGTCATTAGTTACGCGACAGTTTGTAGTAGTTAGTGCCATAAATGTAAATATTTTAATTTGATTTTCAAGCGTATCGTACGAATTGCTATTGTTGGAACCATAGCAATAACAGTGTGGTCACGGGAATCCATCTTCGTCTCGAAACCTGTGCAGTCTGTCACGGTGTTGCAGTAACAGTGTGATTACGGGAATCTAAACTTTCGGTTCATTCGATAACTGGATAACTGTGCAATCGTTGTGGCCGACAGTGTAGTCATTTCATCCTAGTCTCGCTTCAGTCACTCGAGAACTGGAATCGTTGCGACCATCACAGTTGCAGCGTAGTCGTGTTACCGTAGCAGTGTCAGTGCCAGTTTCGCTAGTCCCGTGAGCTTGTGGTCAATCACGCGTAGCAGTGTAGCCGTGTTGCCGCAGTCTCAGCGCCAGTTTTGCTAGTCCCGCGAGTTCGTGGTCAGTCTCGCGTCAGTGTCGCGTCAGTCGCACCAGCCCCGTGGCACAGCGATAGGTGCGGGGTCGCGGCGCCAATGCGCGGCCAGCGCCTGCCGGATGTCGCCGCCGCGGGCGCTCCTGGCGGCGCTGCTCGTCTGCCAGCTGCTGTCGTACGGCGGCCACCAGGGACTCACCAAGATTTTTTACACGTGAGTTTTGCTATTACAAAGATTCACCAAGATATTCTACACGTGAGTTTTCAGTTTTACAAAGATTTGCCAAGATATTCTATACGTGAATTTTACTTTTACAAAGATTTGCCAAAGTATTCTATACGTGAGTTTTACTGTTACAAAGATTTACCAATATTTAATTAGGTAAACGGGTAACTCACGTGTGATATGGTCGGTCAATCCGATTCGAGTTTCGGCCGCGTCCGGCGGCCTTTTTCAAAGAGAGTGCACGCGCGTGACGGCCGCCCGTTTGGCACTGAAACTCGAGTCGGATTGATGGACCGTACCAAACGTGAGTTACCCGTTAATTACGGGTAGAATACTAAAATATTTACCAAGATAATAAATACATTTTTTTTTCAATGCCAGAACAGTCTTACCATGGATGTCATTTTACACGGCGTTTTATTATTTTAAAGACTCAGCTAAGTATTTTAAACGTGGTTTTAATGAGTCACTTTCATTATGTAGATTTTAATTTGAAGAACGATCCTTCATCCAACGATTCGCCAAGAAATTCCACATCTGAATTTAACTAAGAAATTTCCATTATTGTTGTAACATTTTATAAACGATGTATTTACACACAATGATCAAATATAATAATTTACTATACTTGAGTTTCACCAGAACGTCCAATACGTCGTGTTTCAATCTTTTCAAAGAACCACTGCAGTTCTGAGAATTCGTCAAGATATTCTATACGCATGTATGTGCCAAGAAACCTGAATCGAAATTGCTTCTAGCTAGTAACTTTTCACCGACATAAAAATAGTGAAATAAATACAGCCAGGAAGTACTTTAAATTAATAGTTTTTTTACATAAAAGTGAAGAAAGGTCGTTAACACGTATCTGTGCAAATTATTATTGAACACTAGTTTTATTAATTCCCTGTCTTTTGCTACTGGTATTATTAATTTTGCAACAAATTAGCCTTGACTAAACGGTGGAATGGCACGAATCCCTTATATTTCGATGCAGTTTCATGCTCCATGTTCACGGGTAAACTGTACAGTGGGTAACCGTGATAACTTAAAATAATATTTCCTGAGTTGTAAATGAAATTGGATAGTGTGAACAATAAACAATTATTATTTATCAAACTTTTAACTAAATTGTCTCGCATAACTAACTCTCGAGTGAGATTGACAAAAGCTCGAAATGACTGGTTTATGTCCATAGAAAGCCACAACGGTGCGGTGTCAACCGGCCGCAGTGTCAATGTTTTGAAGCAAATTCAATTGTAACAGATGTTTACACTTATTGGAAACCTCTCACGTGGCCGAGTTTGAAGTTTGAACAATGTAGAGTCAATAGCGCCCATTGACATGAAGACGGCACAAAAACAACGCGGATATCCCGCATGGCTTCTGCGTTTCAAGTAGGTACATATGACATACAGTGAAAAGGGCATTACGCCTATTACGCGCGATAGTTTTCATTTTTTTAAAGTGACGAGACGAGCAGGACATTTGCCTGATGGTAAGCAAAATGCCTGCCACATAACAGCACAGTGACACGCAGTTATTGGAACATGAAGAGTCCAAATCATTACCTAGCGGACACAATTGTGACCTGTCTCGGATACAAAAAAACCGATGAATGTTTGATTTCTATAGAACAAGGAAATCAAGAAATCACCCACTCCCAGCGCAAACGTACGATCACCGCTACAGGACACGGTAACTACGGGTCCCTGTGATGATGTGCCATGGCGCCAGCAAAAAGTGTCTACGTTTGCGCAGCGCCTTATACAACATGGAGGTTAAAGGCTGGAGGGAAGAGGGAAGAAGCACCCACGTGCTTACCTGCCCCATTTTGTTCGTTTGTTCAAATGATAAAATCGAAGTATTGACTGTGTTTTTTTTTTCGAGGGTCAATCCGTCGGGTCAAAACGGGGCGTCTAGGCCTGCAGCGCGCACAAGGGGGGCCTTATTGCCCACTTTGGGAAAGGCTGCATTAGTTCATCGTAAACCCCAGTTCAAAGTAGCTATTACTAGTACACACGTGATGTATTCACGCGACCGTCAGTAGATTAGCGAACAACAATAGTTTACTGGGCAAGGTTAGTTTATTCTTGCAATAAAATCTGATTATCGGATCGTAACTGTACCTAAGTATTGATGCAAATATTATTTTACACGTGCTTCTTATGTTTTAGATACATTTAGATAAAGTAAGATAATTGAATCGTAGAACGCTAGCGAAAAGTGTTTCGTGTCTACTATTTAGACTATGTACTGGACTGTTAAGTACTAATGTTCCTTGCTTCGTATTGTCCAGTTTAAAAAGCCAAATTTATTTCTAACCTATTAAAAAAAAATGTTTTTAGTTTATTTGAAATATGGATTTAATTGAAATGAACGAGCGACGTGGCTAAGCAACAAGGAGGCGGACCTCCTTGTTGCTCGGCCTTACCCCAGATGAACTGGGAAAAGGAGAAGAAGAAAGAGATGGATTTAATTTAAATGTCATCAAAATCTGTTCCACGTTTTATTATATAATGATTAGTACCTAATAAATGTTTTGTTAATATTCACATTTTGTGAACATCCTCACAGCACTATCTACCCTCAAACCACAGTATAAAGAAACACTACCTAACTAAGGAAAGCTTGTATTGTGGGACCTGTGCAATAAGTTTGCAGCTCAATTGAATTCTTAATGAATGGTGCGTTCTGTGACGTTGCTGGTGTCCGTTTGGTTCGCAGCTCCTTTGTAGAAAGGTAAAGTTTATTGTAAACGTGATATGTCTGATCTGAATAGAATTAAACACTTTTTTTTTCTCACAACATTTCTACGTGCAAACGTTTATCTCTCAGATTTATCTAACACTGGTTAGTTGTTTTGGCGATCATTTATTACAGACCATGGACGTATAAAAAAGTCAGACGTAGTTTCGCTAAAACAAAAACTGTGTCCATCGAGTCGGCCACATAATGTGCACGTGTGCGCTGTCACATACAGGCTGACACGCACACATCAGTGGGCCATTACACGCGCTACTTGTGTATATCAGTGACAACCTCAGAGTGCGTGTCAGCCTATCAGTGACAACCTGACAACGCACACGTGCAAATGTGGCCGACTCAACGCACACACAGTTTTTGTTTTAGCGAGACTACGTCCGACTTTTTTATACGCCCATGTTATAGACGCATACTTATATCCGGAAAGGTATAAACTTAGAGCACGAATGAGAGACAACAAGAAACGAGGCGACGCGGTGAGCTGAAGCCGAGCCGTCTGAACTGGTAAACGCTGAATCCGTTTCCAATTCAATTTCTTATGTGATACATAGTACTCTCAAGACATTTTCTGAAAATAAGCTGATCTGTGATGCGGTCCGCGGATGCAGCTCAAATGCTTGAGTCGTGGTCTAGACCGCAGCTATAGAGATAGCAATAGAGATGCGTAATCTCTATTGCTATCAGTACGTCATGGTGTCCACCATATTCGAGCGCATGTGGATCATAATAGACAGTGATTTTAACTTGTATCTGTAGTTAGTCACTGCTCGGATTTCATTTTAAATTCAGCTCCAAAAACTCCGAGGTCGTTGCGTTTATTTTACATTAAACTTAAGTATGTAAGTATACATTTGTAAGGCGAAATACTTAAAAAAACACACACATATTGCATATAATTACCTAATTGATGGACTTTCTCATCTTATCATGAAAATAAATATCACAAAATTGTATCTCCAATCTCAAAGCGAGATTAATGTAATTCATGACTATAAACGGTTAGTAGGTTTTGCAGATCAAAATTCCTGCGTTGTAAATGCAAATCAGCTCTTAGCCTTTCCCCATTTTACTAATGGGATACACGAAATACCTAGTAGGTTTTGCCGATCGTTCGTTAATATTCATAGGCCACCCTAGATCCGTTCGACACGAAAAATACAAACCAATTCGCACCAATTTCATGTCTATTGATTTCCAAATTGAATATCTGTGGAATATTCTGAAACTTTCTCTAGGCTCTTTATTTTATTATACGTAATTTGTTTCTATTGAAGTCGATAATCTGTTTTGGTTTTTTGGTAGGAGAAAATCTATCTGTTTTCTGCTAACTGATTTTACTAAAGACAAAACTGATGCCGTCTGACTTATGAAATGAAGAGAAGGCTGGCGGATGCCTGGCCTCGTCCTTGTTTGCGACTGATTCTAGTGTCGGCTGACATTATTGGTTTGGTATATTATAGGTCGTCCATCTCGCCGGTGAGGTTGACGGAGCTACTGTCGATACACGGAACCACGAGAAACGTATTTATGTTTACTGGGAGCTAGGAATTCGACACGGTTGATCCCTGTGTCTCTTGGCGATTAGTACAAGGGAACCGTGTGGAAAAATCTGATTTATGTACTTATTTCCTATCTAAGGTATTATGTATCAGTCGCGTTTCGGCGCTCACGGACGACGGGCCTGTGCTTGATTTTGCAATTTTGACAACCAATAAATTTTAAATATTACGATCATAGTGCCACAGTATAACAGATAATATATGTTGCCATATAACATTATAGAACTTACATTTAGTACATTTAGTAGGAGGTGGACGTTGTTTACTGCTATGGTGGTATCTATCTTCCATATTTTTATTTAGAAAATATAAACAGAGTACCTACTTATTTCAACAGGTCTAAGTACAAACATATCTTGTAAGTACATCAAATAAAATTTAATACCAATTGTAATGTGACGAGTCTGTGTAGTGGCGTTCATACTATGTACTTAATTTTTGTAATTATATATGTGTTACTTTCATGACAATAAATAATATTCTATTCTATTCTATTCTATTCTTAACAGATGTTTAATACTAAAATATCCTTAACACTTTTACTACTCGTATAAGATGTAGCATTCTTTGACAACGATAAATGAGTATGGTACGTGTAAGGAAAAGGTTTTCAAATATGTTATATGTAGGTATGCATTTAGGTATGCTCTTCGTATGTGGGTAAATATGGTTAGTGTTATAGTATTGACTTAGGTAGGCCAATCCAAGAAGCAGTAAGCAATAAAGGCCATCTGAAGCCAATTGGCATATGTCCCGTTTAAAAAACATTTTTTAGACTTCTCCATTATCGGTATCTGGATTCACGCGGAGACTACATATTTATAAAACAATATTATTCTGAAATTGAAACTGAATTGAAAATCTCATATTGCTCACACTTACACATCTGTGTATGCCTAGTAAGTTAGTAATTGAACTCTTTGCAGAGTCCGCTCGAGGGAAGTACCTACCACACTTTTACCGGCTATTCTATCGCCAAGCAGTAATGTGAAAACATCACTGTGTTCTGGTTTGAATGGCAATGTTATCGGTGAAATTACAGGGCATAGAGATAAAGCATCTTATATATCTGGGTGACGAGCTCAGTTGTTCCAATAGCTGTATGTCACTGTGCTGTTATGGGCAGGTTAGTTGCTTACCATCAGGCACATGACCTACTCGATTCGTCACTCTGTACTATATAAAAGTTTCATGCGCCTCAGAAAGATCTTATGACCTAAACCTAGATAGTAAGATGTATTAGAATGCTCACAGTATCTGCCTTTTAAGTTATAAAATCTACGATGCAGTCATCCCGCTATGGAATTTCATGAACCATGATTGTCTCAATTGGGAGCATAGTACTCAATAAACACAAATCAGGTTAAATACCACTCTACGTAAACGTTTTAGGGATTATTTTTGATAAACATGTGAGATAGTCAATAGTAATACAATATACCCTTGTTGTAGCTTTACAGTGGGAATGTTGATTTAATTTTTTTATCGGATAATACAAATACTATGTACACGTTAAAGACGTTGATTTGTTTTAAACGCGTTGCCTAATTTTTTAAGAATCCACAATAGTGACTTTGTTAGCAACTACTACTAACTACTAAGTTGCTACCAGTTAAACCATAAGATCTTCATTAAGTCTTGTATAATCAATTTCAAATTAACTTTATGTGTTACTTTTCGCTGCTACGCCCAACATTAGAATGTTGGGAGTTGTAGCGGCAGCAACATATGAATAGAATAGAATATTATTTATTTCGTAGATAACACATACATAATTTTTAACAAAATGGTTGTATGGTACACTACGAAAACGTCAAATTAAAATACAACCTTTTATACAATCATTGATACATTATTACAATGAATTATAACAACTTATACAAAATTACAATAAAATATTCCAATTTAAATTTTCATTTATCATTATCTACACTTGAAAATAACAATGGTTTTGTATTTGTATTTGTATAAAACATTTGACAATTTTTAAAGTTAAAAATGCTGTAAAGGGGCATTATATTCAATTAACTAGTTTAATTATTTCAATAAATACATATATGTCAATGCATATACTTAAATAACATTTCTGATTTAATAAATTATTAGGTATGTCAGGCATTAGTCGAATTGTAGTTCGTGTAGTCATTACTTAAATATTCCTTTAGGGTATAAATCGTCTTGTCCAATATGTATAACTTATTTTATACATTTAATTAATTAAATACTTTTAAGTACTAATTGTAAAAAAAAACTATCCATTTCGCTTTAGTTGAGTAATAGTTATTTGTTATACAAGAGTGCAAAGTTGATTTTTAACCGCGTGCTCAATTTTGATGACCGAGCAAGCGAAGGATTCTAAAATTGAATCACGAGCGCAGCGAGTGATTCAAAATTAGAATCCTGAGCGTAGCAAGGGAATCAAAAGAGCACAAGGTGAAAAATCTTTGCACTCGAGTGCAACACGTAACTTTTCATTCCACCTCAGCGAGGAAATGGTAAATGCAAATTTTTAAATGTTTTCGCGCTAAGCAAATTAAAAAAAAGTAAGTACACCAAGGAGGTTCCGAGTCTGAGTTTTTCACATATAAAAAAATTGTATGATGCATTCGGCACCAAGGAGGTAGAAATAAATAGGTTGAATTATGTTTTGAATTCAAAACCTCAGTACACACGATGTTCTAAATTCAAATTTACTTTAACCTCTTGAGGGTAAAAACTACTTTTGCACCCTGATATCGAGGAGCAAAAGTACTCTTTCCGAGCTGGTGGGATGAAAAGTATTTTTTTTTAAAGGCCCTATAAGTGTTTCATCTCTAATGGCGTAGGTATACCTCCTATTAAACTTTGGGAAGCCCAGAATGCGTGGGGCCCGAAGTTATCTTTGTAAGGTACACTCCGCGAGGCATAAGCTGAGCTTTGCATTTGTGTGAGTGTACATGGATAGTGTAGGTGTGACAACCGGCCTTAGGCGCGGCGCCATTCTGTCTCGCCGCGCTCCTGCCTGATTGGTGATCACTCACACTAATGCAAAGCTCAGCCTATACCTCGCGGACAAAATTTCAAGCTCCTGCCTGATTGGTGATCACTCACACTAATGCAAAACTCAGCTTATACCTCGCGGAGTGTACTTTGCGCAACACATTCACTCAAGTTTGTTAAACAATTTACAATGAAAAAATGTCAGTGAATTCATAATTTTTGTAAATGATATTCGTGTGACGTCTGACTTTGAGTATTTTTTCTCAGGTCAGTGAAATTTGTATTAATAGGTAACTACTACCTACTACATAGGTATTTGACTGCGTTATTTCGAGGCACTTTAGATTTGGAGTTGATAATTAAAGCTCGGTACAAAGGTAGCGAGGTGTTGGCATTGCGCCCGGTCGATGACATTATACTAATTGGAACTACTGTTTAAACGCCCATAATTCACACCCGCCACCGATAAATGTCTAAAGACCCCTTATCAAGTAATTATATTCTCTCCACTAACCCGTAATGAAAAGCTACTAGTTTTAAATATAGACTCAAGACAGTAAATATTAAACGATCAAACTCGTAAGACCCTGTAATGGGTTTCTGAACATCAAGTAATGTTAGATTTCTCCTCGTTACAGATTACCTGACACCGGGCAGCCGCCAGTGCTCATATCGCTCGCGGACAACGCCAAGTTGGAACTGACGAATCCCGACGAACTACTGTTTGTCAACGATTCAGAGGAACACAACGATACGAAAACGTTCTCTATCATAGACAGCGACGCTCTGGTAGACGATACCAAGCAGGATGGAGAGAAAGAGAGCACGGAGCCGCACCTTGTCGTCAAGGCGCGCCCCATGCACGAAGCGCGCCTCGAGGAGCTCACCGAGGCCCCGCCGCCGGAAATAGAACCCACAGAATCTCAAGAAGAACAAAAAGAAGAAACAGAAAACATTCCAGTAAAACCCGAGACCCCGCACGAGGACATACCCTCGTTCTCTGAGTGGGCGCAAAAACAGCTCGCCGAAGCGGAGAAAAAAGACATAGTCTTGAACCATTCGAGTCAACCTAGTCATAGTAATACGAATTTTAGTAGTAAAAGTACCAAGTTGCGGTCGAAAAACTACGCCTCCCTCGTGTGTGGGGCCAAGGTGGTGGCGGTGAACTCGGAGGCGGGGTCGCCGACTGCTATCCTGTCTCCCAACCGAGACGAGTACATGCTCAATACCTGCAACAGCCGGATCTGGTTCGTAGTCGAACTCTGCGAGGCGGTACAAGCACAGAAGATAGAAATAGCCAACTTCGAACTGTTCTCCTCTACTCCTAAAGATATCGCAGTATACTTTAGTGATAGATTTCCAACGAGAGACTGGGCGAGCGTTGGCCAGTTCACTGCACAAGACATGAGAGACGTGCAGAGCTTCGACCTCTACCCGCACATGTTCGGAAAATTTATCAAGGTGGAGATGCTGTCTCATCACGGATCGGAACACTATTGCCCGATTTCGTTGTTCAAAGTTTACGGTACTTCAGAGTTTGAAGTTTTGGAAAAAAGAGAATGCGCAGCATCCTGCCCACATAGACGAAGATGAGGATGATGAAATAATTGACGTACCGGACATTCCTACTGTTGAGACGGAACCTTCGAAAAATCTGTTCGGTTCCGCGAGAGATGCCGTCATGTCAATAATGAAGAAAGCCGCTCAGGCGCTAGTCAAGTCAGAGGTTCCTAAGAACGCCACAAGCGAGAACAACGACACCTCGACGGACGAGGTCTACAAACGCTGCTGCTCGCCCAGCCATATAATAGTGTGTGATAACTGTAGTGAGAGTCTCTACAACGAAGTGTTTGAATTGATCAGCTGCAGTTCGGACAGATTAGTGAGCTTAGTACGCCAAGTGTTCCTCCGAGACACGTTAAAGTGTACGGGCATCTGCCAGCCGTATGGTTTAGATTTTAAAAGTACAAATACTATAGAATTTAGTGATGAACGCGTCGCATACATGAACGCTTTGTTTCCACAGAAATATTTAGCCGCCTTATGTAATATGTTAGCGATTAAAGAGAAGAAAGTAGTTTTAAATTCTAGTTTTGAAACAGAGTTGAACGTTACCACTAATTTGACAGTCGATGAGCCGTCCGCGACTTTAGGCGGAGAAACAAATTCTGAACAAGAGGTCAAAATAACTCCCGATAAAGTGAACGGTTCGGATGACAAAATCAACGACACGATTGAAGATGAGAAGCCAGAGATACCCGAAGAAAATGCCCAAGTTCCTATTGATCTACCCAATGAAGAGAAAGAAACTATAGATGATAAAAGAGATGAATCAACATTAGAAGACAAACCTGCACTAGAACCAGACACGGTAACAACTGAGACAGAAAAATTAGAGGTTCCAACTGACCAAGATAAAGAAGTTTCAAAACCAGAAATCAAGAATGGCAAAGTTGACGTTACAGCGGATAAGCCAAAAGATTCCGGCAACGGCGAAGAGAACGCTGACACGATTCTCATAGACAACGATAACTTCATATCAGACTTCGATCAGATGGCAGTGGACCCGACACCGGCGGGTATACACGCCCCCACAAATCAAAATCAAGCTCAAGCCACTTTGCAAAAAGAGTCGGTCTTCCTGAGACTATCTAATAGAGTAAAGGTGCGTATATAAAATTTTAATTCTAATTAAGTACTGTCGAATTTAGAGAATTCACATTTCGGTTGTTGTATGTTTTGTTTTTATAATTATGCTGTGCTTAATTGCAACATTTAAAGCAATCATTTTTTTTTTGCTGCGCTGTTATTAACGAGTAATATTTCAAACTACGCGTCGCATCTACTATGGAGTTCAGTAATGGTATCATGTGAGAATACTTAAGTTTTGCGTAGTGTGGTAAACAAACTATAGGCAACAACTGTGGCTGAAATATATTACTTTAACACATTCTGAGACAGACCTGTAGAAAGATGTATCGAAATGAATATGTAATTGATTTACAAAATACATTAATACCGATTCGTCTTCAAGACGAAAGCGAAGGCCGATCCTTTATCTGTATAGTAAATTTTTTGGCCCAAACGTAAACAGTTTATTCAAAATACTTACTACTAATTTACAAGAGTAAAATTTGCCTAACGTCTGCAAAAAGGACGACTATCCAGGATTATTTATGTATTATTATAAACATACAATTTCGTCTCTCTGTTTCAGACACTAGAAAGAAACATGTCTCTATCCGGCCAGTACCTGGAGGAACTGAGCAGACGCTACAAGAAGCAAGTGGAAGAAATGCAGAAGACTTTCGAGAAGACAGTGCAGCAAATGAGTGAGGAGCGGCGCAAGAGCAACGAGCGCGAACAGAAGTACATCGAACAAATGACCACAATGCAAGAGCAAATGGGTCACATGGCGGTCGCCGTCACAATTCTAATGGAGGACCGAGACAGCTGGTTCGGTAACATCACCTTCTTCAAATTTGTTATTTTACAAACAATCATAACAGTAGTCGTGTTTTACATCTTCAACAAGAGACGGAAAGTGGAGCCGTTGATCGTAACTATCCCAAAGAAAGTCAGAAAAAAGCAGGATAAATTAAGAAGGAAATCTGTGGAGGGAGTGAGCGGACATGCAACTCCAGCGGCGAAAAAACGCCGCCCGAGCGAGGAAGCCTTGCAGATTGCGCGGCAGTCCGAAGACAGCAGAGAAGACAACGAGGGAGAGTGGATCGTAGCCAGGAAGAACAGGAGGAGAAAAACATCTATCATCCACAGACATACAGAGACTGATCTGGCGTGGTCGCGACAAGACAGCATAGGAAAACTACACGAAAACCCCATACCATTAGACGAGGAGGAATTCTTCGCACCAGTCACGGAACCGAAACAATTCAACGGTACCAACGAGAGCGAACCCTCTCCGCCCCCTGCTAGAGACAGCGCCAAAACAAATGGCTCTTTTTTCAACAACCTTAAAGCTAAGACGATGAAAACGCGCCGCCTGTCTTCCCCAGCATTTCTAAGGACTCTGAGTAGACAAAGCAGCCGGAGCACTCCGAGCCCTGTGGTACGGACTTTAGAACCTATGTTCAATGGCAAAGTGTCAAAAAAAGCGGCCTCCGAATCGCCGACGGGCAGCCTCTGGTCAGAGTCCACTGAAATCTCAAACGGACAAGACAGCATCAGCGGCGGTGGAAAGAAGAAGAAAAGTCTGAAAAATATATTGAAGAAAGTGTTTTAAGGATTGTTTTTTCTAATTGTGTATATTCAAACTGCTTAATTAGTTAAGCTATTGTAATTTATTTCCTTGCGAATATTAATTAATTTACTTTAAATTATTGTATGATAAAGTTGTGTTTGGCTGGTGAATGTGATGAGGGAGGGAGGGACTGTGTGTAGTTTTTGATAATCTTTTTTTTTCCTTATTTGCAAAGGTATAGCGGATGTAAAATTGAGTCGAGAGAGAACGAATGTGTTTTGTTTTTTTAATTGTTGATGGAATGGATTGGATTATTATTGATTTTTATTTATTTTTTAGAATGAGTGTGTTAACTTTGTAATTTAAAGCTATACCATTGCATATAATGACATTACAAAATTAATATATAAATTAAATTAAATTAAATTATGCCTTATTGGAGAACATTAATTTATTATTATCTATTTTGTTTCCGTTTTAAACTTAACGTATTTTTCTTGTAAACTTTTTATTTTTCTTTAGTAAATTATTGGAAACATCTTGTTTTAAATATGTTTCGTTTGTGTGTACAGTCGCCTACATACTGTCCTTGCATGTATCGTTGTAGTCTAGTACTCAGGTGCCAATTGTGATAAATTAGGAAGCCTAATTTTATTGTTAGCTTGTTTGTTGATTTATGCTCGATACCTAAAATGTAACCTTCGGTTGTAGCTACGTATAGACACAGATAGGTTGTACGTTTGTCATCTAACTTTACTGGCGACTGTTCTTGTCATCATCATTGGCAGCTAAACCAGTCCCAGCAGAGCATAAGGCTCTTTCGCCAATTTTCACTATGTTGAACTTATATGGCGTAATGAAGATTTTGGATTCAATCTTGAACATTGCAGCAAAATTGCGATTTAATCCAATACATTTCGCTAAATCGGCAAATCATCTACATGTTTTAATTCCGCCAAGATATTTGCGATCGCATTGCTTGGAACTCGAAAAGACGACACCGTTTCATGGTTGAAATACCTAAGACCCGAAATAAGGATTCAACGACACCTTCGTTATACGACCAGCTTGTGTAGATTGAGTGGGGGTTTCCCGATGAATACAATAACAATGTCTTGAACGAATCCAACATGGAGCTTAAAAGGTTTAATTGAAGACATTGATAAACCATTATAATTATGTATATAAAGGTAGAATCGAATATCTGTACGTCAAAAGAATAGCATTCTACTTATTATTTACGACCAAAATTGGACCATGTACCCATGAACGCGAAGAACAGATTTTCCCAATAATGGAACCCAGTGCAAATATTTGTATTATAAATACAAATCTGTTCTGTATCTGGGTATTTATCTATGTATGTATTTACAATAATTATATCAGCTATCTGGCCCCCATAGTACAAGCATTCTTATTTTGGGGTTAGATGGTCTCAGAAATGTCCATCCATCTTTTTTTTGTCTTTGTATGGAACAGCTTTTGTTTTTTTATGGTTTCAATGTGAGCAACATTGAAATTTTAAATTCTTATGTCATATGAATATTGTTATATCAAGTAGAATGCGATCTTTTTGGCTTTGTACGAGTGCTCTACGGAAACCCATAGGCTATCCAATAAAATCCACAACGTCTGGTAAGAAGAGCGTAAACATACAAACGTTATATCATTGTAATTACAAAGAAAAAATGTATGAATTGCTATTTTATCAGTCACCAGTGGAGTTAGATGACGAAGCTATTAGTTATAGAGAGGCTTCTGAACCTGTCAAAATTCTAATTTCTCCTTTACATTGCTATTACAGAAAGCAAACTACAAGGATTAGGTGACTTGAGATCAAATCTGAACATTTAAAAAAATATGTGTTTACTTTGACAGCTTCAGAAGACCATAAAGTTCAACTACAAAATAATTTGAATACCTGTCATACATTAACCGCGCTATCTCGCTCAAACCATTACACGTGTTACGAGTGTGAGCAAGATGAACAGTGTGACTGCAACTTGTGAAGTTACTCTGTTATGAGTTTAGTTACAGATACGTCCCGCACCACCGCTCATGTAACTCTGACGCGCGGCGCCACAATCGTGTATTTGTTAAAGTTTTGCGAGTGTATAAAAGTGGCGTAGTGAGATTTTTCGCCGCGGAAAGTGTGTGCGGTGCGGACTGTAGGGTGTCTGTGTTTTGTTTGCAGCGCAGTGACCATGATGTCGGAACAAGCGGTTTCGTGATACAAAGAAACTGCATTAAATGCATTCAGTTTATTCTTGTGTTTCATTTTTGAAATTCCTGATTTCTGACAATGAGGCATGAATCCAAAAATACCTGTTAGTTATTACACTTGGCTAAATCTAGTGACTGAATTCCGAGCCAATTTAGTTGATAGAATTCAGAAGCAAACAATCCTTAAAGGGTCCACACACGAGTCCTAAAATCAGAGGAAATGACGTAAAAGTAGAGGGGCGGAGCCTACATCGCAACATAAATCACCAATCATATGGCGCGATGTAGGATATGATTGGTGATTAATGTTGCGATGTAGGGTCCGCCCCACTACTTTTACGTCATTTCCTCTGATTTTAGGACTCGTGTGTGGACGCTTTTTCTGAATTTAGTAGGCTAGCTTACTAAATGCTATTATTAAACTTCACTGAATTCAGTAGCGACAAAATTTAGGCAAATGTAATAAATAAGCTTCATACTTATTTCTCGATTTTGCCAATTTCAAATGTTCGTATCATTTTGGTAGGTATAGAACTTCCGTAAATAAAACGTTGGTGCCACCTTTGGTGAAATCTAAAGAATTTACCTTTGACAGGTCTGGTGCATCCTAAATAACCTCATTTCGAAAACAATTTCTAATGGGGCGTTTTCAAGATGCAAAGAGACCTGTCAAACTCAGTTCTCAATTTCACGATAAGTGGCGTCATTGTCTTATTTCGTTAGAGAAATTTCACAAAAACAAACAGTAGTGCCGTCCCACACTTGGCAAAATTTAGAACTATGTTTGATAAGAAAATGTACATCTGCAAAACGCTTCATTGAAAATCAATTTAAAAATATTGCTGTGTAATATTATAAACTAGCAGTCTCTCGTGGTGTCCCCCCGCTTAGTTTTTTTGCCTATATTCTATTTCAGACTATAAGTACCTTTAACTGTGTTCCAAATTTCAATTCGATCCGTTTAAGCCGTTCCGATGTCAGAGCAACAAGCACCCAAACTGTCACATTTACAATAATAGAAAGTAAAACTAATCAAATTTGTTGTTCGATCACGTCGGAAGAACTGAACGAATAAAGCTGAAATTCGGAACTCTAGCACAAATGCTACTTTACTTTGAAGAAATGTAGAGTTCCTTATGGAATAATCCTTTTGCAAATTCTACGTAAGCACAATGTTTTTGTGCACGGAGTCGCAGGCACTTTTTTATAATATAGATCTTTAAACGAGCAATTCTTGTAAGTATAAATATATAGAATCTGAATCTCGGAAATGGCTCGAACGATTTTCATGAAATTATGTATACAAGGGGTTTCGGGGACGATAAATCGATCTAGCCAGATTTTATTAAAAAAACGCCGTTTTATGCGCGTTTTTAGACAACGAAAAACTGTTACATAAAGATTAGAATGGGGCGCGACAGTATATTAGCTCAGTCGGGAAGATGGGTGGTTGAAATATGGTAGGTCCGGGTTCGAATCCAACTAGCCGCGTTCTTTTTTCATGTTATTTTTTTTTTGAAAATCAGTATGTATCTAAGTAACCATGTCACCCAGGTACCATAGAGTGATGAGACGAGCAAGCTATACCTACGCCTGATGGATATCAACACACCTGCCGCTAGGTGCTACTCTGAAACGCCTCAGTATTTTTAGAAAATATTTCGTAAACTATCAAAACTTGTAGATATCGAGCCATAAAATAGACTAACCTCAGAATCAATGCTTTCTGTTATGAAACAAGGTTTACGCCCCAAAAAAGCTGCCAAATTTTTAGTGAGCGAAATCAGCACAGGAATTTCGCCGTCATATTGTTTGGAGGTACTCGAGGCGATAAGTATTTATGTATTTAAGTAGGTAGGTCAACCTAAAGCGGGTGAAACCGGAGGGCAGTACTAGTCTGGAATACATCTTCAAAACATTGTCGTCTAAATAAGTCTTCTGAGCATGGCCATCTGGTCATGGTTAGATGCGTAATGGTAACCATCGTAACACGCCATGGCTATCTAAAAATGCGTCAGCATGCTCATGGCCCCGAGTTCAATCGATAATTTCTTTTATTCACGAGCGTGACACTTGAGTTCAATTAACAGCACATGGAAAATCTGTATGTGGATTTTCCACGGGCTGTGAATTGAAAGAAATTGTTGCGCCAAAAGAAATTTTCACTTCAACAAGAACAAAATTAAACATTTTGATTTACCCCCGACTACCTCGGTTTTGTAATCTGTACAACATTCTACTAATCAAGTCCTTTCATTTGATACCCATATTGAGGTAGGTTGTGAAGAAATATTTTATAAGCCATTTTGTGGAGGCGGCCATTTTGAATCTACATTAACCAAACATAGCTAACATCCGCGCGGAAATTAACCTTCAAATAAAAAAACGCATCGAAATCGGTCCATCCGTTTGAGCTCTACGGTGCCACAGACAGACACACACACACACACAGACATCGACGGCAAACTTATAACACCCCTTTTTGGTCGGGGGTTAAAAAGGGTAGGTACAAAGCTTCTGTAGTTCCCCGACCAATCAAAATCTTTCCGCTCTACCTTTTTATGACGTTACGCCGCTGCCAATATGTTATGTAAAACTGATAATCTTGTTTAAATATTTAGCGTCTGGTTATCAGATGTATCCCGAGCGGAACGTAATATTTTGCATAACAATGGCTTTGGCCTTGCACTGTAACACGAGTATCAGATAAAGAGTTACACAGGATAACTATTTACGCACGCACAACGCGGGTTGGTGGATGACGACAAAAGAATTAGTGATGTCCAATAACCTATTAATCAAAGGCGAGTTCCTCGAGCAAAACTTTGGCAAGACGAAAACGAGGTTCCCGCTCGTTCATGCACTCTCCAGTGTCGAGAGCAGTCCATATCGCTTGTAGGTATTTTCGGTTAAAATTGTGATGTGAACAGAAGGAAAAATGCCATCCTGTGTTTTTAGACGTAAAAATTATACTGCAACTGTTAAAGTAAACGTAATTTCGAAATAAACTCACGATTTTCCTACTCCGGTTCTACTTCGATCCGTCGTTATCGGACGAAACGAAGTAGTACCGGAGTAGGAAAATCGCGAGTTTATGTCGGAATTACGTTTTTCGTAGAAAGAGAGTTGACGTCCTGGCTATCCGCCTCGCGGCTCGGCTTGTTTTCATGCGGCCCGCGACACGCATGTTTCAATCAGAAAATAATGTCCGATAAATCATTTCTACATGGAATGTGTCTGGCAACAACGAATGTAAAAGTTGATATTGATGTGATTAAGACAAATTAACGAAGACCCAACAAACATGTAAAAAAACAATTACTAAATTCAACCCCTAAGGGTGCAAAAACGGATGGAAGTTTGTATGAAAATTTTTATTCCTTAAACGCCCGTAAAAGTATGCAGTTTGGACAGCCCCGTCGTAGATGAAAGCAGATGAGACTTTAGATTATAGACAACTTATTAAGAAACCTACTTATTGTTGGTTTTGAATCATGATTGCACTTATGAAAAATAATTTTATGGATAAAAGTTTGTACTTACCTATCTCATCCGAAATGTAGCAAATATTATTTCTTTATAAGGGGTTTGTTTTAAGCTTAAATACTTAATAAGAGCTAGCAACTTATCAACGCTTCATCGTAGACACCATCATCATCAACCAAGATGACAGTCAAGGCTATAGCGGATAATGAATAAAACAAAGTATAAAAACAATTCTTATATTTCCTTTCTTAAAATAAAATATATTTACAAAATATGACAAAAATATGTATGTCAGTAATATTGAAATCACCGTTGCAGTTTACAATACAACGCGCGAGATTATAATCTCACGGTAAGTTAGTTTAGGTATAATCTAACGTCGTTAGATTGTGTTTTAACGGATTAAAATCCGTTAAAACATAATGACATATGTATCACAATGACATATGTATTACAATATTTACAAAACTAACTTAAGCTTAAGAGATAATATTAACGGATTGCAGAAAGTCTTTCAGATCAACGCACTTGACTTTGACCAGTCCCTTCTGCCTGGCCGCGGCGTTGAGTCTCTTCACGCTGTTTTCCAGCCCGTCCTTGGTGTAGGGGGCGCTGCTGTTGGTCGCGAAGACAATTTCATTCACGTCTTCATACAGTTTGATGTAGACTACGTGTTTAAAATGCTGCTTGAGTGTTTCGATGATGGAATCGTGGAGGGTGGTGTCCCGACATACCAGGTTGAGGATGAATTGACCTGCAGATATACAAATATGATTATAATTTCTGAAGTGAAAAAACTTCTTTAGCCGAAAAGAAAAACTTTTTTTTATTTGTATAGTGATGATGCGAGCAGGACACGTGCCTGGTGGTAAACGACATGCCTGCATCATGGACGTATAAAAAAGTCAGACGTAGTCTCGCTAAAACAAAAACTGTGTCCATCGAGTCGACCACATAACATGCACGTGTGCGCTGTCACGCACAGGCGGACACGTACACATCAGTGGGTCATTACACGCGCTACTTGTGTATGTGTGCGTGTCAGCCTATCAGTGACAACATGACAACGCAAACGTGCAAATGTGGCCGACTCTAGTGACACAGTTTTAGTTTTAGCGAGACTACGTCCGACTTATTTATACGTACATGACCTGCACAAAACAGCATAGCGACACCCAAATATTAGAACATGTAAACTCCAAATCAATACATAGCACTGAACTGCGATAGTCACCGAGAGATAAAAGATGTTTTATCACCTTCCCTGTAATTGCTGGAAACATTGCACTTCAAACCGGAACACAGTGATGTTTCCATATTATTCTGGCGGTAGAATAACTGGCAAAGATATGGTAGTACCCTGTGAGACTCTGCAAAGAATCCTACGACTGAAACGCAAGTGATAATGTATTATTATAAAGCTGAAGAGCTTGTTTGTTTGAACGCGAACCATCTCAGGACCGGCTGAATCGATTTCAACAATTCTTTCACCATTGGATACGTTCCTGAACCCTGAGTGCTATAGGCTATATGTGTATCAAAGACGAAGCCGGAGCAGACCGCTAGTTAACTATAAAAGCTCTGTTACCGTCGTCAGCGATTAGAGTTTTGACGTGGCCCAGCACGGCGTCGTGGAGGAAGCCCTGCGGCGGACAGGAGAGCCCCACCGAGCGGTCCTTGCTGTCCACGTCGTACACCACGCTGGCGAACCGGCTGCCTGCAAACACACACAAAACGATTATCCAAATATCCATTTCTTACAAAATCAATACATATATTTATTTGCCAGCAGGTAGGTTTAAGTACTTAATAGGCATGACGACTCATTTTTGATTTAATGTGCTCTCAAAAAGCTACTCAATAACTGAAACATAGGTATAATAATTGCATGGGTTATCCAATGGTAAATACATTTTCTAATAATTTCGTACTTTTAAAATGGATCCAGCTTTGAATGATCATAAAGTAAGTTAAACTAAAAAATATCAAAATTAAAATTGGTAAATACATATTTTACTATCTAAATAATGTCATTACTTATATCAAATAATTAATATAAGCGTGACGACAGGTCATGCAATTATATTAAATTATTGGTTAGGTATAATGACAGTATTTAAATATAATAAAATATGTACTAATTTTAATTTTGATATTTTTAGTTCAACTTACTTTGTAATCAATCATTCAAAGCTCGATGGGCAAGTCCATTTTCAAAGTACGAAATTATTAGAAAATGTGTTTACCATTGGATAACCCGTTCAATTTCAAGTTACTTTTGTTATGAAACCAGTTTCCTAAACGCAATATTTAATATACTCGTAGCTACCATACAAACTTTACGCGCGACGCATAGAAAATACGACAGTGTGACGTCACGTTTCTGTAGTGATTTGTATGAAGCGTTTTTAGGAGAGTCCAACATTGTAATTTTAAAATCGTGATATCACGGGAAGTTTTTAAGATAATAAAGTAATTCTTTCACCTATATTTCAGTTATTGAGTAGTCTTTTAATGGCACATTAAATCAAAAATGAGTCGTCATGCCTATTGCAGGGCCTGTCGTCATGCCTATTATTACAATTCAAATAATGTTCTTCCATTAACGCCCATGTCGGCATTTTACATGCCGTCTTTTAAATCAGGAAAACATAAGAATAATAATCATTTAAGTTCTATAATACTGCAAACAACAAAAGAGATATGGTGGTCAGTATTACAAACGCTACTGTTTTGAAACAAGTGTATTGAAGTCTCATTTTAGATATGACACTCATAGAAAATGCTCAACTTGTCCGACAAAAATCATGCTGCCGTGATGATGCCAAAATCATGGTGTGTCCACTACCCCAGAGTTGTTCAGATACCATAATTATGTTAAAAAGGTTATTCGTACCTTTTTCAGCCTCTTCCTTGAGGAAGTCGAGTCCATCTTTGATGTGCACCTGCAGGCGGTCGTCGGTCTTCAGCTCGAAGTGGTCCCGAGCCACCTCCAGCATCGCCGGGTCGATGTCCACCGCCGCTATCTGTCGACCAAACATTACAAATACTAAGATAATATACTTAGTCGCGAAAATGGTTACAAAGGGCAGGCGCGGTCCGGACACTCCCCACCCCCCGCCAATTTCAAGCTTCCTCGCCCCTCAGGCCGTTTCTGATACGTTAGGAGCACTCAACGAAGGGCTGGTATAGAACATCTAATTCCTATCGAAATATCATCATGGTGGGTTGTTGTGCTGTTTACGGCTGTCCGTCAACTAAACGGGACAAGATTAAAAGCTTTATTTAATTTCCTAATGATAAAATAACGTAAGATTAGAAACTTTTCAATAACATTGCTTTATAATATTACAAGCTTTGCTTAGTTTGGGGTCAGATGGTGTTGTGTGTGAATTGTCTACCAATATTTATTTATTTATAATAACAAAGTCATATTTGACTCAAAGTTCGTAACTTACACAGCCAGTAACTTATGTGCCCAAGCACGGATTGATAATGCCTGGAGGAATAATTATAGTAACAGAATAAGGTTTCCTTCATGGGTAAGTGTAAAATAAAATGCGAATGTGTACCTACTAACAGAAATAGATATCTAGGTACCTGATCTAATCTATCATCGGTTTCGTTTCATTTTACGCGGCAATACAAACACCCACAGATTTCTGAAACAATTTACAAATCTGTGCAAACACCCTTTTAATTAGAATAGTATAATTTGGCTCCATTCTATTTATGTAACTCAACATTATAGCAAGTTTATAGACTACGTCACCAGGTGAACTCAAGGGGCACAACTATTCAATAAAACAATTCAGTAGCCCTAGCGCTAACGCACACATTCACGCGTGTGTACGAACGACATCTGCGTAGTTGTGTGAAGAGTAGGCAACTCCACAGCGGCGGTTGTATGGAGTTTTAGTGGAGTGTCCGTGGTGTGCCCTAACCTTAGACTTATTACTAACTAAGCCACCAGACTAATCCTGAAACTACCATAAAAACGATTTGCATCCACTTTTTGTCGAGTCCAAACTAGTAGCATCAGCACCAACCGTCAACGTATCGAAGCACTTCCTGAGGAACATGCAGAGTCCGCCGCCGCCGAGCCCCAACACCGCGACACGCGCGTCGCCACGGCCGGTGACGTCACCGCCCGTGACGTCACCGACCGCCACGCACATGAACGACTGGTACACGGAGATGTGGCCGAAGTCCACCACTAGACGCGTCTTCTGTTTGTTTCTAACTGGAATTACAGAGACAAAACATTTTAATATATTTAAATAAAATTTACATGTCTAAAAAAAAGTGGTCTTATATGTTTGACGTCGATGTCTGTCTGCCTGGCTGTGTGTGTGTGTATGTCTGTGGCACCGTAGCTCCCAAATAGATGGACCGATTTCAATGCGATTTTTTTTTTAAAGTTTCTATGCGGTGGTTCTTAGCTATGTTTGATAATATTGATTCAAGATCCACCATGGATACAATATTTTTTCACAACCTCCATCAATTTATGAATTTAAAGGGCTTGACTACTAGAATACTAAATACTGTGACAAATTTTAAATCCAAGATGATTGCCACCACAAAATAGGGTATTCAATTTTTTATCACCTCTCCCTCAATATGGGTATCAAATGAAAGGGCTTGACTAGTACATAGAATACTGTACAAATTTCAAAACCAAGGTAGTCGGGGATAAATCATAATTTTGTTCTTGTATCAGGTACCTTCTTTGAGTTTAGCCTCCGACTGCACGAGGAACTGGTTGTGCAGGAAGACGAGGCGGCGCAGCGTGGCGCCGTCCACGCTCACGTCCTCCACCACGTAGGGGCCCGACGCGGCCGACGCGCCCGCCGCCACGCGCGTGCGCTGCCCCACGTCGCTGCCCAGCGACAGGAACGGGATCTGGCGGAACCAACGTAGCATATACACGATAAACCTTTATTACTACGGATGTACGAACCCGACATTGATTTTACATTTATTGAAGTAAAACCCTCTTTTGGCGCACCACATACAAATTTTCCGTGGACTCAGCGTCACGTTCGTGAGTGAAAGATTCGTTCGGAAGAACTCGGGACCGCAGAGTGTGCCAGAGCGACAAAGTCAGTTGTTGCTGTCTGTCTGTTGTCACTGTCTTTTTAACCCCCGACAAAAAAGGGGTGTTATAAGTTTGACGTCGATGTCTGTCTGTCTGTGTGTGTGTCTGTCTGTCTGTGTGTGTGTCTGTCTGTGGCACCGTAGAGCTCAAACGGATGAGCCGATTTAGATGCGGTTTTTTTTTATTTGAAAGTTAATATCCGTGCGGATGTTCTTAGCTATATTTGGTTGATATGGATTCAAGATGGCCGCCTCCACAAAATGGCGGACAAAATATTTCTTCACAACTTACCTCAATATGGGTATGGGCTTGACTAGTAAAATACTACACAATGAAATAGGCTAAACACTCTCCTTCTGTAATGAACCTCACCTGTCCAGTGAACCCGCTGGGTACGAGCATCTTGGCGGAGTGCGCTAGCTCTTCCTTCACGGCGTCGAGGGATTCGAACTGGTGACCGCGGTGCAGCACGGCGACCACCAGCCGCCCGAACCGCGCCGAGTCCTGCAGCTGCCGCCGCCCGGCCGGCGTACCGAACAGCCACTCCGACTCCCTGGAAAAGGAAACATTCATCTCCATCCCATCTATTCGAAAATGACGACTTGTTTCGCCTTCAAGTGCACCTAAAAGTGTTTTCTATAAACTTTTAGCGGGTAGTAATGAGTTCTCCCGTAATCCCTGCGAAGGATCTGATGGCGTCAACGCAACACCTTTTTATCAATTCGAAACTGCTCGCTCCCAACATTAATTTCGAGACGAAATCGGCATATAATAGTCATCAGTCAGAGAGAAAGAGTGACAAGAGAGATTTTTGGCGCACTTGAAAAGAATAATGATTGTTCATCTCTCTTGTCACAATATATACAACAATGCGCGCGCACACCGACAGCTAAAAACAGCTAAAACAACATGATGAAGTTGACTGACAACTGGCACTTCTGATTAAATTTTCCTCGCGCGTTTTGTAAAGATACGTATGGCAGTTGGTATCAAGTGTCCTCTACGCTCTACGGGTCTACTGCCTACCAGGTTTCGGATAGCATAGAAAGAGCGTTTAGTACGCGTTAGCGTTCGTTACCGTAAAAAAAATATAGAAGTATAATTTCTAGCGTGCGTACTTTAAATGCACACCTACACACTTTTTAGAGTGAAAACTTTAGGCGCGTTGACCACTTTTTGAGTGAACAAAAATCACAAACAACAAAACACCTAACAAACTTTACAAAATATATATATTTTTATTACAGCGTCATCTGATTGACTGATTAGCAAAAAACTATGTTTAGTGAGGTACCAAATTCCAAGACGGTAGATTTCTACGACTAGACAAAGCCCCTTTACAGCTGCATTTTTTTTACATGACAAGGCCTTTTTACAGCCGCTTAAGATATTAAATTATACATTCCTTAAAATTGTATGTGACGTTACCAAGTGATGTATATTTCCAATGGTTCGAATAAATGAATTGAATTGAAGACCCTGACCCTCTGACGGCCACTTTTTGGAGTGAAAACTTCGTGTGGCGCGTACAGACAGACTATTATACACGTGGTGAATTGAATTCTAGCGTCACGCTCGGGAACGATAAGAAGTATTCGGGTAAACTAGGGACCATGGCCAAGATGGCCACGCCCGCCAGTTTCACCCGCGTAGCGCGTAGTTTCCAAAGTAAGCTTTTTTTTTTAACTTTAATAGGTTTACACTTGACCGCCATCTCGCCTGATGTTAAGCGACGATGCGGTCTACGATGGAGCATGTTTACCTAGAAGA
Source organism: Ectropis grisescens (assembly GCA_017562165.1). NCBI lineage: Eukaryota > Metazoa > Arthropoda > Insecta > Lepidoptera > Geometridae > Ectropis > Ectropis grisescens. The sequence goes on along the minus strand of CM029770.1, from coordinate 3,191,301 downwards.
AACCGATTCACTCTCGATTTGAAGACACCAAGATTATAACTTTCGATTATAACTAGACGTTCTTATCACAAACGTAGAGTCAAACCTCTTTGTCCGTGTCTTTGGAATATCCACCATGAAATGGTGCCGCTTCTTCGAGTTACGAGAAGTACGATAGTAAAAATTCCGAGTATTTTTTTGTATATTTTTTAAATAAAACGTATGTTTTACTTCAAAGAGCTGTGTTTATCTTAGATCGGCGAGTAGGCGTTTACGGGCGCGCAACAGATCGCGTGACGCCGAGTTGTGATGGATGTGCAGCGACAATATGACACGGCCAAAATAAACCTCGAAAATAATGTCCGCGCCTACGCACATGTTTTCATTTTAATATAGGAGCACACAGCGCGAGAGGTTGCGTAAAATAATTATTTTCACACTTTAAAACTGACGTAATTTTCTGGTGCATTGTTGAATTTGTATGTTTGTATGTAGATACTTCTTTCGGGGCAGATGATGAGAGTAAATTTTTTAATGCGCTGGCACATCGTCACGAAATCCCGATACCCTGAAACATTATGACTAATTTATAACATCTTAGATCTCTGGGTGAAGAGAGCAGTGCTGCGCTAGGTAATGTTTGGGACTTCATGTTCCAATAGCTGCGTGTCACTGTGTTGTTATGTGCAGGCATGTTGCTTACCATCAGGCACATGTCCTGCTCGTCTCGTCACTTTTTATTCGTCTCATCACTTTTTATTAAAAAAAAAATTGAATTAGAAAGTGACGGGACGAGCAGTAGGTACATGTGCGTGATGGTAAGCAACACGCGTACCCAAAGCAGTACCATGTCACGTAGTTATTGGATCATGAAGAGCCCAAATCATTACAAATCATTGTGCATATAAGTATGAAGTACCTGGTTGACCGAGCTTCGCTCGGTTTTTTTAAATGATATTTAGGCAGGTACGAATTACGTAGTGATGACTTACTTAGACCTACTTAGATACGAATTAAATGCGTTTATAAAAGGCTCTAAAAGATTTTCTCAGAAAAAAATGAACAAAAAGAAAAGTCCCGAGTGTAACCATCAGGATTCGAACCGGGGCTCCGAGGGCGAGCATATTCCGTCTGAGCCATTTAGACTATAAAACCAGTGGCGAAATAAGTTATCGTATTCTAATGACATTGTAGGAGTTTTTCATTGTCTAAAAACGCGCATAAAATGATGTTTTAAAAAAATAAAACCTAGCTAGATCTATATATATACTAGCGGCCCGCCCCGGCTTCGCCCGTGGTACATATATATAACCTACAGCGTTCAAGGATTACGAACATATGAAAGAACGGTGAACGATTTTTTAAATCGGTCCAGTAGTTCCCGAGATTAGCGTGTTCAAACTATATATATATATAGACTACTTTTTGATTTGAATTATCGTGCTGTTTACTGGGTCAGAAGTGACACCTGTAGACATTTGGCGGGACCAGCGGCGGGGAGTTTTCGACCAGAGAGGAAAAAGATTAAATTACTAAAATGACTATTAAAAAATAGGGGTTGATCGTAGAAGAGTGAAAATTGAGGATTGTATGTATTTTGTATGTTGTATCATAAAAATAGAAATTAAAATTTTGTCTAAAAATAAAAATATATTTAGGGGTGGACTACCCTAGCATTTAGGGGATGAAAATAGATGTTGGCCGATTCTCATAGATACCGGATAAGCACAAAAAATTTCATCAAAATCAGTCAAGCCGTTTCGGAGGAGTATGGCAACGAAAACTGTGACACGAGAATTTTATATATTAGATTTCTATTATATCTACATACCTACAAGAATTGGTCGTTTAAAGGTATAAGATAAGATTTACGATTACACAATAAGAATTATATTAGCTATCAAGCTCCTATATTACCTAAGTTTTGTTTAGTTTGGGACTATTTAGTGTAGTGTGAGGAACGTCCAACAATACGTACTTATTGAAGCCTACTCTAATTAGAACATTTAAACGTCAGACAATGTTCGATCGGACGAAACGAATAAGAAGCGGAGTAGGAAAGTCGCGAATTTATTTCGAAATTACGCTTTTCGTAGAAATAGAGTAGACGTCCAGACCATTTACAGAAATCGCGATTTTGGTAAGTACCCGTGCCTTACTTGCTGCGATCCGAGTTACGCATATTAAATAACTTATCGATAAGTACTCAAAGTAAGTACATACCTTTAAAAATGATTCTCAAGACGATTACGTCGCAAACCACTTCAAAACCAGCACGCAATAATAAATATTATCGTTTAATTAAAAAATAATATTGTGTGAAAAATGTCCAACAACATTTATTTTAAACTACTTTTAACTAGATGAAAGTTTAATTAGAATTACTGTGAACTGTGCACTTTTTAAATTTTAAATCACGTTGTTTTTTATTTTTGATAAATGCGTCTGTACGGTATCCTTTCCAAATCAACTTTGCGCTTGTTTTTCCCGCCTGAAGTTTCCAGTTGTTTTGGTGTGAAATACTCGTGTGCACAGTATATAGAGTAGATACAACGGCGCGGGTGTGGTCGCATTGCGGGCACGGATCCAACCCGCCCTCGTCCTGCTGACCATATCTTGGAACTAATAAATCATGGGAGTAGTAACTATTTTTTCATCTGTGTCATGGGGCAGGAAAATACTCGAACAATACCGCGTTTTCGCCGTCGACAAGCGTTTGATGACAGCTTATCCGGCACAAGTATAGCTAGGGTAGGAGTGGGCGGCAAAGGCATGTCGTTATCCAACACAAAAATATTTTTGAAGTGTATTTTTTTACGCACGCTTGACTTGCAGAGAATGCGTGATAAGAGAGAGTTACGAAAAGAGTGATCAAGCGAAGCGAATACAAGTTGAGATGGAGATATTAGATAAATAACTTCTCATTTAAAAAAATATTTGTAGGTATTATGGACCTCAAAAATCTGGCAAAAAATTCCTGACAGACTAATTTTTATCGCGGTAAAATTACGGGAGCGCGATCTACGCGGGTAAGACCGCAAAGCGCTGCGCTGCTAATTTAATTTACAGTTTGAAATCTAGATGGGAAACTATAGTATTTTTGATATTTTTTTAAATAAAGAGAGACGAGATGCGCCTCATGGTAAGCAACATGGCTGCCACATAACAGCACAGTGACATGCAGCTATTGGAACATGAAAAGTCCTTTATTACCTAGCACTGCACTGCACTCGTCACCCAGAGATCTAAGATGTTATATCTCTAAGCCCTACCTCTATTTTCAATGACCTACTCTATTAGTTTAGTCTCCACAGCAGCAGTGACGATGAAGGAGTGTCATCAAAAACACACCTGACTAGAGAATAAATTAAACTTTACGAGCTGTCTTCATTTATTACGGTACCTAGATATTATTTTAGTTCATCTGAAGCGTGACCGAAATACCCACAATAACCAGAATTATATTACTTTGATGAAAGATTATTTTGTGTGAATACGTTTCTCCAAACCTATTTACCGTCTATAATAACCCCGCTCTCCTAAAACGTCAGGTCTCCTAAACTATTAGCGACGTTAACGCGAATAAAATCACAAATCATAATAACTCAATAATTAGTACGTAATAATATGTTGTTTGTTGTGTTATCTACTCTTAGTTTGTGAACTTCAGTCTTCCTTTATTTGGTAATCCTTTTCCATACGAGAGTTGCCTGGAAGATACCGATAAATTCACCAATTACTACAAAATTTTGGTGTTTTTTTTCTTAAGAAATGTTTGTTTCATACAGTGCAATAAAGAGCCTTTCCGTCTATCTATCTACTAAAGTCCACTGTCAAAAATCTAGTATCGTTTGGTTTGGTTTGTTTGGTTTAAAATATAGTAGAAATCATGTAAATTCCGGCCGAGGCGCAGATTGTGCAATAAACAATGAAATAAAATAGCTGCGCGTTGTTTACGGCGCGGCCGTTGGCGCGTGCTGCTATTTGTGGAGCGCACTCCTCGCCGTTCGCTGGTAAACACTGCGCCTCCCACGCCGTGCTTGCTTCTCTGCACTACTCAATGACAATACATGTCAATAGAAGTATGCAAAGCATACACTCAAAGAGTTTACATCATAGGTTCCCAAAGTGGTCCAGGTGGACCCCCAGGGGTCCATAGGAGACCACATAGGGGTCCACGTTGACTTGTAAAGAAAACAGGGGTTCACAAATTGTAAAGTGAGGGTACACAAAAAAAATCTGTCAGTGGAAGAAAATTCATCAAGTACATCCATCTCACTAAAAGTATGACTATACTAGGTATGATTTATTTACATTTCAGAGTTAATTTGATTGTAATAATAAATGTTTATAGTTCTGTTTAACCTCAACTAACCACAAGTATTATTAAAAAAAATAGGACACAAGAAAATGTATTACTTTTCTTTTCTTCTTAACACCCCCAAATTAGTGTGATATTTTTTAAGTTTTGTGAATACAGTAGAAATGTAGCAGCAGGGGGTCCACCGAATATAGTAAAATTTTGAAAGTGGTCCACGAGAAAAAAAGTTTGGGAACCTCTAGTTTACATAGACAACAACCTCACGGCATACGGGGACCTTCACATACTACGCTGACGACACTGATGACGCCGTCGGTCGGTCTGTACGGCGCGCGTTAGCTGCATCACCAAAGACCATCCCAGAATTCAACTTGCAGATGGCCATCAAGGACAGAAATGCGGCCGTGGTGGATGCTCTGGCCCGGGAGGAGGTGGCTTAGGCAAAAGACGATGTCGAGTCGATTACTATCGGAATCCCAACCGGTAGTGATCGGCTCAACAGACGAAATTCGACTGACTAGTACTAGGCTTAGGTTCAAAATGTTCACAACACCCCCCTGTTTTCCCCTTCTTCTCCTAATCCAAGAAATATGTAAAAAATATGTAATTGTAATGACAAAGGTAACGGATCCCGGAGCCTGTGGAGTGGTGAAAATTAATTTGAGTTTACATATACTACGTGTAGAGTTGAAACAAACGCTTTACATCGAAAGCACGGGTCTGATCGAACTTGCCTTATCGCGCTTGCGGAAGTGTCATACTTTTATCGCGATACATCACTCTGCGTAGGCACGTCATCTGCTTACGATTGGTACAAAGGAACCGTGCGGAAAAACCGGATCTATTTACTTATTCTCTAAGCATGCGCTCATTCATTGGCATGCATTAAGAAATGGCACAGCAACACAATGAACAACATAAACAGCGCACTAAATGTTCCAACTGCTGGGACTTGGGGCGTTCTCTCGCAAGGACAGAGTCAAGGCCATAATCCACCACGCTGACTCAGTGCGGGTTGGTGATTGACACATGACCTCGAAATATTCTAGGTACATGTCGGTTTCTTCACGATGTTTTCCTTCATCGTTTCAAGTTAGTTGCATTTCGCATAAAACTTCGAAAAGACAGTGACGCGAGTGAGATTTGAACCGGGGGATCGGGACAATCGTCAACCTCCCGACTAGATCAGCCGTAACTTGTATATATATCTTACTAATATTAAAAACGCGAACTTTTGTAAAGATGGATGGATGTATGTTTGTTACTCTTGTACGTAAAAACTACTGAAGGGATTGCGATGAAATTTGGTACATAGATAGATAGTGGTCTAGAATAACACATAGGCTATTATTATCCCCGGAAATTAACAGGACCGGGAACTACACGGGTGTAACCACGGGGCGCTGCTAGTAATTTATAATTCCACTTCTGGGTCTCAGGTCCTTCTCTCACATGGAGAAAGGCCATACATACTTCATGCTGGCCCAGTACGGGTTGGCGAATAACTCATGACCTCGATTGGTTGATGATTCTTGAAACATGCCTGTTTCCTCACAATGGTTTTCTTTAGGACTGAAACTAACAAACTTTTACCTCCATTTTGCGTTCATTTACATTCGAACCTGCGACCTTACAATTGTGAACCGTGCATTCTAACCACTGGTCCATCATGGCTTCACCCGGTACTTCAAATGGCTCGGTGAGTCACATCAACTCGCCAGATGGAAAGCGGTCTAAAACGGAGCCCGCCAATTAATTAACTAACCAAGCAACTAACTATACTACTATATTGAGTAATTCCTCCATACTCAATCAAGTCTTAAAAAGGCTCGTTGTATTTTTTAGGAAACGCAAAGACTGGGAGAGCATTCCCAGGGGGTCACATAGTCGTGGTAATGTCACAAAACTGTGCAATATGTACATGCATGCTTTTTAATCAGTGGTCCACCTAGGTACTGGACCCAGCCCAGGAGACGGCATTACCTCCATGACCCCTGGATCCGCGCTTGCCATTCATACATCTTTATACAAGTTATCGAAATTCACGCAAGCTTTGAAAATGTTTGGATTTCGACAGTAAAGAGAATACTGACCTGCCCTGCGGTACGATGAACACGGCGTATTTGTTGACGGCCTGCGCCTTCCCCTGGTCGACCACGTACAGCGTGTAGCGCGGACTGTCTGCCCCGGGCTGCATCAGGTCCAGTGACACCTGCGTCGAGAAGAAAAGTGGCGCTGGTTAAGTACTGGCCTAGTAGTAAGACTGCATATGAAGCGCTAGGTCGTAGATTCTTTCCCAGTCCAAATATTTGTCTGATGAATGCCTACCAATACTTGTTCTGTGTTCTTCTCTGGCTCTCATAGTACAAGATATTATCTATTCTATGGTACAAGCTTTGTTTGTTCGGAGCTAAATGTTGTTGTTGAGAAATGTCCACCAATATTTGATGGAACAGTGATATATCTCACCCTATTAAATCATTTAATTAAAGGTGGAAGCTTCTTACAAATTATAAAGGTATCTTAGCTTAGAGCGTAGAATCATTACGTAGGATATCAATAACGAATTTTTTCGCAACAAAGACTCATTTTTTTATCGACAACAGGCTTAATTTAGACCTCTTATTTCGCATGATGTTATACGACGATGCGATACGGTGGAGTGCGCTTACCTAGAAGAAATCGATTCAACGTCGACTTGAAGACGCCTGATTATATTCATCAGGCAATCCCCAAGTCAGAGAAATGTGCATAAAATTAAGATGAAGTTATTTTCCTACAAAAATATGTTTTAATTTTAAACAATAACTGTGTATTTATAGTGGCTCACATGAGATTTTCGAGAAGAGAAGAGGTTTTAGACAAAGCTCACTACATCTCACCAACAGGAGGCACGAAATAAACAATGCCATTATCAGCGGCGCGAATTAAACTAGGCTAAGCATTAGACGAAGTGCCACCACTGCGAATGGCATACCACACACTGGTCACTGGTCACACTGGTCCATTCAGGTAAACGTCGAGTCCTCGAAACGGTCGGAAATGTTGAATGCATCAATACTGTTCGTGATCTCTCGCGTGCGAACGAGAGAGATCGTGTGGTGCGACTGTTTCTCTTCCGACTCACCACACTACCAATTTACACTACAGGTGGTGTCATGGGGTTTTTTCCCTTTTGGACTACTGGTAGAGTCGTGGTTAATTTGTAAAGAGTCCTTCATCATCGTTCCTATCGACACAACTACGTACCAAAACGCTCTGCCATTAGTTTATATATATTTTTTATGTTTGGGAACAGCCCAGTAAATGCTCGCAGCAGTGAGAACATTTAGTGGGCTGCAGTAAGAACATTCAGTAAGGCTGTATCTCTTTCACGCGTAGTTTTAAAATCAGGTAATGTTGCAAAAGGAAACAGCAGAGCGCGAATGGAAGGTTACGTCTGATTTTCTTATGTACGAACGTTCAAGGTCGGCGGAGGATATTCCATGTCCTCCTCCAACACCCACTAAAAGGGTTTGGGTGGCGGACGCAGGCGGGCCCATCCTACAAGCGTAGTTGTTGTAGTGGCGAGCGCAGTGTTTTAGGACGCTCATGTTGCATTAAAATTTTAGGAAGAATATTCTCCCATAAACAAGGACGAGTCTTAGGGGACCAGCGCCACCGGGGCCGCGGTACAGTGCGAAAGCGTTCCTGTAGCTCCGGGAAATTGGCACACGGCTGAGACACCCAAAAGTTTTCAATAGTTAGGTTGAATTGTAGTCCAAAAATCAATGCTGCAGTCACACATAAGCGCATAACCCCCTAGCGTCTTCCAGAGCCAGGATCCATGGAGAATTTTCCAAAGCCAAATAAAAAAGGTCAAAGATTAACTAAGCCTAGCCCACATCAGAAGCCCTGTTACTGAACTTTCAATAGGTGTGCATGAAATCTGATATAAATAATATAAGCAATGGATGCTACCTACCACAAACACAAAAAACAATTGACAAAACATGCATATTATTTGCAGATGATGTATCAATATTGACTTCTTGTAAAAATGATAATAATTTAATTCAAACCCTAATTTACATTTTTAATAATTTTATCAAATGGATGACTGATCATAATATTGACATAAATTTAGTCAAAACAAATTTAATTCAATTTAGACCCCATCAAAAACCCCTTGATATCAATTTTTCAATACAATAATTATAAATTTGAATTTGTTGACGCTGTTAAATTACTAGGAATAGAAATCGACACACATACCAACTGGAAACGACACATTGATAAATTAAAAACTAAATTATCTAGCTTTATTTATGCCTTGAGGGAATTGAGAAGGGTGACAGACTTTAGCACTGCTTTATCAGCCTATTATGCTTATGCTTTCTCCTGGCTTAATTTTGGAATAATTCTTTGGGGAAATAGTGTCAATGCTAGTGATCTATTCGTTATGCAGAAAAAATGCATACGGATTCTGGCAATTATTAAACAACCAAACATTAACATAGCCCAGTTCAATAAAAAATATTTTGTCAAATCCATGTACATTTTGGAACTTTGTACATTTTGAACTTTGTAAAATTGAAATAAGAAATCGCAATTCTTCACAAGACTGACTGACGGGTGAAATTACCCTACTAGATCCAACCACAAACTCAATCTGAATCTACCACATTCAAAATTAACATTGCATAGCTCGGGCCCAAATTCAATGTCAGTAAAAATATACAACAAATTGCCCTACAAACAAATAAATTCTGACGAAAAGTTTGCCAAAACCTTAAAAAATATATTACTCGAGAAAGCTTACTATACAATAGACGAATATCTTGCCGACAAATTAATAATAAAATGAGTCGATCCGCTCCGCACGATATGAATTATATTGCCACACCCAATCAGGGTAATTATGGTAACTACATATGACATGTACTTATTAATAAGACCAAGAAATGTACCATAATATTAGCAATAAATGATTGAGTATTGAAAGTAGGAACACATGACCTTGGTAAAACTGCATGCAACAAGAGCATCATAATTTGGTGTTCAACATCCCTATTATTTAATTTGAAATAGTATTTTAATTGCTTATTATTAAACAAATTTTTTTTAACAATTATACAAATTACTTTCCATCCTAAGGTTGTCTGGAAGAGATCACTTTCAGAAACAATGCCTCCCAACTGTTCCACTAATTTGAAAAGTGTATTGATAGTTCATTCTTTATATCTTTTCTTTGGTTTGTCAATAAAAAATACCTATCCATCAATTCCTCTATTTCTCACCAATGTTTCTAAAGCCTTTTTTAAAATGTGTGATAACCACATTAGTTTTCATACTAAAAAAGTTTCTAAAGCCTTTCAAATTTTGTTTTGTTTATATCTATACCTACTCCAGAAATTGCCCTAGTGTGTGTTCCAATGTACACTTGTTTAGATACGTTTGTGCCGGTGATTTAGGTATTAAATAACTTGGTTTTATTAAATAATGTTTCTAAGTAATATCTAACTGTCATTTTATGTTTTTTTCACATCGATTACCTTAGGTGACTTTTAAAATAGTACAAAGATATTTATGCACCTCATTATCACCATCCAGGTTGGTTCGTGCCAGTCCGTTGGTCACAAATGCAGTATCTTGAGCCGACTTGATGTGGCTCTGAAGTTCTTCTGGTGACGTCATTCGCAGCATCTTTTCTCCGGCCAGGCATACTTCCAAGATCTAAAATCCAATATGTATTACATATTTATATTTATTAGATTTAAGATTATATTTTCACAATTTTTTGATACATAAAATGGCTAATAGATTTAATTCTGAAGATATGCTCATACATTTAATAAAATCAAAACATTTTTTTTTTTAAATGTACAATAAATTTCATTTCATTCATGTTTCTATGCGAAATGGATAAAATTGTGATGCTGTTCTTCATTAAGTCATATAATGAAGAATTGAATTGAACAATGAATTCAAGTTTGTCTCTCACCAGCTGTGGCATCGCCTTAAACTTAGTTATAACAACGACAAAAACTGGTAAAGTCATTCCATCTCCATTCTCAGCATTTTTCTCCTCCGCCTCGTGACATCTCACTACTCTGAACATCCACGTCTTATCACAGAATGAGGACAGCAGCTTCTTAAGAATGTGACTTTGCAGCAAAGTAATACAAATGAAGCGCCCTCCAAACTTTAAAACTCGCTTGATTTCACCAAAATACTTGTCTATACTCTTTACAGTTTCTTCAGTATCATCAGGCATTAATGCATCAAGGGTACCTTTGTCTAGAACAACACTAAAGGAATCATTTTCGAAGCTCATGTTCATAGCATCCATGTACAGAAATTTCATATTACTTCTATGACCGTTTATTGCCTTCATTTGACGAATGACGACCTCGGAAACATCAATATTCGTAATATTTTCAAACCCGACATCATACAAGTCGGCACTGAGGCTCGAGTTACCACATCCAGGAATAAGTAAAGAATCCTTAGATTTTATGTATTTATGAAGCTGACTGCATAACTCGAGATATTCGCCGTACCTTAGAACAGAAAACAGATACATTACTATGTATTTAGTAATTCATAACTTTATGATTGGCCAACATAGTTATGACAACAAAATGCGACTAAGCTGGTAAATTTGCGCAAAAAGTAGCAACAAATGATACAAATTAATTTAGATAAGTACAGTTGTTTTATATTTACCAAAATATGGACAACATAACCTACCATTCAAATGCTTTGTTACCCCGTTTCTTGAAAAATTTATTCCAATAATCTTTCTCACTAAATTCTTTATGGCTTTTTGGTAACAGATTCATTTCAGACAGTAATTCTTATTGAAACTTGTATAACACCTCGTGCTGTTTGTTTATATCTTTTATCAATATCAATAATACAAAATACAAGATACAACAATAGATCGGGACCAGGGTTGCCAACTCGATGGATTTGGATAAGTGTTAAACGGCTTTTATAAAAGTGTTAGCTTGCTGTGGATTTCAAAAAATAGTGCTAAATTTATTGATTTTGAAAATGTTATTAACACATAAACACTATCTTTCTGGATAATTATCTGATGCTCTGTTTTCACCTCTTTGTTCAATCCTTTATATATATTCGTTTATTTATAGTCGTTTTTTTTTATATATAGCCGTTTTTTTATAACAAGTGGTAAACAACATGCCTGCCACATAACAGCACAGTGACACGCAGCTATTGGAACATGAAGAGTCCCAATCATTACCTGGCACTGCACTGCCCTCGTCACCCAGAGATCTAAGATGTTATATCTCTAAGCCCTGTAATTTCTCTGGGAACATTGCCCTTCAAACCGGAACACAGTAATGTTTGCGCATTACTGCTTGGCAGTAGAATAACTGGCAAAGGTGTGGTAGGTACTTCCCCAAGCGGACTCATCTAGGAGTCCTACCACTACAGTTGCCGTTGAAGTAGATCAGTTTGATTTTGATTTGATTATCATTATTTAAATATAAATAAAATATTGGTGGTTGTTCACTTCGTCGCCTGAGTGCTTTTTTGTTCTATCTACACTTGGTCAAATTTTACATGACAAGTTTTTTTGTTGTTATAACCTTATAAACTTAGGACCATGGCAATTGAATTGGCCATCTAGAAAAATGCTGATGCATTTCTAGATGACCATGGGCATAGCCATGTCACCCGCGTATTTTTCAAAGTGAGCTATTAAATTCTGAGTTATTAAATTTCACCTCTATCAGCAGTCACTATGACTGCCAATTTTTTTTGAAGTGAAAACATCTTGTGTCTCACCGCAGATAAAATTTTCGTGGGCTATGAATCAAACCCAAGGATCACGTTCATAAACGATGCTTCGGGTAAACACGGTACCATAGCATGGTCATGGCCACGCCCTTTGGTTTCACCCGCGTAGTTTCTAAAGTGATCTTTCAAATTCTGAGTTATAAGTGTTCATTTCTATCGGCACATCGGCAGTTCCTATAACTGCCAATTTTTTTCAAGTTTGAGTTGTACATAAGATAAGATAAGATAAATTTTTATTCAGTTCACAAGTTTACATTTTTACAATTTGCTAAGTGGAAAATGGAACCCAAACTCGGCTAGGCCGGTATTTTGGCATTCCTCAGTTTGATTTATAAAAATTACCGCGAAACAATTTTACAGAATCTAAATAAAAATTATAGTTAGATATTAAACATAAAATTACAAGTAGATGATTTAATGAAGTATTGTGTCTTAGAAATACATAAAGTTAGCTAATTAATGAAGCTCAAGCGCACTTGTATGTATAAGTATAAATATAAGGGTGGAAGCGTGTGAGTGAATGTGAGAGAGTGTGTGCGTGTATGTTGTAAATGGATGTGTGGTGAATGTATGTAAGTATCTACATGAAGGTATGGGTGTTTGATTGTGTGTGTAAGTGTAGGAGTGTCAGTGCATTTGACAGCTTGTTTCACATTTCGTGAACTATTCGGTTCACGAAATTTGGTTTCGGGGCAAAATTCCTAGGGTAGACGTGTGTGTGGCTACGAGTGATGGTGTACGATAGCTTCTAATATCGTGATCGTAAACCTTTACAAGTTCCTCCGACATCCCATAACTTAAAGGCTGGAGCCAGTCCCTCACTACGCTTTGGGCTTCTCTTTGCGACATACTCTTTAGGTCGCAATGCTTGCAAACTGAGTTATAGGTGAACGCATGGATGTAAGGTGGTAAGCGTGACGCAAACACTGTTTTGACCTTCGGAAGTACAGCAGTGGCGGAACGGCAGCTTCTCTTGTGGGCGTAAAGTTGTACTGTATGTGACTTTCCTATGGCTTTTATGATGAAAAGTTTTCTAACAGAGAGCACCCCAGCCTCCTGAAAGACATCTTCGGTAGGATATCTACGAGGTCTCCCCAGCAAAACCTTTAAGACAGCCCTCTGTGCCCTCTCTACAGCAATCATGTACCTTGCAGCGGCTCCACCCCACACACCTATGCAGTATTGAATCAAAACATATCTTTCGTATTCTACTTTTTTAAGAACATAAAGGGAATACCAAATGTAGCATGTTTCGTATTTAGTGTTAGATTAGGTGCTAGATGCTGAAGCTGATTGCTAAATGTAATTGCTTTACGTCTGAAAATAGTGCTAAATCTAGCACAGAAAGTGTTAAGTTGGCAACGCTGTTCGGGACTCGGGTCAAATACGAAATAGGTACGAATGACAACTCTATTGTCAGTACGAGCCCGAGATTGTGATTTGTCACTTGTCACTCCAATATGGCCCGCATCAACTCCACCGAAATTACATTCGCTTTGTCGGCTTTTCATAAAATACATCATTGAGTCAATTTGGGTGTGAAAAGGTCAAAATTACGTACTAGACGACTCGGTGGCTAGGTGTGCCAAATAATAAATGTTCTTGTTTTTTCAAGACGCACTCTCTAACAAATTACCAAGAAGAGTCGGCTTAATTGTTAAGATGTCAAGCAATGTATATAAATAGGTATTATGAAAACTTATATAAACTTATTAAATAATTTAACCCAGGCCTTAAAAGGCCAGGAAACTAATAAAAGTGCGAAAAACAATGAAATAAAGGTTTGAAAATCGGAACAAAGGTGTGGGTAATCTCAGGTAGGTAGGTAATCATCTGTGCAGCACAGACTGTGCTAGGTAATCATAAAACCTATTATCCTAATGACGTATTGACAGTGACATTAATGGTGGCAGTAACGTGCGCTCGGATGGATGAACAGCCATATTCATCGATGATTCATTATTCGACTTACGTTTATAAATATTATTTATTTTATGTCCTTGGTTTTAAGCCCCGATGTAAAAAGCGGGGCGTTATAAGTTGTTGCATCGATGACTGTCTGTCTCTATCTGTGTGTGTCTGTCGATAGCATCCTAGCTTGATGGTTATACCGATTTCGATGCGGTTGTTATTATATGAATGCCAGTTTCTTTGCTGTAGTTCCTATTTATTTTTGTTTAATATCTATTAAAGACGACTGCCTCGTATAGCAGATAAAATATTTTTTCACATCCTCCTTCAACATGACTGTCAAATGAAAGGGCTTGACTAGTAGAATACTATACACAATAATATATTTTAACTCCAAGATTTTTCTACCACCAGAAAATGGTTTTTTTTTCACAATTCTCTCAATATGGGTATCAAATAAAAGAACTTGGTAGATTATTGTAACAAATTTCCAATCCGGGGAACCTCGGGGAAAGTCTATATTTTTATCTTTTATTAGTATATTTTTACGTTATTAGTATTATTTTTGTAAGTATTGGTTAGTGACGCAAACTAAATTTTAAATATGCGTTTTCATGACGCAAATACATCTGTACCATATGTATATAAGGTTGCGTTAATGTTTCTTCATTTGTCACATTTTTTTCAAAACCAAACAATGCAATGTTTTGAAAAAATGCCAAATCTTTGACGTTATCAAACGATGTCTGATGCATCCTGAAAATTGAAAATGCATAAGATATTAATTAGTTCATGATTGATGAAAATTTGCATTATCGTTCATGTTTAGATGAGCAACTATTGTGTAATAATTTACATAACTTTGAATTAAATGTAAACCAGTTGAAGATTGTCTACTACATTAAAATTATTAGATCCATTCGTAGAGAAAGTGTGACTCGATTTTATTGTCAAAGTCAAATCGAACAAGGTTCATGTGTTGGAAATCGAAATCGTGATTCGTCACCACGTCACTAGTACGTAATTTTAATTTTGTTGCGTGAACGAGGCTACTGTGATTGTTGTGTGATTTTCTTTTATTTACTTCGAATTCATCAAGTTTTCTTACTCGTTTAAACTAATAGTGTAAAATGGAGTAACCGCAAAATGAATTTCGTGGACTTTCACGAGCTAAAATCTTGGATTCAATACCCGTAACCGTGAGCAACCTAACAAGGACGAACGATGGAGAAACACAAACAAGATAAATGGAAGGCTTTGGCTACCGTCAAAGCCTTCGATTTAGGTAAATATAGAATTAAAATTACACTTAATAATGTGTATTTCTCACATACTATAAACTGAAAATATGAAGGCTTAGACACATGACTTCTGTCCTGGGTTTTGTCACCTCTTAAATGTAGTGTATTAATCGGCATACTCAGAGTTAACGGGATCGAGGCTTCACCCAATTAACTCTACGTTTCTTTTTTGAGAAATAAAAAATCAAAACATGTCTAAATTTAGATATCTTCATACTTTTTGATAGAGTTATCTTTATAGAATCCCTGATTACCTATTTCAATTATTATAGTAGAAAGTAGTAATATTTGAGTAAGTTGTGTGTTGCAGATATTTGACAAGTCAGAGTGACTTGTTATTAAAGTAGAACTTGTAGCAAATAGTTGGAAGTGTAAAAGATGATGAAACAACCTATCATTGTGTGTATATGACTGTAAAAAAATAAAACAAAATTGCTGTATCAGTAATAGATTGATTTGAAAACAGCATTGTACAACACAGTTTTCATTTGAAAATAAAAATTCAGTGTTAGAATTAATTCCCATTATTTTGAGGTACACATTGAGGTATGTAGATGAGATGTTTCTATCTTTCTATACATTTTAGTATATATTTTGTATTTATTATATATATTATTTAATGATCCAATTGAAATCAATCAATGATGGAAAGAAAATGTAATTACATTTTTCTATCTCTTGCATATATTTATGCTGTCTGATTATGGACTAGCTTGTCTATTTAGGTTATGGTCTATTTCTTGCATCAGCTCAAAGTTTTTAGATTGTTGTTTCGTACAATTTATCTCAGATATATGATAAAAAAATTACATGTACCCAAAACAGATAAATGTTGAGATAAACACAATCATCATCTATATATTTAACATACACTTGTATAAAGTTGCCTGGTGTTGAATAGTTTTTTACTGGCTCTAGTTTATGCACAATCATGTTATGTCAAACGTTATAATTAGAAGTGAAGTCACCTTTTTTGTGAAGTAACTTTGAATATTACTTTAACAGATGTACTGAAGTATGTTTGTAAGAAAAAGATTGTAAGAGTAATCATTCCATAGCTCTAAGCAACGTTAGGAGTCTACTCTTTGGTCCCACTGTTGGGACTTGGGACTTATCTTACAATGCACAATGAGATAGGTAAGGCCATAATACATCAAACTGGCTATGTGCAGAATAGCAAGCAGGATGACTCATATCCTCGAATGATGGCCACACTTGGAACACACTAATTTCCTCATGATGTTTTCCAGTACTGCGTAGTCCAATGGCGATGACAAACTGGTACATCCACACTTGAAAAATTGGAAAAATTACTCAGAGGTGCAGGTGGGACTCAAACCTCATAATTGTGAAATAGTGTATTCTAGCCACTAGGCCACTGTGGCTTACTAGCTCAAAGTAGCTCTTAATACAACCTCCAATTTAATTACAACAGTGTACTTAACTCTTCAGTTGAACTATCAAGATACTTTGTGTTGTACTACTACTCTTCAATAGAATACGCGAAAAACTGCAAGCTGAAAAGGCCACCTGCCCCTAGGGCGGATCCAGCTTTGGCACCAGTGGGGGAGAGGGTGTCACATAGTCAGTGTACTTTGAACAGATGCGTTTTTATCAGTGGTTTACTATGTACTTCTCTTATTTTTAGAATTATAGACCTGGTTTTCAATGAAAGGGTTGGACAGAATGCTTGAAGACAGCTCTTAGAGTCTGTTAAAATTATGGTCTTGTTCAGGTTGTGGGATATTATAAATAATAGAGGATTCTAGGATAGCAATTGCTTCTCCTGTAAAAACAGAAGTCACAGACGGGCATTTAAAACTTAGAATTATACTAGTAGAGGGGATCCATACAGCACCAACGGATAATAGGGGACTTAGAAGCATCTGTAAGATTTTAATCCAGTCATTGTATTCAGAATGATTTTTTTTGGCAAAGATTTTATTGGCAACCCAAAATTATATAATGTTGTCGGGCACTCTTCAGTTGAACTATCAAGATACTTTGTGTTGTACTACTATTCTTCAATAGAATACACGAAAAACTGCAAGCTGAAAAGGCCACCTGCCCCTAGGGCGGATCCAGCTTTGGCACCAGAGGGGGAAGGGGTGTCACATAGTCATGGTGAAGTGACAAAATCATGCAACAATTGCATGGATGCGTTTTTATCAGTGGTTTACTATGTACAGGACCCACTCTAGGAGGGTCATAACCCCGATGAGAACAATGTAGGCTACATTATATAAATAGTACAGGGATTGAGTCAAATGTAATATCCATTTGTTACATTTGGTTTGTGGTTTCCAGAATAATGTTGACCACCAAAGCCACAATGGATGTATCTAGATTTTTTTTATAGTATTGAATTGATAGTTGAGAGAAATAAACACATTGTAGATATAAAGTAGTTTAGCTTTTGGGGGGACCTATTTACCTAATTATGAGATATTTACAAGTGGACTGGTAATTACTAACTCAAATGGTTTATTATAAATAAATAAATAAAAAATTATATGTAACAAAAGAAATTACATTTGATAAAATTACATGAAATGTTACATCAACTAAATTAAATAATAATACATAGGCAATTTATAATTATTTGTGAAGTTTCTAGATGTTTCATTGACTAAAATCTGTGTACATTCTTCTACATTCAGACACTAGTCATCGCTGTAGGATACCCTGTGTTGCAATGACTAGTGCTCTTCTAGTGCTATCATCATAGTTGGGTGTTTATTTAAATATTTGGAATACTAAAAACCAAGATCAAGTAGGTACTCAAAGAAGTAGGACACAGCTGATACAGTATGGCCAGTATTTTAGACCCAGTCTTCCATCTTAATGTGTCCCAAATCCCAAAGTGTGTGGTAACACTATGTGTATTATATTATTTTCTATTTTCTTTCTATTATTTATGATCGTTGATTGTGACATCGTCAAGAAACTACAAATCGGTCAAACAATGTTTATATGACTAAACCGCTAACAGACAGCTGACATAGGAAAAGCATATACATTTTTAGCAAGATAAACCAATGAATAGTCAGCCAATATTACAAAAAAACTTGCTTTATAAAGTAACCACAAGCTGGCACATGCCAGTACCTGTCCATTAGGGCTATTGGGTCCTTCATTAGGGATGGTATGATTCTTTTCTACCTGTGACAACCCATGCCAAGCAAGTGCGGTGCTCTTCTAACCAGATGGGATTTGTATGTGGGTTGCTGCTTGGCTTTGGGAAACAATCTCCATATAGATATACCTTATGTGTACAAGTTTATCATTCAACTAGATGTCCGCCCCGGCTTCGCCTGTGGAACATTATATAGCACTCATCGGGATCCCGTACATATCCAATGGTGAAAGAATGACTGAAATTGGTTCAGACATTTCTGAGAATATCGCTTTCAAACAAAAAAACCTCTTCAGCTACCTGCTACGCCACCAGTCGGAAATTGGTCGTATCTATTCAGATTTAGAAACAAAGATTAGCAAAGGTTCTTCAACTTCAACTTTTTCTTTTGGCTTCCATTCGGTGATGTCACCGTTGACATGACGACGATGAAATCACTTTTAGCTGTCGTTTACGTTTTATGTTACGTCACACGAGAACGCGGTCGAACGGGATATTCGTCGTTTGTCGTTTTTTGACGTCTCACGGGAACGTGATAAAAATTATCCTATGTCCTTTTCCTGGTCCTGAGCAACCTCCTCACAAATTTTCAGCCAAATCGGTTCAGCCGTTCTTGATTTATAAATGGTGCAACTAACACGACTTTCTTTTATATATATAGATGATAGAAACAGTTTGCTTCAATTGTAGCAAAATAGATAAGAACACAGATTTTATTTAATTACTGCAATATGCTCATCACAATTTATATCTTTTTTTCTTTATTTGTTCTGTTCCAGGTATTACCCAGCAAGAATCAGTATTACATGATAACATTAAAAGCATAGACATTATTGATGCAGCCACAACCACACCCATCAGCCTCCTTGTACAGTCTTTAGTCAAACAACTCTGCTCTCTACTTGAAAAGGACAACCTTCGTGCCAATCAGCTTTACAACACCATTTGTGAAAAACTGCATAGTATGCACCTTATTGATGACTCCTATACCATGGGAGAATTCGAAGCTATGAGAAGCCAATATCAGAGAGCTCTTTACCAACTGGTCACAGTTGCCAGTGGCTCTGAGATACCAATAACATTGCCTGCTTCTTGGCCCATCCTCAAACCTTCTGGCTTAGAATGGTCTCGCTACCACCGGGAGTTTGAAGAGCTGTTTTTCATTGCTGGAGGAGGATTTGGCAGTGTATTTAAAGCCAAACACAGACTTGATGGTGTAGAATATGCTGTCAAAAAAGTGTTCATCAAATCCTCAGATGTCAACTCTGTCATGAGCCATCTTGCGGAAGTTAAAACTATAGCCAGTTTGAATCATCCAAACATTGTCAACTATAAAGCTGCGTGGTTGGAACCGATGATAGAATCTTCATTGACAAAGAAACAAAAGAACTTGATGGATACGGACAGTGATGATGAATTCTCTCTCGACACAGACTTTCGATCGTCAGCCCACCCTAATATAATCACGTCTTTCAAAACTCACAACTCCAAAGAACTTCGTAAAGAAAAGAGTGTTTCCGATTTCGTCATATCGTTCGAAAACTCGAACAGTTTCGACGACTTATCCGAGACAAATGAAGATTTGTACGAATCAGAGAGCGAAGAAGAGACGACATCTCCTCACGACGGCGCCATGTGCCAGCTTTTCTCTGACGGCAATTACGAAAAATGTTCGCGAGTAAACTTGAAATGGGCGACATTGTACATTCAAATGACTTTTTGCCAGCAGACGTTGAAGCAATGGTTAGATGCCCGCAACAGTCAAATGTCACTTTCCCGGAATAACTCTGAGGACATGACCATCCATCACAGTGACTCCAACGACTCTTGTATAGAATCTCCAGATCTGAAGCACCCCGTGTCGTGGACACACATTGACTTGCTGATTGACATGTTTACTCAGCTGGTCAAGGGCTTGCACTATATACACTCGAGGGGGATAATTCACCATGATATAAAGCCGAGTAACGTGTTTGTAGAGCAGAATGAGAGTGGCGTGGTGGTTCAGTTGGGGGACTTTGGTTTGGCGTGTCCACTGCAGCAGTCTCATAGTGGGCTAGCGTTGGGGACACACTTGTATGCGGCGCCTGAGCAGTTGGACGGGCAATGCAACCCAAAGGTAAAAAGTTGGATTTTTAATACTAAAGTGGTGCGGTACTTGTTCTTCTACTTCACAACCCTAATGTAATAGAATTTGTCGTGCCACCACACATGAATTCAATCAAGCTTCATGAAGCTTCTAAAGGTAACCAAGTTTATGAGTCAAATCTAATTCAAATCTATGTCGGGTTACTCAATCACTGACGGCCGACAGTAGTTGATAAAGGGTCACATAACAGTACAGTGACAGCATATTGTTTCACGATACTGAGAGGTTACTTAATATAAGTGTTTCTCAACCCCAGGAAGAACCTTGATAACGAGTTACTTATAATCCACTAAAGGCGCATTGCTCGTAGATTCCGTAGACGTCCGGGCTGGTATTTGACGTGCCTGATCAGTCTGCTTCCTAAACGAATGCATCGATTTCAGTATTTAGCTATAATATGTGTTGGAAAAAAGCTATAACTTTATCCTTTTTTTTCCAGAGTGACATGTACAGTCTGGGCATCATCCTCCTAGAGATGGTGGAAGCCTTCAGTACTGACATGGAGCGTGTGAAGACCATAAGCGACCTTCGCAAGGGTCAGATTCCCGCGCACCTCACCGCCAACTACCCGAAGATAGCCCACATCATCGGCAAGCTAGTCCAGCGGCGGCCAAGCAAGCGACTGGACACCACGCAACTACTAGAACAACTGAAGAACCTTTCCGAAAACAAAGACGAGACCATCAAGTCCTTGAAGGAAGAACTGGCCGCAAAAAACGATGAAATCGAAAAGCTGAAAATGATGCTGGCGCAGTGTAATAAATAAGCCTTAAGATGCCTTAAATGAGGGATCGGCGGAAATGAGGCTGCCAAATCAATATCGACTTTGAACTATAACTTTAAGGTTTACAATACTAAGTCACAACAAGGCCTTTGTTTTAAAATGTCATTGATTGAAAAAAAAGACTAAATGGTATTATACCAAGATTCGATGTGTTTTTTTTTCTAGGGCGTGTTTTAGCAACTTTTATAATGGGCCTATCCAGAATAATCGCAGAAAATTGGAACTCTTTACATATTACGAAATGCAAAGTTTGATTATTTATCTTTCAGGTTTGCTTCCATAATATTAGTTGTATAAATTATTATAGTATGATGGCTCAGATGGCTAAGTTTATCATGTTCCTTGTGGGTCAAGAGGGCCTGTTTTTTCCAATAATATTAATTTAAATTGCGTTAGGCCGTAAATCCATTATCCGAGAACGTTCGATATCACGTTCGCAAGAGGTCGTTGGTTCAAACCCCGGCCACACCTCGCCAATATTTTTTGACGTACAGATGTATTCAAGTTTCATCATGGCTCTAACGGTGAAGGAAAACATAGTGATTAAATTTTTAATTTTCCAAGAGACATGTTTTGGCTATCATGTGGGATTATGGTCTTTCAAAGATTCTCCTTGTAAGAAAATCTCCAAGTGGGTACATAAAGCCATCTGTATATGCTATGTTTCTGCTAGGTATGTGGTATGCCATTTATTTAACATCAACCACCATTAGCAACTTTATAGCTTTATGAATAAGTAGATATTTAATTGGCAGTGCACATTTGCCTAATATTCGCCGACCCGAAGCGTTGTCTTACGAATGTGTGTGATAAATGAATTCTACTTAAACCTATGTTTAATCTGCCGTATACTGAAAGCGAATGTTGAAATTAGAAAACTATTTAGTGGGGCCAATTCTGAGGATGGAACCGGCAGAATCAAGGTATCATAGTCAACAGCTTGACACATGGGCTGTACTTAAACGACAGCAATCACTTGTTGACTCGTTTTCGGAATGACATTTCGTCATATTGTTTGCATTCTGACAACGACTCATTTAAAGGATATTTCTTCAGAATAGGTCCTTAAATCTGTCATTTATTTGACCTTTTTAACTATGCATGTATATTTTTTTCTAATTTCAAATATATTGAGGCTAAATTACAAAAACGTAGCGAAAACATGTCGTATCTAGAAAATTTGTTATGTAACGATTCTAGCAGATGCCTAAGTTAGTTTGTTTTGGTATAGATAGATATGCATTTTTTCCATACAAACATTTGGAGGATAGGTTTGCTAGTTATGCAAAGGCGTAAAGTAGCTACTTAAATCATATTAATATTAAAAAGTAGTTTACCGCGGTTTAACAACTGCTAACTTAACAGGATAAAAGGTAGCCTAGTTCTTATTACTTATTTAATTTCATTCGAATCCGTTCAACCGTTTTTTTTTATATTATGAAGTGACTGGGCGAGGACATGTGCCTGATGGTAAGTAACACGCCGGTCCATAACAGAACAGCGTTACGCAACTATTCGTACATTAAGAAAAAACACGAAGATTCTAAACTGTTCCTTAACACTGTACTGCGCTTGTAACCCAAAGATATACATATATATCTCTGCTCCCTGTGATTTTTCTGGATACATTGTCCTTCAGTACTGTGCTGGTATGGGACGTGTGGCTTACCCTTAAACTATAGTCTCGATTGCCGCATCACTATATATAATAAAAAAAAAAACCATTATATTCCATTCAACATGACGAAAACATTAGATTTTAATTATTTAATTCTGTTATATTATTTTGCGCGACAAATACGTTCTCGCTACGTATTCGTACTTGACTCACTGAATAGGGTGTAGTTTGTAGTAATATTTAATGTTGTGTTGTTTTTTAATTGGTCAGTCATTTTGTGTAAGTAGATATACAATTTCTACTTAAAGTTTTCAAAATCATTGTATGTACAATTGATTTTGTATTAAAATAAGGTTAACAACTAAAAATGTTTCTTTTTCGTACCTACTTTATTAAGCAGTGTGAAAACAACTGCCTTTTCATACGTTGTTCTTCCATGTACCTACATAATTATACGTATGTCATCTAAATGCCGTCTTCACTTCAATGAACGACGGATTTATTTGTATACGGGTAATTCAAAAATATTAATCACGATTAAAAAAATAAAGTGCGGACAGGACAGTAAAATATACTCTAGTTACGGTCCAATTTCATTTAGTAGCATTTATTATAAAACTTTTTTGACCCGTTTAAAGTGGTTTTTAAAGTTCTTTTTTTTTTAATTTGAACACGTAGCTCATATTATGGTGAGCACTAAAATGTTTCGCGAAGCGCTTGTGGTTATAATTTGCACTAAGTCCTACAGCGTTGTACTGGGTAGTAATTATATTCTCTTTGGTACTGGGAATAAGTACAGAAAAACAACAGTTTAAAAAAGTTTACAAGTTTATTTACAAAACACGAATGTATAAATAATCTAACCTATTTTATATTTACAGTCTTAATTAAATTCATATCGTTGTGGCTTACGCTATGGGACTCTTCGAAACAACATGACACAGGAAGATACAGTATGACAACTTTAGATATATTAACCAAAGATTCGAGAAGTTAGCAACTAAGTTGTGCTACTGCGTTAATTCGATTTTTTTAATCGTATAATCGGTTTTTAACTCTTGATACCATTGTATAGCTTGTCTCTGAAGTTTAGTGTTGTTGAACAAAAACTATTTTTTTAAACTACAATTATGAATAGTAGAATAACTGATGTTTTTACCGCCCAACTAAATCGCCTTTGGCTTTGCTATTGCTGTTTCTATAATTTTAAGCGTAAAAGAAAGAGAGAAGCAATGTCAAAGCTAAGACAGTTTCAGTTACGCGGTAGACCCTCGGGAGCGGGTGATGAATACAAGAGTGATGTCGAGGACTGTACATCGTATTTGGTGAGGGTGAAGAGAGCTTCATTGAAGCCAGGTGAGTTAGAGCAGCGTGTCGACCGCGTGGATGACTCCGTTCGTCGCGGGGATGTTGTGCGTCACCACTTGCGCGTTGTTCACTTTGATGCGACCTGCGGGTAGGAAGGAAATCTTGAAAAAACTGACGGTAGCTAGTGGGATAGTTAAGACGATTAGATAATATGTAGATATATTAACCTTCGCATTTCAAATAAGTTTTATATCTTTGAGAGATTTAAACTTTTACTTAGATTTAGAAAATTTTGAAACTAATATGTAGTTTGATTTTACTAAAAATTGTAGGTACAGTTCAGTCAGCAAATCTTCAAAAAATTGAATGTGTTTTTTTGTTTTCTGTAGAGTTTGATAGTTATCCAGCGGAATGAGTATCTCGACTGAGATACCTAGTTTTTCACGCGTGAATCTATTCACATTGGATTATATCCACATCCTGCAAGTTAGCAGCAGACCATATAGAAAAAATTCACTTTTCAGCATTCTCCTGCTGCGTATTGGGTTCAGCGTCCACTGTAGAGTTACTGAACTGGCAGTATCTCATACAAACAAACTACGGAGAGACATTCTACATCCTGTAAGTTGACGATGGATCTTTACTTACCAGCATTCTTCTGCAGCGTAAGCGGCTTAGCGTCCTCCATAGAGTTCCTGAGCTGGTAGTATCTCATGCCGGCGCTGTACAGCGTCCCGGGCAGCACGTGCCGGGCCACCAGCGCGCGCGCCGCCGCCGCCTCGCTGTAGCGCGCCGTCTCCGCGGGCGTCAGCCGCGCGAACGCCGCGTCCGTCGGCGCAAACACCGTGTATGTTTTGCTTTCTAATTAGTAATAGAAATGGAAAATTATCGAGCTTGAATGTTCATCGCTATTAGACCGATATATTTGACTGCCATCTCACCTAATGCTTAGCGATAATGTGGTATACGAACGGAGCGTGCTATCTAGAGGTCGATTCATACTCGACTTTACGATACCCATACCATGATGATATGACTTTATGATCTTTCCACCCGAGAATACCCATTTGTCAACAAAATTGGAATTAAACCTCCTTCGAGTCTTGGGAACGTCAAACATGAAATAGTGTCGCTTTTTCGAGCTACGAGCAATAAAATAGAAAAAAGGGCATACGTATCTAGATAGGAAACGGCATTTCCATCAAATTACTCAGCATCATTATCGCATTCAGCCCATTCTCGTCCACTGCTGGACATATAGTATATCACTCGGCCCACGACAAACCACTACTACAGAAGATTTACAAGCAGCCCCATCGCTGCTTAACAGGCGAGGTGGCGTTCAAGTGTGAACATATGATAGTTTAAAAAAGATTTCACATGTTTTACCTGCTAGAGTGTTCTCGAAGCCACTAGCGTGGATAGCTTTAAGGAAGGTGGTGAACCTCCTGTCGCGGTCAGCCTGCAGCGTCTGAACCAGGTCTCCCACTGGTAGCGGGAACATCACGCGGTCCACTGCGTGCGCTATGCCCTGAAAACACGGGGAATATTTTTAACTCTATCTATCGAACTGAAATCACGACCATTCTGTCATGAGTGATACCGACGAAGAAGAAGAAGATCGAACTGAAATTGACAGATTCTGAATGTTGGAATACTCCTGTATAAAATATCGTAGCATTATTAGTTTGGGGTCAGTAAGTGTTGTGTGTGAATTGCCCACTAATATTTATTTATTTATTATTATGCTAGCGATGGAATTTATGTTGCTAAGATGTTATTGCTTGGCGATAACACAGTCCCTAGGATAAAATATAAAACTATAAGACACCATAATATGCGATGTCGCAACGGAATCATGATTTTAACTGGAATCAAGTTCTCTGATTCACAACGCAATCGGATTGATCTCGATATTTCTCATCATCAAATTTCTCGGCATTTGTTTTATCCGTTTAGAGTGTCAGAGCCTAGGATTGTTATTCCTTGCCGGAATTGTTCCGTTGTGAGTCAGCATCATTAACCAATTTTCACAATTGGTCTCACCTGTGGTATGTGGATATCCTTCTTGTCATCGAGCACGCGCGCGCCGTTGATGGTGGTGACTCGGACTTCGTTCCACTCGACGTCATGCATGTCGTACTGGTTGACGCGAAGCTGCGTCCCCGCCAGGGAGACTCCCGTCATCTCGTCCTGCAGCGAGCCGATGTCGAACGCACCGGGGATCACGTGGTGGAGCAACAACTAGGGATAAAATTACTTCTATTTATATTTGTCTCCTTTGCAAACTTGAGAAGGTTCGGGTAAGGGGAACTCATGCTGAAATTCTGGTAGAAACAATCATAATTGTCCCTCCTGGCCACGTGGTTCGACTGCGTAGTTCGATCAATCCGACCACGTGAACTGCTAATCCTTGGGCCTCGTGGTGCGACTCCATAGTCGAACCACGATGACAAGTTCATCTGGTTCGATTCACCGAAGTACACTCTGAGGCACAATTAATTTCTCACAGGGCATTTATGGAATTGTTACATTAATACGAAGTGTGATACTTACACCACTGAGAAGCCTGGGGTTGTCACGGAACTTCTCCTCGGCCTTATCAGGGCCTCCAAGCTGAACCAGCAGCGTTCTGAAGGCCTTGTCTGTCGGTGCAAATATGGTGTATGGTCCAGTTTCGTTCAAAATCGTATCCAAACCAGACTGTTTCAGGTATTTAGCCGTAGCGAATAGTCCATTCTCCTTGAGGATGTCTACTAGACCCGGGCTGCTCTGGCTATCGAAGTTCAAGTTAGAACTTCCAGCCTGAATAATCGGTGCTAGGGTGCTAGATCCAATCACAACGAGATCTTTCGCTTGCTGCGTTCTGTGAGAAGGAGTTGTGTTGATGATTGTCGAGTAAGTTGAACTCGGGAACGTGCTCCTTGGCTCTTGTCTGATGGTGTTCCTGCTCGAAGAGGTTGCGAAGTTTGGAGTACTCGATTTGTAAAGGAATCGTTCAGTGCTAGTAGGCAACGGAGAATATGTCTGAGTTTGTGGTTGGCTTGATCTATGGATGCTGTAGGTCTGAG
Organism: Ectropis grisescens; assembly: GCA_017562165.1. Lineage (NCBI taxonomy): Eukaryota > Metazoa > Arthropoda > Insecta > Lepidoptera > Geometridae > Ectropis > Ectropis grisescens. The sequence continues at coordinate 3,163,914 of CM029770.1, read as the reverse complement.
GAGAGGGTGCAATGGAAGATGGTGTGGTCACGTAATTGAATGGGTTAGTATGACCGCTTGTTCCAACGTTCGTCGTTGTGACGTAGGTTGATGGGCTGTGAGAGGACGCAGCAATGTAATCAGTGACGTCAGTCACGGGGGTGGGGCTTGCCGTGGTGGAACTGAAATTTATGCCATTTGAGATCTTAGCAGGTCCTGGCAGCTTAATTTCGCCATTTTTGATCTTGTTTAAGATGTTCTCTACCTCTGGTCCTTCTTCTGTTTGCTGACCATTCGCTTTGACACCTTTGACTTTGAATGACCCATCGTCCTGTTCTTCTAAGAAAACGAAAGTCACCTTTTTCTTGTTTTGTAGTTCAGTTGGTGTTTTCACTTCCTCGAGTTTTCCATTCTCGTTTTGTCTCACCAGTTCAAAATTAGCCCCAGGTGGCAGGACACCTTTAGTTAAATCGTCAAAAGATACGCGGCTTTCTTTGATTCGATCTTGCGCCTGTGCTTGAGCGATCTCTTTGGCGAAGTTTGGACTTTCTGCAGCTATTGCTCCTTTAGGAATCAGATTAGGATTATTCGTTCTGATAACTTCGAATTTTTGTCCGTTAAGATTTATTTCACGGGACGAGAAGTTCTTTCCGTCAAAGTCTTCAGGATTTTCCGCCAACGCTACTTTTAACTGTTTTAAGATATCTGGTTTCTGCAAAAGCTCAGCGCTTTTAGCTCTCAGACTGTCATCGAAGCCTTTTGTATCACTCTCCTCTAGAAGATTTTTGATATCGTTGTATAATTTTTTGTTTGTTTCTGTCTTGAGGAGGATGTCTTGGCTTCGGTTTCGGTCGGGGCTTGTATCGGGGGCTGGGTGGGGACGGGGGAGGAGGTGTTGTTGTAGTCGTAGTTGTTGTGGTTGTCGTGGTGGTAGTTGGATGATCCTTTTCGTATAATTCTACAGCTTTCCTGAATAAGTCCGTCTCATGAGGCTGGATCGGTCTCTTTCTCTCCTGGTTCCTGTTGTAGAAATCATCATATGTCTCCGTCGTTGTATATATGGGGATAGATTTAGTCGCTTGCTTGCTAACAAACTCTTCGTGGAGTTTCTCCACTTTTTCTTGTTGCTTTTGTTGTTGCTTTTGGACGAATTCTTGATGCTTTTGAATAATTCTAGCCCTCTCTTGTAGTTCTTTAATCTTCTCCCAGGTTCTCTTTGGATTGTTGTTCATAATATTCTTGGATCTGTGCGTTTTGGTTGTTGGAAAGTACGGGAGCTTGACCAAGAGTCGGTTGGAATGGAATTTGGGCATGATTGTTGAAGTTCTGTTGGCTGTTGAAATTTAAGTTTTGTGGAGCTAGATTTGGAGCAGGCTGAATGGTGATAGGGCTTGGGTTACTGAATATTTGCTGGTTTTGTGATGCCGGCACGGTCGGTAAGAACGCTGCTGTCGTAGGTCTCTGCTGACCGATGTTTACCGTCGGAATTTGCTGACTGAACTGTGGGGCAGGTTGAACTGGGATATTATTTTGGAAAGTGGCTAACGTGGGAGGTATTTGAGGTACTATATTCTGAGGATTATGTCTAAAAGTCTGCTGTGGTGTGAAAGAGTTGGGCAAAGGTTGATTCAGAGGTTGCTGGAATTGGAAGCCACTGTTTCCTTGAAGAGGGAGATTATTTTGAATAGGGGCATTGTTCGGGAGGTTCTGGGTTGGTAAAAGGGTGTTAAACTGCGGAACGTATGGTTGCTGCAGCTGAGTTTGCTGAGGGAAGACTTGTTGTTGGAATTGCAGAGGAGAAGGGGCAGGGCTAGTGAGAAGTCCAGCTTGGTTTTGGAAGCCTTGCAGTGGAGAACTTAGGCCGAATCTCGTTTGGTGCTCGTTGAAGCCGGGGTGACCGAGCGCAGCCGCCACCTGTCTTCGTCTGTCGTATTCATTGTCCAACTGGAAAGAAGAAAAAAAATGTTTAAAAGACTTGACAAAATTTAAGAATCAGATTTACTTGTACGAGTAAATCTTACAATTAGATTTTCATTTGACTTGGCTTGGTCGGTAGTGGGATTTCACACTCAGTTGTAGATTTTGAGCTATAGATATTATGTATTCATTAAACCTAAAAATATTTCGTTTTACATCTAAGTAAATACTTTATACGACAATGAAAAGACTAAGGCTTCGTAACTGACTGGATGTCGGAGATTACTTATATAAGTACGTAAGTACAATACATGTAAGCAAGTACAATAAACACTGTATCTGTAAATATACAGAATTATAAGTATTATAATTTATTTTATTATTTTTAATTTTGAATATACTATTATCTAACTAACGAAAACGAACGAATTACATCCGCAAAGAAAAACAAATTTAATGAGCAAAGAACATAGTAAATATAAAATGAATGCACAAATATTGTACTCGTATGTTTGGTCGGAAGATAATATGCATGTTTTTTGTGTGCAATTATCCAATTATAACAAAGTTATGAAATCCAGACACTTCATGGTCCAGTTCAGACTAAAATAAATAAAAAGCCCGTTTTCAGGTGAAGGTAACTCTTTAACAAAAGTTTTAGTTTATTTCCTCAATTCAATTTTCAGGTTATTACCAATTTTTGCGTAAAATTAGGCGCCTAGTGCGTGACTGTCTGTAGCACTATTGTATTGCTATGAAAAGAAATGAGGTAGGACTGCAATTATTTTGTACTTTTAGTCTAATTGATAAAGTTGCGTTAACACTTTCATCTTATTTCTAAATCTGTTTCCAGAAATGTTACCCACCTACTAAGTTTTACTCAACTGGTTAGAATATGGTATGATTTGGTTAGATATCTAATCTTAAATATTTCTCAAATCCGTTGAGGGAAAATGTAGAGTAGGTACAAAATTTTGAATTACCTCTGCTCTTGTTTTATCGATAATAGGTTTGCGCTTGACTGCTCGCTCGCTTGATTATAAAAGAATATGCGATCTATTATGTTGCGCGCTCGCCTACATGCCTGAAGTCCTGAAGCCCATTCGCTGTAGACTTTAAGGCGCACCGATTAAGCCCGTCAGGGTATATCCATACTCAGGCATTACATACCTGCAGATCCAGATTGCTATTATAGGGTTTTCAAACTGCTATAAATATAGTAAATTGATAACCTAATAACCTAACACTTACAATATTTACAATAGACATTAAAAAGAAGAAATTTAGTGTTTAAATTTAATTTTGTCCATTTATTTTGACCTTAAACTCAGAAGAACACTAAACTTGGTGACTTGGTGCGTCAATTACATACTGTAAAAGGCTGTGGCTTTGTCATGTCATTTGAACAAACTCCCTTGTTTTCTGACATAATTTGTTTAGTTGAGATTATGAAACTGGCTGTAACCTAACGGCAAATTGATTGTGGTATCGTAGCGTATGGTTAACCGCAGCGCGGTTGCACGCCAGATTGACGAATTAAGTAATCTTTTAATATGTTTGCGTCGGCGTTTTATAACAGCGAGATGTGATTTTATTACTTAACGTGGCTAATAAAATTGCAAGTTCATTAACAAGTTGGAGAAAAATCGGTAAGTACCTATTTTGTATAACGGTATCAATAATAGGTAAAGAAATTTCATTTATTAAATTCAATACAATTATAATGTTACAAAATTGTTCCTCAGTACTTACTTAGATAATTTTTCAGGGGCATCTGAAGGAGAGTAAATCTTATAAAGTGTTAATATTAGCTCTGGAAATTTGGTAAGAATCTCCTGTATTCACTCGATTTTGTCTAATAACCAGGATTAGATTTTTAAAGTGTTTAACTTCTTTGGGCGCGCCTAGACAGAATTTTCGTGGGCTGTGAATTGAAATCATGCATCACGCTCGGGTATGATAATAGCTTTTCGGGTAAACTCGGGATGCTAGAGCGAGAAACAAAATACAGTAAACAAGCGCGTCAGAGCGAGAAAGATAATATAGTCCCTGTGTACCTGTGTTTATTACATTTATATATTTTTATACCGACATTAACTTTTAGGTAGGTACTTGCCACATGAATGCCATTCATTAATAATTGAACTTATCACGAAATATTAAATTTGCATTTCACATCCATTACAAAAAAGTATTTGTTGTAATATAGGTACTCGTATTACTGTTTTATCACAGCACTTACACTACGTAAACACACAAAATGATACCTATTTTCATCACAGCACTTACACATACACTTTAAACACAACATATTTATGTATTTTTAGAGAAATACCTATAAAATAAATAAATGGCAAACACATAAAAAATTTGCTAGTCGCTTTTTCAGAACCGCGTTTTTTTTTAAATTTATTCTTTGCCATAGATATTAATCATTTCGCCACATGTTATTCTCGTGTTGCTGTGCTTACTAGGTATATTAAAAGTATATAGTAGTCTTTAAATAGTAACTTATTTCTTATTTTAGTTTTTACTTCTGCCGTGCGGTCTTAGCGCACACATTTTTTTCCCCATGTTATTTTTTTAGTAAACAAATTTCTATGCAAAAATGTTTGATATAGGTCTTATACATTTGCAAAACTTAAATTATTTAAAATTGCACGCTCGAAACGGGGAAACTTTTGTTTTGTTTGTTGCTATATTCTGTAAACAGTTAAGCAATAAACGATTGTTAAACTTTTCCTGTGACGTAGGTACAATCTTTTTTAAATGACTCGAACACATCTCGCTTACTTTAACGACTCAGCTCAACTTACCTAATTGGAATGTTTCATTGTATTTCATTCATGTAAAATGTTTTTTTAAGTTCTAAGAATTAAAAGATTTTAGGTATCATAATTGCCTGTGTCGTTAACTCAATACGTCAACTCTCTGTAATTACGTACAGTTAATTAACTGAACAGATTAGCAGATACTATTTACGGAGAGGCGTGACTGTAAATATAAATTACAGTAGAAACCAATCATTTCATGCTTGTGCCAGTTCAATAAATTGTGCATGAATATCATATCATGTTATGATATCACGAGGTTTTTGATTCATGAAATAAATTGATACTGATAAATATAATCTGTGTGCGTAAACGTCAAATAAAAAAATGTATGCGCTTAAGACAGCACGGCAGCAGTGAAATGTAAAATAAGAAATTCTTTACTATTTATTTTTGCATTATTAAAATAATTTTAATAATGCAAAAATAAAAACGATTTATAAATTGAAATTGAATTTACCAAGTAAGCACAGCAACATGATAATAACATGCGGCTGTATGACTAGTATCCATGGCCAAGAATAAATGAAAAAAATACAATTACGCGGGTGGAAATTGCGGGTTATTGCGACATAGATAACTTTAAGAATAGGGTACTAATTTTGTACATGTAGGTACTGTAATTTGGATAACTAACATCAAAGATTACATTCTTTTGCCGACCTGTATCGACATAATATATATTTGTATAAAAAAATCTATGTGCAAACATTACTGTGTTCCGGTTTGAAGGGCAATGTTTCCAGAGAAATTACAGGGCTTAGAGATATAACATCTTAGATCTTTGGGTGACGAGCGCAGTGCAGTGCTAGGTAATGATTTGGACTCTTCTTGTTCCGATAGCTGCGTGTCACTGTGCTGTTATGTGGCAGGCATGTTACTTACCATCAGGCACATGCCCTGCTCGTCTCGTCACATTTTATTTATATAAAAAAAAATCTAGTTCGACATTCAACGGATTAATTAACGGAATTACAAAAAAACGGCTCATTACTTACTCCTTTGAATAGTGAACTAAAGAAAAAGAAGATTTTCTTGCAAAGCTATCCATATCTTGTTCAACGATACGCTTTAACAATATCTTTTACATAAACATGAGTCCCGATTGGGCTGTAACGGTAATTAACATCAAGTTAAGACAAATCCAAATGAATAATAGGTACTTACGCGAAACAGTTAATGTTGCCTTAATTTTCACTTTCACGTAATTATACATTGTGGGCTTTCGATAGAATATGAGTGGGAGTGATGAGACATATCTTCTTGATCTTTCCAATCAGACTTTTTTTAGATGAGACTAAAAAGAAGACGGGATCAATGGCAATTGTGTGGTAGTTAACATAATTTGAATATAATTAAGCGTTTTGAGGTGAGATGCAAGAACAAAATAAGTCATATTTTAAAAGATAAAGTTGTAATTATTTTTCTAAGTGGTCTTCTTCATTTCCGTCATCGCTGGATTAAACAATGAAGGGAAACGTCGTGAGGAAAGCGACATGTATTGTAGAATACAACACGCTGCTTGAAATTGCCTCGCAAGATTATAAGAAGAATCTTTCGAGGATATGCGCCATCTGCCAACTTGCACGGGGCCAGCCTGGTAAATTATGACTTATGGCCTGTTGGCTTAGTTGGTAATAAGTCTGGCTGCGAAGCCGTGGGTCGTGAGTTCAATCCCCACCCAGTGCAAATATTTGTGTGATATGTGTGTTTTCTATGTATTATAAGTATGTATTTAAAATATATCAGTATCTATTATATCTGCTATCTGGCTTCCATAGTACAAGCTTTACTTAGTTTGGGGTCAGATGTCAGATGGTGTTGTGTGTGAAATGTCCACCAATAAGTTTTTAATTTATATATTGTCAGTATATGTGACAGTATCGCAATAGTAGTCCCCCGAATGTGGGCACATTTAGTGGACAGCTTATGATGTCTTACTTAGTTACTTACCTATATCTATTACTTATTGTTGGATTTTGTATTATTACTTCGATGGAAATGCAAACGTATGGAAAATTAAGACACCGACACTTTTAGCCATTAAAATAACTATTATAGTTGAAACATATGTCTTTGCAAGCGTTACGTTAATGGAGATGATATTATTAGTATTTTTCACGCTAAATATGTCCCTCGTATCTCGTATTATGCAACATAACCAAACTCTCTAAGAATTTGCATACAAAAGACTACCTTTTAGCACGTCTGCGGTTTATTCTAACAAAGATATGAAGCGACTTTCCTTCGCGTATCTGATTAACACCTACCTGCTCAATTTATACACGTGGTTTGACTTCATTACCAATTTAAATTTATGGAAAATAATAAGTTCTTACTAAGAGTTAACTTACTCAATCATAGTGGTAGGACTCTAGGACTCTTTGCATAGTCCGCTTGAGGAAGTACCATACCTTTGGACAGAATTCTACCACCAAGCTGCAGTAACTAATGTTGTGCAAACATCACTATGTCCCGGTTTAAGAACAATATTTCTAGAGAAATTACGGGGCTTACAGATAAAACATTTCATATCTCTGGGTGACGAGCGCAGTGCAGTGGTAGATAATGATTTGGACTCTTCGAGTACCAATAGCTGCGTGTTCTGTGCTATTATGAGCAGGCATTTTCATCAGCCATACGTTCTGCTCGTCTCGTGACTATACAAAAACCTCTCGTTTTCGAAGTTAGTTAAAACCACAGAAATTTTAATAATAGTACCTTATTATTTAGATTTCTGTGGTGATAACTAAGCATGGTCGGTTCCTATGAGCGTCCCGAAGCGATGAGGCAGATGAGTGCGCGCAGGAATGCGCTTTCATGCCGCCGATGCGTCACGGACCGAATGCAGAGAGATGCGCGCGCGCCGCTCTCCACTCCACCTGCAGCTATTATTCAACTCGCCATGTCGCCTCGCGGATTACGTTTTGTTTCCTCACTTCTTTGGTATGACAAAGTTTAATTCAATAAAATATGTACGTACCTAATAAGTCAGATAAGGAAGTTTTTTATGAAGGCAATGGCAGTGGGCCACAGGAGAACTCACTTAGGGCAGATGTATTAAAGATCTATTTGTTAGTACCTATTATAACAAGGATTAAATTATGCAGATACGCATGCCAGATTACTCTAAAATGTAGTATTGATTATCGCTTAACATCAGGCGAAATGGCGCTTAAGTGCAAAAATATTATTGTTGAAAAAAAATTGGACTTGGACTCGATTGATCGATGAGGCACATTGCAGTGTGATGGATTAGATTAGGATGTGGATAATGATGTCGATGATAAAAAAGTAGGTACCTACTGCAGTTTTAATTTTCTGAAAGGATCTACAACAACGATGGTACTTCAACTACTTGATACTAGTTACAAAATAGCAGATAAATGACGGGAAACAAACAACGAGTAAGATTGCAAAACAAAACAAGTAAGATCGATCGTAAAGTCAAAAAAAGATAGAGGAGATCCGAATAAAGGTCGCTTTGTACCGTGAGTTATGTAACAGTTATGAGTAATGATACATTTTCAGATTACAGACGAGTGATGCGTGAAAATGTATATCAAATTATTGATAATTGCTAAATACGATATATAACGCAAAACTAAAGCAAAAGTATTAATATTACCCGACAGGCAGACTGCATTATTGTTTTATGATTGATTGTTTCTTTAATTAAATAAAGTTTCAATTATATTAATGTGAAAGTACTTAAAAAACGGAAATATTAATAGAACAGACGGTAATTACCTGCCTACTTGTACGTCTCTCATATTTGTGTTCTTCTAACTTCCTTATCCGGTTACTCCCACAGAGATCAACGACCAGACATAGGTATTCGTGACGTCACGACGTACATGTATCCTATGCGTTTTCGCTAATTAACGAAAGATCCATTAAGATGGTACGCGCTTTTCACCAGTATTTCATAAATGTTTATTTACACTTGAACTAACGCCTGGCGCATGTTAATGATGTTTATGGACTGACGCCCCGCAATATCTCCAAGTTTTTCCAGAGAAATGACAGGGCGCTATCGAACCCTTAAATCTTCTCTAGGAGCCGCTGTACATTAAAATACAGTGTTTTGGGATCTTTATGCTAAAATGTCTGCGTGGCACTGTATTGTTATAGGCAAGTGTGTTGCTTATCATCATGCAGGGGTCTTGCTTGACTCATCCCTCTGTTTTAATAAATAAAATCCTCGTAATCACAGTGCTTTTTTATACATATTGGTGGACATTTCACACAACACCTACTGACCCCAAAATAAGCAAAGCTTGTACTATGGAAGCCTGATAGCTGATAGAATACTTATATATATTTTAAATACATAATTATTACACATAGAGAAAACACCCAGGCACACTACAAATATTTGAATCCATCACACAAATATTTGCGCTGGGTGCGGCCCACGGCTTCGCAGAGAGACTTACTACCGACTAAGTCACCACGGCAGCCTCAGTGTTTGTAACTAACTTTTCCGAAACGGCTAGACCAATTTTGTGATGTTTTTTGTGTACATCCAGCAAGTCTGAAAACAGGTCGAGATTTATTATTATTGATCGATTTGAGTACAAAGCTATTTTAATTTGTGTAATTAATTTGTATCGTAATTATATAAACAAAATTTTAAGTAAGTATTAAGCCTCCCTATGTTGTTGGTCTATTGGTAAATATTATTTGTATTTACCGATTCAAGTGCGAGTCTTATACCGTTATAATATCAGTTTACAGGTTTACGAAGTATCGTCACACCAAATTTAGATTAGTGTCACTTAACATCCGGTCTTACATCAGACACCAACACCAATACAAGGTGCAGCTTACACCTGATTAACCCAAACTTAAATCATTTCCTATTTATGACAAGTCTAAAATAAAAAGTGAGAGTGATGATGTAACGCGACGCGTCTGTGTAGCGTCTGCCGTTAGATCAGAAACACAGCACATCAATAAAACATAGTTCCGAGGAAAGTAGCTTTCGTTGTTTTGTGGAAACCCAGAATTACTATTCAGGCGTTGTCTGTCCTTTAAGGCTGTACCACCTATAAAATTATCTGGCGAAAAAGTTGAACTATTCTATAGTAAACTGATGGACAGTTACAAGACAGTGACTCCAAACAAATAGAGAAAAAGTGACGGTGAAGGTTCCAACTCATTTGTGTGGTTAGCTGGAAATGTTCGCATGCAGAGAAAGTACAGATTTGACAACGTTCAAAATTCAAATGTGTCCGTGATAAATGCCGTAGCATTAACGTCGAGTTGACGAATTGCATTTTAATTAGCGTTTGTGTTACGATTATGTACCTACTCACTCGTTTGTATCAGTGTTAAAAGCTTATAACGCTTGGCTGAATTTATTCGCTAATGAATTCAGTGAAGTGTGTCGTTCAGTAAGCTAGCATTCTAAATTCAAAAGCGAAGATTACTTCTCACTTGTTTCTGAATTCAGTCGACTAATCTTGCTTCTAAATTGGCACTATGACTGAATTCAGTCTCTAAGATAAGCTTTTTACTGAGTCTGAATTCAAATCGTGTGTTCTCGAGTGGTAATATATAATTCATATTCCAACTCATACACTTAAACATATTTGTTAAGTTTTTATCTAAAATAAGTTTGCTCTTGACTGCCATCTCGCCGACACTATGCGGTCTTCGATGGAGCGCGCTTACGTAGCTGAAACTCATTCACCAAAAGACACCAAGGTTTTATCCATCAATAAATAGGTAGTGTGGAAAACGTTGCCTGAGTGGGTATTTTCTTAGTCATTCAGTTCCATAGCCTAGATGTTTTAACTCGTATTACGAAAGTGAAGTCAAAGTTTTTGGAATGTCAACTATGAAACATGTCGTTCTTTCGAGTTACGAGTAGCTCTAATTGTCCGAGTATTCCTATTGTTATAACGACGAAGCTTCTTAGGCCCACATTGATGGATGATCTATTTATACATTCAGCAAAAAAATTTCACGACAATATTAGGTGGTCAAATTTTGAATTTCACATCTCAAGGTCTGGAATATATTGTAAACCATGCAACTTAGGAAAAAATTCATGAGCTATAAAAAAAAAATTGGTTGCCTGTAAAGTCGGTATACGGGCGAAAGTTTTACGTGACAACGACTTTGAGTGGTAAAATAATTTTACGGAAGGGACGCGTGCCTTTCACTTTTTATGTCTGTCTCTCTCGCTCTAAGGCGGGCTAACCATACCCGAGTGGAAGGGACGCGTGCCTCTCACTCGCTCTCGTTGTGAGCGCATAACGTGAGCGGAGCGTAACGCAGTTTCTTGAAGTGTCACCCGGCAAACCAATTTATAAGACGTTGTCACGTCAAAACTTAGTATTTTTAATAGTTTAGGTGGTATCTGACATTGAAACCGAAACGAAATGTAATTGAGAAACCTGACCCACTGTGTCGCGGCCGTGCGAATCTTCCCCAGTCATGCGACGCCGCGCGGGACAGCTATTGCAACCTCTGTGATGACACGTGACATTCTCCAAATGTCATCTTTAAGTTGAAATTAAGTTTCAATAGATGTTGACAGATTAAGATAGCATTTGAAATAAAGGAATTTGCGAGAGGGACGAGTAATATGCAACACTGCCCGTTAAAAATGAAATATACCTATCCGAGCGCTTGGTCGACGCGACGCGTGACCAAAATGCTGGCGTTTATTTGGCCCAACGCATAAGCATTGCCATTCAGCGTGGTAATGCTGCCAGCATGCTGGGTACGCTTCCGATTGGTAGTGGGCTTGAACATCTTGATTATCTATAGACCTAGTGGTCTATAGATAATTCAGGTGTGCTTAGTGTAAGTAGTTAGGTTTGTAGTGTAGTGTATGTAGTTCTCATTGTATTTTAGTTTTGTTAATATATAGGTATAAATGAACACGTTTTGTTTTTACTTACAACGGTCTACCCTTGAACGCCATCTCGCCTGATGTTAAGCATCGATCCAGTATAAGATGGACCGTGATTAACCAGAAAAAAAAACAATTCACTCTCGATTTGAAGACACCAAGATTGTAACCATGGGGAAAACCCAGTCCGGCAACGTATTCCACAGCCTAGATGTTCTTATCACAAAAATAGAGTCAAACCTCAAGTCTTTGGAACTTCAACCATGAAACGATGTCGCTTTTGCGAGTTACGAGCAGTCTGATAGAAAAAAGGGCAAGTTGGTACCTATTAGATTACACATCCTTCATCTCTTGGTTTGCCAATGTAACTAGAAATAGTCTTGAAAACAAACTAACTTATTAAACAAGTCGACAAAATGTGTTATTATTCTGACGCAAACATAGTTTTACCTCCTCAGTGACAGTTAGACTCCTAAGAGACTGTTGTGCGCCAACTTCATAACATGGAGAATAATTTGTCTGAGACTTCATCATGACGTTTTGAAGTGAGTTCTTTGGCGCACCACATGAAAATTCGGTGCCCGTGAATTGAACACAAGCGTTCGTAAATGAAATATAATTATATTCGTATAATTTTACTGTATTGTTTTGTTTTTGGTGTGTACAATAAAGAGTATCTATCTATCTATCTATGAAAGACATTTTTGGGTAAACTCGGATGATCTATATGACAATGGTCATGGCCACGTTCTCCGGTTTCACCCGCGTAGTTTCCAAAGTGAGCTATCAAATTCTGAGTCATTATCTTTCACTTCTATCTGCAGTCCCTATGACTACCAATTTATTTAGCTGTCGGTGTGTGCTCGCAACTTTACAAATTCACTCTCATCATTTTTACCGCTCACACCAAAAGAACTTCACAACGACTTCAAAAGACGATCAAAAAGACCTCACATCTCATTCAAGCACATCTCCAAAACAACACAGAACAAGACCTCACTATAATACACGGTCAAATTGCGCACCGCTTGTATTCTAAACGTTTTTGGCCGACGTCATTGACCCAGCGCGCAGCGTAGCTTCATTGAATCATCCAACCCATTCATCATCTGACCTTTGAACGCTCTTCGCCGGAACGAAACGGAAAGCCTTACCGGTTCCATGGTGAAAGTTATGATATAAGTCCTGATGACTTAACTCGGTGTAATATGTTCGTAATACTGAGATAATTTCGTAGCGAAATTCTTAGTGACGTGTTTTGGGACAGGTTGTACATTTTGGAGAATGTTGATTTGAGTTTGGATCTTGTTCTTCGCTAATCTCTGAATTATGAATTGCGTTTAATTTACTGATCTGATGCTTGTACGTAGGAAATAATTAAAGGAAAGGAAAGGAAGTATTTTTGTTGGTTTATGGGAATAGCTTGCTTTCAGCTTAAAGGTTGTTTGTGTCGCAAGTAGGTATTGTGAATCTTGTGTGTGCATTTACAAAATTCAATTTTCAATTATACAAAATTCGTTTAGTTTGGGCTTATAAAGTTTTATGTGAGAAGTCGCCACCGAAATTAATTATCTCGGTGGCGACGAACACATAATATGTTTTTAGACATAAAGCCCGTTTTTGAATGTATTTTATTTGTCGGATAGTAGACGAGCATAAGTCGGCGCAAACCTTAGCGCACACGACCCGGTCCGCCTCTCCGCCGCAACGCAAACTCGTAAGATTTCCCCTTTACAAAAAGTGCTGAACACGGCTAAAGAAGTTTTTATCTGATTTTTTCTACGTATTCAATCCTTACGGATGGTTTTGGCTTAGCAAGCCCGTGTCAGTAAAGATAAATTTGTTTGTAGTGTACATTAACTCCGAAGAACACGTGGAAAGCGACAACGTGCTCGGAGGAATTCGCGCTGATCTCGAGCAATTCTATTCAATGTAACGTTGAAACCGCCTATTGTATTTCTCGGAAAATATGTCAGCGAAGAGTTCCATTCTTTGAGCAGTACGACGGAATGAAAAAAGAATGTAGAACTGACTTAAAGTTGATAAAGTACTTGTAATGACTAACATCATTTAAGTGGGATTTTTTTAAAATTAATATGAATCATTGATCAACTATTAAATGGTATAAAATTATAAGTAAAAAAGATTAATATCGCGAAGCTTAGCGTCAACGGTCAAGTATTAATAAAAATTATATACTGATACCCATTAAATGTATGTATGTAAAAATGTGAGTATAAAATCTTTTTTCTCGTTTCTAAATTGTTTTAAGATATTTTTAATTCTAAAAATAAATGTGTTTAAATAATAATAGAACTATATAAGATGAACACAAGTAATGAAAATAAACTAAGCTTCTGACCGCTATGCTTATCCCAGTTTTGTATTGGTCGATACAAGACTTTAATAACTAAATCATATTGAATACATTCAATAAAAAATGTCAAAATTGATTTACAATTAGCGGCATTTTTTTATTTATACCTGTATGTCAGTCAGCTATCGTTTAAAATGTATACAAAAGAAAATATAATTATGTTAAAAAAACTTACACAACTGATATTCGTCAATATTTTATTTGCTATAATTTTATCGCTATCAAATACTGTTTCAGAACTAATTATGTAAGTATTTATTTTACTGTTGCCATAGTTCACGATAAAAGAGAAATCTATTCTCCACAGGTACATGTTAGTCCGAGTCTGTCGTCAAATTAAATATCCTAACATGGTCCTAATTTATTCTGCCAGTCGACTTCACCGTGCTTTTGCATAATTTATATAAACCACGAATAATTTGTGCGTTGCGCAATGAAGGGCCGGCAAACCGCAAATTGAGTATGCGGCAAATGAAGCTTACCTCTCTAACGGAAGTTGACAATTCGAAGAAACGGTAAACGTGTGCTATCTAATATTTAATTTCAGTTAATTTATTTATTTATTTAGCACAGACAAAACAATCATACTATCAGAATGTAATCATACTATCCTACTTATATATACTATATTAGAAATGTTTGGATATTTGTTGCTCAATCACGTCGTAACGTATGAACGAATCGGGTTGAAATTTGGAACACAGATAAAAGTCTGGAAAACACGTAGACTTTTACCTTGGGAAAACAGCGGGAACGGGAGAATTATGCGGGTAAAACCACGGCCTTTAGAAAATATTTGTCAATTAATGTTTAATTTCGTAAGAAACCTCCTGGAAAGAAAAAGAAGAAGAGAAAAGAAAGAAGAAGAAGAGAAGAAAGAAGAAGAAGATCACGGTTATGAAATTGGCGTTCTCCCCACTAGGCCACCGCGACTCAGAAAGAAATTAAAGGGTTCAGAGATATAGCATCTTAGATTTCTGGGTTTCGACCGCAGTGCAATGCTATGTAATTATTTAGACTCTTCATATTCCAATAGCTGCGAGTATGTGGCAGGGATGTTGCTTACTATCAGGCACACGTCCAACTCGTCTCGTCACTATTTATTAAAAGACAAAAATCCACACACTTCCACAAATCTAAATAAATTCCACACAACCAATATCAGTTGTGTCACTTAATATGTAAATGAAAATACTTACGTAACACCTAAATACTGAAACGACATGCGAGTATTTTAAATGCACGCAACCTAGTTCCGTGAAGCGGTTTAGGAAACATCCTGTTTCTAGAGCAAAAAAATATGCTATTTAGCAATCGACACCTCGAAAGTTTCGGTAAAAAACGATTTATCAGTCATTTAGTAATCGTCACCTACGCTAACAGCTTCCCTTAAAAATTTTCTTCGCAAAAACTTGGAGTTGTTTAAATTCAACCGATTGGTACATTGGATTTGGTACCTACTTCAAGGTGGCCTGATGGAATTAGCAGCCAGAATGGTGCGTGATTAGCATGAGATGTGGTAGGTTCGAAACCACGTCTCGTATTCCTATGAGTATTTTTATATTTTCCCAAGTACAGGTACTAATTTGTCTTCACTATTGGCTTTGACGGTACAGGTAAATATCGCGAGAAAATCGGTAGGTATGTTCCAAAAAATACATCTTTCGAATACATGTGTCATCTGCCAAAACTCGTTTGGCAGCGTGATGTATTTTTTTATTGATTTATTTTTTATTTGTAACGTTTTACCACTTTTGAGTAGGCTCCGAATCCTAGCATTAGAAACATTTAGTAGACAGCTTATGCTATATTTTTGTCCACTAGTCCATTGCTGGACGTTGGCTTGTTCTATTCACTCAGACCTATTTACATGTTTTCTTCTCTAGCTTTACTAGCTTTCTCTATCTTTTTTCACCATGACAAAGCCTTTTTACCACCTAAATGACAAGGCCCCATTACAGCTGATTATTTTTTATTTGACATTATTCTTTAGTATTATTTTATTATGTACACAGATTATTTATGTACTATATAATTTTATTGTAAGTGAAGTTACCAAGTGTTCTTTTGAAATAATGGTTCGAATAAATAAATTGAATTGAATTGAAATAGCCACTGCCTTACGTATATCGTTAGTCCATCGAGTTTTACATAAGGACACGTCTACCACAATGGTTACTTATCTACTATGGTATGACTAAGCCATTGCAGTTTATACTTCGAGATATGTCCATAACCATTCTCTGACGGATAAGTAGGTTTTGGATGCGATTCCGTAGATAAAGTCCAACCAAATCTATTTCCAAGGCATACCGCCTAGCTTTCCTGCTTTCTGCTTTCGTCGATAGCAGACAACTTCATCTACTTTCAGTTCCACGGCACTCCACTCCACTCCAGAAAGCATAATATATCCTAATTCATACCTCAGTGATCACTGAATACAATTGTCATCGTAAAATTAGCCTTCAAAGAAATTACCTGACAATAAATACTGAACACATCACATCACAATCATCAGTTTTTGTTGACCAGAAAATTAATAATAGTGATCAATAACTTACTTAAATAGCCGGTTCTTTTCAATGCGTCTGTTGGAGCTGCGAAACTAGCTATTAGTTTTATGTCAGCAAAAAACGGATTATCACAACCACAATGAAGACGCTAAATTTACGACTTCAGTTTATTATAGTTAACTAGCGGATCCAATAGACGTTGCTCTGTACATACGACTTATCCTATCGGACAAAAAAGGACAAAACTAATTTTTAATCAAAACCATTCAGCAATAAGGCCGCCATTTGTGGCACTAGTTCATAACTGTTTCTCTGTATACTTTTATATGTTTGTGTCACAATAGTTTCTATATATCTATCATTCTCGAATCCACTCATCATCTCGAACACACAACTAAAATCATGAAAGTGGGTCCATCGGTTCAGAAGTTTAATTACACAGGCATAGAAGATTTATATAAAAACATATTTATGTTTTTTTTAATAAAGAGTGACGAGACGGTCATGGCGTGTGCCTGATGGTAAGCAACATGCCTGACACATAACAACACAGTGACACGCAGCTATTGAAACATGAAAAGTCCAAATCATTACCTAGCACTGCACTGCGCTCGTCACCCAGAGATCTAAGATCTTATATCTCTAAGCCCTGTAATTTCTCTGGAAACATTGCCCTTCAAACAGGAACACAGTAATGTTTGCACATTACTGCTTGGCGGTAGAAAAACTGGCAAAGGTGTAGTATACTTCCCAGGCGGACTCTGCCAAGAATCCTACCACTACATGTTACCTTTGTTTTTTTTTGTCATACCTATTATTCCTGGAGAAAGAGCTGCAGAAATCTTCAGGCAAAAATATAGAGACACGTGACTGTGTATTTTCTAGAATACTATCTATCTCTGTATCCAATTCAATCAAGATCCGTTCAGTACTTTTTTCACGACAGACTAAAACATCCTAGTTTTGATCTGTAAACAAACATTCGCGTTTATATAACGTTACCCGGATTGGTCTGTACTATTTGAATGAAGTTGTAGAGTTTGATTTGTATATTAATGCACATTTCGTAATACTTTCAGCGTCCTATTGTTCTTACTTAACGCCGCACTTAGACATCGAACTAATTTTAAAGTGTCTTAAAATGAGTTCGGTTTTGAATTTTTAATCTAGGTATTAAATTTAACGTCAAAAAGTTATACACAAATTTGATAGAACGCAAAAATATGACAGGTTTTTGTGTCGCGTAAGCGAATGTTTTGAAGAAAATAAATAAATTAAACATTCTATTATCTCCATCTTACTTTGTAGCTGAATAAGTATGCGAGATGCGCCCGCGCACCGGACGCGGTGAAAGCCGCGTACTTGACACGCGAGAAACGCCATTGTCAATTATGACACGTCGCGTGGATGAGATAATGACAGGAACGAGATGTTACCAAATAACTTGTGTCGTATTAACAACATGTAACTTGTACATGAGTTATTGATCTTTTGTTTTCTTTGTGCCGGACCTTTGTGCGATAGATGTTTTGAAACCGTGACCCAGTTGGAGGTTTTTCTTTGTTTTACAATGGATTAGTATTTGAAATATTGATATGAAATCCATTTGTATGTATTGTGTTTAATGTACATCATATGTATTGAATTTGTTTGTGTATTGTATTAAAATTAATGTATTTAATGTACTTATGTGTTGTATTTGTATCGGTTTGTTATTAATAATTTTAAAACCTCATGACGTATATTACACGGGATTTAATCATGATCAAACTCGATGTTTCGGCAGCGTTACAATCGCCGTGGTCGCGAGAAGACTGAATAAATTACGGGTATTTTCGTGATAACGTCCATAGAGTCGCAGCTGAAACGTCGAGGATGAGCTTGCCGCTCGTAGATCGTCGTGGCGAAACAGCGCGCATAAGCGAGTCAAAGCGTTTACGGGATGTCGCCTGGAGGACCTTGACCATAAACGCCAAGCTCGGAAATCAAGACCTAAGCCTTCCTACATTTATGCCTATGATGCATCGTGCCAACTATATTGTAACATTTGCGATCGAGTCTTCAGAACCAAATTTGGCTTAGTAGGTCGCCGTCTTTGATATCGATGAGGAGGACTATATATACCTATATAAAGTTAGGTAATAATTTGAAGTCCTCATGCTCTAATAGCTGCGTGACACTGCTTTTACGGCCAAGAATATTGCTTACCATCAGCCACATTTCTTGCTCGTACGGTCAATCATTATTATAAAAAGGTGTAAGTAGTGGACAGTTGGCCGGAATAAGACGTACATATTTTGTGTAATGTAATGTAAGTATATAACATTTCTAGTTAAACATGATTGCTTATGAAACGTAGCGCTAAGTTATTGTTATTAAATTAAACGAATTGTTTCACGAAAGCGAAACGGTTCCTTCCTTTTCAATCATATCGAATGGAATCAGCTAGACAAGTCGGTAGTTGAACAGAAATACTAATGAAGTTATGCTAGCAATTAATGTATACTTTTTCCGTGTTTAATTGAAACTCGAACCAGTGTTACAGATCCCTATTACATCTTATAACATTATTGTTGCATTGAAAAGCATAAAGCATGGCGGACTAGAGGGTAGAATGTTGAAAATCATAATTATAGGATCGTAGATTCGAACCCCGACTTCCCGACTGCACCTCTGCATATCTACTCTCTTTCTATGAAAAAACGTAATTTCGAAATAAACTCGCAACTTTCCTACTACGGTTCTACTTCGGTCCGTCGTTTCGTCCGTTTAAATGTTCTAATCCTACTCTAATTAATTAATAACCTTAGAACATTAAAACGTCAAACAATGTTCGATCGGATGAAACGAAGTAAAACCGGAGTAATGTTTATAATGTACAGGACTTAATCACGATTTAATTAATTGTTTAAATACCTCGACGTTTCGGCAGCGTTACAACCGCCGTGGTCACGAGAAGACTGAAGAAATTGCGGGTCGTCTCATTGCGAAATGAGGGGATCTAGATCTACCCTCATTTGGTCTTCGAAAATCGCAGGGTTACCACCACGACACACAACACTAACCGTAGGTATCACCAGGCTTCTCCGAACTCACTCCGCGATGCGTACATTTATTTATGACTGGATTCCACGACACCGACAACCGAAAACCATCCTCCCGGTTGAAATTACGATGTTTTTTAATTTCTAAGGCTTCCCGAAAGGATTAAAAATTAAAGGATTAAATCGTGATTAAGTCCTGTACATTATAAACATTATATGTTCAAATCACGAAAGTTTAAAAACAATATAGATAGAGTAGGAAAGTCGCGAGTTTATTTCGAAATTACGTTTTTTGTAGAAAGAGAGCAGATGTCCTGATATAATTTTTATATAAATGAAGATGTATGAGTTTGTCATGTCTCAAATGCATGAGTATATCATCCATTACTACAGGTTTTAACGAGGACAAAAATATTGTGAGAAAATCGGCGTATTCCAAGAAATCAATTAAAAGAATGAGTGACGAATATTGCGTGAGGAACGTCTAAGATATTTATTTGTTTATCTTTCGAGGACATGTGTCATCCACCAACCCGCACTTGACCAGCATCGTGGATTGTAACCTTGACTCTCTCCTTGTAAAACAAGGCCGCCAAATAGTAGGAACTTTAAGTGGGCTGTTTCCGCTTGGTAACACAAAACATAAATATTATAATATTTTTATAACATTTTTTATAATGTAAATATATATTATAAAAAATAACGTAGATTTTCTTTAACCCTACATATTCTGTAGCAAAAAAAAATGTTTCTAGATGTTGTAAAATCCGCATGGGTTATATATTTAACACCCTATTTCTATTCTGAACTCATAAAACGAACATTAACGGCCCCAATTTCCATAGGAGTGTGTCAAGCCAATATTATTAACAAACATGTCTGGCATTTTCCTCCGTTACATCACTGTCACTCGTCGTCTGACGGTTATGTAACGGAAGCCTATTAGACAAGGCATATAAACAAGCTTTATTCCGTGTTCAATATAGTAGAGCTGTAGGTATACAGAGACACAAATACCTGGGAAATATAAATTACGTTTTGCCATATATAATAATGCATGCATAATAAGGCAGATTGTTAAAGAACTAACATCGCTTTAAAGAATTAACGATAGTGGTAGAACGATGCACATCAAAGATATGGCACATTATAATTATGTATTTTAATGCCATGACAAAAAATAAAATAACTAAAACTAAAATAAATGTTTTCCGTGGCTTTCTATTTCGTCTTTATAAGTTTAGTGTGATACATAGGTGAGACAGCGGGTTTCAGCTAGTCATAATACATAGCGTTGAAGAGTTTGATTGCTTAAATGTTCCAATATCGAGAACTACTAGTTCTAGGAACTAGTAGTAGGAAAAGATTATAGCTATGGGTATAAAACCTATACTTACTTAGATACTTAAATTTGTAATATTTTTTTATTTTAATTATTTTTTTTAATATTTTAGTATTTTTTACAAATAGTGTAGGTTTCCTTTTATACATCAAATGTTTACATAATATGCAAATAAAAGTTAATTAGGTAAACATGTCCGTTAAGATTTCGAAGCGTTAAAAAACTAACTAGAGCTAACACTAAACTACGAATACTTTTCATAAGTATATATCACTATTGTTTGCGCAATCCACTCATTTAATTAGACTATTTGATGTAAATGTCGAAATAACTTTTTATAATCTATGCATTGTTTTAAATTCTCATTTCCTCGGGTCAAGGCGTCATGTATATTTAATGGTGTATTAAATACTTAACAATAGAAGTATGAGTTATTCATTTTGTCTTTTACTTCACATTTAATAACATGATATAGTTCAGATAAAGTTCAATTAAGATTTTAATTAAACATCAGAGCCCTTGTTAAGATAAACAACGAAACGTTAATTTTAGAGTTTTCTGTAACTGTTTTTTTTTTGTGTTGAACTGCTGAGAATTTCGGAAATTCGGAACAAGAGCGTGGATTTTATGGCGCTACCAGCCGAGTTCGCAAACATTGTGCTGCTTTATAATTTATCAAATGGTCAAAATTGCATAATGGTCCTGCATCTGCACGCTAATCCTAACGTCGGTTAGGTTAGGTTAGGTTAGTCAAATATTTAGAGTTTACAAAACATGTTCAGGAAAACTTTGTAAAGAAAAGGTGATTAAACTAGGAAAACCACATTCAAAATATAAAACGCACAAGACGGTTAATTTGATAACTAGGTATAACTATGAGTATATCAATATTTACATGAATTGAAATGACAGCCTGAGCACGACTGTATCGCAAACTGTCGTGCTAGGTGCTAGTCCATCAAAAGATTTCGAGGAATCGAAAGAGTCTCTGTCGGTTTCTGTGCTAATTGTCTGTTAACAATGCATAACAGAAGTAATGAGGACTGTACGAGCTTCCCTTTCCGGGCACATGCCTTTCTTTGATGTACCTACCTACCTATATATATTATACGCTTCGCATTATACATGCTACCAAACTTGACTCAATTTTATGGTTTTCTTATGAATTCCAAACATTTACGTGAACGATGTCTATCCACCATGTCTATCCGTCTTCAGGACCAAAGCACAAATCCAATCCAAATGCAAAAAGGGGTGAGACAGGGAGACGTTATCTCTCCGAAACTGTTCACCTCTGCATTGGAGGATATCTTTAAGCTTTTAAACTGGAACGGATATGGTATCAACATTAATGGCAAATACATCACTCACCTTCGATTTGCCGACGATATAGTAATTATGGCTGAATCGCTAGATGACCTTGGCTCAATGCTCAGAGACCTCAATGCTGTCTCCCAACAGGTAGGGCTAAAAATGAACATGGGTAAGACAAAAATCATGTCAAATGCCCATGTTGCACCCGTACCGGTTCATGTTGGAAACGACAGTATCGAAGTTGTCGACCATTATGTGTATTTGGGTCAGATGATCCAATTAGGCAGGTCAAACTTTGACAAGGAGGTCAGCCGACGAATCCAACTCGGATGGGCAGCGTTTGGGAAATTGCGTCACATCTTCTCGTCAGAAATACCACAAACCCTCAAGACGAAAGTCTATAATCAGTGTGTGTTGCCAGTGATGACATATGGTACTGAGACGTGGTCGCTAACTATTGGCATGATATGCAAGCTCAAAGTTGCGCAACGGGCAATGGAGAGAGCTATGCTCGGAATTTCACTGCGTGACAAAATCCGAAACGAGGAAATCCGCAGAAGAACAAAGGTCACCGACATAGCTCTTAAAATTAGCAAGTTGAAGTGGCAATGGGCAGGCCATATAGCTCGCAGAACCGATAACCGCTGGGGAGTAAAGGTTCTCGAATGGCGAGCACGAACCGGCAGACGCAGTGTAGGACGGCCCCCCACACGATGGACCGATGATATTGTCTCGGTCGCGGGAAGTCGGTGGATGGAGGCGGCACAGGATCGGTCATTGTGGAAATCATTGGGGGAGGCCTATGTCCAGCAGTGGACGTCTGCAGGCTGCAGATGAGATGATGACGTGAACGATTACTTACGCTAACCATAAACCTGAAATGAAAACTTCTTTTGGCGCGCCTAGCCAGATTCTAGCGTCACGCTCAGGTATGATGAGGAATTTTCGGGTGAACTCGGGATGCTAGAGCGAGAAAGAAAATATCGCTTTTGTGTCCCTGTATTCATGTTTATGTTATGTTTATTCATGTTTGTTTAGTGTATTAATGTTATTTTTTATCGCGACATAATTTCTAGGTAGGTACTTTCCACATTAATTGAACCTGTCACGAAATATTCAATTTACATTTCACATCCAATGCAAAAAAGTTTTGGTTGTAATATGTTATTGTTATATCACAGCACTTACACTACGTAAACACACAAACTTTTACCTATTTTCATCACAGTACTTACACATACACTATAACACAACATACACATTTATGCATTTTTAGCGAAACACCTATAAAATAAATAAATAAGCAAATACTAAAAAAATGCAAGTCAAACGCTATTTCCAACCCGCGTAAAAATTTGCTTTTAATTTATTCTTGGCTAAGGATACTAGAGTCATTCAGCAGCATGTTATTCTCGTATTGCTGTGCTTAATAGATACATTAAATTTCAATTTGTAAATCGTTTTTATTTTTACTTATTAAAATTATTTAGTAGTCTTTAAATAGTTAAGTATTTCTTATTTTAGTTTTCACTTCTGCCGTGCGGCCTTTAGCGCACACATATTTTTTTAGCATTGTCAATCAATACATACATTGTTTATGCTAGTGAAGTTACACAATTTAAAAGAGGTGATTTAAAAATGATGCAATTGTGATTGTCGTAAAGAAAATAAAATAGTCTTTACATAAAAATACTTCACCGTCACATTTTACGACTTACGCATAACAAAATAAGTATGAAAAAATATCAATTAGGACGATATCGTACGTAGGTATCAATTTGTCCTTTATAAATTGTATCATAGATTGTAATTTAGCAGATAAAACATTATTTTGAATTGCGATATAAAACCTTCATAGTTATTGCTACACAGTTATAAGTACAAAGTTGATTTCGCTTTCTCCTAGAAAATCTTCTTTCGTTTTTCTCAAAATTTCGTTTTTAATGTGAATTAACGTATTCGTCTGAGCGTCTGACACATCGATATCTAAGTTATGGTCCATGTTACATCTATTTACATAAATTTAAATAATACTGGCATATTATAGCGGTCATATGCCGTGAATAAATACATAATTAATAACAGTGTTATAACAGTTATGAGATAATTTGATAGCTGTTATTCAGCTCTCTTCGTAGTTTAATTTTACTTTCGTTGCCACTTTCTTTGTTTTTTTTTTATTTGACAATGGCATAGTTATTGTTTTTAAATTGCTTTGGAAATGACCATTTTTATTTACAGTTTTCTCACGTGAATGTTTCTTTTACTTAATATTGGACTATTTCAAAGTAATAATAGTCGAATAAATGTTACTAAATGCAAAAAAATATTAAGTAGGTAATATAGATGAGAAATAATTGCAAACAAGATTATAAAAAACACTTTTTATAAGTATTTAGCTAGGTATGTAGTCAAGCGTAGTTTTTAATTTTATTGAAATTTTAATGATTAATAAAGGCACTGCCTATTTTACAAAAAAAAATCTTATAATGATATATATTGGCTCTACATTTCGTACGTTTGCTATTATGAAAAAAAACATCTTCCTAATATCATGAATGTGAAATTGCCAATGTGTATTGTCTAATCACGTCGTAATAAATACCTACTCAGATAATGCAAACTTTTGACGAAAGTCTGGATTATGACAAAAAAATACGTCTAAATCTGAAAAAAGTTCAAAGTTCTATACGGTTCGTTTTCACGTACGAAAACTACTACTTACTACTATCGTATGCTCTCCAAGCACGTTTAGCTGGAAATTATTGCTCTGAGCGAAGAAGCTGTTTTTAACTGAGTTGTATTATTTGCCTTCTTTCCCACAAGACAATTTTTTATATATTTAAAACGATTTAACCGAATATCATCTAATAAACCAAGGTTCCTTTTCTATGAAAAAAAAGTAGCGCCATTTAAAAGTGTTTTTATTTCCTCCAAACATTAACTTCTCACTTCACTTCCGTCACAAACAAAGTAAATTATTTAAATTTAAAGAAAAAATATTGGCTTAAAAGAAGGAGAAATTCTTGCACAACAGATGTTCGCAAAAATGTTGTGATAAGTCCCTACATGCAATGCTGCCAAATCATGTTGTACCGGTCAGCTCGGTATGTTCGGTATTCTAGCGCAATGTTATGATAATAAAAACTAAGGAAGTACTTACTCTAGGTCCTGTAATGGCGCAGACCACATGCGCCAACAACAAGCACTGCCAAATGACCTTCATGCTGCACTCTCAGGGAATAGAGCGGCAGAGTACCATCACACAACACTGGCCAATTGATTCACTACCCGCGCACTCACCAAGCTAATTAAACACTGGCACCACACAAAAAAATAATATCGATCGAAAATGCGCGCGAAGTTAAAAGTCAAAAGTGACAGTTCGATTTTTTATTAGTAAGATTTTTTTGGCGCTAAAATGGGCGCACGCGTCAACAATCTACTCGGCAATAGCGCGAGCTCCGAGATGCGTTCCGTTTTACCACCCCTCCTCCTAAATGCCCCTACTCGTTTCGAAAGGACACAGATGATAAGTTTTGAGATACTCCACAGTAATTCTGAATGGAGTATTGCATAAATTAATAAGGAATTTTATGTTTGAGGTCAAACGCGGTAAGGAAAAGAAAGTAAAATGGAATGGTACAGTCAATAAACTTCGATTGACCCATATTTATGTCATGGCCGCGTTGGCTCTTCTGCAGTTAAATCTCCATTATTCTTAACGATACTTCTGCAATAGAAAATGATAGTGATTAACATTCTAAGTGCAAGTTTATTATTTATTTTACTTTTGTGTTTATGAAATAACGTCAGGTTTTAAGCCGTGAGATAGGTAATGGGTTCGATTTTTTCTATTGTTAAAATTGTCTAATTTAGTTTTTCAATAAAAGTTTGCTGCCACGCTGAAGGAAACAATGTATGTCGTACGTGTAATAAAAGTGGTAAAGTGCGAGTCGGACTCGCCCATGAAGGCTTCCGTAGCAGCTAGTAACATCATATAAAAAAGTCCTTGTAGTTCGTTGTTACTTTAATCAGTGTTTTAACAATAGTGAATTTATGACGTATTAAAATAAAACTACTAACTAGATCTCATTGAAACCAATTTTCGTTGATATTTTACATGATAATGTACATCATAGACTTTTTATTTTAGCCATTCTCTTATTTTAGAAGTTACAGGGTTACACATACACACACACACATTTTAACACTTTGGAAGAGTCTCTCGCGCAAATTATTCAGTTTTTGAAGACCTATCCATAGATAAACGCGTATGGTTTTGATGTTTTTTTTTGTTTCATTTTTAAGTATGGGACACCCCAAATTTTTAATTTTTTGTATGAAAATCTTAATGCGGTTCACAGAATACATCTACTTACCTAGTTTCAATAGTATAGCTCTTATAGTTTCGGAGAGAAGTGGCTGTGACATACGGACGGACAGACAGACTAGTCGAATCTATAAGGGTCCCGTATTTTGCCATTTGGTTACGGAACCCTAAAAACTGACTCACTTTACACGGATACTTTCGGTAATATTTATATTCGTCAACCTGAATTTGGCTATCATGGTTGATAGCCTCCACACTGAGATCTTTTTTGTGATGTAAGGATTCGAGAACCTGCTGTGAGAAAATAAAAGGCTGTTCATGTTTTTAGATGGCACATTTATCAATAAACGCAACTAATATAATTAATTGTAGGAGTCTTTGCTAAGTTCACCAGACGAAGTACCTTTCCCAGTCATTCTTCCGTCAAGCAACAGATCTTTTGTTCAAGTTTCAAAGATTCGGCTATTATTTTGAAGTGTAAACTCTTTTGGCGCTCCACAGACAGATTTTTCGTGAGCTGTGAATCTAATTTTAACGTCACGCTTGGGAATGATAAGAAATCTTCGGGTAAACTCGGGAACATGCCCATGCTTACGGCCACGCCCTCCGGATTCACCCGCGTAGTAAGTCCAAAGCAAGCCATCAAATTCTGAGTTTTAAGTTTTCACTTCTATCGGCAGTTCCTATGACTGCATTTTTTTTTATTTAGTTTTCAGTGGGCTGAAAGAAATGTCTCAAATGAAAAAAGATATCTCAGATAGAAATCACATTATACCTGTATTATAGTTGCACTGCACGCTAGGATGCATTCTGAAATATTTTCAATAGGTAATGGATTTCTCTATTTTATTTTTAATGAATCTATATTTTAAAGAATTCTAAACTTCGGCGTCAAAAAACTTATCAATACCTTCGCGAACAGCAAAAAATATTCGAAGGTATTTGAACCTATTCAGCAGGCTGCAATATTTTTTTCTTCTTTTTTTTTAATAAAGCGTGACGAGACGAGCAGGACATGTGCCTGATGGTAAGCAACATGCGTGCCACATAACAGCACAGTGACACGCCGCTATTGGAACATAAAAAGACCAAATCATTATCTAGCACTGCACTGCGCTCGTCCCCCAGAGATCTTTCGTGGTTTCCTTTAAAACTTAGTTGACATTGATAATTATAGATAACCACCGATGAATAACACTTTACGTAGGTAGAAACTGTATATCTTTGTAAAAAAACCTTTTAAGCTATTGCATAGCTTTTATCGCGGGCTTGGGGACCGAATTTTAGTGATCGTGCATCTCTTTCTTATGTTTACAAGAAAGAGGGATGGAAGACCGTAACGCCGTCCTCCCCACTCGGTCATTCAACTTTGAATCTTATTTGTATTAGCTTTACAGACTAAATGCTCTTAGCAGTGTTGCCAACTTAACGGATTTCCCGTGATATTTTTTAAGGCAAACAAATGTCACTCTTTAAAATAAAAGCAATTCCGAAAATTTTTTAACATCCTTATTGCTTATGTTGATAAAAATGCATGCTACATGCAATAGCTTTACCGCGGCAGTCCCCGAGTGCCACACTTATTTTTTAAAATTAAAAAAAAACCTTTTTTATTTTTAAAATGGGGCTGCAACCTTGTATTAAGTATTTCGATTATTTGTCAGCTTACTTATGTTTCAACTATGCAAATTATACGCTAAATTAGTAACCAACGCAAATCTTGAACTCACTTTAAAAATTAAGCAAAAAATATTGATGATTTTTATCGTTATTGCCAAAGATTCTGGAATATATAATTCGGTACACAGTAGGAAGCCATTGTAATAACAGAATAGGTAGCAATCAAACAGCATTAACTATTTCGATTTTTGTTATTTAAACTCAAGATGTTTCAGCCAGTTACAGAAAACAATGTCGCAAAACCGAACAAATTCAAATTAGGAAACGGTTTGCGCTCCGTTCGACGCAGAGCGATAAGTCACATCGGCAGGTAAACCGACGATTTCGTCACACTCCCTTTTGCAAGGCTTCATTTGTTTGAAATCTTATGGTAAAATCATTAATCAGGCGAGATATCTCGTTTTGTAAGCGGTAACGTACCATGAAGACAATGGGCAGAGCCGGGATTGAGCCATGTCTAGTGAAAAGAATAATGGTGCATGTCTCACAGGGTCTAATTGTATGATTGTGCCTGTACTACAATCGCTTTACACCGTTTACAGCAAACCGGAATAGCTGTTGCAACGTACCTACTGCAGTATCATCATCATAATGTGCTGTTTTGACTGAAGTAAAAATGGGACTGTGATATATATATTGCATGTCTGCAAATAGACGCGTTGTCGTATCCATAAATTTGGTTTACGATCTTTGCTTTCGTAGTAGTATAAATGTATTGCTTTATAAATTATCTTCATATTTTTTCTTAGTAAGTTGTGATACATACATAAACTTTTTTAAACTTATATTATATAGGTTTACACTTACGTCATCTTACTTGATGTTAAACGATGATGCGGTCTACGATGGAGCGTGTTTACCTATAAGAACCCGATTCAGTCTCGATTAAAAGACACAAAGATTCTAACTATCGGGAAAACCCCTCAGGCAACGTATTCCACACACAACTAATCCAATTTTACGATAACAACGTCTTTGAACTATAAAACCAGCACAAATGTAGACAATTTAGGTGTTTGGAAGCTGAACTACGACTCCGAAAAGAAAACGCGCCAATTTGGATGTTTTTATGTTTGTTGCCCAATCATGTAGTAAGGCTGGAACGGATCGGGTTGAAACGAATATAGTCTCCAATGCATCGATATAATTAAAGAAACGAAGATGAGGTATGCCATAATCTAAAGACAACATAACGTGGCGAATATTTGTTTGAAAAATTTGAAAATTGAATTGTCAGCAAACGTACACTCCGCGAGGTATAAGCTGAGCTTTGCATTAGTGTGAGTGATCACCAATCAGGCAGGAGCTTGAAATTTTGTCCGCGAGGTATAGGCTGAGCTTTGCATTAGTGTGAGTGATCACCAATCAGGCAGGAGCTTGAAATTTTGTCCGCGAAGTATAGGCTGAGCTTTGCATTAGTGTGAGTGATCACCAATCAGGCAGGAGCTTGAAATTTTGTCCGCGAGGTATAGGCTGAGCTTTGCATTAGTGTGAGTGATCACCAATCAGGCAGGAGCTTGAAATTTTGTCCGCGAAGTATAGGCTGAGCTTTGCATTAGTGTGAGTGATCACCAATCAGGCAGGAGCTTGAAATTTTGTCCGCGAAGTATAGGCTGAGCTTTGCATTAGTGTGAGTGATCACCAATCAGGCAGGAGCGCGGCGAGACAGAATGGCGCCGCGCCTAAGGCCGGTTGTCACACCTACACTATCCATGTACTCTCACACAAATGCGAAGCTCAGCTTATGCCTCGCGGAGTGTACACAATTGTCAGCGAACGCACATAACTCCTTGTTGCGACTGAGACTAAATCAGGAGACGTCACCTGATTTTGCATCGCCATAGTAGAAGCGCGTTTGCCGCTTCTGCGTTTTTAAGAGTTCGATGAGTGGAGCATCGATCCAATGTCACATACTTTTCATAGCAGGAAAATAGCGGGAACGAGAACCAAACCACGGTACACTGCTAGTAATATATAAAAACTAGCGCCCCACGATGCTAGCCGCGTAGTTCCCGTTCCCGTGAATTTCCCGGGATATAAAGTAGCCTATGTGTTTTTTCAGACTATGATCTAACTCTGTTCCAAATTTCAACCCGATTCGTTCATACGTTACGACGTGATTGAGCAACAAACATCCAAATATCCAAACATTGACATTTAAAATATTAGGATAGTAGAATTACCTAACTGCGTTCCAAATTTCCACCCGATACGTTCAGGCGCTCCGACGTGACTGGTCAACAAACATCGAAAAGTTCAAAACTACAAACGTCCAAAAATCCAAAATTACAACGTCCAACCATTGATATCCAAACTTTCACATCACTCTATATATAAAAACGTTATGTTGGTTTGTGTACGCTTCAAAAACTAAAAAAGTTCTGCATCGATCGAGCTGATATTTTACAATGATATATAATCCGCATCTAGGATTATTTTTATCTAAGCTTATTAATTAATTAGAGTAGGCTTAGAACATTTAAACGGATGAAACGACAAATCGAAGTAGAACCGGAGTAAGAAATTCGCGAGTTTATTTCGAAATTACGTTTTTCGTAGAAAGAGAGCCTGGTATTTCCAAAACTGTAGTAGAGCAGTATTGCACCAGCGTTGCAGTTCGTCAGTGTCGTCACATCGCAATTCGGCGCCATTGTTCATTTATCTCACAATAATATCTGCGTTCGGACGTTAAATGCGAGATCTAGATATGTAAAGGACTTATGAAATAGAATCGGATGAATGCTGTGTGCGCGGCGGTCCAAGGTTTGAGAAAAGTGCATCTTTACAGTGCTTAGATTTTAAAAGAAGAAGATAAACAACAAAGAAAACAAAATTATACATAAGTTGAAATGGAAGGACTCTTAGCCGAGTTGAAAACCAAATTAAATCTTTACTGCGTCACATGCAGGTACATTACAGTTTTTGTATTTGTAGTAATTACATATGGCCCTATTAGGGCATGGTAAAAGTGGCAACGGAAGGCCTTATTTCTACGTCCTCAAATTTGTCTGCGTCACATGCAGGTACATGTACATGTTTTTGTATTTGTAGTAATTACATATGGCCCTATTAGGGCATGGTAAAAGTGGCATCGGAAGGCCTTATTTCTACGTCCTCAAATTTGTCTTGAAAATAATCTTTGTTTGTTTGTTTGTTGGTAATAGCATTTATTCTCTAATATATTTTCCTTAATACGAGTAAAATAGTTTTTTATCGCGTTTGACCACCAACTCGCCTGATGGTAAGCGACGGTGTGGTCGAAGATGACACGTAGACCTAGAAAGTACCTATTCACTCTGACCTTGAATAGTTCTAGATTGTATCTCTCAGAGAACAAGGAGGCCGGCAACTTATTCCACTCTAAAGCTGTACGTACAAGAAAAGTGGATTCAAACCGTTTAGTACGGATTTTGGGAATATCCACAGTGTATGGGTGGTAGTGAGCCGACTTACGACTTGTCTTGTAGTGGAAAGGGGAAGGCAATATTAGGTCGTGTAACTCAGCAGCACACTCTCCAAAATGTATCCTAGGTGTAGCTGTGTTTTAGGTCATTTGGCAACTTATTGAATATACATTACTAATATACTACACCGAAATCAAATCGGAACAGTTCGCACGGGGTAGTAACACCGTTGCCAGTAATTCTACTGCCAATAAATACTGCTAATATATATAGTAATACCGCTAATTGTGCTTAATTGCGCTTACTGTGTTCAGGTTTGAATCGTAATGTTTTCTGATAAATTATAGGGTTAAGGGGTTAAACGCATTCTTAGTCTTTGGATGACAAGCGCAGTGCAGTGCTAGGTAGTGATTTGGACTCTTTAAGTTCAAATAACAGCGTGCCACTGTGCTGTTATAAGAAGGCATGGCGCTTACCATCAAGCACATGTTTTACTCGTCACTCTGACTGCAATCTGGGTATTATATATTTTGATTTTTTATCGTACACTTTCTCATTTAGATTTTTGTTTTCTCAAAGAGTGATCTTTCGAAGCTATTTCTACCAAATGTTTCTGATAATCGCCGAAAATTAATTTCTTAAAAATGAAATTGCACAAGCTTTTCCCTATGAAATAGCGTAATTAATGAATTTATTTACTAGGCCAACTTAAGGCTTAGTGTTGCTCTTGAAATGATCGCCAACACTTACATACGTCGTACATATTTTTGATGAATACAATTTTGGAACACGTACGAATTTTTAAACTTATTTCATTTAATTTTTAAATCGTTTTGTTTTAAAAATGCCTTTTTGGAATCAAGTGCCCCAAAATACTTTCTGTTTAAAATATCCCAATTCGTAGGGTAAATACCCGATGGTAGGAACACTTCAGTGTTGTCATGTAAAAAGTTTGCAAAAAAATTCAGTATCTACTTTCGTTAGCCAGACTCTTAAATATTAGATAGTCACGTGATAGAATCGAATTGGAGCTTTCTCAACGCCTAGGCAACCTAATTTGTAAGGTATTTGTGGTACCAGCTACTTTTGGGGACCGAGTCACCTTCGTCCGTGGGGAAGCACCTACATATAGAAACCCCGCACGTGGTCCCTGGGTGGTGCTAATCAGGTGACAAACTACCGGTGGTAGGCCTCGGCCGTGGTTGGTTACCACCCACTAGATTAAGTCACGACGCCAAGCGGCCTAGCCGTGTTCCGTTGTGTAGTCTAGTGACACCATTAGGGGAAAACGGGTCAGAACAGTTGCTGCATAACTACAAGACCGGTCTGTCACACACCAATACTGTACATCGGGAAGCTAGTCATGGAGGGTAGCGGGATCCGAGGCACGGTTGCCGCGACCGACCGCAGATAGTTGGGGGCCCAAGTAGTGAGCTAGCCACTCATGAAAGGCTGCCCCGTCATCTAGCGAAAAATCCTGGATGCGCTATCCTGCCGGTTGGCGACCGGATGACAAGGCCAGATAGACATCCCCGGGGGGCTCGGGCGTCCCCGCAGTCTCCAGGCTAGCTCCCCACTGATGTGTTTGTGATGTGTGTTGTGACCAATGGTCAGTAGTGTGCGGCCTCGTTCTACTGCCGTTTTCCCACCGATCCCCCTCTCAAAACCAAAATGAATAAACGAAACAACAGAAACAAGTGTAAAGAGCGGCCGCACTCCTTGTCGGTTAAAGTGCACCTCACAAATATTCGAGGTCTGCACTCAAATCTCTCAGCAGTCCATCACCACCTCGAGACTGAGCAGCCGACACTCTTGTTTCTGACGGAGACGCAGATAGGTTGTCCGTCGGATGTGGCGTACCTAACGTATCTAGGTTACACCCTGGAGCACAAATTTCGGCCCCGTGCTGGAGTGTGCCTGTACGCCCGTGACGACATCTGCTGTCGGCGTCTCCGTAACTTAGAGGACACAAGATTCTCCGTCCTTTGGTATTGATGGACACAGGCATAGACAAAATTCTCTACGCCTGTGTATATCGATCGCACAGCGGTGACCAGGAGACAACTAGGCTTATGGATTATTTAAGTGAGGCGGCGGACGCGGCTCAACAGAAGTACCCTTCAGCCCAATTAGTGTTACTGGGGATTTTAACGGCCATCATAAGGAATGGCTGTACCCATACCGGGACACTGACCACGCTGGGCAGGAAACGAGAAAGCTAGCTTTATCGTTAGACCCAACCCAGCTGGTCCAAGAGGCCACAAGAGTACCCGACGTTGAGTCGCATACACCTTATTGCTTAGACCTCCTGCTGACAACAGATCCAGACCGTTATTCCGTGGTGGTAACTTCGCCGTTAGGCAGCTCCGACCACTGTCTGGTGAAGTCAGTATCTGTCTACCATCCGCCTGACCCCATCCCTAGAGGCAACCGGCGGATGTGGCGATACAAGTCAGCAGATTGGGATGAGATGCGCTCTTTCTTTGCATCTTACCCATGGCAGCCATTGTGCTTCACTTCTGGTGATCCTCAGTCTGCGCCGATGCTGTGACTAATGTAATACGAACGGCTATGGAATATTTCATTCCATACTCCGACGTCACATTATCCAGCAAAGCTCGCCCTGGTTTGGTTCTCAGTGTAAAAGTGCTGAAGCATTTAAACATGAGACCTACCTAGCTTGGGTTGATGCTCGACAGCGTAGGGCAAAGGATATACATCAGAAGAAGAAAGCGTTCAACAAGGCTGCTAAGGCATGCAAAAAGGTTCTTCAGAGGGCTCGTTTTGACCACATTAGTCGAATAGGGAACAAACTAGCTTCGTACCCTGCGGGCAGCAAAGCGTTTTGGTCCCTAGCTAAATCGGTCGAATCGAACTTCTGCCGCCCCTCACTGCCTCCAATGCTGAAACCTGATGGGACACTGGCTCACACCGCAATGGAGAAGGCAAACTTGTTTGCATCTCAGTTTGCGGAATTTTCGCGTCTAGATGCTGGTAGCGCGACACCTCCTACTTCACCTGGCTGTCCGACTTCTATGTCAGAAATACATATTCGCCAAATGGAGGTTCGCAAAGTGTTGCGCAATCTGGACGTGAATAAGGCTAGTGGCCCAGATGGTATTCCTGCCGTAGTGTTGAAGGCTTGTGCGCCTGAGTTGTCTCCAATACTGACGCGCCTGTATAGACTCTCTCTCGAAACTGGGCAAGTACCGAAGTCTTGGAAGCTTGCCAACGTGCAACCAGTACCCAAGAAAGGTAGTCGTGCTGACCCTGCCAACTACAGGCCAATCTCGGTCACGTCCATACTCTGCAAGACTATGGAACGTGTCTTAAACCACAGGCTCCTGGCGTACCTAGAATCGAACGATCTCCTCAGTGACCGGCAATACGGGTTTCGCCGAAAACGGTCCACCGGGGATATTCTAGCGTACGCCACTCACATCTGGAGTGAAGCTATCGAGAAGCACGGGGAAGCACTTGCCGTCTCCTGGATATCTCGAAGGCTTTCGACAGGGTTTGGCACGATGGCCTTTTAAGCAAGCTTTCAGCTTATGGTTTGTCTCCAGGTTTTATAACGTGGATATCGGACTTTTGAGGATCGATCCATACGAGTGGTCATTGATGGCTGCTCGTCGGATCAAATGGCTATTAATGCCGGAGTCCCTCAAGGGTCGGTGCTCTCTGCGACACTCTTTCTGCTACATATCAATGTATCTGTTGAAGCCCGGTATCTTTGGGTACGCAGATGATAGCACCGTTGTAGAGAGCTACATATCGAGCGCGAGAGCCAATAGGCAACAAACTCAGGTACTGAGAGAGAGTTTGATCGAGCGTTTAAACTTGACCCTTGAGGCAGTCTCTAAATGGGGCGATGCCAATCTGGTCAGGTTTAACGAGGGAAAGACGCAGGCGTGTCTGTTCTCCGCAAAAAGGAGTCCTTTCCAACAGACTCCTACTTTTCGTGGTGTATCCGTGCCGGTATCCGACCATCTCGAGCTGTTGGGCGTTACTTTGTCATCGACTCTCAACTTTGGCTCGTATATCGAATCTAAGGCTAAATTAGCTGCCAAAAAACTAGGTGTCCTCTCAAAGGTGCGAAGGTACTTCAAGTCTGAACAGTTGCTCACGATATACCAAGCACAGATTCGCTCCTGTATGGAGTACTGCTCGCACCTTTGGGATGGATCGGCTAAGTATCAGCTGGAAGCTCTGAATCGATCGAGAGACGTGCCAAAAGGCTCATAGGCAATGACATTCTCGTGCGAAAAAGACTGCAAAGTCTAGAACATCGCCGGAAAATTGCTAGCTTATCGGTTTTTTATCGGATACACTTCGGAGAGTGTGCGACTGATTTGTACGATCTAATACCACCTTGCCCTTTTTTCTATCGGAATGCTCGTAGCTCGAAAAAGCGACATCGTTTCATGGTTGATGTTCCAAAGACACGAACGAAGAGATTTGACTCAACTTTTGTGATAAGAACGTCTAGGCTGTGGAATACGTTGCCTGAGAGGGTTTTTCCCGATAGTTACAATCTTTGTGTCTTCAAATCGAGAGTGAATCGGTTTCTTCTAGGTAAACACGCTTCATCGTAGGCCGCATCATCGTTTAACATCAGGCGAGATGGCGGTCAAGTGTAAACCTATAAAAGTTAAAAAAAAAAAAAGAAAATTAAATACTACAACTTCACGTTTCTTAATCATTGGAGGTTAAAGTGCAAATTCGATTGCGTTCATAAATATTAATTTGTAACTTGGAAATAAATGAAATTAATGGTAATTCTGGCGAGAAATCGATTATACCACAACCTCCAATAGGTTTAATTCTGTTGACAAAGAATCCAATTTTAGCATTGAATGTAACCAAATTAAATTCTGTGACCGTTTTAGGCTGTGTATGATATTTACGTAAATATTGGTAACACGCAATCCTTATAAGCTTTGTGGGTTTCAAATGGTAATTTTATGTTAATACTCTTTGTGTTTTAGACATAAAAAAACGTTTATGACTGTTTTGAATACGTCTAACCTATTCCTAGAGTATTAAATTAAATACATTTACTTAATGTAAGCTTTCACAATCAATTTGT
This sequence comes from Ectropis grisescens, assembly GCA_017562165.1. Classification (NCBI taxonomy): domain Eukaryota; kingdom Metazoa; phylum Arthropoda; class Insecta; order Lepidoptera; family Geometridae; genus Ectropis; species Ectropis grisescens. Next base: position 3,127,223 of record CM029770.1, on the reverse strand, counting down.
AATTCAATTTTTAACAAAAAATTCAAAAGCCTACTTCCTACGTCGAGGTCGATGGTGTCTACAAGCTGCGTTTATTACTTCGGTACCATCAGAGTTGAGTCGTTTGCTTGCCTTTCATTAATAAATAGAATATGCTATGTTTTAATTTGTTACTAGCTGCGCCCCGTTACTAACACATGGTTTAACAGTTTTTGACGACTTAGATGCTCAAAAGTTTCAAATTAATTCATAATTTCATTAATTTGCCTTAGAGAATCACTTAATTTGACAGGATAGAGAGTAGAGAAGTCTTTTATATTAAGATCATTTATTTACTTCGTTTTTTTAAATAATAAGTGACGAGACTAGCAGGACATGTGCCCGATGGTGAGCAACATGCCTACCACACAACAGCATAGTGACACGCAGCTAATGGAACATGAAGGGTCCAAATCATTACCTAGCACTGCACTGCGCTCATCGCCCCGAGATCTAAGATGTTATATGTCTAAGCCCTGTAATTTAATTCTAATTATTTCAGTCGTTAAATAGAAACCTAAGAACAAACGTAAGAAATAATATATACCTACACAAACATTAATTTTCATCTTTGTTATATTAGTATCATAGAAACACGCACGTATAGACACGGAAATCTTGTAGCACTTTTTATCTATGATGTAATAACAGTATTTTACTGTTAAAATGGATTGATAAGTGAAAAAGGTTGAGCTTTTATTCATTTTCAATAAGGTACAAACTATATCATTTTATGTTGTAGCTCTACATATAAAAATGTTACGATGAACAGTTTTAGAAGGTAAGTAATTAGAATCGTGAAGTTAAACCACAAAGGTCACCGACACTCCGAGAGTGAGGTTGGCTGAGTTTTAGGTATTCCTTCCTGTTAGATAAACCTTCACAAAAAATGCATTATCAACGAAACAAAGGCATTCCAACAACATGACTTAGATTCTTTAATTTTGAGGACAAACCGTTAATGTCTTCTTAAATAGGAATGCTGGCCCAGAGTTTTTTAATAGTAGAAATAGTAGTGAAGGACGGAAGCGGCCGTTGCCATAAGTCTCAGTAAAACATTTTTGTGAGCGGAAATGCATTTACTCATCGTCCTCCGTGCAGGAACTGTCAGTGTGTCTCAACTGACTATGAAAGTCTTGTTGTTATAAGTTATAAGGCTTGTAATGTTATGAAATGCTTTGCATGTTTTTCGACGGAATTATATTAAAAACGGAAAACTGAACGAAGATTAGTTCCGTATTAGGTCAACAGCACACCCGTGGCGAAGCAGAACGTCACGGACATTACGTCACGCCGGCCACCGAGTCGTTCGCGTCAAGTCACCGTGTGGCGAAACACTCGCACTGTGGTGGTCACCCTGACTCTACAAAATATAAAAAAAAAAATTGAAATTTTATATAAAAGTAGCTCTGCACCTTGCGCGCGGTTGCAACGCCATCTGTCAAAAATTGGTCGTAGCAACTCAGAAACCTTCACTGGCTAATACACAAACTTACATGTTTCGCTAAATATTATCACATGATCAAATGCATAGTTTACGATTCTCTAAAGAACATGCAGGCAAACATTCATTTTTACATATATATGTAAAAATTAATGTTTTGAATAATTCATACAAAGTATTAAAGTTTATGGGTACTATATTTACAAATAGACACTCCCGCACATAGTTAAAAAACACTCCCGCATCAAACACGCCACCGCCACCGAGATCGCGAATTGATTTAACAAATAATAGATTACAAAAATTAATCATTTAATAAAATAAATGTTTTCAAACTCACGGCCTGTGGGTCATATTCAAGTGGAACTGAGTCACGAAACCAGTCATCTATTAGTAGTCTATAAGTAGGTATATAATACTGGTTTAAGTAAATCATAACTATTAAACCTCGCTAGTTTGAACTGCAGTTACACTGTAAGTGCCACATGTACGAAATTTAGTACCCATAAGTATTTTATGGGCCACTTGTCTGTCCCATAAATTGCAAAGGAGTCAACCTGACAGCTAACGATCTGTAAATTACGTAACGAGGCTTAAAATTACAAAATTAAACAAAGAATATGCGCCACAAATTTGCCATTGTATTTTACATATACATAATTTATATTTGAGTGTGTAGTATTACCAAGTGTAGAACTGCCTTAGCCTCCTGCCATTACGGAATACGGATTCGTTAGCTTCCATTTATGTAACGTTATTGTAGTGCTAAAGGATTATGTTGGGCTAAACGGCAAAACTATTCAGAGACTGAGGACTTCCTAAAAATCTTAGAATAAAATAATTTAAGGTCAATGTGGGTAAGACCGGCATACTTTTCTAAAGTTTGAGTTTGACTGTATATATTGAAGAAGATATTCGTTGCAGGTCGACTTGTGTGCTCGGATATGATAGAAAATTTACTTGACTATGTATAACATATTAAACATGGAAAAAATTGCCATAATCTTTGGAAATACGGTCGTTTTAAAAACTGGGTCTGTAGACGGTCTTTCCGTGCAGTGTGAGGCAAGTCCGTCCAGTAGTGAATAATCGTGATACTAACTATAAATCTTTAGCCTAAAAGCATGAAAACAGTTTTAAACGGAAAACCGAAAGAGCCATTTAAATATACACTATTAAATCTTGTGAATAAAGCTGAAATTGCAAAGATATGACGCTTTATATTTTTTAAAGGCAAGACCGGCATTTTTTTTTTTGTCAGAGGTTCTAAACATTTTTTTATAATTATAAAATAATTAAACATCAATTACAAAATCAAATATATTTATTGTTCACAAGAAACTTAATGCAAAAAAAGAGATCACTTTACTCAGTCTCCAATTAGTTTTCAGAACTTAGTCTTAGAGTTTCACAATATTAATTTTACCTTAACCTAATCAAAATTAGCATTGACACTATTGAACAATGAAATAAACATTCACAAAATATCTATTTGAATAACTTGGTATGAAATTGCAAATTATACTTAATCATAAAAATGTTTTGAACAAACTCCTTGTATTTCACAAATGAGCAAAAATCACAATATTTATGCATTTGTAGTGCATACATATCTATAAAACAATAATTATACAAATTACTTTTTCATCCTCCATGCTCGGTAAAGAGGCTCTAACTCTCTAAAACAGGCAAGGTAAGTAGATTATAACTACACCTAAATGAAAACACGACATGGAAGTAAATTTGAAAATGGAACTAAGATCTGTCTATACAAATGGTTGGAATAAAATCTTCATGATGAATAATTACTGCGTTCATGTCGCGATTTTAAAAATAGAACGGCACTTTTCCAAGAATGCCTAATAAACTCCTCCTTGGTTAATCGATTGATCTTTTTGCTAAACATTAAAAACAATTAAATATCCTGGAAAACCCGTCACTATAAATTTATCTAACTGTTCTAACATTACATTTAACTTTAATTAAAAATTAATAAATCTTTTATTTTCCTTGACTTACAATTATTTTATTTACCTCGCATCAATGATGTAAAGCAGAGTGCTTACCTCGGGTGGAAGTATCAATTACACCTCGAACTACATGCGCCCTCGCTTCGCTCGTGCGCCTAAATATCTCGGGTGATTCCTTGACTCATTAGCGCCCTTGCTCGCTTTGCTCGCCGAGCGCCAAAAAGTCACGTGTTAATTGATTACTTACCACCCTTGTGTAACAATCTACTATTACCAACATAATCGAAAATGTCACTCGTAAAAGACACAGCTCCGAATGTTTACTGGTGTATTTATGAAACCACAAAGAAAAAATAATAATAACGACATACTTCCTCTTTAAAATAAGTAATAACAATTAACTTTACCTTAGCAAATATACATAAAATAATAAAAAACAAAATGAGTAGGAACATACATAAATCACATAAAAATACAACGGTGAAAGTGCTTACTTTTGAAGTAAGTGTACAAATTAGCTTAACGTTCACTATTAAAACCCTGCATCTCAGTATAGAAACAATTAATTAAGTATTATTATGGCACGCATGAGTAGGACTTTTATACACCTAATTATTTTTTAAATCTTAACTAATATAATCACCTAACTAAAATATATCATGTCTTCATTGTTACACAACACCAAGTATTTTGGATTGCCTGGATCAGCACTGAGCAAAATTTTTTTTATAATATGTATGCTTGGCACATCATCACGGTCAATTTTTTTTGTTAGAGTAAACTTTAATGGTTTTTTCACAGTCTTATAGAACCTTATTGTATAATATACTTCATCGTCGTCGTTACCAGGTTTAAATCCTTCTATAAAGCCCACATAGTACGTCCATTTCTTTCGAGAATAGTATCGTACCAGTACCTTATCATTCATAGCATAATCAATTTCTGTGTCAAAAATAGGTTCGTCTTTTTCTTTGTCCTCAAAATTGTTTTTTTCAATTTCGTAATCAACTTTTATACCTTCTTTTTGTCTTTCTTCGCTGTAATTTTTCGGTATTGCCATCTCATCTAGAGTTAAGTTTAAAGATTCATCGCTGTTACAAATGTCTAAATCACTGTAAATACTTATACAATCTGATACACTAGTAGAGTCTTCTAAATCCACTGCAACTCTCTTTTTATTTCTAGTTCTGGTTGTTGTGTCGCGATCTTCTTCCTTGATATAACTCTTTTTACCAATACCTTTACCTTTTTTTGATATGGATTTTGTCTGTAGTGGCTTTTTATTAGAATTTTTTTTTGTAATACCTGACGGACCAGGTATGGGTTCCGATGAATTAGTGCCTTTTTCTTTTTTTATTTTAATAGTCTTAGGTTCTTTTTTCAGATTTTTTATTTTTTCTTCCGCTGTCTTGCGCATAACAACTTCATCATGTGTTATTATTTCAGCTCCAGGCCCTAATTTGTGTCGCTTTAGTTTTGCGTTGTTTCCTGTTTTAATCTTCATTAAAAGAAGTTCTTCGAAGGAAACGATTCTATCCTCTAATATTTGGATCTTTTTAGTGTCATTTGAAACACATTCTTTAATTGATTCAGGTACATTATAACTGGAGGGTTTTTTACTATGCAGTCTAATTTCAGTCTTAAGGGCGTCAGGTTTACGTAAACTTTCATCGCAAATATAAAAATACTGTTGGTCATCATATCCTTCATGGGTTCCTTTACGACCTTCTCTTGTAACGCAATCAAGGGCTAATGAGAGTAAAGTTCTCGGTGTGCGCCTTTCATCCTCATGAATAGGATGTTCTTCTAAAGTATTGTTGTTATTTTGGTACTCGCTCCGAAGATCTTTCCATTGTTTAAGTTGCAACGAGTCATAAAGCTTCTCTTCAACAACTTCGGGATTGAAAGGAAAAAATTCCGGCTTTGCGGAAACCATTGATTATAACTTGTTTATCGATTTGAGCCCAAACTAATCCATTGAGCCTCGAGAATTCTCTTTTTGACAATGTTGCTCCAACATTCAACCGCTGCCATTGTACAAGTAATTGATCCCAACGATCTTTAAATGGTTTCATTACTGCCAAGTCAAGTGGCTGTAAGACGTGACTAGTATGTGCCGGTAGTTTCAGTATAGTTACATTGGCTTTTCGAGCTTCCTCTATTATATTTAACCCAACGTGGGTCGCGTGGCCATCGTAAATGAGCAGAACTGGACGTTCTTCCCCAATTGCGGGCAAAAAAGATTTCTTGAAATAAGTTTCAAAAACATCACTCTCCATCCACCCGTTTTTAGTAGCTGCGTAAGTTGTGCCAGGGTAAGCATCAGGGGACACCCATGTGTCCCACATGTGTTTTCCTTTGTATATTATTAGCGGTGGTAGTTTGTCTCCTTGTGCATTAGCTCCTAGTAATACTGTTGTATTTTCTTTTCCTGGAGAAGAAATTATTCGAGTTGCGGCGTGCCCTTTGACTCCTACAATTCTAGTTTTTGCAGGGTCCCTGGAAAAGCTGGTCTCATCCATATTCCATATTGCGGATGGTTTTTCTAGTAGCTTCAGTTTTTTTAATGTCTCCTCGACTAATTTGAAATACGGGAATACGATAAACGGGTTTATTGCTTTTTTTCTAGAGTATTCAACAGCTTGAGGTTTTTTGACTGAAAGGTTATGCCGTTTTTTGAAACCAGTGAACCAGGAACTACCTGGTTTGCCATTTTTAAATGCTGTCAAAATGTTGTTCTTGTTTACATACTCTGCTACAGTTTCCAATACTTCCGCTTTGGTTAATCCAAAACCATGTTTTTCCATAAGGTGTAGAGATATAGCCAATTTATTTTCTACTTCTTCCGACAATGCAGTGCTTCTTCCTAAAGTGTTTGATTTAGTTCTTCTATTACAGACATGATCCATTATGGTCATTCTAGGGATTCCGTATTTTTTTTTGCAGCCATATATCCACTTAAAGACCCATTTCTGACTGATTCTACTGCAGCTTTTAGATTTTCTTTCGAATATGCTGCTCTTGTCGTTTTTCTTCTATAATGGCTAACCATGATGATAAGCTAAGCTGATAATTTTTTTTGTTTAGCAGTAGTCACACTCGTCGTCAGGATAATGGTCATAAATGGCAAATTGGTAGCAGCCTCGGCACCAAAAAAAGTCAAAATTTAACAAATCTTGGATAATGTTTTCATAGATTAGAAAATGACGTGGCAAATGCGGGTCCGGTTCGTAGTAACAGTAATGACAATGATTTGCAAGTATGAAGTGGGTAATTATCCACGGCCACTTTTTTTGGGATAGTGAAACAAAATCTTTTCTTCGTAAAAATCGGTCAATTTCCAAAAAATCAGGCATTCTCAGTAACACATTCTGAAAAAAAAAACACTATAAATCTTTTATAGCCAACGTAAGAGCGCGTAGTAGCTCTAATTCTCTAAATGTAGTTCAATTAATAAAATAATAATAATAGACTAAAAGATAAAAACCATCAGAATGCAATACAAAAATATTCTATGGTGAGATACGATTCGCATAAAATACAATCTGTTATAAAGGTTGACAATATCTGGAATAAGGGCAAGACCGGCATATGACGGACTTCCCCTTCATAGGTAGACGGTCTTGCCCAACTATTTAATTTTAAGGTTAGAAATTTCACACCGGTATAAATACGAAACTAAAGCGATATTCCTTAATTCAATCCCACTTATATGATAATTAAACATTAAACTACTTACGTGATCAGCGAAACTGTCAAAATTAGTCCAAAATACCACTTTAGTAAAAAAAAGATCAATTACTGCACACCGCTGTCTAACTCGCAAAATAGTGAAAAAAAATGGCGGCCTCACATATTCTAAACAAGTGATGCTAGCGACATCTATGCTATTTAGATCGGACGACCACGATAAATACTGTTTTATCAACAAAGACTCATGGCGCGCGCTTTTCAAAAACAGAAGTTATTGCTACTAGACGGTCTTTTATCCTAGACGGTCTTACCTACATTTACCTTACCCATATCTGACTACAGCATCTTAGTTATTGTTCATATTATATTGAATGAAATAGTTAACGACGAAATGTACTAAATATGCTTAAGTTTCATCTTTTAATGATTTATAAAACCCAATAACATTCTTAGAGACCTATTTTTTAACCGACTTCAAAAAAAGGAGGTTTCTCAATTCGACCATATATGTGTATGTTTTTTTTTAATTTAGGTAATTTACTAATTTTGACGAACAATTCAAAATTAACATTTGTAACTTTAGTTAATATAATACAATAAGTAATTTTTTTTTTGGTGATTAGTGTAACACGCCTTATATGTAATTACAATTTTTTACCGAATAAAATGATTTAATATGAAAACATAACTCATATTTGGAGAGTAAATCGACAGTAGCGCATGGGAGCTGAGAGAGTGGTAGAAAAAAGTCCCAAAGTTAGTGTAGCTTAATACAAAGCTTTAAATGTAATTAACTGTTGTGTGTATTGAGATACTGGTAAGAATTCGCAGACACTTACAGAGCTGGTCGTGGGATCGACACCTAGGACAAATACTTGTGTGATGGATTTAGATATTTGTTCTATGTTTTGGTGTTTCTATTTATCAAAAGTAAATACCTATTGACGATTATGTAAGTAATATATTAGCTAACTGGGTGTCATATTACGAGCTTTGCTTAGATTGGGGGTAGTGTTAAGTGAGAAATGTTCATCAATACTTATTTAACTTAATAAATACCTATTTATTATTCATGGGGTATTTTATTTATTTATTCGCAAAGTGAATTTCAAAAAGTCGTTTTGTAGTAAAAAGGAATAACGCAAAATACAAAAATAAACTAAATTTACTTAGTTCCTGAATAAGAAAAATCTGAAGCAGGCACATAGAATGAGAAATAAGAGTTCAGTAGTAAAGAAAAACCAAAATATTATAGCTGAACTGTATCATATACGAAATAACATAAAACGTAAAATAACGTTAAAGGGGTGACTGTTGATTTAGCGAAAAATGGAGATAAATTGAGATATTGCATCTCGGTATTTTTATGTATACTGATAGTTTTTTCATAGTATAGAGTGGCGAGACGAGCAGGCTATATACCTGATGGTAAGCAACATATGCCATAAGAGCACAGTGACATGCGGCTATTGGAACATGAAGAGTCTAGATCCAGTGCCATTTAAGTAATGGCACTAGCACAACGTGGTCCTTAACTATGTGCCTCATAACGAAGCTCAAAGTCACACAGCGAGCTATGGAGAGAGCTATGCTCGGAGTCTCTTTGCGCGACAGAATCCGTAATGAGGATATTCGCAAAAGAACGAAAGTGGCCGACATAGCTCAAAGAGTAAGCAAGCTGAAGTGGCAATGGGCCACATCGCTCGCAGAACTGACAACCGATGGGGAAGAAAGGTTCTCGAGTGGCTACCACGAACCGGAAGACGCAGTGTTGGACGGTCTCCCACTAGATGGACAGATGACCTCATAAAGGTCGCTGGAAACCGCTGGTTGCAGGTTGCGCAGGACCGTTCATTGTGGAAATCTGGGGGGGAGGCCTATGTTCAGCAGTGGACGACTTGCGGCTGATGATGATGATGATGACTAGCACAACACTGCGCTCGTTACCTAGAATTACTAGATGTTTTTCTCTATGACCTGTAATTTCACTGGATAAATAGATAAGATAAAGGGAAATAAGTATTGTGCAAGCTATTGGACTTAATGTTATAAGCTTTGCTTCGTTTAGAGCTATATGGTGTTGTGTGAAAATGTGAAAATAATAGAATAGCAGGCCTCGAGTTCTAGCAGTTTCTAGAACATTTTGTGGGCTGCCTACATCTGTGAAAAAAATAACAATATTTATTTATTACCAGCAGCGACCTGCATAGTTCCCGTGTCCGTGATTCTATGTGTTATGCCAGACTATAATCTGTGTGCCAAATTTCAACACGATCCGGTCAACCGTTCCGTCGAGATTGACCAGCAGGTCTACTACGAAGTCCAATACACGATATATCGGCCAAACACCGAAACACAATCGGTCGGTTGATGACACAAAAACTGTCAAATCAATGTCGGTCGGGATGAACGAAACGCCCGATCAGATCAACCGACCGATTGTGTTTCGTGGTATAAAATGTCCATAACTTCGGCCGATATATCGTTTATCGGACTTCGTAGTAGACCTACTGAAAACATCCCCACATCTAGGGTTGCGATCTCTAAAGTTTGGGAACCAGGACAAGACTCGTGAAAACCCCGGATTTTCCTGAGTTTAGAGCCCAAAACCCGGACATGTCAACAGATTTTTTTCACACATTACTTTCTTACCACGTCTTACATTGAGACAATAGAATAAGATTTTTCAACCAGATATACGAGTATTAAATCCGAACTATGATAATACGAAGTCCGGCCCGGTCGCTCCCTGGATGCCCTCTAAATTAGGACAAATCCGGGAAAACCCGGACGGATGGCAACCTTACCCACATACCACATGTAAACTTTCGCATCCATAATATTGTGGGATTTATATACAAAACCTAAGAACGTAATGATATGATAGTGGGCATTTAGCGCAGAACGTTGGCCCCATTCCCACTTCTAACCATATTTCTGTTTACAAAGCAATTGAAACGGTTTCCAAGAGAGAACTGAGTGGCATATTGTCCACGCCGCCAACGTGACGCAAGAGGCTGAAACACTTATAATTGTCCATTAGATAACATGAGGCAAATACAGCTTAATTCGCGCTGGGTTGCGAGGGGTTAACATAATTAAAACATCAATGGCGTGCTACCTATTATCTAAGTCAGAGAGAGATTTCCAAACTTTTATAAGAGACAACGTATTTATCGAGAGCTTTTATTGTGGGGCACGCCTGCAGTACCCCCAAAGACACACAGATGGCACATCGAGTTCTTCAATAAATTATAAACTTACAACTACCGAGAATTAGCGTGCCCCTATAAAAAATACAATAAAAGCCTGTATTTTCCTATACATTACATTTCCTATATATTACATTTTATTGAACTCCTCAAAAATATCTATTAATTCAGGAGTTCTTAATTTGAGAATTCATATTTGATATGGTCGCTCCAGATTTAAGTTTCGGCTCCATCCGGCGGCCGTTTTCACACGGTGGTTTTTGTGGTTTTTTCGTCAACACACGTTTGTATTGACGCGCGCGTTTTCTCAGTAAGACTTTAATTTAAAAAATAAACTGTCACACTCGACAAAATTTCATATTTTTGTATATTCACATTGTTCGAATAAGACAGCGAGGTTTTTAGGACATATTAAAACATTTTAAAAAATTACTAATCTTCTTAAGAATAAAAAAGGCGATGAAAACAAGTTTTAAGTTCTATTAAACGTTAGCAGCGCTAGTATGATCCAAATTATGAACTTTCGTGAGAAAAGTACAGACAAATAACAGAAAAAATAATTTTAGTTTAGCTCACGCGAACGTCACCACTTCTTGAGAAGCTGTGGTCTAATTGACAGTTGCGACTACAATCTAATCTGCATCAGTAGGACGCGGCCTACATTCCGGTGAGTTGCGAACGACCACGTTTCCTGAACACTCCGCGTAATCGCGGATATAAAGAGATTTTAGACCACTGATGCATCTACGATAGATTAATTAATGCTGAGTGGCTTGAGAAAATGTGTTACGACTGATCTGAACCATTAGATTTTTATTAAAAACATTTCCAGGCGCGTGGTCGGCTCAAAACGTTGATAAAATGCTGGCATTTTGGCTTAACGAGCATCTATTCGGCATGATAATGCTGCCAGCGTGCTAGGTTCGCGTCTACTTAGTAGTATACTTGAGCATCTGACTTTAGTTAGAACTCAGTCTATGGATAACGCCAGATGAGCTAAGTTTTGATAGTTATGTACTCGTATGTTAGTGTACTTTGCATTATAATTTGGTTCAGATTAAAAAGGCACTGCCACATTTGAAAATAAAAGCTTTAATAGATACCTCCCGAGAGAAGGCCCCAAGTCCTAGCAGTGGAAACATTTAGTGGCCTGTTTATGCTAAGACGCCTAAAATATACTGATGATGAGGATGTTGCACACAATACTGTTTTCCGCAGAATGTGTATCCGAGTATCATGAGCGCACTCTTCGCTTTCTACTGACCTTGCGCCGCGGAGAAAGTTATAGCTCATCAAATAGTGAAACAGACGGCCTTCACGACATCTCATGGACTGACACTGATCATATGTTATAATCTTTACAATAAGCTTTTAAGGGCCATCGTATCTTTATTAACGTTACAAGTTTAGTTTATATTCTTTTGCCGGGTTCAAGCAAAATACTACAAGACATATTGCATGCCTCTAGAAGAAGAGGCCAGTTTGTATGATCAAATTTTCAAATGTTTTGCAGCACCTTATCTTACCTGCAAACAGCAATAAAGATTTTTGCATTTCTAAGAGTGCGAAATTGCATATTCTGCCGTACAAATTTCTACAAAGTTTTTGCTTCACGTATTATTAATTTAAAGTTAATATGTACTCATTTTAAGAAACCATAATAATTTTAACATGTATACCTACTTTTTTAATTTAAATGATCTTATGGTAGTAGACCTGATACAGCCTCTAACGTTCACCGTACTAGGCTGTTAGAAGCGGTAATGGGACACCATCTGCACTAGCCTCAGTTCTAGTTCCTAATGACTATGCTTACCTACATAAAACATATCTGAAAACGTACGTATTGCATTGCAATGCAATGCAATACAAAACACTTTATTACAGCACAAAACAATACAGAAAAACAGTGATCAACTTAAAATTTTACATTTTGGGTACAAAAGACGATCTGTATACCTAATATTATTGTTTGAATGTTATATAGGAAACAGTTTTATTTTTCCATTAGGTATAAGTAGGTACATATGCTCGTGTTAGACGAAATAAACTGATTTGCGACGCGGTTGTCTACCACTCTCGAGTACTTAGGCCTCTCGATACAATTGCCAAGTTTTCCAAAAATAGTTAAATATGATCTTTACGAAAGTTTAGTCACAAATCTATAGGTACCAGTAAACCTGATGAAGATGAATGATGATATTTTTGTTTGAACGCCTTAATCTCAAGAACTACTAGACCAATTTCAAAGATTCTATCTTCGTAGATATGTACGTAATCCCTGATTGTATAGGCGTATCCCTGATGCTATAGGCTTTATATTATGTACCACGGGCTAAGCCGGGATGGATCGCTAGTTAATACTCAAACTGACAGACTAAAGCATTCACAAGAACAAAATTAAAATGTTGATTAACGCCCGACTACCTCCGGATCTCGGATTATCTGTATAACATTCTACTAGTCAAGCCCTTTCATTTCATACCCATGTTAAGGGAGATGTGAAATAATAAATGTATTTCGCCATTTTGTGGTAGCGGCCATCTTGGATTAAAATTTGTCATAGTGCAAAGTACCCTACTAGTCAAGCCTTTTCATTTGATACCCATATTGAGTTAGTAATGAAAAAAAATAATACAACTCGGCATTTTGTGGTGGCGGCCATCTTGGATTTGAAATTTGTTATAGTGTATAGTATTCTACTATTCAGGCCCTTTCATTTGATACCCATATTGAGCTAGGTTGTGAAGAAATATTTTGCCCGCCTTTTATTTTTTAAGCCATTTTGTTAATTTGGTTTTTGTTAATTTGGCGCCATTCAAAAGCAGTAAATTTAATCATTAACAGAAGAACAAGTAACAACGCTAGTAGTTGGACTAACCAGCTACCATTGATGAGTTCTTTGTGAATGGTGTACCAGTATCTCTCCGTTAGAGTCATTAGTACCTAATAGGTAAGTGTTGGTAATCTATCAAGGTACTTGTTACACCGATGTTAGCTTTAGGGCTGTTACGGAGGTAAATTCCGAACCAGAATCGAATCTGGATCACTTCCAAACCACACAGTAAGAGTAGCGGTTCGCCCGGAGACCGCGACACGAGACCGCGACCGGAGACCGCGACAGGCACTTGACACGAGACCGCGACAAGAGACCGAGACCGGAGACCGCGACAGGCACTTGACACTATGGAATTGTATGGGCGCCAGTTCGCGCCGAGACCGAGACACACTTGTCGCGGTCTCTTGTCGCGGTCTCGTGTCGCGATCTCAGCGCGAACTTGTACTTTAATGCAGTCGAATCGGTATTGACGTTTAAGGTGATTGTGACGCCAAACATACTCCAAAGAAAAAAAAAAGGTTTTGTTTAATATGGCGGTATAAAAGCTGTATCGGAGGCGAGACCTGAGACAAAACTGGAGTTAGAACAGAGGTCATCAAGAACGAATCTAGAACGTAGTTGGTCAAACAAAATTGATAGTTTTATAGATGTACATAATTTGTCAAAACATGAGTCAGTACAGCGCTTTCAGGATGCAAATATACGAGATAGTAATTTAGCCAAAGGTGGCACCAATTTATTATGTTCAATTTATCAAACGATTGCCTTTGGTAGAACCTAAAATTTAGATAATAATAATAATGTTTCAATCACGATAGGCGCCATCTAGGTACCTATATTTTTTATAATTATTTTTTCTTTCTGTAATCTGATTTGATTTTGTAATTTGATTTGAATTCCAGAACGCTAATTAATTACGATAGGACTTCTTTCAAGGTAACCTCGTTTGGCTCAGCTGGGCTGGTGCTCTGGCTGGGAGAGAGCCCCACATGACCACCGAATATCAAGCAATGATGCAAGAAGGTGTAATTCATAAAGACTTCTTTCTGTTGGGTCAATAAAAAGTCCTTATAATTATTTTCATCAATTATATCAAACTAGCAACATCCTGCGCAGTTCCTATTCTCGTATTTTCCCGTGTTAAAAGGAACCTGTCCAAAATCAATGTGCCCAGACTATAATCTGCGCAAATGTCAACCCAATCCGTTCAGTCGTTCCGAAGCGACGTGATTGAGCAATAAACTTCGAAAAATCCAAAACTTTCTCGTTTATTAAGTTATTGTTAGAAGGACGTATGATTTGTAGTATGTAAAGTCTTCGGAATTTGAAACTTTGTAGAAATTGAAGGCTTTTAATCAATCGAAACTTCCGATTTTCCGATTTTAGATCCGGAGTTGAACAGTAACATCCCTAGCACGGTTTCAAAAGAGCCGGCCCTCTGATTACCTCATTAGCCACGGACACACAAAAGGACTGCAGGTCCATTCCTAAATCCCATAACTAATTAACTCTTTGTCGAAAAATAACTATCCTTTCAAATGAAACCTTGAAAAAGCAATTTTTCTAATGTCAGAACTATAATTAATAACAGTTAATTTTTATGATGCTTTAATAGATTTTGTTGAAACGTTAGCAATAGATAAAAATTACTTATGATGAAAAAAATGTGAAACTCTACCATAGGTTGTTTCTGATTTGTTTAAAAAACTACTTGTATCTATAATCCAATATTTAGGTTAAGGTTAACTTTGGACTATTATATTTTTGTCTGTGAATGAAGTAATCCAAAGTAACTGTAGTGGTAGGACTCTTGGTAGAGTCCATCTGGGGAAGAACCACGCCTTTGTCAGTTATTCTACCGTCAAGCAGTAACGTGCAAACATTACTGTGTTCCGGTTTGAAGGGCAATGTTACCAGAGAAATTACAGAGATAGATAGATACTCTTTATTGTTCACACCAAAAGAAAAACAGATTTACAGACAAAGAAAAGAGCTTAGAGATATAACATCTTAGTTCGACGATCGCAGTACAGTGCTAGGTAATGATTTGAACTCTTCATGTTCCAATAGCTGCGTGACACTGCGCAGTTATCTGGCAGGCATGTTGCTTACCATCAGGCAAATGTCTCGACCGACTCGTCACTCTTTATTTAAAAAAAATGCAAAACGCGACTAACGAAGCTTTCACTTAAAAATCTTTTTTTTTTAATTGGTGACGAGACGATCCGGACATGTGCCTGATGGTAAGCAACATGCTGTGACACATAACAGCACAGTGACACGCAGCTATTGGAACATGAAGAGTCCAAATCATTACCTAGCACTGCACTAATCTTATATCTCTAAGCCCTGTAATTTCTCTAGAAACATTGCCCTTCAAACCGGAACACAGTAATGTTTGCACATTACTGCTTGGCGGTATTATAACTGGCAAAGGTGTGGTACTTCCCCAGGCGGACTCTGCCAAGAGTCCTACCACTACACTCTTTACTTCTTACAGACTTAATTTCGAAAAAGACTACACTAAATAGCATCAATAGGCAAAGCCTTTATTTCGTAAGTACGTACACAAAACATGCACAAAACACCTTTCTAATTACTGAATCAATAGCTTATAACTAAGATTGTTACAATAGTTACAACCAGAAGCCATCTGCCATGTCATTTAATATCTATAACGTAATATCAATAGCGGTGTTAGCTAACTATATACAACCACGGTGGGTGGTGCAAGCCGATAGTTGGGCAAAGGCAGATGGGATTGCTATATTTCGTAATTCCCCATTCTCTTACAGAATTAGAGACCCCATACGCTTTAGAAAGTTAATATACTGACCTATGCTAATAATATAGTGGAAACACATGTTATATAACGTTTATCAACGCTTATCGGATTGGGTTTAACTATCTATATTAATTTTATTAAGAGACTGCAGATTTTGTATGTTCGTTTATAATCATAAGTAGATACAGTAGAACCTCGATAACTCAAACCTCGGTAACTTAAAAACTTCTATAACTTCAAAAAATAATATGTTCCCTTCCCATCAGAGCCCAAAACCAAAACCCTTGATAACTTAAAATATTTTTTGTTTCCCTTGGACTTTAACTTATCGAGGTTCTACTGTATATTTATTCATGAAACATGTCATACTTAATCGTAAAAATAATAATATACTAGCAGCACTCTACCGTTTTTCACAAGTAGTTACAGTTTTTCCTTTATTTCTAGTAATCATCATCATCATCTGCCTGTATTCGTCCACTGCTGGACATAGGCCTCCCCTATGATACGCCACTCAGCGCGGTCCTTCTAGTTCCATTAATTTCTAGTAATAATATAATTAAAATGAGCTATAAAAAGTAGCCTATGTTCTTTTCCAGACTATTTACTATCTGTGTTGCAAATTTCAATCCGGTCAGTTCAGCCGTTGCATCTTGGGGTGCGTGGCTCGGGAACCTCCAAGTGGTGCACCCCAGGCACCATACAACAACTTGCCTCGGTGGCATCTTGTTGTGTGATGGCGAATCCCGGCCGGCGCTGGGAACCTCTACACGCGCTCCTCACCCCCTTGAGCAGTGCGTGTAGAGGTTGGGAAGGGGGGTTGGAAGACTTGGGAAGGTTACTCGGCTGATATATCAACCAAGTAAAATTCCCATGTCATCCAGATGAGGGTACTCCACGAGCACCACCATGTCGTCGTCCATCTCCCTGTATGGTGGCCACACGTAAAAGTATTACCCCCAAATATAATTTAAAAAAACTTGAGAGGTGTCAAGGGACACCCGGATGGAACGAAGTTCCTTTCGATTAATTAGTGAAGTGATTTTTTTTTTTATTATTTACAAAAAACCTGTATACACTCAACAAAAATAATCGTCGCGACACCACACTGTTCAATGCGAAATAGAAATGAAAATATCTGGCTTGCTTTCTATAAGAGAGAGACGATACAGACAGAGAAACATGCGACGCCGCACAGCTTACAATAGCAAAACCGACAGTGTCGTGACAACTTTTCGTAAGAATTTTTTCCGTCTAGCCCCCTTTCACAACGCGCGATAAGGAACTTCGTTCCAAAAAAGCTGTTTCATCCTACTTCTCATTGTAATTGCAAAACCGAACACGAGTCGAACGAAGCCGGGAGGCATTTCTAGAACACAAGATACCTAATTAAAAAGTTATTTTCTGCCTTACATAATTATTTAAACGTAGATAGATTTCATTAATTTTGTTGATTTGAAATAGTTCTCACGACGTTTATGATTTATTTTTGTTTTAATTTATGTAGTTAATTATAAGATAAATATTGGTGGTGGACAATTCACACACAACACCATCTGACCCCAAACTAAGCAAAGCTTGTGTGATGGCAGCCAGATAGCTGATATAATACTTATATAGTTTTAAATACATACTTGTTATACATAGAAACACCCAGACACAGTGCAAACATTTGAATTCATCACACAAATATTTGCACTGGGTGGGGATCGAACCCACGACCCTCGGCTTCGCAGGCAGAGCTACTACCAACTAAGCCACTAGGGCAGTCTTAGATATTATGGTATATAGAGATTTTTTCATATAGATAAATTAAATACGTAAAAGTCCAACGCCGACTAATCGAGTAAACCCAGCTAAAAAAAATATCAGTGATAGGAACTGCCGATAGAAGTGAACATTTTTAACACAAAATTTGGTAGCTTACTTTGGAAACTATGCAGGTGAATCGGTAGGGGTGGCCATGATCATGGCCATTTGGAAATGCGTTAGTCCGGTAATGCGGTAGTCGTTATGGGAACTGCTGACGCATTTTTCGATGGCCAATGAACATCGTCCCGAGTTTACCCGAACATTTCTTATCATTACCGAGCGTGACGCTAGAATTCAAATCACAGCCCCGGAAAAATCTGTATGTGGCGCGCTAAAAGTAGTTTTCATTTCAATAATAAAAAATGTTTTTTTTTCATAAAATACAGTACTAGGACATGTATGGCATACTCGTAGATCCCTGATTATGCCATTTCAAATTTAATAAGTCGTAGTCACACTCGAGGCATGGAGAGAGCTATGGAGGTGCGAGTCTCGGGAACTTCCACGTGGTGCATCCTGGGACAGACAACTAGTTTCCAATCTCTACCTCTAGATGGTTGTTGTCTGTTGGATGATTCTGGTGGGCGAGGACGAACTTCCATGCGTAAAAATATTCTGATGTGCAGGCGGGATTTGAACATACCATTTAAAGATTCCGAAATTGGTCACTCTAGCCACTAGGCCACCAAGGCGCAAGCCGTAGAGATGGGGAGATTAAAACAAAGGTTACATTTGGAAGAACTTTAATTATGACGATTTAAATGAAAAAAATATGGAATTAGTAAATATATATCATATAAGTCAATAGTTTAATGATACATAGGCGCAACAACCATATAATAATCTATCTCTAATATTTCGTCACAAACACATTGTTACTCTAATAATATTACTATGATCGCATCATACATAGAGTGTTATATACATTTTTCTAATAATTTATTGAGATCAAATTTGGTTTATTTGTTAATATGAGCAACGTGTATAATTTATTTTATGTTAATGTGTACTACAGTATATACTCCCTAAAATAGAATAAGATATATAACACTTTGTATATGATCAATCAATTCACAGTTTGGCTTCGCCTAATTCATGCGACATTTATAATCTAATTATGTATAATGATAAGAGCTATTTACAGTATAATTTTAGACCATTTCTATACACGTAACAAACTCTATATTATCTAAGAGATCTACTGATAATGAAGACTTAGTAAAAATCTTACAGTAACCCGTTCGATGTTATATCACGCTATATTGCTATGGGGTACGTTATGGTATAATGGTTATACTCTAATATAGACAACACCCACAGATACTAATAATGAAATATCATTCTTAAACTAAGCATTTTGAATTATGTTTTATAATTATTACGGGATTTAATCGCGATATACATAGAAGTATTAATCATTTCGGTCGCGTTACGACCATGGTGCCAAGAAGACTGATGAAATGATGAATATGTGTGTCGTCTCAGAGGTAAATGTCCGCCATCATTAATTTGGAATTCAAAAATAGGTAGTGATACTGCATCGACCATATCAAAATGTTTCTTCAAATCGCGATGCGACTACGTTGTCGTTGTGATGTGAGCAAAATGCCGCGGGTTAGTGAATAATTTTAAGACACTTTGATCGCGATTAATTCCTGTTTATTTTCAATTATAATCAAACCGCTAATAACTTGATAATTTACTTAATATTAAAACATTAAACGTAGCACAATGTAAATTACTTACTATCAAGAACCACGCTCATTGATCGACAATAGACGGCTAATAAGACTGATATAACATTATGACTAGATTATCACGAAATAAATAGTTTAAATAAAATATTACAACCAACTTACTGCAAGTGAGGCTTCAGTCGAATTAACAAAAACTCTCTAAAATTACAAATAAATTTATGACCAAAATTCAATGAGTTTTTACATACTAATAAAACTAACAAAAAAGAAAATATTCACTTGACGTGAACCGTTGGCATAAATAACCGCCGTATTACAAAGACCGACTTAAGCTCATTTTTTTGAGTTTATTTTTTGATCAAAATAAATCAAATCAATTTTGAAATTATTTTTTTTAAGTTATTGTGTTATGAACAGAAGAAGTAATTGAGAAAAATATGTCACATAATTTAATGTACATAAGTACTCTCTCTCTCTCTAATTAGAGCATTCCAATTTTACTCGTATAATGGAACGGAATATTTTATTCTGTTGTAAATTATTAAATTAAATTTAAATAAATTAAATTTTTCAATCTGACAATCATTAAATCGCAACACAAAATATTTGGTTATTAAACCATTTTTAGAAGAAAAAACTAGATATAGGTACTTACAATATGACGCTAGCGGTTTTTTATAACTAGAACACAAAAACAACTTTTGCTTATTTCATATTATTTAAAAATATGTTAATTCCAACAGCACAACAGATTATTCCGTTTATCTGCAATTTGCGTAATAATAGAATGGGGCTCAAAAAACATATCTAACAACACCAAAACGAAAACAACGGTTTTATAATTTAAATAACGAAAATAACTAACATAATTTGTCAAGATACAAAACCAAAAGCCCAATCGAAATTGATAGAACCTTAGATTTGAAGAACATTGTAAAAAGGCGCCATCTATGTTTCCAATGCTTAAACATTACTAGGACTTATTTGTTATAATGTTTATATTGTACGGAGCTTAATCACTATATAAATAATTGTTTAATTACCTCGACGTTTAAGCCCCGTAAACATCGCGTGTTCAAATCGCGATAGTTTAAAAACAAGACTTAATCGTTGTTTATTTTTTTTATTAAGGTTTAAATCCTCAACATAATTTATATCACAATTATGGCCTTGTAATGTTTTTAATATATTTATGTTAGAAACGATAGTTTAAACGTTTTTTTGTTTCTGAAAACTTTTCAATGTCTCTAGTATCCGTTGAGTAAAGCCTTATGTATTTGTAATACGGGGTTAAAACTTACGTAGCTTATCAATCTAACGAGTTTACAAAAATCTAGACATCACGTTAACTAACATTGACTAATACCCGATTTTTAGAAACCTACCTAAAGTTAACCAACGACATCTAACGGTTAACTATCAGTTAAAAGGCTTTTATAAAGCTTTCAACTTTTCTGGGATTTCTCTCTACAGCTCCTAAACATATACCTACTACGATATAGGTTAGTTATATCAGACTATTTATTGTATAATGTATAGACCGAAAATAATATTAGAATACACCGAAACTAATAGTCAAGGCTACAACAAGCTAACTTTATAACATTTCTTAGTAATAACTATTCAAATTGTGTCCTTTCTCCTTGTATTCCTTCGCCAAGGCAAATCGAACCGATTGAGATAATTTTAATATAGGATAATATCTAGAAATAAAATAGCATAAATGATATGAAAAAACGTATACGCTCTTGTACCAAGTATTTCTACAATTATGTAAAACTTGCTATGGGAAAACATTGTTAGAAGAAAATTTGACACTATTATCGCCATATTCCAAATATACGTTTGGGGCTTACACGAGCCAAGGACCTCTAAGTCTAATCGTTTGTGATGTCAAACAAACTCAAATGCATAAAATAGAGTTTACGGCATGATGTATGCGATGGCTATTTCCTTCATGAACAATACTCTTAAAGCATGGCTTGAATGTGGTTCGTGGCTTGAACAGAATTTTAACCCTTATTTCAGTCTTTTTGACTTCATAAATAGTTTGGCTCTTGTAAGCGTTTAGCTTTATAGCGAATATATTTTTGGAACAATATCAAAAGAAACTGTACCTTCAAATTGTCAACCATACCTATTTTTACGGTAGTACCAAAGGTTTGGCACCGCAAGACGAAAATGTCTACAATAATTTTGTAGATATGTATTTGTTGATGATTTTTTCGTATTCTAGCGACTTAGTTTTCATTGGACCGCTGATGTTGGACTCACAATGGGCTAGGGCTGTTTACACTGGGTGTTCCTATTTCTCGTCTCTACAACAGAACTTTGGTTCTAAAACGAAAGATTTAACAACAACACTAAAATTTTATTGGAAAAGACTTATTAGAGGGTGTGACGACTAGGGGGACCAAAATTGTGAAGGAATGGTAGGACACGAGGTAAACTAGCAAGTTGCGTCGAGGATAATATTGTTTCTACCACTGGTCGAACCTAGTGGATTGGCGCAGGACCGAGGCAGGTGGTAAAACAAGAGATTTCTTCCTAACAGTGGTAAATAGAAGGCGTAGGATGATGATGAAATATCTTTTACAAATTCTTAGTTGTATTACAATGACAAGATATGATTTCATTTGAACTCAGATATACTTTTGATTTCTACTATTTCTGATTCATAGTTATTATGTATGTGTGCTTATGTGATTCATTACGAGATTTGGTTATACACAAAAATATTCCCAGAACATTTAAACGGCTATGTATAATGCATGCATCAGTCTGAATAATGTACTTCTGTCATATTTTGTTGAAATTTACTAACATTTTATTTCAATAGCAGTAAGTTATGCTATTGACTGACAAGATTGACCAAACACTTGATATGAAAGGTCTAGATGGGTTAGTTGGTCTAACCTTCAACGTTGCATTAAGAGATTTGCATTTACACATTGCTTATTGTACTCATCAATTTTAATAGCTGTGAAGACACTGTATTTGTCTGTGATTAACACTCCACATTTAAAATGATAGCTTTTAGACGGTAGTGTACGTTCGTAAGTGGCTATATTTTTTAATATTTCACCTATTTCACAAAGTTTCATAAGTCAGTGTGCTAACGCAAACTAGAAGGTACATGAATAGTAGCAGAATTGGTTTTAGTTTTGGATCGAAATTTGTCAAGGCAGGAATTAACAATATTGATTGTGGTTAGTTGACAGTTCTGTGTATTTGCTTCAAAGTTGATCAATCAGTACTTACGGGTGAAAATTTTCACACATTATAATTTAGCACCAAACGAAGTCAAGCTTGTACGATTATGATGAAATCGTTTTTAAAGAAAACATTTTTTAATTAATTGTATGACTAACAGAATTAATTCCACTGTTTGGATTCAAAGAGAACGGAGTCACGGTTATACTATCTATTTTACTAAGTACACTAAAATTAAAAACACATTGGCATTTTCGACCAAATTCTACTACTGTTGTGTAAACTAATATGCAACATGGGAAGTGATGTTATTGGATGGACGTATATAATTTTCGTATTGTTACAAATTGGTCAATATGTGACATGTTCAGCTGACTCACGTGTAATGATTCGGTCATTCGGGTCAATTGAAATGCTATCGATCACAAAAATTTACACTCATTCCGCAACAAAAGATACCCAACCTAGTTTCTGTGTTCATTTAGTTCCGTTATTTAGACAAAAGTTGGCTGGTTACGGAATATCATGATGTTTCTTTCCAATAAGTACCTAATTAAATTCCAATATATAAATGAAATATGTCTATGAAGAGAAACATGTGCTATGTCTTTACTATTTTATCAGTTGAGCAGCCCACAAAATGTTCCCACAGCAAGAGCTCAGGATATTTTCTCACAAAGAGTGAGAAAAGACCATAATTTAGCACGCTGGCCCAGTGTAGTGGTGGATGATGCATGACCTCGAAACATCTGCCTGTATTCGAACCTAGAACCTCACGGTTGTGAAACGAGCGCAACCACGGCTTTTTTCTACTTAATTAAATAGCTAATATATTTTGTTTTTATCTTTGATTAAAATTAAATAACGTGATAAAAAAAAATTGGTTAGATTCCAAAAAAAAAACTGTGGTGGCTAAACTGGTAAACTGGTGGCCGTATTTAGAAACTAGGCGAGCCGTGGAGTGTTGGATGGAACGGGTTGGGGTTCTACAATCACTGCTCAATATCTCGCTCTTGTACCCCCAACTAAAACGGCTACGGCTCTGTTTCATTTCAACCCAAAATAAAGAAATAGCAATATTAATCCATTTGCGCCACAAATAGAAGTAGATCTATTAAGTTTACGAGATGGTAGAGCTTAATCGTTTAGCAATGTTAGATTGAAAGTAAGTTTCAAAACTAAGTAAATGTGTTTCGCAAGTGAACGCTGGTTGCTTCAGTCACTTTGTTACAAGTGATAGCATATTAGTAGGTATCAAATTAAGCTGGGTATCATCATATATTGTAGGTATTATGACGACCAAGAATTGAAATATAAGTAGACGCCGATAAAACTTGGCTTACGATCGCTCTTTTGAGCGATCTGACCCGCTGTGTTAAACTGTGTTTTACACAGAAATACACTACGAAATGACCCGCTGTGTAGAAACAGCGGGTAATTTCGTAGTGTATTTCTGTGTAGTATTACAAAACTGATTTAAGCTTTTACTCTCTAGTAAATCTTTAGAATACGGCAGGCAGGCAGGCTTAGGCAGCCAAAAACTTTTGATACGTATAGAAATTTTCGACATTTGTGTCATCTTTTCACTGTGGTCTCGGCTAGTAGCCAGTCATTTGTAGCATCTTTTGACTAGCGTCTCGGCTAGTAGCCAGTCATTTGTGGCATCTTTTGACTAGGGTCTCGGCTAGTAGCCAGTCATTTGTAGCATCTTTTGACTAGGGTCTCGGCTAGTAGCCAGTCATTTGTGGCATCTTTTGACTAGCGTCTCGGCTAGTAGCCAGTCATTTGTGGCATCTTTTGACTAGGGTCTCGGCTAGTAGCCAGTCATTTGTAGCATCTTTTGACTAGGGTCTCGGCTAGTAGCCAGTCATTTGTGGCATCTTTTGACTAGCGTCTCGGCTAGTAGCCAGTCATTTGTGGCATCTTTTGACTAGCATCTCGGCTAGTAGCCAGTCATTTGTGGCATCTTTTGACTAGGGTCTCGGCTAGTAGCCAGTCATTTGTGGCATCTTTTGACTAGCGTCTCGGCTAGTAGCCAGTCATTTGTGGCATCTTTTTTGACTAGGGTCTCGGCTAGTAGCCAGTCATTTGTAGCATCTTTTGACTAGGGTCTCGGCTAGTAGCCAGTCATTTGTGGCATCTTTTGACTAGCGTCTCGGCTAGTAGCCAGTCATTTGTGGCATCTTTTGACTAGGGTCTCGGAGTAGCCAGTCATTTGTAGCATCTTTTGACTAGGGTCTCGGCTAGTAGCCAGTCATTTGTGGCATCTTTTGACTAGGGTCTCGGCTAGTAGCCAGTCATTTGTGGCATCTTTTGACTAGGGTCTCGGCTAGTAGCCAGTCATTTGTGGCATCTTTTGACTAGCGTCTCGGCTAGTAACCATTCTGCTCAGTTAGGTCATGGACCCAATTTCCACATTCAGGACAAACGGTTTCTGTGATGAATATTCATAAGGATGTATTGAAAATCGTATATTAATGTATAGTTTCAGCTATCTGTCTTCCTTAGTACAAGCTTAGACTAAATAGCGTTGATTAACAATTATTTACCCAATATTAAAAAAAAACTTATATCCGCTTAAGTCATGTTTAATAATGTGATTTGACGACATAAAACATCATCAGTGCCCAAAATTTAATAAAACATTTGACTTTCCTTCAAATATGATTTAACAGATAAGCCTGTATTGATTGTCTGGGATACGCTGGTGAGGATCAAATTGACCCGACGTACATACGGATTTATTTAGCTTATTGGCTGTAGTGAATGTGAGAGGAATCAAGTAGATGCTAACTCGTAACTAATGGATGACATTCTATCACGGCTGAAAGCTTGTGAAATGTTTGCATTTGATGTCAATTCTGAAGATGTGTTTATTAACATTGTTTCAGTATATTTTCACTTTTAGAATACATTTTTTGCAGTATTCTAATATACTGACTGGCTGACTGGTGAGTCATTTATGACAGCCGAGGGCATGATATTGATGATCATAAATAAAACTAACAAATATCGGTCAATATAAATATGCCTAACAAAAGTCTTTTAAGATGTTAAGTTTTAACACTCAGTTAATATTACGGTTTTCATTGACAAAGCTTTAATATAGTTAGGTATTTATTTTATAAAATAAATCAATTATTATTGCTGTCCCTGTAACGTAAAAGAAATAGCAGTATTTAAATTTATATACTTAAATGTATTTTCAACATAGGACCACAATAATAACTAAAGTGAAATTTAAGTTTTTTTAGTTTTTTAAGTTACACCTTCAGAATTGACACTGGTGTATGTCTACATGTCTAGTTATGCCTAACATTTTGATAGTTTGATGAAAGTTAAACAAACGAAGCGTTTCAATTAGGTTGCTTAATTCATGCTTTGTTTAACAAAACAAAATATTTGAAGTAGTTGGATGCAATAGTCACTTACATCTTACAGACAAAGAAGTACCTAAAGATACATTCTTGACACACAACTAATAATATTGTTATAAGCTATCTCGGTTGTTCACAACACTATAATGCTTAATTACGGAATATGTATTTAACAGGTTATATGATAGGATGAGATCCGATATTACGATGCAGTTTCATGTACAATGATCACAGGTAGACCGTTGTTTATTTCTCTATTTAAACTCGTAAATATTGACTATATAAAAATCTCGATCAATAAAAAAAAATTAGCTGCGTTAAAAATCCAAAAACAAAATACTACATTTTTTTACTTTCCATAAACTATCTTCTTAATTTAGGTTAATTCAATTTTGAGTTGCTGAACCGATTAATACTTAAAATAAAAGTAAGTATATTTGTAATTATCTAATTTAATATGCTCTGTTCAAAAACCCTACATCACAAGTTAAAAATACTTCCTTATTCGACAAATACTTTACTATAATAAAATGACAAAGTTGTGAAGACGGATTGAAAAAGTAAAATTTGATTTGTCTATGATTCAAGTATGGATATGTAGCGATAATGTAGTCAATAAATTAACTAGCGTTACTTGGATAACTTCCTTACAAAGTATTCAAATTGGGGTAGTAGATCATGAAACTTGTTTGAATATAGTGGTAGAGGACATCGAGACAACGGACGGTACTAGTCGGATCATGTTGTTGCTGATGACAGCTGAGACACCGTGGCGCGACGTCTGACGGTAGTATTCGGATGATGTTATTGAGACAGCTAGTTTACTGAGACACCGTGGCGTGGCGCCGGATCGTAGTAATCAGATGTGACTTTATGGAGACACCGTGGCACGACGCTGGATGGTAGTAGTCGGATGATGTGATTGAGACAACTAGTTTACTGAGACAGCATGGCATGGAGCTGGACTGTAGTAGTCGGATGATGGTGCTGAGACAATTCATTTAATGAGACACCGTGGCGCAACGCCGGGCGGTAGTCATCGGTCGATGTTAAGACAGCTAATTAACTGAGACACTACGGCGCAACACCGGACGGTACTCATCGGGTGATATTGAAACAGCTAGTTTCTTGAGATATCGTAGCGCGACGCCAGATGGTAGTAATCGGTTGAAGTTGAGACAGCTAGATTAGTGAGACATTGTAACGCGAAGCCGGACGATAGCACTCCGATGATATTGTTGAGACAACTAGTTTACTGAGACACCGTGGCACAACGCCGGACGGTACTCATCGGGTGATATTGAGACAGCTAGTTTCTTGAGACACCGTGGCGCGTCGGACGGTAGTATTCGGATGTGGTCAGACAGCTAGCTTACAGGAGGCGGCCTGGCCCCTGTCCCAGGAGGTAGGTCACGCGCGGCCCAGCATGGCGGCCACGTCGCCCGCGGACTGCGAGTGCAGCAGCGCCCGCGCCGGCCGCGGCGGCGCCAGGCGCGGCAGCGGCGCCACCCCGGACGGCGTGCTGCCGAGCGAGCACCCCGTCACGAACTCGTGGCGCGACGCCTCCGTCGGCGTGATGCGGCGCTTGGGGTCCCATCTGGAAACAAACAGTCTGTTTAGTACAATTCAACACGGAGTACTTAATTAACAAAATTGAAACTATAATCGTTTGTGGTAGAGAAAACTACAATAAAAGTTGTCTAAAGTTTTTATTACAATGTGTAAAATGGACTAGACGAGAAAACAATAAAAAGTAATAATTTAAAACTATTTAAAATACATATATAAAAACCACAGACCAACTAAATCCTCAGAAGTTACGAGGTTGAAAAGACGGTGTCATAAAAAAAAAAAGCACCATCGTCCGCAGAATTTTGCCTACCCCTGCATTAATTCATAGACTTGAGAGACATTTACACCTTACACCTGAAATGTTTTAAAATAAGAATTAATTCTTTGCTCTGTGATTTCTCTGGAAACTTTGCCTTTCAAACCGAAACACAGAATACTTGTACATTACTGCTTGGTGAAAGAAAATATAGTTATGTACTGTAGAAGTTAGTCATAAACATTATTAAATGCAAATTTTCTCCCCGTCTCAAAGTGACGTATAGAAAGTATAGAAGATTGGTTTGTTCAGCAATTTATGTCTTTAATATTTACAATGTGTTTAGTTTCACACACTCGTACACAAAAACGTTCCTTTTCAAAATATAAATTTGAATTTTCGTGTTAATGTTAATAAACGTTTTCATAATATATAATAGCTGATGATTCGAACACAATTTCTGGTTAAACTCTTGGTATTTGACAAAACCCTTCATCACGCGTACTAAGCTAAGATTTTCAAGTCGAAAATTAATTAAATTAACAATCTTATCACAAACGTGCTCGCACTACCACTGACAGGCATTCCGAGACATTCGTGTTTGCTGTTTCAACAAAAACCATTACAATTTTATGAATCAAACTTTACAATTTCATTAAATGTGTGTAATATGACTGTCACTTGGTTTTTGTTGCCAGCTGCTAATTCTAGCTAATTACCCACAGTACATAGTTCAGTGCGACTGTTGGAAAACATACATATATGGAGTTAACAAGAATGTATAAATGTATAGTTTTAAATTAAATGCCTATATAATTGAAAATATAACCTGTTTGTCCTACTGGTAGAGCTACAATTATTTAGACAGACATATCCTGCTAATATTATGAATGTCGATGTTTGGATATTTGTTGTTCAATCACGTTGTAATCATAACATTTGAAAGAATCTGGTTGAAATTTGGAAAAGGTCTAGATTATAATCCGGAAAAACAAGGCTACATTTTATCCCGGGAAAATAATGAAACGGAAACTGGGCGCGTAAATCCGTGGGTTCTGCTAGTTCTTTAGAACTTTCGCGATTTGAACTTGATGTTGAAAATATTACACAATACTTTCCCAACGTTTCGATCGGGACGCAACGGCCGAGGTCTCTTAGAAGTGGACTTTTAGAAGTGGCTGTGGCAGTTAGAGAACCGATGGAAAGGATTTGGTCCGCGAAATTGGAGGTAATTAATTTAAATTAACAACTCATTCATTCTTGAGACTCATTTCTAAAGCAGATGGATGTTGTAGAATGGTAGATAATGTGTAGAGCTCATTTGGGTATGATTATGCACCTTAGCAAAGAACACTTGTGCACAAAAATCTGCACCATGTAACGGTCACATGTGATGGAATATGTTTTGCTTCGTTAATAACAAAAAATATGTTTCTTCTGCTCCAATTATCAAGCGTAGCAAGGGCGACCCGGCACTACACCTCTAAGTATTGTTTCAATGATAGATGTACAAGTTTCTCGTCGCTGAATTAAAGGAGGATGGGAACACATCTTTGGAACATATCCTCTGACCTGTTCTTGGCTATTGCAATGGATTAACAGCCTTGACTTTCTCCTCGTGAAAGAAGGCTTCAAGACTCAGCATAGGAACATAAAGTGGATTGCCAACGCAAAATGTCCTTTCTATCCCTTCACAAGATTAATAGTTATGTACTCGATGACCATCTGGCCAAGCTAACGCACCCGAAGTGGGGCAAGGCGACGACAGTTACTTTCGGTCTAGAGCTCAGCAATTGCTCCGATATAGAGGTAATAACGATAAATAAATCAGGTAAAGGCTTGAGCTTGATGTATTAGGTATTCGGTTAGCGAAGAATGTTGATCGAGTCAACAAATTTAAGAATACAGATTCAGTTCAATTTCAGATGTCAATAATAAATCTTTATATAAAAATGTTATGTTGGTTTGTGTACGCTTCAAAATTATGCTTTTTTGTAACTGTACGAGTTAAACATGATGTAAAGCAATAACAACACAGAGCCAAGCAGTTATTTGAAAATGAAGATTCGAAATCACAACCTAGAACTGCGCTTGTCAACGAGAATCTGTGACGAATTTCCATCAACTTTATTTATGTGACGTTGCTCATTTTTTTTATTAAAACACTAGATGTCCACCCCGGCGTTGCCCGTGGTACATTATACATAGTACTCATCAGGATCCCGTATATCGGATCCCGGATCGGATCCCGAATCTGTCATGTGTCATGTCAAAGCACGAAACGTTCGAAAACTCTCAAAATGGAATATTTTTTTCCCGATTTTGTTACATTCTTGATTCATGCTCCGCTTCTATTAATAGTAGCGTTATTTTCTATAGCCTATAGCCTTCCTCGATAAATGGACTATCCAATAGAAAAATAATCTTTCAATCCGGACCAGTACTTCCCGAGATCCTAGCGTTCAAACAAACTAACTCTTCAGCTTTATAATATTAGTATAGATGTGGCGAGTTCACTTTGAATGTATGGAGTATACAAATTGTGACGTACTTTGCGGCGAATCGACATTAACCCACCCAGAGATAGATTAGTAAGCGTAAACCGCATTGTGACTTAACAACAGGCGAGATGGCGGTAGGGTGCAAACCTGTTATGGATAAAAAAGATTGGTTAATAAAATGTCATACGTATCTTTATCTCCTTACAACACTCCAATTGCCAATCCTCGCGTATTGAAAAAATCTTTTAAATTGACCTACTTGTCGGTCTTTAACTTCCAGAAATGGTTGTAGTTTATTTGGTTTAATTGTCGTTATCTCTCTCGATCCATAATCTTTAGCAAATTGAATCAGCATTTTGTAATAACTTGTTGGTGTCCCGATTATAAGAATTTGGCTTATTGTCTTTTTATAAGGAAATATCACGATGCAAATCGGACGTCTTGACAATGATAATACATTAAAAAATGAGAAAAATATTTGTATATATTACGTACTCTGTGTTACACTTTAGTTCAAGAGAAAAAAAAGAATAAACGATAGCAACTGTTTATTTTATCGCTACTAGAGTTCTACCTCTAGAGAAACTGACAAATAAGGCAGTTTAGTTTTTTGCTTTTTATTTCGTTGGAGCATCGTCCTACAAATCTTTCACGGCACTAGGCCAGCGTAAACTGCTGTTCTATTTGGATTCTTCATGTTCATAACGTAATGGGCAGGCGTGCCGCTTACCACCAGGCGCACATTTTTTTCGTCGCGTCACTATACATGATCAAAAAAGTTGACCACCTTACAAGTCTACAATTACCTCCTTATTGAGATAAATGAAGAAATCGAGTGTACAGCTGAGTGGCACGTTTCGAAGCGTGCAATTTGTCTTGTATTCGAGACTTCAACCGCGTCCATCATTTAACTAATCCGCTCCTAAAGGTAGGGGCATACTGGAGTCACGCGTTGTTTCGGCAAGCCAGGCCTCAACTCTCATACTGTTCGTTAGTGTGAGGTGATTCGTATTTTTAATTAACTTACGCTTCTATAGTTGCGTTGAGTATTTAAAAAAGGGAGAATAATGGGTTTGTGTCACCGACATGCCACATAATATCGGAGTTAGGCATTTTTCTGATAGATATATTTGGAAGAATGACCGTTGGACGTCCCCCAGGATAGGTCAACGGCAAACTGAAGATGGGTGAGTCATACCCTGATGAAATTAACTCAGGATAGATATACTAATATAACTAAAAGAAAAAAAAACTGCAAAATACACAAATCTAAAAAAAAAGAGTAGCAGATGGCGAAATTTCTATTGGAATACGGATAAGGGTTTCGTGTTCCAACAGCTGCTGCTGCGTCCAATAGTCACTGTGCTGTTACGTGACAGGCATGTTGCTTACCATCAGGCACATGCCCAGCTCAGCTCGTCACTCTTTATTTAAAAAAGGATAAGCAGGCCACTTAATGTTCCTGCTGCTGTGGGGCCATTTTTACAAGGAGGGAGTCAAGTTTACAAACCACTACGCTGGCCAAGTGCTGCTCGCACTTGATAGATAACGTGGGTTTTTGTCTTTCTTGAAACCGGCAAGGTTTCTTCACGATGGTTTCCTTCACTTTTAAAGCCACTGCTGGATGACAAACACACTAACAAAAATTAGCATTCTAAAGGCACGCATCATTGGGTTATGTAAAGCGACCATCTCAATTACGAAGCCAACTGATACCAACCAACCAATACCAACTGATGGATGAACTCAAATAACTAACGTCACTTGTTACTGGGAGCAACTCGAACTTTGATCCCGAAAACTAACCATTTGCCAACAGTTTCAATGCAGTAAAATGATAAATGATACACAACCGTCGCTCGTTAAATAGCAGGTAATTAAACTTGAAATATACACTCTGGTTCCACAGATTGGTTTTAAAAGCGCGCGCGCGGTTGAGAAAATGCTTTGTACGTTCTTAATTGCAACGAAAAGATTAATGATGCGTGAGAAAAGTTGTTAGATCATTATTTTTTTTGGGTACTTTACGGTAGGAACTTTGGGATCATAGATCGTAGCATATATCATTCATAATCATACTAACGGCCGTCCAAGCTTCGTTTACAGACTACAAAGGTTCCTCACAATGTGCGTGATATTTCGTCAGTCCATTTTTTTCTGTTTTACTGATGGGATAGTAATCACCATAATAAATCACCACAAAGTAATCATAATATGGCTGTCTTTTTGTACACTGTAACACCCTATCTTTTGTTATCAAGATACTGCGTTAAACACAAATGTGGTACGCTGTATTTCTAACTAAGTAGGTACATAATTGATGTCCCAAAGACGTGAACGAAGAGATTTGACTACTACTCTACTTTTGTGGTAAGACCATCTAGGTTGTGGAATGCGTTGCCTAAGTGGGTTTATATATTTTATACCGATGGTTAGGATATTGGTGTCATCAAAACGAGAGTGAATAGGTTTTTTCCAAGTAAGCACGTTCTATCTTAGCCCCATCAACGCTTAACATTATGCCAGATGGCGGTTGAGTGTAAACCTATAAAAATTAAAATAACACTTACATTTTTTTTACTGCAATCATAATTTTAAAGAATGTAATTTCTATTAACATTAAAAGTATTGAGTTACAAAATTATTAGTACTTACCTACGTTTGGACCAAAGAAAAAATAAAGTAAAACAAAGTTGTCTGCTCTGATTGCGCAATCAAAGCAGACAATCTTGATAAAACATCCTAATCTTTGTAGAACAACTATATCACAGTGTTGCACTAAACGTGACTAAAAGAATGCCGTGCAATTTGAAAGATGGAGTCATCAAAACGGGCAACAAAATTCCGACTTTATCGGAACGAGTATACAAAACAGTAACAAGAAAGATGTCATTTGAAAGCCGGCATCACTCTGCGTTACATAACGCGGTTCACAGGCGGTTGCGTCAACGCACGCCTCGTAACCTTTCACTGCGGATTCCGCGCGCGATGCGTACGCGCAGCTAAACGGCGCATCTGCGTGCCCGGCGAGTCGCGGTACTTGCGGCGGTGACTTCATACCACGACATGACGTACCGATATCGAGAATATTTGACACTTAAGTTGTGCACTATGTCGCTAGGTCAAGCCTACACCGAAATATAAATTTAATAATCTTTTTCTCCTTAAAAAAAAATCTCCACGGACTCCGTTACTGAGTGACTTCGTTGCTCAGTCGGTGGTGAGTCAAGCCATTGAACTGTAGACGTGAGGTTCTATTCCGACCATTATCTCCATGTATCATAAGTGTGTATTTAGTACATCAGATATCTGGATTCCATTTTGTAAGCTTTGTTTAATTAGGGGCTAGACGTTGCTGTGAAAAATGTCCATCATTTTTTATTTATTTTCATTATCATTTTTCTTATTCAATTCTCTGTATTATAAATTTATTAAAGCTTATGTATAACGTTAATTATTATACATAAGTCATAATCATTATACCATAAACGAATACATATGTATAATAGGCCGTTCGTTGATTATATAAATATTAAATATAGATAGGTGTTTACCAAAAACTTCGCTGATATAATCTAATACATTCTAATAGTTTCCGATGGTTGATTTACATAATTTTTATGGGATACTGGTTACATTTATAATCTCATTGTTTTAGCATAATCAAACAAGGCTGGCCTACATATTATTGAGTCATCTGAAACTCGATAGCGTAAATCGCTTCGATAAATTGCCCGATACGGTGAAGGGCTATCGACTAACTTCTGTTTTGTAAGGAGGTTAATTAGATGCACCTTTCTACTTCTAATGTTTATTAGGTTTTGTCCCAAATGTTAGGATTTTGCAACTTGCATAACTATTTGTTTAAATAATGGGGACACAAGAAATAACGGCCGAAAGTTAATAATGCCTTCCTACATTCGTATACCTATAATAACATTTCATGTCACATTATTTGCTGCGATGAACTTCTAAGCTACTGACTGACTAAGCTATCAAACTGTGTATCTTATATTTGTATTACGTCCTATTTCAATTCAAACATAAATTGTCTGAAATAGGTATAAGTTAAATCGATCACGAAATTCACCATTCCCACTCAGGTAGGGGACAGAACGCGGCGATTTGTTTGACCAAACATAAGTTGCTTTATGAACTTACAGCTTGCTGTTAATTTATGTTCCTTTGCTGTTCTTTTTTGGTCTAATTTGATCGGACTGTTATTGATTATTGAAATATGACTGGTAGAGTAAGATCCCAGGGCCGGCAGACGTCACGTATTTTCTGATGAACGAAATGTGGACAGAGTTAGCACGTACTAAGAACGCATAAATACTCGCTACCTTACTTATTTGAGATATCAGGTAATGAAGATACATATAGGCCACATCTTTAAAAATATCTCGCCAATACTTCCAGATACATTCCGTGTGCCGTTTTGCTTTGCAGACGCTTTAAAAGTCACAAAATAATAATTTTATTTATACATATGTATATGTCCGCCAGACTACTATTGCAAAACCTTTATAATTTGTGCTGAACTACCAACATTTATATGATAACTGTTATATTATGCTGTATTTTACTTTGGAAATAAATTATTGATTTTATTTATATTCATATTTTACAAGACGCCAGACCGATCTCAGGGTCCAGTCCAATCCTCCCTTAAACTAAAAAGTCAATATATCCTAATAGATGTCATACTCAGTCTCGCGCTCCTACCCATAGAGGCATTAAAAATACATGACGTCTGGCGGCTCTGGGAACTTGGACTGTGCTAATATATGTAGTTAGTTACTTTAGCGTTTGACATATAAATGCGATCGGTGTCCTATTTGTAATTTATGCATAGTTGGAATCGTTATATCGTAAAAACGATGGCGCTTAGGAAAAAAAATTTTAGACATTTATACAGTTAATTTCTTTCATCTGATTGTGTTACCCACACTACAATTTGTATTGTAAAAAATATAGTCAATCGTGCTAAAAATTGTACAAGTTTGCTTTTGTTTAGGCCCATCTATACCCTGAGTTTGAACCTGTGCCCGTCGGCGTCGTGAGGAAATTTAGCTGAGATGTCGTGGAGTCCGAAAGTGGTTCCATTTTGAAAGGTAGCTCGCGACGAGATGCGTGTTCAACGGATCTTTGCCAACTCATTTACATCATTTCCTACGTTTGTTAAACTTTGCTATCAATTTAAGTGAAACCTTGTTATTTATCCCTATATATCTTAAAATTTACAATAATATTATAAATACGAAACTTTGTACGCTTTTACGCCCAAACAACTACAACAATTTAAATGCAGTTTGGTACAGAGAATTTACCACATTTAATTTAAAGCCTGGGAAAGGATATAGGCTGCTTAATTATTTTGTGTATTTTTATGTTCACTATCCATGACAATTTGGAAATTAATTACTAACATAACAAATCCTCGAATTTGTCACCGCAGAATTTATAAAAAACTTATCCATAAGGAACTCGAACGCGTTTTTGTATTTGCACAATTGTGCATATTGTATTTGTTTACATATTATACCTAATACATTTAATACCCAAATTTCAGACAGGTCTGGTAAGTTCTTATTTAGATCCAAACATCTAAACATCAATTGTTTTTTTTTGTAACATAAACCTATGTTGTACTAAATTAAACATATTTTAAATGACTTGAATCTTTAAAATTAGACTTACATTTGATGAACTGTAAACTGAATATGTGAAAACTGACCTTCTCTAACGAGAGTTTCCCGTGAGTTAATGAAATATGTGCAACAACCACTTTACTTTTCATACTATGTTTGAAAATATGGAAATCCGTGAAGACATTTAAGACTAATGATTTTTGTAGAGCTGTGTCATTGTCATAGTCTATTCTTCTATGTTATACTCATTAGTATTGTCATTGATATATATATGCCAGTCCACAGCACTTAGATCACAGCGCCGTAAATTAAATTGCACAAGATGAATTTCCTCGTATCTGTATATTAATATATTCTTCTCCGTAAGCCGATAACCATGCACCGACCTCTGACCTTTCCGATGGAATCAGTGAAAGCGACGTAGGGCAGCCTCGCACTTAACTCGCAATACGCATGTCAGCGACATTAGAACTACCTGCACCTACCTGTGTAGTATGTACGTGGTCCGTTTTACACTTCGGTAGTTTTAGGATGAAACCTTTGAAGTTGTTTTTTTATTAGTAAACGAGTTCGATAAAAATTTGAAGACATCAAGACGTATCCATCGGACCAACCCGCATAGGCAACGTTTTATATATTAAGCTGTCTGTTTAATGAAAGTTGTACTGCTATCAAAAAACTTGAATTAAACGTATTTTATACTGATTTAATATTTGACTTGTATATAAAAATAATCAGCAAAGTATCAAACTCACGGTAATTATTACCGTGCCAAAACTGTTCTGTTGACCTTGTTGTGCTTTAGATTATTTCCGTTGAATGGAATCGATCTCTCCTACCGATAAGGTTGTCTTCACGAGGTTTAAGAAAGCCCTTCTGTTTATTTTTTTTATTGGGTGCGTAGGTACAATAAGGGTAATAACCACTAACATGGACATTTTTCGTGTCCTGGACACGTGGACAAGTTACGGATTAATATTTGTTTTCTAAAGAACTAGTATGAAATAAATCACTCCTTGCGAAAACGTAAAGATTTTTTATTTCCGTAACTGGGCTCAAAAATCTTGTTGACGATCAAAAAATGGTCGGTGTGGGTAACTTGAAAGTAAAGTACCTATCTACTTTTGCCCTGCGCCTATAGAGTCTATCTGTCTATAATTCGCATTCCAGCAGCTAAAATCTCGCTATAAAAAGAAACCCAACTTAAAATTACTGAAAATACCGCATCCTAAATTCAAATTAATTACAATAACATACCTACACATCGATAGTTCTATCACATCAAACCGGAACAAGCAAAGCGATTGACAAAAGCTGCAGTAAGACCTATAAAGAAACTCGTAAGAAGGTAGCTAAATACTGAAGACATTGCGAAATTCCGCTTAGTAAAGCAGTTAGTTACGCGAAATCGCTATATTTGAGAAGTGGGTTAAGGGTGAAAGTTGACTGGGGGGGTAGTAGGTACCGCACTGCGCTGTAGGTCTATGACCGACCTCCGTACTTTACGTGGGCACTCACTTTCATTCATGTTTCAAGATGTAAAGATGTTGTTACGGAACGTACAAAGACAGAATAAAAAAAATCCGGTAATCCCCTACACAAGCGTAGAGCTCGATCTTATCAGCTTTCACACAATTAAGCAAATCCAAGACAGACAGACACACAAACACAGACCACAAATATGATTTGTAATATCCCACTCTATAGTATGAAGTTTTTGCTGCAAGGCCGAATTCGTTTTAGCCACTATTCAAAAAGTTAAATTTAAAAACCAAGTAATGACGGCTTTAAGACAAGCTTTAGTTAGCACAGAAGTAAACCAAACAAAGACTATGGCGAAAGAACAATTTACAATCGAATTAGCGACAATTAGTTTAACTTATTTCTTAAAAGATACTTTAATTCAATAAAATTATTTCAATTTGAATAATTTTGTGGTGTCCAAATTAAGGCGAGCTGGTATTTATTTCGCTCAGAACATAAACGTCGCGATACATAGTTATTTTCACTATTGTTAAGTGGTAAATAACTACATGGTCACTTCTCCACCACCCAAACCATTTATAGAACATTTTTATTAATATCTAAGTAAACAAATATAAGTTGTAATTTTACATATTTGCTAAATCAGTTTAGCTTCACTATGCTAATAATTTTCGTCTGCCCCTGAATTTAGCCTTTAGTTCGTCCCAGTACAAGTCCATTACAGCAATTATAATGCTAAAAAGTTGATCAGTTGCATTCACCGCCAACAATGGTTGATCGTCATCAGGTTCCGATTCCGTGAGGTCTGCTCGAAGAAGGTGGGAACGATAGAAAGTCGTGGTTTTGTTGCGTTTTGTTCAAGACGATTAGGTATTTACTTTATTAAATATTCTTACAGCGTAAACAGAAGAAAATAATACATAATTAATGACAATGGGAGTAGGTTTCTTTAGAGTGAAGGTTTGACATATTTTCATATGTAGAATGTGTAGAATCTAGATTTTTTGAACGGAAGATATTTTTTTTTTTTAAGAAACCCATTAGTTTCTTGCTTTTCAAATTGAATTGACCACTTTTAGGGAAACGTTTTCATAGTGATAGACGGGGCATACCCATCTGGGCGAAAAATGGGTCATCATCAACATTTCAGAATCATTTCAGAAAAATGGGTAGGTACGTTAAATTGTTATCATTGACGTATTTCTATTTTTATCAAATTTCTCAATAAAATCAATGTTAAACGTCACCACGTTTTGTAATTGTGTCGTCTGAGGAATGTCCATAAAATATATTTAAATCACTATTTAAATCAACAATTCTTACAATAAGCCTAATATTTACAATATTTGAACAACAATGTGTGAATTCTAGTATGAAAAGTAACGTGGTTATTACACATTTTAGATTAATATACGGGTAAGTCACGTGATGATCAGTCAGTCTAGTCTAGAGGTTCCCAAACTTTTTTTTCTCGTGGACCACTTTCAAAATTAACTATTTTCGGTGGACCCCCGCTGCTGTATTCACAAAACTTCTAAAAATATCACAGTAATTTGACATTTTCTTGTGTCCTATTTTTTAAATAATACTTGTGGTTAGTAGAGGTTATCCAGAACTATAAACATTTATCATTACAATCAACAATTGACAAAAAAATCAACAATTAACTCTGAAATGTAAAGCAACAATAAAAAATAGTCATACTTTTAGTGAGATGGATGTACTTGATGAATTTTCTTTCACTGGCTGACACATATTTTTTTGTGGACCTTCACTTACAACTTGTGAACCCCTATTTTCTTTACAAATCAACGTGGACCCCTATGTGGTCTCCTATGGACCCTTGGGGGTCCACCTGGACCACTTTGGGAACCTATGGTCTAGTCCGACTTAAGCTTCGGCCACGTCCGGCAGCCTTTGTCAAGGAGAGTGCACGCGCGCGACCGCTGCTCGTTTGGCACTACGCGAAACTTAAGTCGGACTAGGCAGACTGTACATCACGTGAGTTACCCGTGTATTCATTTAAAATGTGTGAATTCGGATGTATTTCGTAATTGTGGACAGAATAAGTTTTACATTTGGCGAAGTGAATGTGCTTATTCATTAAGACCTGTAGGTATATTCATAACTTTATAGATTTGTTTTGCGCTAAGTCTTTCTTACTTTCTTATATCGTAAATTATATTCCATAATCGATTGAAAGCCTATATTGCATAACTATACAAGTATATTGAATTAATTTTATAATTTAATGTATGAATTTAGAATTTCAGAAGGAAATCACATATCCTCTGACATTTTGTTATATAACACTATACATAATCATAATACATCTATAAATGATATCCGAATTATACTAAGGTTGTATTAAAAAACGACTACGAATGCCAGGTGTGTTTATACTTGTGATATAATCGGAACAAAGTACTGATGTCAATACATATTTCGCTATTATAAATGTTTGGATGTTTCATCGGGTTCTATCGGGTTGAACACAGATTATAGTCTGAAATAGCATTTTTTTAAATAAAGCGCGACGAAACGAACAGGACATGTGCCTGATGGTAAGCAACATGCACGCCACATAATAGTACAATGATACGCAGTTATTGGAACATGCAGTTTTATACGGGTCAGTAACTGTCGTCAGTCGTCTGCCGAGTCAGTGCTGACCTGGCACTGCCATCGTATAAATCGATTTCAAGTCAGTACAGTACTGTCGCGTCAGCACTGGCTTCAATATTCCCATTTCATATTTTCGGCGTCAGTCCGCTCCCCCCGCCACCCGCGCCAGCGCAACTGAAGCCTATTTCACACGGACGCAGAACAGTGAGGCAGAATAGTAGAGCAGAACAGTTTGGAAGGACAGTATCGTTCAAATATAGGATTATAGGATAGACGGGGCAGTCCAAGTGAGCGATGGAGCGTCGACGAAGACAACGGCAATATTTGCGACGTTTACTAAAAAATTCTGCACAAATAGCTCTGGATGAGCTCATTGAGTGTGTAAATAATGAAATAAATAAAAAAGAAAAGCTTTGGATCAGAAACTGGGTGGCAAGAAGACCAGAGTTTAGTGGTTTTAGAAGAAATAATGATTGAAAATCCCAAAGAGTTTAGAATGATTATGCGTATGACAAATGAAAATTAGTTGATAGTTTCGTCTACTGATAATTTAGAAGGTGGCTTTTTAATCTCAAAACAAACAAATTTTACATAAGAAAAACAAACCACACCAAATGCAAAACAAGTCAAAACACACGTGCGCCCACTCTCCTGCTCTTTAGACTGCCCTGCCCTTGCGTTCACACGAGTGCAACCACAAGACAGACGAGCGAGAAATTTGGTGGGGGAAGCTAATTGCCCCGAAAAAATAGACCGGCCGGCTATTAACTGTTCTGTCTTGGTTACTGTCAAGACAGTACTGTTCTGTGCGTTCAAACAGTAGCAGTATTGTGCTGTCCACTGTCCTGCCTCACTGTTCTGCCCCCGTGTGAAATAGGCTTGACGCCGTGTGAATTGTCGAGGTCAGTCGCTGCCTCTGTATTGTACGGGGACCACGCTGCGACTCGCACTTCATCACAAAATGACGCGAAAACTGAGCGATACGGAAAACTTGAAGCTTATTCAACTATACCGCGATAATGAATGCCTGTGTGACATTAAATCACAAAATTATAGAAATAAAGAAATGCATGCAACATCATTACAGAATATTGCACGATTGTGGAATTTAGAAGGCCCTCCCGATCTATCATTATCACCTATCCATTTTCTCACCCAAATTCTTTTCTGTTTGGATGATTCTTCTCCTAGCATATTAGTTACATCTTGCATCATGACAAACGTAATTTTTCTCGTCAAATTATTTAGTTTTATTTGATGCTGTTTTCGAGAATATATTTATCCGCACTGGCTCAACAAACGTGTGTACACCGAAAGAAATATCCTGACGAAATACTAACTGCGTCTAAATAACACGAGTCAGTTTTCGGCGCCAGCACTGGCGACAGTTACTGACCCTGTGTAAAACTGCCTTAAGATAGAGCGACGCAACACGCAAGGCGCTAGGCCATTTTCTAACAACGCGATGTTTGATAATAGTCTAAGATTATATTTATATTTCTAATCTAACGAACTATCTTAACCAATCGTAGGATTGTAATCTCACGCTTTTAATTATGAATTGACAGTATTTACAAATTTAAGGTGACAAATTATACGAATACTCATATGGTAGTCAGTGTCTGGGGGCCTCTGACTTCTAGTTATACATATATACTTATCGTACTCATACTAAGCGAAGGAAACGCTGTCCTTGAAGAATGTCCGCCAACTTCGATTAATTTCTTAATAACTCACAATTATTACATTTATATAATATTAATTCAAACAAAAATCATACCACAAAACCGAAAAGTCGTGTCGCGGCTATTTTATAATGTTTGTGGAATTTTTTATGACAAATTCGTGGCAGCATTATGTAGTTGGTTTTCGTTAGTGGACAATTAAACATTCCAAATTAATTCATTACATTCATCAAATCAAATCAAATCAATTTATTCAGCTTGTGGTCCTGGGTTACAAGGGTGGTTTACTTAAAATACATGACAGTTCTCCAGGTTCTGCATTTAGCATGCAAGCAGGTAAACAGAGAATGTAACAAAACTAGATTCATATATTACAGAAGATAGAAAGTGATTATTAAATTAAATAAAATGAAGCTTTTGAGGCACCAAACTTTCAAGCCATTACAACAAAGAATGTCTCATTTTTGAAAACATTTTTTTCTTCTAAGATTTGTTAAAATAATATTTAAAAAATTATTCTTTATTCTATTCTGTATATATTCTACATAGATATCACCCCACTCAACGAGTAAGTACTAAATCTTGAACGACGACTAACACGAGGTTACCAGACGATACCTATAACCTCAGTTTGGGCTGCCGCTGCCACTATAGAGAATAAAGGATCGACCTATCATCCCCAAAGGAGGTGCTCTATGGCCCTAGCGGGAAGGATCTGGCAACTGCTTGTAGACGGTAGGTGAGCGTTTTTAAAATAAAGAGTACCATGGCCAAAATTATTGTCAAATTTTAAATGTGATGTTTTTGATGATTTTTTTGATTAGAAAGTTGTAAGATGTATCACAATTAATGAAACTATATTTATTTCCTTCTATAGCAAGCTATTTTACGAGAAATCACAAAATTTAACTGGCCCTGTGGAAAAATATGTCAGTTTTGCGACTATCTTAATATTATCAGTTCAGAAATTACAAATCCGTATTTATTATTTGAATAGCAGAAATAGCCGTGACAA
Source organism: Ectropis grisescens (assembly GCA_017562165.1). Classification (NCBI taxonomy): domain Eukaryota; kingdom Metazoa; phylum Arthropoda; class Insecta; order Lepidoptera; family Geometridae; genus Ectropis; species Ectropis grisescens. The sequence goes on along the minus strand of CM029770.1, from coordinate 3,084,373 downwards.
ACCTGACATGTCCGGTCGGTACCATTTTTTACATGTTTGTTGGAAATTAAATTGTGTTGCTGTGTATTTTAGTTTTAAATTAAAAAGTACCAGGACCGATAGACGAGTAAGAGTACTTTCAAACCGTACCAAAAAGTCATTGTATCGCGTGGAAAAAAAAATCAGAACAGCTTTTAACATCGAAAAATTCGAGTGGGGGACACGACAAAAACTGACTTCTTGCTGATTAAAATTGGTCATTATTTTAATTGCTCTCATTTTTTTCATATTTTTGGAACCTACTTTATTTGCTAGTTGAAAGCATGTTTAATGCTTCCAGTCATTAAAATATTCACCAGATCATAATATTACTAGTTACTAATATTTCAAACACAAGGGACAACCGAAAAGTGGGGGGTACACTTTTTTGTGAAAACGCTCAGGTACTTATATAGATAGCATAACTGTGAGCTACGAGAGCTACTAGAGAACGAAGGTACTTTTTTTTGTTCGGGTGCAAGAGCCCGCGGACCTGGCTCAGGGGTTTGTACTTTATTAAAGCATATAATACACAGATGTGTGATACGAAAATGAAAAAAGAAGAAGAACACTATATCAGCTGACTATTATTATCATTGTCTAAATTCAGACCTGTGTTGCCATACATATTGCATGCCTCAAGAAGAAGAGGCCAGTTTGTATGGGTCAACTTTTAAAATGTTTTGTATCCACTTATCTTTTTTTTTATTGAATAAAAAGTGACGAGACAAGCTGGACATGTGCCTGATGGTAAGCAACATGCCTGCCACATAACAGCACAGTGACACGCAGCTATTGGAACATGAAGAGTCCAAATCATTACCTAGCACTGCACTGCGCTCGTCACCCAGAGATCTAAGATGTTATATCTTTAAGCCCTGTGATTTCTCTGGAAACATTGCCCTTCAAACCGGAAGACAGTAATGTTTGCCCATTACTGTTTGGCGGTAGAATAACTGGCAAAGGTGTGGTACTTCCCCAGGCGGGCTCTGCCAAGAGTCCTACCACTACTACCTACTCCTTTCTTTATCTTACTTGCAAGCAGCAATAAAGATTTTTGTATTTTGTACTTGTATTTGATGTTATTATTATTACATTTGTAGTTAAAATATATTTAGTTACTGGTAAACAGCCTAGTAGTTCATATCCGACGTTGTAATTAATGGGATAGTTGGTGAACTATGACGATCAAACTCGTAAATCTACATCAGTAATCGTGACCTGAGTTCACATGATTACATAAATGCGTGTGTATTCTGTAACAGTGCTTATAGTAAGTTCTTTGCTTTCCCATCGTGCAAAATTATACAACATAATCACTTTAAATACGTTGGTCTTAATTGTGGTAGGTAGGATTCTTTGAAAAGTTCAACTGAGGAAGTACAAGTTCTTTAGTATTTTACCGCTAAGCACTAAAGTCTCTGAATCTTAAAAAATACCTACTACTTCAAGTATAACTAATATCGTTGCCTACAAAATGTTACAAAGTTCTATGCGAAAAAAGTCCCATGTACCGGACCTTAGGTCAATTTTCCTATCAAAACTTGATGTGGGTACTTAATTAAATATTAATCTCTTTATATAAAAATATGTTGGTTTGTGTACGCTTCAAAAAAGTCAAAAATTTCCGCACAATTTCAAGGATTGTTTTTATCTAATTTTTACATTACAATGTGCCACAGCGAAGCGTGGCCTGCCACGCTACAGCTAGTAAATATATAAAACCCATGCTTCAAGATATTAGTTCCTTAGTTCCCAGTCAACTTTTCACCAAGTCAACTAATCCTACCTACCTACGTTATCTAGTTCAACTTTAGATAGTATATTTTTTATTTCGATTAATGGTCTTAATAATTAACAATAAACTGATTAAGTACCAATGTTGATCGTTGTTATTGTTTTTTTTTTTTTATATAATCAGTCAGAACGGCACATCGCCAATTACACTAACGAAATTTAAACATAAAAAACATTTTAAATAAAAATTAAATTGGAACAGTTTATGTCATGCTAATTACACATCTTAAATCGTAGATGAATAGTCAAAACCAAAATTAATTAAACAAAATTATAAATACAAAAAAGATGTCCTAAATTAAATGTCAATTTCAAAAACAAAAGCAATAGCGATACATACAAATACAATACATTACTCTTTAAATTAATAAACAAAACCAGAAATTCGAATTTAATATTACAGGAAGGTAAGAGTCCAAACTAGTCATTTGTTCTCATTGTATTCTTTCACAGAACAATAAACATTCTGACATCAGTTTCCTCCAGTCATCGTTAAATACATCGCATTTTGATTTCGCATCTAGCATAGCATTGAGCGCACCAAGAGATCGCGGCACCGGTGACATAGCATGCGCTACCGTTCTGCACTTGGGAACGGCAAATAGCTCGTGCTTTCTACCCCGGAGGTACTTATCGGGGACAAATAAGGCACATAACTGGCTACATAGATCCGGCGCATCGATTTTCCCTCTTAGTATTTTGCACATTGTTGCCAGCTGGTCGTGGGAACGTCTAACTTCTAAGGAATTGTACCCCAGAGTCCCAAGAAGAAATTTTGTAGGGTACATGAACGGATAATATCCATGCAGACGCTTGTACAAATACCTGAGGAAGGACTTTTGTACCTTCTCCAACAAAAGGGTATACTTATGTTCATGCGGATGCCAGACGCAGGCACTTGCTTCCAATTTGCTGCATACTAGCGCACCGAAAACAAACTTGATAGCGTCTATATTGCGCATAGCCCCAGCGTTTCGTAGTAAGTTCGTTTTGATCGTAAGTTTCATAAGTTGAACAGATGGCGCCTCAATAATACGTTGTACAGATTAGTTGTTCAATCCAAACAAAATTGGGACGGGCCGCTAGTAATATATATAAATATCATATCCCCTTAGGCCAGAAAGTAGACTCAGTGAACAGTTTCCTGCCTACGCAGAAAAGTCGTTAGTGGCATGACTATAAAACTTTCCATATACAAAAAATTTTACGTTTGAGCTGATGTAACATGTTTAGTCACAAATGTATTGCGAAAATTGTTTTACCAAAGACGAAGATTTAATTAAAAATACAAAAAAAAATTAAGTACTTGTAGTAATAATTTCTTGAAGGTCACGATTTTCTGACAAGTAAGACTTTTATGGTCTAGATCACTAGATTATATAGAGTTTAAGACTTATAATTTTCTTAAAAAAGAGAAGCCATTGGCACCCGATCCACAGTATCCGACTAGTTCGGGAGCCTTTGGATAACTATTTATGTAAACTTGTTGTTTTTTGTCAAAATAAAGTATTGTTATATAGAGGTAGTTAGACATGCACTAAACTAAAGTCAGGAGTTTGTAAATGTGTAATAATAACAGAGGTTTTAAGACTATTTTACAATTTAGTAGTATTAATTTTAAATGATATTAATTTGGACTGAGTGGCAGAAAGTACATACCTTTTGAAACATATATTTTTAGATAAATTATAATAGCTTGTTTACTTACTCTAAGCATCTGTGTAGAAAATGTAGGAAGGCGGAGTCGTCAGTCCGAACCGCTGAGGAGAGGGTCCTGGAGGCCGGCCGTCGTTTCCGGCCTTTGGAGTTCGTCACCGTGCGAGGAGAGCCTTTTGAATCTAGAAATTAATACAAAATATACATAAAAATAAGTGGTCCTTCACTGTAGGCCTCATAACGAAGCTTAAAGTCACACAGCGAGCTATGGAGAGGGCTATGCTTGGAGTATCTTTGCGCGACAGAATCCGTAATGAGGATATTCGCAAAAGAACAAAAGTGGCCGACATAGCTCAAAGAGTAAACAAACTGAAGTGGCAATGGGCAGGCCACATCACTCGCAGAACTGACAACCGATGGGGAAGAAAGGTTCTCGAGTGGCGACCACGAACCGGAAGACGCAGTGTTGGACGGCCTCCCACTAGATGGACAGATGACCTCACAAAGGTCACTTGAAACCGCTGGTTGCAGGTTGCGCAGGACCGTTCGTTGTGGAAATCTAGGGGGAGGCCTATGTTCATCAGTGGAGGTCTTGCGGCTGATGATGATGATACATAAATATAGGTATTAGAAAATTTTGCACATTGAAATTATTTTATTGAAGCATCTGATTGATCGGTGTTGGCTTAGTGGCAAGAGCATCAAACACTAGTGTGAGGTTGTAGTAGGTTCCAATTCCGTCTGCGCTCTAAGTAGATATTGTTGCAAGTACACATCTGTACACATCTGTCGGTATCCGTTAACTCTAACGGTGAAGGAAAACATCGCCAATAAGTCGACGTGATCCAGTAGCGACCGACATAATTTGTGGACATGTCACGCCTCAAGGTCAGCGTGGTAGATTTTACCCTTAGTTCTCTCCTCGTGAGAAAAGGCGCGAGAACAAGTAGGCTGCTTGTTCAGTTTGACAGAGTTGATTTGACTGTACCATAAAGGTTCATAGGAATCAGCCTCACAAGTTTCTTCCTCATATGCCAGTACGTCAGGACATCTACTCTTTTTCTACGAAAAACGTAATTTCGAAATAAATGCGCGACTTTCCTACTCCGGTTCTACTTCGTTTCGTCCGATCGAACGTTGTTTGTCTCTAATTAGAGTAAGCTTAAAAAATTTAAGTTTTTCGTAGAAAGAGAGTAAACGTCCTGGAATTTAATCATTTTGTACAATTATACAGAAGAAAACTTACCAAAAAACAGTCGTTTCCTGGTGGCATGCAGCAGCAGATCCGGAGGAGGTGGCCCCAGCAGCTCCATGATGCAAGCCAGCTGCTCCGCTTCGTTCTCCCCCGGGAACAGAGGGTACCCCGTGTGGAGCTCCGCAAGGATGCATCCTGGGACCAAATAACATCCCGATACTCATAACGTACAACGCTCGAAAAATGCCAAGTAGAAAAAGTGAAAAATCACATCTGTCTTTCGAACTGTTAACCTCATTGTTTTCAATACAAAGTCAAAGTCAATATATTTATTTGCTACAGGTTGGTTTACGTAGGAAGGCCGCGTCGTCCGTTTTTTCTTCAAAAATTTAGATTTATATTATATTGTGAGGCTAAACCACAATAAAAGCCATAAACCAGAAGTTGAAGGTTTACGTACTTAATTACAATTAAGGTAAGTAATGATCTTCCATTACGGCATGCAAAATTTAAATCAGGAATACATAACATTAAGAATCATTTAAGTGATATAATACTGTAAAATATAACAACAAAAGAGATATGGTTAGCATTGATGGCACATGGCCATGCCATGTTATCATACAATTTTCTTTGATCTTAGGTATATAAAATTTTCCCAGTGATTTAGTTCAATGTTAATTTTGATTCATACGCACCCGCCCCACTTTGAGTTTCCACTGCTGGGGCTCGGACCTTCTCTCATGAAAAGTGAGTCAAAGCCATAATCCACCACACTGGTCGAGAGCAGGTTCGTGAAAGACACATCATATTCGAACGATGTATTTCTTGGAACACGCCGGTTTCCTCACGATATTTTCTTTCACCGTTAAAGCTAGTGGTGACGATCACACACAAACTCGTAATCTAGGGAAAATAAGTACTCGTACTCGTACTAGATACAGGCGAGATTCGAACCTACAATCTCACAATAGTAAATTGCACGGTCTAACTACTCAGTCTTCACAGCTACGGCTAGATTTACATGCTATAAAATTTTAAGCATTATAAATAGATACTCGTAGTAGAGAGATTCGCTTTTAGAAAAATACTACTAGTGGCATACATTTCAAAATGACTATTCTCAAGGAACCTTGCACTACGTACTTTGCGGAGTTAAAAGTAGGAAGCTTAACTGTTATTCCAGACTATATTATATTTGAGTTCTAAATTACAATTTGATTCTTTCAATCCAATGTGATTGTGACTAATATTATAGTGATATCTCATATTAGTCAAATTTGAAAAAGTGACCTACTTATCCTTTGGCCTAGATTTAAGAACCAATTTTGTATAGAAATGCCACAAACCGAATAAAGATCGCTTGACTACGAAGAATTGGGCAAATGTCAAGGCGGCGAAGATCAATCAATCAGCGCCCACGAGCGAAGTTCGCAACAGGTTGTTCCGGGCATCCATCATGTGTTGCGTAAAAACAAGATTCTTTGCATTATACACGGGAGACGACATACGGAGTATAGTGAGACGCAGATACCGTATTTACGGAACAACATTTCAATAATAATGAATACGACTAGCAGCCACAAGCCACAACCACATTTCGATAATAATAATTAGGACTCCAGCGCTCTACGGTTTCACCCACGTAGTTTCTGATCCAGTTGTTTTCCCGGGATATAAAATAGACTATGTGTTATTCCAGGCCATTATCTATTTATGTATTTAGCTATTGAGCGACTTGTGGTCCAGGGAAAGGTTGAGGGTACCAGACCACGAGGGAGATCGCCTATGAGGTGGACTGACCAGATAAAAGCGGTGGTGACTGGTTCGTCATCAGTACACGAATGCACGAGAAAGGCGGCCATCAGAGAGGAGTGGCGGCGTGTTGTGAAGCTTGCCACTAACACCTAAAGTGATGACCACGACCACTCTGTCAAGAGTGATAACGACGAAGAAGAAGAATCTATTTATGTACCAAATTTCATCCAAATCCCTTTAGCAGTTCTTACGTGAAGTGAGTTACAAACATCCATTCATAATCCATACTTACAAATTTCCGCGTTTGTAATATTAAGTAGGATATATCAGTGTACTACTTAGTCTGTGGAAATATCCAAGTCAATGTTAATTACATGACAGGTGACAGATAAAGATTGATTTGATTTCATATCTTTATAGTCGTCAAAACATAAAAACCGTTTCAAAATTTGAGGGATACCCGTAATATCTTCTATTATATTAATTAACACACCTAAAATTGCTGTATAGTATTTTTAAAATCACTTCATACAATTTTTTTAATTCCAGTTTCGTTCCAGTTACATTCTAGGATCTTTTTCATACGTCAAAGCGGGCCATTTATTTTTCGAGAACTATAATTCAGTCCCATCAAACTTGTCCATTTCGTCCTTAAATATTCTGCGCACCAGGCGCGGCAAGTTTTCGATATTTGCCGTGCGAACACCTTTCCCCTGCTTTCTACATGCGAGTGTTATGCAAGATGGCTCCGTTATTGATACGTAATCGCTCATTCGCGCCTCATTGACATCGTGTGTTGCTACTTAGAGCACTCGGCTGGACGGCACGCTGTTTGTTTGCCAAGATTAGAGATTACTCTGAAGATTTCCGGCTCGTTGGCCCCAAAGAAACGATTATTTCTTACATACATGGTCAAGGAAATTTAAATAAGAACACTAATAGTTTTTTTTGTTTTGTTGTGTACAATAATAATTTAATTTTATAGTACCTACAGTATAGATACTCTTACTATACTCTAACTACATACATATTATATCTACATATAACAATTTTGTAACTGGAATCGAATTTTTTGTGTGTATTTAGTACTCTTAGCAGAATCCGCCTATGGAAATACTACACCTTTGCTGTTTCTACAAAAAACTGTTGTATCTACGATATACTACACCTTTGATTTCAAGACCAATTTTATTTCCAGTGGAAAGGTGACAAATCTCATATCTCCGGGTGACGAGCGCAGTGTTATGCTAAGCAATGATTTGGATTGTTCATGTTCAAATAGTAGCATTGCTGTTATATCCGGCGTCAAAAATATTGTAAGGACCTATTTAATGAATAAAGCTTATTATAACGTTGAATGTATGGCAAAAGAGTGTGTCACATATTGTAACTACCAATTAATTAAGAGTATTTTAACACGAAAATTTAAAATGTTGTATGACAAATATTTTATTGGTGTTTGACAAAGCCTTTATAAAGCTGAATCCGTTGGGCAAGGTCTCTTTACAGTAGCTTGCTGTTAAATATTGTCACTGTTGTTTTTGTAATTATACTGTGTTTTTTTTTGTAATTGACGTTACCACGTTTTCTTTGTAAAAAAAATAATAGTTCGATAAATTTGGTCTTGCTTGTTTTATCACGAATGTTAAACAATAATAACAAAAGAACCCCTCCACATGTGTCGTTGAAGAACCATTGCAGATAACTAGTTGGTCATGACTCACGTGTCCACTTATTTCCTAGCGTACTTTTGACATTGTAAAGCGACGTATTACGTATGGATGGTATATTGTACGAATATTACAATACTAATAACTATTACACCAGTTATGAAACATTCGTAACAAGACAATTGTATTGCTCTTTGATTTGGTCCAAACCTTCGTGTAGTCATTAATGTTTCATGTCTGTACCTTTCAGAAGATATTGGGCAATCACTTTTGTACAGTAATTCTTTGTATTGGTTACCAATATGTTTGGAGCGACGAGACAATGAGACTTTTACAGATGAGGCAATAAATTGGTCCTTATTTAGACGAGATGACGTCATTTCCCCGGAATTATAATCAAGTGCAATTATTATTAATCAGTCATTTATTCATGGTTCTTAAATTTAGGTTATTACAATATAAATAATTGTATAAAAAAACAACATAAAAACCTAAACCTAGTTTGCCGCCAGCAGCGGGGCAGGGCCCAAGCTACCGGTGGTTAGGGCTGCAGAGAGAGGAACCTCTTGACGATGCGCGCTGTATCGAGGATGACTGCCTTCTGGATCTGGCCCTTAACTCAACCGTCTAGCTAAATTCTCTTGAGATGTTGGTCAAGACTTTTCACTATAAGGCCGTTTGCCGACACGACTATTGGGACTATGATCGTCGATTCAACATCCCACATGGCGGTAACATCATGAGCCAAGTCAAGGTACTTGCTAAGCTTGTCCTTCTCGGCTTTCACGAGGTTCTCGTCATGTGGTACGGTGATATCGACGATCATAGCCCGGCGCTGAGACCGGCCTATTATATTTACAGCCTTAATTATTATTAAGGCAGTACGATTCGCACAGAATAGCATCGTCATAAAAGGCACACTGAGTTATTATAACTTGAATGTTTTCGGTATTTGAAGTCATTTTCTAAATCGTCGGGAATCAATTGAAGAGACGATCTTCTTAGCATTCCATGGATTCACCGTGCGGGTGCCGGGTCCATCGTGTGGCAGAGAGAGAAAAACTCGAGTAGTTCCCGAGACTTGTGACTCGGGCGTAGGTTTAAGGGGCCCTTTCTGACGTACATCAACACTCACCTTCACTACTCGTTTTCTCTCCTGCCCAGCCAAATCTGATATGAGCCTACTAGTGCAGCTTTAGATACTCGTTCCAGTATAGAACTTACTGCACTTCTGGATAAGCCAAGGTCTTTCAGTAGGTTATAGAGAGATTTTGCTGGTATACCTCTCGCTCCCACTTCTACAGCGTATAAACTAACTACATAGCCGTTTTTTGTTAATTCGTTTAGGAGGTCGTAATACTTATTTTGTTTCATCGCGTGGTCTTTAGGTATATTAGTTTCCCACGGTACGGTAAGTTCTACAAGGACTATGCGTTTCGTAGCTCTAGAAAAAAGGAAAATGTCCGGTCTGGATGACGAAACACCCACATCCTCTGGGATTTTGTAGTGCTTTTTATACGTGTCCATTAAAATAGTCCAATCAGGTGCTGTACCCAGGATTGAGTAAGGCTTGTTCCTGGAGTTTGAAGTTGAGCCTGCCTTTACAAAGTTATTTTTGTCTTTTGTTTGTCGTCAATCCCTTTTGGGCTCTAATTTTTTTTAAGTCGTAATTAAACTCGTAAAAAGTTTTCAATACAATAAATGAACTTGATTGAAAAATAACAATGGAAAATTAAAGAACAGTTAGCATAGGCAGCCTTTGAGGATTTCACATAATTGGTTTGAGTAAGCAGCCCCCTAAATGTTTGCACTTCTGGGACTTGGGGCCTTCTCGCGCAAAGAGAGAGTCAAGGCCATAATCCACCGCGCTGGCCCAGTGCGAGTTTGTTGATGACACCTGACCTCGAAAGATTCTTTGTACATGTCGGTTTCCTCACAACGTTTTGCTTCGCCGTTTTAAGTTAGCGACATTATGACTTCAAAAAAACAGTGATGGACGTGGGATTTGAATCCGGGGCTCCGGATCGGTAGTTGCCGTTCTTCCGACTAGACCAGAGGGTCTACCGCCTAACCAAAATTGTCTTAAGGCTTGTTCGCATTAGGCTAGCAAATTAGTCTAGTAGAGAGTAATTTAGTAGCTAAAATACTCCCTACTATTCAAAAATCGTTCGCACCGTGCTTTAGTACAGTTCACAAGTGAGTAGCGTTTCGCAACATGAAGATCCTACAACGCAATTAAATAAATGAATGAATAAGCTAATCTTATCGAATCTTAATGGCTATTTTAGAAGAGGTGAATGAGGAAATTTGTGTGATCAATAAAATAAGTTATTCCACAGATAATTTCGTATTTGGAAAATTGTTTGAAGTTATTTTTCTCTCCAGACAAATTCGACAAGTTCGAACCTGTTTAGTCGGCGAGCCAATGAGCGCACCGCTCGCAACGAACGCGTGGTGGGGGGGGTGCTACTCGCCCGTTGAAAATAGAACAAAATGGATTGACTCGACTAAATCACTTACTAAACTACTCGACTAAATTTTCACTGTTCATACACGTTTAGTTGCTTAATTACTCGTCACTAGGCTAAATTAATAGCCTAATGCGAACAAGCGTTTAGCTTCGATATTGCACTCTCTTTATTTCGCTTGATATGATAGAGACAGAATAGCAAAGCCATAGCCGATTTAGTTAGGCGGTAGAAGGGCAGCTTTCGTAAAGAACAGCTAATCATCATCATCAGCCGCAAGACGTCCATTGCTGAATATAAGCCTCCCTAGATTTCCACAACGAACGGTCCTGCGTAACTTGCAACCAGCGGTTTCCAGCGACCAGCGACCGAAGAACAGCTAATAAACCCCACTAACCCATACTCCACATGTCGATGGGCGCGCCGTACTGCAGGCCGAGGATGACCTCCGGGCTGCGGTAGAACCGCGACTGGATGTAGGTGTAGACGCGTGCGTGCGTGTAGCAGCTGCTGCCGAAGTCGATCACCTTGATGGATGAACTGCCTCGCGCCTTCAGAAGAATGTTTTCCTGGAACATGGCGACATTGAACTTAATGAGACTGATAATTAATGAGAGATGAGAGATTACTTATAATGTTTTCTCATGTTTCTGTTGCATTTTTGAAGTGAATACTTTTTTTGGCGCGCCACAGACAGATTTTTCGTGGGCTGTGAATTGAATTCTAGCGTCACGCTTTGGAATGATAAGTAATCTTCGGGTTAACTCGGGACCACAACCATTGGCAAAGGTCTTCGTTTTTACATGCGCAATTTCCAAAGTACGCTATCAAACATTTATCTCACACAAATATATACTCGTATCACAACCAAATAGAAGCCAGAAATTAATCTAAGATGAAGAATCAGATGACATAAATAAAAACCAGAAATTAATAGAAGATGAGGAAGAAGAAGACTTTAATCAGCTGACTATTATTTAATTTTTTTTATTTATAAATTACTAACAAATTGTCTTGCCAGACATATTGCATGCCTCTCGCAGAGGCCAGTTTGTATGGGGCAACTTTTAAAATGTTTTGTATCATCTTATCTTACCTACAAACAGCAATAAAGATTTTTGTATTTGTATTTGTATTTGTAAATTCTGAGTTTTAGGTAGGTTCATTTTCACTTCTATCGGCAGTTCCTATGACTGCCATTTTTTTTGTTGTGATTTTATACAGAGTTTTCTTATTTTTTTATATATTTCGTTCTTAGCAGTATTTGTATAAGTGTAGACACAAAACTCACCGGTTTAAGATCACAGTGAATGATGTTCTCAGCCTCGAGTAGCCTCAGGCAGCGGAGCAGCGAGCTGGCGAACCGCCGGATGAGGCTCAGGCTGAAGCCCTGGTAGTTGTTCTTCTTGATAAGTTCATACAGGTTGATACTGGAACGTAGGAAGAGGTAAGTATTAAATATTTCATAACAAATAAATAATAATATTTCATAATATTCCTTTAGTAGAACTCAAAATTGGCTCCCAGTAGAGTCTTCTAGAAGCCGATCGTCATAAGTTCCCTTAAAAAACGCAGAACTAACTTCAAATTTGGGTGTTAGTTGAATTGAGAATCCGTGTAACTTTGCTATGAAGAGACAGTTGTCACCCAAATTTATCATGTAGTTTTTTTATCATGTATGTCGACGTACGGGTACATCGCTAAAAATGCACTCTTTTCGTTTTTTTCAAGCGAGCCACAAGAAGTTCAAAAGCTTTTAAAAGGCAGATTCACAACGCATTCGAAGCGATTCATGCACGGAATAAACGTTTTACTATTAAAACACACACTGAGAGGTTTGAAACCGTGGCGAGATCAATCCAAATGCGTTGTGAACCCGGGCCCTAAACTCCAAATGATTTTAAAATACATGAACAATATACAATGAAACAAACCTCATAAGCTCAAAGCTGATGCACAAATGGTTCCTAAAGTAGAAGTAATCCAGCATATGAATGACGTTGTGCGTCTGGTCCTTGTCCTTCAGCCGGAGGTGGTCGAGCACCCGCACCTCCACCAGCGCCTGGTGGTGGAACCGCTTCTTGTTGCGGATGATCTTGATGGCCACCTGCGCGCCCGTGCGGTGGTCCAGCGCGCGGATGACCTGCCCGAACGAGCCCTTGCCGATCACTTCTAAGATCTCGTAGCGATAAGCTATGTGGTCGTGGATTTGCTGGGGACAATAAGAACATTACATTAACTTTACACAGGACTTAATCACGGTCTGAATTATTGTTTAATTGCCTCGACGTTTTGGCAGCCGTAGTCACGAATAGAGTATACATATTTTAGTACAGCTTCGCTTTGGTGTCTGTAGGAATTCTAGTTATTTGTTGTGTATTATTTTCAGTCAACACGGTTGCTCAGTACACTGTCAACTATATTATCAATTACTTTTAGTTTTTAGTTTGGATTTGGATGGAGAGAGTCCCTTATATTTCGAAACATTTTCATTCACGGGCAAATTGACCATTGGCGGCAGTTGACACAAAAGTTTGTAATACTTACCTATCTAACAGACTCTTTCTCAATTTATCGGGTCGATTACTGTTGATAGTAGAATTTCTTGTTCCCTGCTTTTATTATTTCAACACAAACTATAGGGCTATTTTCATTTTGACGTCCTGATAAAGGATCTGTCTCAATTGAAAGTTTGTTACCGTTATTTTAATTGAAATGCATTGGAATATAAGTGCATGAAACTGCTGTGAAATATTGATTTTTTTGCCTCGCTCCACCGTTTCATCATCTTCATAAGCCCACTAAATGTTCCCACTGCTGGGACTCGGGCCTTTTCTCGCAAGGAGAGAATTAAGACCATAAACCACCACGCTGGCCCAGTGCGGTTTGGTGGATGACACATGACTTCGAAAGGTTCTAGGTACATGTCGGTTTCCTCACGATGTTTTCCGTCACCGTTTTAAGTTAGCGGCATTACGCACATGACTTCGAAAAGACAGTGGTGCGTGTGAGGTTTGAACCCGGGGTCTCCGGATCGGCAGGCGCCGTTCTCCCGACTAGACCAGCCGTAACTTTAGCTTAGCTCCACCGCTTAACCACAGCAAATATCTCGTAATTGATAATATTATTATTATGTCTTGTAATTTTGTACCTACCTACCTACTACCAGATTCAATGCCTGTTTGTGTGTCGATGAACGGTTGACAAATCCTAGCTAATTAAATGACGAGCTGAAGTCTAAATTAGATTAAGCTGGATTTGTCATGCACACGTTTCGGTATATTAAAGCCTATTAGATAAAAATACTAAACTCCTAAGGCGTTTAAAACAAAATCATGGACGGATAGTTACATAACGTGGAATGTAGATTGCATCTGCTGTAACCATCACCTTAAAACCTTTGAGAGTTATAAATGTCGTTCGTTAATAACACCGGTCATGCAACACGTGTCGTGATTCGCTTTATAAGTCTTCAGTCGCACGACTAATTGCTTAGACTAAGCCTAGACTTATAAGCAGCTTAAAATAGCTTCCTGCACGAAGCACGAGTGAGGCCTTTCAACGCAGCCTCGGCCGTGATTTCTCGCTCTTTCTCTGACCTAGGCCTTCGATATAGGTAAGCTGTAATAACTTAGTTTGTGACTTCGGAATTTGCTTGGTAAACACGTGATGAGATAAATTTAACTGTATAACAAAATAATGTCGACAATAATAACGACGTATGTTTTAGGTAATAGGTGTTGACAAGTGAGTAGAGATTTTGTTTTTTTCTTATTTTTCTTTTTAACCCCTGGGCAAAACGTGTCGTATTATATGTTTGACATCGATGTATGTCAGTAGCTCTCCCAAGGGTGCATCGATTTGAGGTAAAACAATCTCAAAGACGGTTTTCATTTTTTTTTCATAATTTCATTTTATTTGATTGATTTCGATTTCAATGCGATTTTTTCCATTTGAAAGCCACTCCACAAAATGGCGGATTAAATATTTTTTATAACCTCCCGCAGTATGGATATCGAATTAAAAGGCTTGATTAGTAGAATATTTTAGTATTAAAATTAACGTGGTTGTTACACATATTTAATTGGATAACGTGACACTCAACTCGAGTCGGATTGACCGACCACATATACGTGAGTGTCCCATTATCCAATTAAACAGTAGAATTTTAAATAAATATAAATATTGGTGGATATTTCACACGCAACACCATCTGACCCCAAACTAAGCAAAGCTTGTACTATGGAAACCAGATACAGATATAATACTTAAATACTTTTTAATACATGCTTATTATACATAGAAAACACCCAGACACAGTACAAATATTTGAATTCATCACACAAACATTTGTACTGGGTGGGGGATCGAACCCACGACCCTCGGCTCTGCAGGCAGACCTACTACCAACTAAGCCACCAGACCAGCTAATTAGGTAGATAGCCGCCTCCACAACATGGCAAATTACATTTTTTCTTACAACTCCCTTAATATGGGTATCAACTTCGATACAACCAACCGTGTGTAACCGTTCTGTAGACACCGTTTTAGTTTTCGCGATCGTTCGAGTCATGTCTGATCGGAGGTACCTTGTTGTAGGATCCGTTCTCGTCGTCGAAGCCGCAGTTGTTGGGCAGCGCCGCGCGCGCCTGCACCTTGCGAGCTTCCAGGCCGAGGAACCACAGCTCCGGGTACTTCCTCACCTCGCTGCGCTCCCACTCCGACAGCCGGTCGCCGTACGCCTTCAGCGCTTCTGCGAAACAAAGAAAAAATATGAATTAATTAATTAGGATTACGGCGTGATTAACCCTTACGCCCGAGCGACACGAGGCTAGTTTTTAAAGCTAGGATTGCAAACTAGTGTTAGCAAGCTAGCGAGCTAGTACTGACTTCGTGTAGACAACGCTAGTTTTGTCTACGCGAAGCTAGAAGTAGTACTATCTCGCTCTGCTAGTTTGAACAACTTGACTCGTGTCGCTCGGACATTAGTCTAATTAGGCTACAGCCTAGGGCACGAGGATCGGGAAGGGCGCGCTGAAATCGTGTCTTCGCATGCACTAAAGAATCTTTGATTGGAACGATTGGACACCCAAATAGTCAAACCACATAATGATGTAATGACGAAATAACTTATTGGCGAATTGTCTTACTACGTATAGTTGAAACAATTAAATTTTTAGCTTCTCGGTGGCTTCCATTTCTCGTTTCTTGTAGTAGTGGCTACTTTTAGGCCGACCGTAACACATCTGACGGGGGTGCGTCCTATTAATTAGTGTCACTTACCATCAGTCGAGATAACGGTCAAGTGTAAACCTATAAAAGTAAAAAAAAGTCAAAGCTCTTGATTGCTGACTGATTAGGATGTTGGAAAATTTAAACTCATTCGAAGTTACGGCTGGTCTAGGCGAGATAACGACAGCTGCCGGTCCGAAGTACAGTCTGTGGTTCGAAGTTCGAATTTCTCGCCACCACTGTATTTTCGAAGTTGCGTGCGTAACGCCGCTAACTTAAAAACGGTAATAAAACGGTAACCTATCGCGAGGAAACTGACATATTCCTAGTATAGCCACTTCGAAGTCATGCGTTTTCCACCAACGCACTCTAGACCAGCGTGGAAAATTTAGTGAGCTGCATATATTTTTTTAAACTGATACGACATGTATTCATTAGTGCAATGCAGAACCCCGCTGTTTTACCCGCATAGTTCCCGTCACATAATTTTCCTGCATTGAAAAGTAGCTTATGCGCTATTCCGTATTATAAACTATCTATGTTAGAAATTTCAACCCGCTTCCGCTCAGCTGCCTTACGTTCGATCCAAACTTTTGTATAGATAATATTAATAGGATTATTGATAGTACGAGTATGTACAGATATATTTTCCAAGGGAAAATCAAAGATCAACCTGGCATCCTCAAAGGTAATTTAACCGTAGCGGAGAGGATTTGGCACCTAACAAATTGTTGGTATTTAACCGATATAGAGCTAATAGCTTGTATCTATTTTTAACCATCCTATTGAACAAAGCATCTCAACACACTATTTGCTAATTAGCTAAAAAAATATTATAGCAAAGAGTCGGTTCTAACTGTCAGGGAAACATAATTATAAAAGGCATTAACAGTCTCGCGGCGTAAGAAAAATAATATTTTAGCTTTCGTTCATTAAATTTTCTATAATACTGAATCCGTTCATCAAAAGATCCATCAGGAACCACGTCATCACTCAGCTTCATTTAAATTTCTCGCAATATTCGCGCTCCTTACATAAATTAGCAGCATCCGCCAACCGCACACTGAAGAACGTTGCTCTGCCAAAAATGGAAGGGAAAATGTTGCCAAATCACTTTGGATTGAAAAGAGGCCACAATTCACTAGAAGCCAACTAATTTCATCGAACATCGCCATTTCATTCTTGTAAGGAAACCTCTCAACATGGTAGGAAGTTGATTTTACGTAATTTACCTATATTTATAGGCAATACAATTTTGGGTAAAATATTTCACATTCCAATAAAGCATTCCTCTTTCCTCAATTCAATTCCTCTAGCAAACAAATTGGTAAATCTTTGGTTTATGCGTAAATAGTTTACGCAAACGTTCTGGGATTTTGAGTATGAGTATTGCTTCTCAAGGAGATATTACCACCACGTTGACCAAATGCGGGTTAGCGACATACCATTTACAAATATACATCAAACATGCCCTGGAAATATTCTTGGAACACAGTATCAGCATCTGACATTGCTCTATCATGAACCGCATAGGCGAAGGCGAACAAATGCAAACCGGTTATAGATAAAAAATATCAGTTTTCTCGTAATATTTTCCTTCATCGTACAATCGAGTTAATGATAAAGTTACACATTTGCTTTGAGAAAAACACCTACTCAGATGTGGAGACGGGGTTGGAACTTCACACCTCATGTTTGTGGAATCAAACTTCCTCGCCACTGTGCCACCGCGACCTCAATACCTATTTGAACAGCCAATCCGCTGATAGAATAGATAATATAGATAGAACGGACACTCCCCACCCCCCGCCAATTTCAAGTTTCCTCACCCCTCGGGCCGTTTCGGATACGCTAGGAGCACTCAACGAAGGGCTGGTATCGAACATCTAATTCCTAACGAAATATCATCATGGTGGGCTGTTGTGCTGTTTACGGCTGTCCGTCAACTAAACGGGACAAGATTAAAAGCTTTATTTAATTTCCTAATGATAAAATAACGTAAGATTAGAAACTTTTCAATAACGTTGCTTTATAATATTACAAGCTTTGCTTAGTTTGGGGTCAGATGGTGTTGTGTGTGAATTGTCTACCAATATTTATTTATAATAACGAAGTCATTTTTAACTCAAAGTTCATAACTTACACAGCCAGTAACTATATAGTATATATATATATATAGTATGCCTGGAGGAATAATTATAGTGGCAGAATAAAGTTTCCTTCATGGGTAAGTGTAAAATAAAATACGAATGTGTACCTACTAACAGAAATAGATACCTGATCTAATCTATAATCGGTTTCGTTTCATTTTACGCGGCAATACAAACACCCGCAGATTTCTGAAACAATTTAGAAATCTGTGCAAGCACCCTTTTAATTAGAATAGTATAATTTGGGTCCATTCTATTTATGTAACTCAATATAATAGCAAGTTTATAGACTACGTCACTAGGTGAACTCAAGGGGCACAACTATTCAATAAAACAATTCAGTAGCCCTAGCTCTAACGCACACATTCACGCGTGTGTACGAACGACATCTGCGTAGTGGTGTGAAGAGTAGGTAGCTCCACAGCGGCGTTTGTATGGAATTTTAGTGGAGTGTCCGTGGTGTGCCGCTGGGCAGAAAAATAGAAGACTTTGATATCATGTTGCATCGATCATTTTTCATTGAAATAGACAAAATCTATGCAAATTAAAAAAACGCATATGTATACTAATATTATAAAGCTGAAGAAGAGGTTTTGTTTGAACGCATTAATCTCAGAAACTACCGGTCTGATTTAAAAAAATATTTCGCCCTTGGATATTTACTTGATTACAGAGTGCTATAGGATATATATTACGTACCACGGGCGAAGTCAGGACGGACCGCTAATGAAAGTAGGTATATGCGGAACTACCATAAAAAACAACATATTTTTTCGGTCAGTTTGTGTCAGCTAATCTCTGAAGCGATTTTAATGCAATATTCCCCACATCACTTTAAAAAAATAGAGTTGACAAAATGACAACAAAATAAAACATGTAACATTCGATAGTTTAGAAAGGTAAGCCGCAGGATGAAGCTAGTTGTATCTAAATATCCTACAAAAATGCCACTTTTCGTTGTAAGTAAACTCCTCCTAAACGGCTCGAACGATTTGAATGATTTTTTTTGCATACGTTTGGGTAGGGCCCTGGATGGTTTAGATTCACAAATCACCCCGGCAGATGGCGCTGCAGTTGGTATCTAGGTTATTATACTCCGCGAGGTATAAGCTGAGCTTTGCATTAGTGTGAGTGATCACCAATCAGGCAGGAGCTTGAAATTTTGTCCGCGAGGTATAGGCTGAGCTTTGCATTAGTGTGAGTGATCACAATCAGGCAGGAGCGCGGCGAGACAGAATGGCGCCGCGCCTAAGGCCGGTTGTCACACCTACACTATCCATGTACACTCACACAAATGCAAAGCTCAGCTTATGCCTTGCGGAGTGTATCCGAGCGAAGCCGGAATGGGCCGCTAGTTATCTATACAAGTAGGTGCCTAATAGTAATTTATATCAAACTTAATGCTCTTGCTATCGCACTATGGCACTTTAGAGCACACTAACATCATTAGCGATCGTACTCGGCACTCCACACCACTCGTGCAGGTACGCTCCGCTGGTTTTAGTTGCAATTAAGTGAGGGCTTGACCTAGTTCGGAGGGCCCGAGATAAATGTCAGGCGGCCATCGAAGGAGCTGTCTAGCTCTTTCTTTGGACCTAATTACGTGCCTAGGTGATTTGCCTGTTGTTTTAAACAAGGTCGTAACTTAAGTCGGGCTGGACCGACTATATTACACGTGAGCTGACAGAATTACTCACTCTCACGGCATTAGTATTAAAAATAATTTAGTGTCATATCTATACGATATACATAAATTATGTAATATCATCTACTTATATACTAAAAGATTGTAACTGTACAATTTGAATATTGCCATGCTCTAACATGGTTTATGCTTAGCTTATTTTGTCAGCTTTGTATTATTACACAATAAATGATTGATTAATTAATAAATAAAAGTGGTCAAGTGCGAGTCGGGCTCGCCCAAGAAGGTTTCCGTAGCAGCAAGTACAAAACTTACATAATACAAAAGTTCTTGGACTTCGTTGTTACTTTAATCATTATGTTTAATTAATTTATGACGTATTAAAATAAATAAAACTACTTACTAAATATCATTCAAACCAATTTACACACATTTGTACATTGTATTTGTACACTTTTTTTTATTTTTGCCATTCTCTTATTTTAGAAGTTAGAGGGAAAAGTTAGACTGAATTTTTTTAGGCAACCCATTTGCAATATATTTGTTGACATATTAAATTACATATAAAACACTTTTCATCCAATAATCAGCTCGGTGAAGGTCGTTGTATAGCGGGATCTCCTACTATAACTAAAAACCTACGCTATAAAAATATGGAAACTTGTAACAACAGGGAATACGAGTAGTAAAGTTCTAACAAGTTCTAATTCCAGATAGCCATTATTACTAACTGTTTCAGTATTTTCGGGAACTGGGGAAGTAGAACCCACATTTATAATGAGACCCGTTTCGGATGCCAATCCCTTGCGGCGGCTATCATGAATCTATTCGAATGTCGAGCGCGTTGATTTACAATATTTCCTCATTTTATCTATACTTATAATAAAACTGTAACGGGTCGAATTCTGTACATTGAAGATATTTTGAAAAAATTTTTTTTGGAACACTCCATTGTCGATACTGATGGCCAAAATGCATTTTTTTTCTTTCATGTCTGTCTGTCTGTCTGTCTGTATGTCTGTCTGTCTGTCTGTCTGTCTGTCTGTCTTTCTGTATAGGGATCACGCATCACGCCGAAACTACTGATTCAATTCAGCTGAAACTTGGCATAATTTTAGTTTATACTAAGGACATTGCTGTAGGCTACTTTTGATCCCCAAATTCTGATCAGTTTTCTTGCGGGAGGGAGTGAAAGTCAGAATGTGTATTTGGTTGTAACTCATGTTTGCGTTGTTTAATTTCATTAATTCTTTTTTTTTAAAGAACACATTTTTATATTGTCCCGTCAAAATTTGAACATTGTCGGTCTGGTGGTTCGGAAATTACACAAACATTAAATAATAACGACACACGCGGCGCGTTCGGTCCATACTAACTTCTAAGTATTCTATGTATCACAGACGATCCACAGAATATCTAGGTTCTAGATTCTAGAACGTGCCCACGTGATCGCGTCCCGTCTACGTCGTCTTGAATGAAAAAGGAATTATCAAAAATATATTTTTGTGTGGAAAAACAAACATCATTCGGTTATAACCGACTTCAAACAAGGAGGATGTTCTCAATCGGGTTGCATGTTTTATATTTGCTTTTATTTTACGCGATAACTCCGCTAATTGTAAGTTCATTTTGATAATTGCTTTTTTGTTTGGTTGAAAATACTTTAGAGAAATACTTTTTAGAGAGAAAATATTTCATAGCTTCTTATAAAATTTAGTCGAATGACAGAATTAAATTACCTATCATTGAAGTAGATTTTTGTTCTTTAGGAAAAACATATTAGCATTATAAGTAGCAGCATAAACAACCCATTAAATGTTCCCACAGCTGGGCGTCGGGGCCTTCTCTCGCAAGGAGAGAGTCAAGCCTATAATCCACCACGCTGGCCCAGTGTTGGTTGGTGGATGACATATGACTTAGAACTTAGATTCTAGGTACATGTCGGTTTCCTCACGATGTTTTCCTTCACCGTTTTAATTACCGGCATTACGAACATGACTCTGAAAAGATAGTGGTGCGCGTGGTTTTGAACCCTGGGTCTCCGGATCAACAGTCGGCGTTCTCCCGATTAGGTCAGCTGTAACTTACTAGACCAGCCGTAACTTATTAGAAAACGTATTATTTCAATCCAAATACTGTTTAAACTTTAAAGGTAGTGTTTAACAAGCTTCGGTGACCAAAGCAGACCGTTGTTAGGATTCCGTACCCAAAGGGTAAAAATGGGTCCCTATTACTGGGTCTTCGCTGTCCGTCCGTCCGTCCGTCTGTCACCACGCTGTATCTCAAGAACGGTGATAGCTAGACAGATGAAATTTTCACAGATGATGTATTTCTGTTGCCGGTTTAACAAAGAATACTATAAATAAAATAAATATTTATTTAAGAGGGGCACCCATACAACGTCATATTTTTTACCGTTTCTTGCTCGATACTAATAACGTACCTGTCACAGACGGTTTAACTATTCACATAATATTTAGTTTTATGTTTTCTTTAAATGTAATTAATTAAAATAAATTAAAATAAATTATGAAGGGGGCTCCCATACAATTGAAGACGTTTATTTGCTAATGGTTCGGAACACTTCGCGCGCGAGTCCCACTTGCTCGCCGGTTTTATTTTTTCTAATATTTTGTAAAATCCTATCCTACCAATATTATATAAATATGCCAATGTTAAAATTTTTGCTGCTCAGTTACGTTGGAACGGCTGAATGTATTGAGTTAAAATTTCAAACACATTGTATCTTGGCTGAGCAGTAGCAATGTTTAGATATGTGTTCTTCCAAACTATAATCTAATTGGATTTCAAATTTCAACCCGATCATTAAATACGTTCCGTCATAATTAAGTTACGAACATCCAAACATTGACATTCAAAATATTTACAGGACAACGACAACGGCTGAACACATTTGTAAGGAATTCAAAACACACGTACTTAGTTTGTACTCAGAAATAGCAAATCGGTTACTTATAGGTTACTGTAACGTCAGAAATACTAAGCAAATATGGTAGAAAAATGAAACAGAGAAAACTTATAGTCTGAAATACCACATATACTACCTCAACGACCTAACTACAAAACGACACAACGAATTGGTTTGACATACGAAACGCAGATAGTTAAAGTCTAAAATTTCACATGGGGTAATAAGTCTATATTTTCATTTAACTCCATAAATATATGCACCCCCGTTTTGGCGTAGATAATACAGGTGCTTTGGGTGCACAATCAAAATAACAAGCAACGTTATATTCTCATTAGATGGCGCTAATGTCAGTTTAAATCTCAAGCACTAAACCCCATTTAAATCAATGTTTTGCCATTGTGGTATGTATTTTTTCTTTCATCACTAGGTGGCGTTACTGGTATTCTAAATTGTACTAATGAGTTTGTTGCTGCTAAAAGGATTTTGATGCTGAATTTAGATTCTTTCGTTCTTTGATTCTTTTGTGTTACAATTCAATTCTTACATTAACATTTCACTAAGACTTGGCTTAGATTTGCGGGTTCAACTTGCTTGAGTAACATTAAAATTCAAAATTTTAACCATTTTGATTCCACGCAGGCTTCTGAGGCAAAGATGATGAAATTAAATATTTTTTTGTGTGAAAAAACAAATTCACTCTGTTTTTCAATGGCTACTAATGTATAACATAACATTAAGACTTACGGTCCGTAACATCTGCTTACGCGAACGAAGTAGCGGGTTCAGCTAGTTGTTAAAATATGATAATAGTATGGTAAGAAATCACGGTTAAGGAAACCCTAGTTTATTCGCGCTTTAACTGATTGTTTATTTAGGTACTTACATAAGTAAATATTTACTAATATTATAAAGCTGAAGAGTTTGTTTGTTTGATCGCTAGTAGCTCGGGAACTACTGGTCCGAATTGAAAGATTATTTTTCTTTTGGATAGTCAATTTATCGACGAAGACTATATATTATACTAGCGGCCCGTTCCGGCTTCGCTCGGATATTGTCACATAAAGCCCATTAATCGAAATAAAAACTATCCTATCTTTTAAGTTGGATCAATCTACACAATGTATCCAAATTTCATTAAAATCGGTTAAGTAGTTTAGGAGTCCATCGCGGACAAACATCGTGACAGGAGATTTATATATATTAAGAATAACATAATATGTAGCATATTAAGCGCTACTTTCAATAGAAGCGGAGCATGAATGAAGAATGTAACAAATACGGGAAACAATATTCCTTTATGAGAGTTTTCGTACCGTGCGTTGAGGTGACAACATGTGTCTAAGATTGCGTCATTAAATGTAAACCTTTGCTAATCAGATTTGTTTCTAATTCTGTGTTAGTACGACGAAGTTTCGACAGGTGGCGTAGTAGGTAGTTGAAGGAGATTTTTAACGATATCCTCAGGAATTACTAAACCGATTTCCAAAATTCTTTCAACGTCGGATATGTACGGGATCCCTGAGTGACATATATGTACCATGGATGAAGCCGGGGCGGACATCTACTACACTTATAGAAAATAAGATTGAAAACTCTAATACATATCCAAAACTATGTTACTTTTTAACATTATTTAATTTATTTCATCAATTTTTTAAATTTTGCGTAAAAGCGTAACAGACAAACTTAATTTCGTCTATAATAAATATTACTAGTTGCGTCCCTCGGTGCCAATTGTGTTGTTCCTGTTCCCATTATTTTTCTAGGATGAATGTCTTATTCCACAGTATGGATTAGCATCCTCTAATCTAACACAAGTAGAAACAAAGCTCTTCGTTCGAGTCTTTGGAACATCAACCATGAAACGATGTCGCTTTTTCAAGCTACGAGCAGTCCGATAGAAATAGGGCAAGTTGGCGGTATTAGATCATGCAGATCAGTCGCACAATCTCCAAAACGCATCCGATAAAAAAACGATAAGCAAGCTGATGTTGCGTCGGCGTTCAAGACTGAAGTTAATAAACAATAGCTAATAATGTGTTACTTCTAATACATCGAAGAATATGCATACAAAGTTTCATGATGATCGGTTTAGTAGTATTCACGTGAAAACATAACAAACAAACTTACTATCGCGTTTATAATAGTAGTAGTAGTATTATTAGTAGTGGTAGGACTCTTGGCAGAGTCCGCCTGGGGAAGTACCACACCTTTGCCAGTTATTCTACCGCCAAGCAGTAATGTGCAAACATTACTGTGTTCCGGTTTGAAGGTCAATGTTTCCAGAGAAATTACAGGGCTTAGAGATATAAGATCTTAGATCTCTGGGTGACGAGCGCAGTGCAGTGCTAGGTAATGATTTGGACTCTTCATGTTCCAATAGCTGTGTGTCACTGTGCTGTTATGTGTCAGGCATGTTGCTTACCATCAGGCACATGTCCTGATCGTCTCGTCACTCGTTATTTAAAAAAATAAAATAAAAAAAAAGTTTCGAAGAGCGAATGATAAATGTGTATTAAATACTAAGTTATTAAGTATTGTATAATACTTAATACGAATGGTATAATAATATTATTTAAATAGTAATTTATTAAGTATTAGAAGCCTCTGTTCGAATTTTCGAATTTCCTTTTTTGACACCTATTCGTTAGATCCTTAAAGCGCCTTTTAGACCTACAGGCCTTAGTAGGACAAAAAGGTCTACATTTGTCCAGTAACAAATGGATTATGTAAAAGGACGGCGCCCAACGGTCCTGTACATTTTAGTTGCCATACATCCCTGTGGCCCATTGACCTACATTTATGTGACTGTTCCGTAGAAGGTACAAGCAGTGCTCTGCGGTTTTACTCAATATGTTTCTGTTTCTATTATTTTTCGTGATGAAAACCTATGAGCTTTTCCAGATCATAATATAACGAATCGAACTGAGTTCAGTTCGATTCGTTCCGACGTGATTGAGTAACAAACATCCGCACTTTCACAACTTTCACTTTAAACTGTCAATTTTATACTCGAAAAAATATTCAAATCACCGCGTGGAAATCCGAGGTTCTCAAAGAAAAGCCAGTGCCTTACTTTTTAACCCACGACCAAAAAAAGGGGTGTTATAAGTTTGACGTCGATGTCTGTCTGTCTATCTGTCTGTGTGTGTGTCTGTCTGTGGCACGGTAGAGCTCAAACGGATGGGCCGATTTCGATGCGGGTTTTTTTATTTGGAAGTTAATACCCGTGCGGATGTTCTTAGCTATGTTTGGTTAATATCGATTCAAGATGGCCGCCTCCATAAAATGGCGGACAAAATATTTCTTCACAACCTACCTCAATATGGGTATCAAATGAAAGGGCTTGGCTAGTAAAATACTATAACAAATTTCAAATTCAAGATGGCCGCCACCACAAAATGGCGAATTATATCATTTTTTTCACTTCTACCTCCATATGGGTATCAAACGAAAGGGCTTGACTAGTAGAATACTTTATGACACTACTACACTATGACAAATTTCAAATCCAAGATGGCCGCTACCACAAAATGGCGAATTACATTTCTTTATTCACAAAGCCCTCTATATGGATGTCAAATGAAAGGGCTTGACTAGTATAATGTTGTACAGATAACAAATCCAATTAATGGGGGTTAATCAAAATTATTAATTTTGTTCTTGTACTTAATCTATGACCGTGACTTTCTTCTATGACTTTTGTTATTTGACAAAGTTCTTGACTTGGATTTTTAAACTATACGCTTATAAAACTTTTAACTTAATTAAAATAATGTAAATGGTATTCGTTGTATGGATGTAAGATAGCTGAAATAAAAAAGAACTATTTGATTTGTTACATTTGCAAGGGGTAAATTGTAGTGACACCTTGGAAGCACCCTCCAGTTGCAATACATCCGCGGTGCCCCACTGACCTACATCAGCTGGAGGGCTCTAAATGTCACCATCGAAGAGGCACCTCTCCCTGTGGAGAACTTTTTACAAAACAATTTATTTTCAAGTAAAATAGAGTTTTGCTGTGCGGTGTTTTTGGGTTATTTTCCGAACCGCTATCATGGTTGATCACTAATGTTATTAAGTTGTTATCAAATGCGGGATGATGATTATCTGGTGAAGCGATTTTTATGAGTAAGTCTTACCTACATAGTTTTAAACTTTCAACTTACGACGAAATTGCCATATGCCCTTCGACGTAAATCGTACACAGAGAGGTTAAAAGCACTACGAATCACTACACTGGAAGAGAGAAGGTTGCGGGGAGACTTGATCGAAACATTTAAAATACTGAATGGATTTTATAACCTCCCTCACATAAGGAACCTGTACAGATTAAAGGAGCATAAGAGAGACAGTCGGCGTCATAAGTCCCAGTTGTCCCACGCGCCATCACTGACGAACACTGCACATCACATCCTCAGCAACAGAGTGGTTTATAACTGGAACAGGTTGCCTGAGGATGTTATTTCGGCAAAGTCGTTAAACTCTTTTAAGAACAAACTTGACAGATGGATAGTAAAAGACAAAATCATTTTAACAGACAATTACCTATAATTTGTTATTTCAACACTGAGATATAGGCATATCAGCAAGAGCTGCTCGCCTATTATTCAATAAATAAATAAGTTATTGTAAATAATCCATTCTGTTTTCAGCAGAGGGTATTGGTACGCCATCTCACAGGTTTTCCTAGTTTAGGTACCAATGCACTTCTACATGGATGAACAGAAAATTACAATTACATATGTGTGAAATGTTTTTGTGATGTTCTAAGCAAATAAATATATTTCATTTCATTTCATATTGTAAACGTATACGTTTACAAGCACACAGCTTAATTACGTAAAACGTAGACCGTTTTAACCCTTAAAACGGACTAAAAAACCCCCCTTCCACTTCCTAACCTCAGATCGCCCGTAAATTATTGAAATGGAAACTTCTTTTCGCGCGCCACAGACAGATTTTTCGTGGGCTGTGAATTGAATTCTAGCGTCACGCTCGGAAATGATAAGAAATCTTCGGGTAAGCTCGGGATTCGGGATTGGATCTAGAAATGCGTCAGCATTTCCCATTGGTCCTCTAGAAATGCTGAAGCAACGGCGTGGTCATGCTCATGGACACGCCCTCCGGTTTCACGTTCCGTTTTCCGTAGTTTCCAAAGTAAACTATCAAATTCCGAGTTTATAAGTTTTCTCTTCTATCGGCAGTTCCTATGACTGCCAATTTTTTTCACTTTGTCATATTCTCCACCTTTTACAATGGGTTTCATACTATTATTATTTTTGTTTTCAAAAGGTTTCGAAACTCGTCTATAAATTATAGTACATGGTTGACCGAGCTTTGCTCTGTTTTTTTCAAATGATATTTAGGCAGGTACGAATTACGAAGTGATGACTTACTTAGACCTACTAAAAGGCGCTAAGTATAAGATTTTCTCAGAAAAAAAAAGAAAAGGACCACCAGGATTCGAACCGGAGCCTGTTGTTTCCGAGGGCGAGCATATTCCGTCTGAGCCATTTAGGCTTAAAGAACAGTGGCGAAATAAGTTATCGTATTCTAATGACATTGTAGGAGTTTTTCATTGTCTAAAAACACGCATAAAATGATGTTTTTAAAAAATAAAACCTAGCTAGATCGATTTATCGTCCCCGAAACCCCCTGTGTACATAATTTCATGAAAATCGTTCGAGCCGTTTCCGAGATTCAGATTCTATAAATATTCTATATAATACTAGCGGCCCGCCCCGGCTTCGCCCGTGGTACACATATATAACCTACATCATTCAAGGATTACGTACATATGAAAGAACGGTGAATGATTTTTTTAAATCGGTCCGATAGTTCCCGAGATTACCGTGTACTAACTATATATATGCTATAGACTACTTTTGATCCCCAAATTATCGTGCTGTTTACTGGGTCAGAAGTGACACCTGTAGACAACTGGCGGGGATGACTAATTAAATGACGATTGATCAGTTTTCGACCGGAGAGGAAAAATGATTAAATTACTAAAATGGCTATTAAAAATAAGGGTTGATCGTAGAATGGTAAAATTGAGCATTGTATGTATTTTTGTATGTTGTATCATAAAATAATAGAAATTAAAAATTTTGTCTAAAAATAAAATAAAAATTTAGGGGTGGACTACCCCTAACATTTAGGGGATGAAAAATAGATGTTGGCCGATTCTCATAGATACCGGATAAGTACAAAAAATTCATCAAAATCGGTCAAGCCGTTTCGGAGGAGTATGGCAACAAAACTGTGACACGAGAATTTTATATATTCTATATAATATATATAAATACAAAATTGCTCGTTTAAAGGTATAAGATTAGTGTTCATTGTCATAAAATTCTTCAGAAAAAGAAGACAGATTAAATACAATTCTCGGCTCCATTTTCAGGCGAGTAACTGTCACTTATTCTGTAACAAACATCCGTTAAAGTATCACGTATCGTCAATTTGTCTAGCTGTTACGTCCCATAGCTACTTACAGTTGCCCGATATATCCGACGCTATTTCTGAACCACGTCGAAGTTTGGTACTAGTTGTAAGTTGTACCATATGACGTGCTTCCAGCGATTTCCCTACGCAGTCAAGAGTTCGGCCACTTGTTTTATTTTCGGCATTTTAGTATTAGAGAAGTAATATCGAAGGAGTGTTCGACACACAAAACTTTTTCTCCGGGGATTCGATACGTAATGTTCTATATAGATCGTGTATTCAGAGTGCAAAAAACTTTAATATCATTCTAATACTTATTAAAAATGTCAAAGTTGGATGTTTGGACGTTTGAATGTAGGATATTTAGCATCGAAAATTTAGGATTTCATCCACCATCCCGCACTGGGCCAGCGTGGTGGATAATGGCCGAAACTCTTTCCTTGCGAGAGAAGGCCTGAGTCCCGGCAGTGGGAACATTTAGTGGGCTGTTGATGATTTAGGATAGGATATTTAGCATCGCGGAAAAATAAAGAAAGGCAGTAAATTAATGTGGATTTACTTTATTCCGCCCTGAGAAATTTACAAGTAAATTAGAATTGCATGTAAAATTACAAGTTATAACGCATTCAGCGTGGCATTACCACGCTGAATGCGTCAGAGTCAGTAAATTAATGTGGATTTACTTTATTCCGCCCTGAGAAATTTACAAGTAAATTAAAATTGTATGTAAAATTACAAGCTATAACGCATTCAGCGTGGTAATGCCACGCTGAATGCGTTATAACTTATAATTTGTAATTTATAACTTGTAATTAACTTTAATTTTAATTGTTATACAACTTGTAATTTATGCCAGGCCAGCATGCCGGGCACGCTGCCGACTGGTAGTGAGCTTGAACATATTGATTATCTGTAGGCCTTCATTGGTTCATGGATAATTCAGGGCGGTGTGCTTAGTGGAAGTAGTTAGTTTGGTATATAGCGTAGTGTAGTTCTCATTGTATTTTAGCTTTGTTAATAAAGGAAACCGTTTAAAAAAAGAATAAAGTACTTGGGTATAAACATATTTAGGTACTTATATTTTTATGATATCGCGCCATCGGTACATTCTATAGGTAAATTTGGCCGCACTGTACACGGATGTTAGGACAGAGACAGTTTTCTACCTTGCAGGGCTTCCTAGCTCGAAGTCTACCAGCGTCAAGGGTGTGGACGGCAGAAACTAATCGTTGGATCGATGGATCGGGGGATCAACTTGATACTTGGCAGGATTATGGCATGTTTACTAAAACGACGTGAACTTGGCAACCAATTTAGCTGACATTCAGACACATAATTGGATAATATTATGACGAGAAACTTATATGTATAACATGAACAACGCACTTTGTGACAGCTAGAACTGGGGCTGGTCGCACATGGAGTTAATTAATACCATATAATATCTAGTAGAATGCGCTCTTAGCGTTGAGGTCGCCAATTACTGCTTTAAGGCTTATAGTACGTTTGTCTTTTTTTAATCTAAGCGCAATAACAAGTGTATCTATCTATTCTATCTCACTGACCAAGTGCTGGTTGGTAAAGCGTAAAGATGTTTGCAGTAAGAAGATACTTTTAGCATCTTCAGGGCCTTCATAGAGGTGTCACTGTAAAAGTTTTATAATTTGTTATTTTGCGTATTGGATTTGGCTGATGACGGATTGGCTGATAATTGGCTATTTTATTTATGTTATACAATAACAAGACGAGCATAACGGATCCCTTTCTACATTAAATTTGACAGTGCTTAAATAAAGTTATACTACACCTGACATTACAACATAACTGTATACACACTGTAGTAGGTACCCAAAGAGTTTACAACTAAATCTATGGTACCACTACAACCGTATTCATGGCATTTTCGACTTGTAAACTAAAAACATTTCGCAAAAACTATAAAAAATAATGACAGTAAACATTGAACTCTACAGAGAATCCTAACACAATAAGTGTAGAAGTGCCTTACTAGTGTAGGCAACTACAACTCTCCACTAACCAATTTCCAATATATTTGTTAGCGGAGTTGCCAGTTGCCAGGTGGTTAACTATGCAGATTGATTTCCGATACGAATCTACTAGCAACTTGCAACTATGCATTCCTAAACTTTTGTGTTGGCGGGAACGCGGAAATCTCTAATCATTCTACTATATAAAAAATCCGAAAGTGCGTATGTTTCTTGCTCGACCACTTCATAAAAGCTGAAACCAACGGGTTGAAATTTGCAATATAAGTAGTTTATGATTTGGAATAGCACAATATACTACACATACATTTGATCACGGGAAAATTACGGTGACGGGAACGACGCGGGTAAAACCACGAGGCGCTACTAGTTTTCCTTACATTAGTTATATACCCTTATTAATATAATACGAATACCAACTAGTGGTACTACAAGCATATGTCTGTAATTTCGTCCCCGTAGAATTAGAAAAACCCTAAGGAATTCTGTATTTTTTTTAGAATTACCAACTTTTATTTTAATTTTAAAAATTTACCAACCTTGCAGTGCGTATGACTGGCCTCGTGGCTTAGTGGGTAGTAACTCTGCCTGCAAAGCCGAGGGTCGTGGGTTCGATTCCCACCCAGTGCAAATATTTGTGTGATGAATTCAAATGTTTGCACTGTGTCTGGGTGTTTCTATGTATAATAAGTAAGTATTTAAAACTATATATGTGTTATATCAGCGATCTGGCCGCCATAATACAAGCTTTGCTTAGTTTGGGGTCTGATGGTGTTGTGTGTGAATTGTCCACCAATATTTGTCCACCTTTTGAGCCTCACAAAATTGTTTTGTAAGAATCCCTTAAATATTATGTACAACTGTAATAGTAATTGCTTGAAACTTTACCAAGGGCGTCACCCGCACTTCTGCCGCCTAACTAAATTGGATTTGGCGTTGCTAATGCTGTCTCTATATTTTCAAACGGAAAGAAAGAGAGTTAAAGCAATGACCGTTTCAACTAGAAGGTTGACCCTCGGGCTTTTAAAATTATTTATCTCATTGTGAAAACATGCGAATAAGCAAGCTGAAGTGGCAGTGGGCGGGCCACATATGTCGCAGAGCCGATGGACGTTGGGGGAGAAGGGTTCTGGAGTGGAGACCACGTTCGAAACGTCCCGTGGGACGGCCTCCCGCTCGGTGGACCGACGACCTGAAGAGAGTGGCGGGAAGCAGATGGATGCGGAGAGCCGAGGCTAAACAAAGTTGTGGTACTAAGCGGACAAGTATTGGAAAGGTATATCCAGCAGTGGACGAATATGGGCTGACGATGATTGTAAAAAAAGTTAAAGCCAGTGGCGATAACAAACTTGTACATCTTATTAAAATCCGCTTAGTACCACAACTTTGTTTAGTTATTCTACCGCCAATCAGTAATATGGTAACACTACTGTGTTCCGGATTGAAGGGCAACGTTTCCTGAGAAATTACATAACATAGTGATAATTAATTTTAGATTTCTGGGTGACGAGCGCATTGCTAGGTAATGATTTCGACTTTTCATTTTCCAATGGCTGCGTGACACTAATTTTGTTCTTGTACTTAATCTATGACCGTGACTTTCTTCTATGACTTTTGTTATTTGACAAAGTTCTTGACTTGGATTTTTAAACTATACGCTTATAAAACTTTTAACTTAATTAAAATAATGTAAATGGTATTCGTTGTATGGATGTAAGATAGCTGAAATAAAAAAGAACTATTTGATTTGTTACATTTGCAAGGGGTAAATTGTAGTGACACCTTGGAAGCACCCTCCAGTTGCAATACATCCGCGGTGCCCCACTGACCTACATCAGCTGGAGGGCTCTAAATGTCACCATCGAAGAGGCACCTCTCCCTGTGGAGAACTTTTTACAAAACAATTTATTTTCAAGTAAAATAGAGTTTTGCTGTGCGGTGTTTTTGGGTTATTTTCCGAACCGCTATCATGGTTGATCACTAATGTTATTAAGTTGTTATCAAATGCGGGATGATGATTATCTGGTGAAGCGATTTTTATGAGTAAGTCTTACCTACATAGTTTTAAACTTTCAACTTACGACGAAATTGCCATATGCCCTTCGACGTAAATCGTACACAGAGAGGTTAAAAGCACTACGAATCACTACACTGGAAGAGAGAAGGTTGCGGGGAGACTTGATCGAAACATTTAAAATACTGAATGGATTTTATAACCTCCCTCACATAAGGAACCTGTACAGATTAAAGGAGCATAAGAGAGACAGTCGGCGTCATAAGTCCCAGTTGTCCCACGCGCCATCACTGACGAACACTGCACATCACATCCTCAGCAACAGAGTGGTTTATAACTGGAACAGGTTGCCTGAGGATGTTATTTCAACAAAGTCGTTAAACTCTTTTAAGAACAAACTTGACAGATGGATAGTAAAAGACAAAATCATTTTAACAGACAATTACCTATAATTTGTTATTTCAACACTGAGATATAGGCATATCAGCAAGAGCTGCTCGCCTATTATTCAATAAATAAATAAGTTATTGTAAATAATCCATTCTGTTTTCAGCAGAGGGTATTGGTACGCCATCTCACAGGTTTTCCTAGTTTAGGTACCAATGCACTTCTACATGGATGAACAGAAAATTACAATTACATATGTGTGAAATGTTTTTGTGATGTTCTAAGCAAATAAATATATTTCATTTCATTTCATATTGTAAACGTATACGTTTACAAGCACACAGCTTAATTACGTAAAACGTAGACCGTTTTAACCCTTAAAACGGACTAAAAACCCCTTCCACTTCCTAACCTCAGATCGCCCGTAAATTATTGAAATGAAACTTCTTTTCGCGCGCCACAGACAGATTTTTCGTGGGCTGTGAATTGAATTCTAGCGTCACGCTCGGAAATGATAAGAAATCTTCGGGTAAGCTCGGGATTCGGGATTGGATCTAGAAATGCGTCAGCATTTCCCATTGGTCCTCTAGAAATGCTGAAGCAACGGCGTGGTCATGCTCATGGACACGCCCTCCGGTTTCACGTTCCGTTTTCCGTAGTTTCCAAAGTAAACTATCAAATTCCGAGTTTATAAGTTTTCTCTTCTATCGGCAGTTCCTATGACTGCCAATTTTTTTTTCACTTTTGTCATATTCTCCACCTTTTACAATGGGTTTCATACTATTATTATTTTTGTTTTCAAAAGGTTTCGAAACTCGTCTATAAATTATAGTACATGGTTGACCGAGCTTTGCTCTGTTTTTTTCAAATGATATTTAGGCAGGTACGAATTACGAAGTGATGACTTACTTAGACCTACTAAAAGGCGCTAAGTATAAGATTTTCTCAGAAAAAAAAAGAAAAGGACCACCAGGATTCGAACCGGAGCCTGTTGTTTCCGAGGGCGAGCATATTCCGTCTGAGCCATTTAGGCTTAAAGAACAGTGGCGAAATAAGTTATCGTATTCTAATGACATTGTAGGAGTTTTTCATTGTCTAAAAACACGCATAAAATGATGTTTTTAAAAAATAAAACCTAGCTAGATCGATTTATCGTCCCCGAAACCCCCTGTGTACATAATTTCATGAAAATCGTTCGAGCCGTTTCCGAGATTCAGATTCTATAAATATTCTATATAATACTAGCGGCCCGCCCCGGCTTCGCCCGTGGTACACATATATAACCTACATCATTCAAGGATTACGTACATATGAAAGAACGGTGAATGATTTTTTTAAATCGGTCCGATAGTTCCCGAGATTACCGTGTACTAACTATATATATGCTATAGACTACTTTTGATCCCCAAATTATCGTGCTGTTTACTGGGTCAGAAGTGACACCTGTAGACAACTGGCGGGATGACTAATTAAATGACGATTGATCAGTTTTCGACCGGAGAGGAAAATGATTAAATTACTAAATGGCTATTAAAAAATAAGGGTTGATCGTAGAATGGTAAAATTGAGCATTGTATGTATTTTGTATGTTGTATCATAAAATAATAGAAATTAAAAATTTTGTCTAAAAATAAAATAAAAAATTTAGGGTGGACTACCCCTAACATTTAGGGGATGAAAAATAGATGTTGGCCGATTCTCATAGATACCGGATAAGTACAAAAAAATTCATCAAAATCGGTCAAGCCGTTTCGGAGGAGTATGGCAACAAAAACTGTGACACGAGAATTTTATATATTCTATATAATATATATAAATACAAAAATTGCTCGTTTAAAGGTATAAGATTAGTGTTCATTGTCATAAAAATTCTTCAGAAAAAGAAGACAGATTAAATACAATTCTCGGCTCCATTTTCAGGCGAGTAACTGTCACTTATTCTGTAACAAACATCCGTTAAAGTATCACGTATCGTCAATTTGTCTAGCTGTTACGTCCCATAGCTACTTACAGTTGCCCGATATATCCGACGCTATTTCTGAACCACGTCGAAGTTTGGTACTAGTTGTAAGTTGTACCATATGACGTGCTTCCAGCGATTTCCCTACGCAGTCAAGAGTTCGGCCACTTGTTTTATTTTCGGCATTTTAGTATTAGAGAAGTAATATCGAAGGAGTGTTCGACACACAAAACTTTTTTTTTTCTCCGGGGATTCGATACGTAGGTAATGTTCTATATAGATCGTGTATTCAGAGTGCAAAAAACTTTAATATCATTCTAATACTTATTAAAAATGTCAAAGTTGGATGTTTGGACGTTTGAATGTAGGATATTTAGCATCGAAAATTTAGGATTTCATCCACCATCCCGCACTGGGCCAGCGTGGTGGATAATGGCCGAAACTCTTTCCTTGCGAGAGAAGGCCTGAGTCCCGGCAGTGGGAACATTTAGTGGGCTGTTGATGATTTAGGATAGGATATTTAGCATCGCGGAAAAATAAAGAAAGGCAGTAAATTAATGTGGATTTACTTTATTCCGCCCTGAGAAATTTACAAGTAAATTAGAATTGCATGTAAAATTACAAGTTATAACGCATTCAGCGTGGCATTACCACGCTGAATGCGTCAGAAATCAGTAAATTAATGTGGATTTACTTTATTCCGCCCTGAGAAATTTACAAGTAAATTAAAATTGTATGTAAATTACAAGCTATAACGCATTCAGCGTGGTAATGCCACGCTGAATGCGTTATAACTTATAATTTGTAATTTATAACTTGTAATTAACTTTAATTTTAATTGTTATACAACTTGTAATTTATGCCAGGCCAGCATGCCGGGCACGCTGCCGACTGGTAGTGAGCTTGAACATATTGATTATCTGTAGGCCTTCATTGGTTCATGGATAATTCAGGGCGGTGTGCTTAGTGGAAGTAGTTAGTTTGGTATATAGCGTAGTGTAGTTCTCATTGTATTTTAGCTTTGTTAATAAAGGAAACCGTTTAAAAAAAAGAATAAAGTACTTGGGTATAAACATATTTAGGTACTTATATTTTTTATGATATCGCGCCATCGGTACATTCTATAGGTAAATTTGGCCGCACTGTACACGGATGTTAGGACAGAGACAGTTTTCTACCTTGCAGGGCTTCCTAGCTCGAAGTCTACCAGCGTCAAGGGTGTGGACGGCAGAAACTAATCGTTGGATCGATGGATCGGGGGATCAACTTGATACTTGGCAGGATTATGGCATGTTTACTAAAACGACGTGAACTTGGCAACCAATTTAGCTGACATTCAGACACATAATTGGATAATATTATGACGAGAAACTTATATGTATAACATGAACAACGCACTTTGTGACAGCTAGAACTGGGGCTGGTCGCACATGGAGTTAATTAATACCATATAATATCTAGTAGAATGCGCTCTTAGCGTTGAGGTCGCCAATTACTGCTTTAAGGCTTATAGTACGTTTGTCTTTTTTTTAATCTAAGCGCAATAACTAGTGTATCTATCTATTCTATCTCACTGACCAAGTGCTGGTTGGTAAAGCGTAAAGATGTTTGCAGTAAGAAGATACTTTTAGCATCTTCAGGGCCTTCATAGAGTGTCACTGTAAAAGTTTTATAATTTGTTATTTTGCGTATTGGATTTGGCTGATGACGGATTGGCTGATAATTGGCTATTTTTATTTATGTTATACAATAACAAGACGAGCATAACGGATCCCTTTCTACATTAAATTTGACAGTGCTTAAATAAAGTTATACTACACCTGACATTACAACATAACTGTATACACACTGTAGTAGGTACCCAAAGAGTTTACAACTAAATCTATGGTACCACTACAACCGTATTCATGGCATTTTCGACTTGTAAACTAAAAACATTTCGCAAAACTATAAAAATAATGACAGTAAACATTGAACTCTACAGAGAATCCTAACACAATAAGTGTAGAAGTGCCTTACTAGTGTAGGCAACTACAACTCTCCACTAACCAATTTCCAATATATTTGTTAGCGGAGTTGCCAGTTGCCAGGTGGTTAACTATGCAGATTGATTTCCGATACGAATCTACTAGCAACTTGCAACTATGCATTCCTAAACTTTTTGTGTTGGCGGGAACGCGGAAATCTCTAATCATTCTACTATATAAAAAATCCGAAAGTGCGTATGTTTCTTGCTCGACCACTTCATAAAAGCTGAAACCAACGGGTTGAAATTTGGAATATAGGTAGTTTATGATTTGAAATAGCACAATATACTACACATACATTTGATCACGGGAAAATTACGGTGACGGGAACGACGCGGGTAAAACCACGAGGCGCTACTAGTTTTCCTTACATTAGTTATATACCCTTATTAATATAATACGAATACCAACTAGTGGTACTACAAGCATTTGTCTGTAATTTCGTCCCCGTAGAATTAGAAAAAGCCCTAAGGAATTCTGTATTTTTTTAGAATTACCAAATTTTATTTTAATTTTAAAAATTTACCAACCTTGCAGTGCGTATGACTGGCCTCGTGGCTTAGTGGGTAGTAACTCTGCCTGCAAAGCCGAGGGTCGTGGGTTCGATTCCCACCCAGTGCAAATATTTGTGTGATGAATTCAAATGTTTGCACTGTGTCTGGGTGTTTCTATGTATAATAAGTAAGTATTTAAAACTATATATGTGTTATATCAGCGATCTGGCCGCCATAATACAAGCTTTGCTTAGTTTGGGGTCTGATGGTGTTGTGTGTGAATTGTCCACCAATATTTGTCCACCTTTTGAGCCTCACAAAATTGTTTTTAAGAATCCCTTAAATATTATGTACAACTGTAATAGTAATTGCTTGAAACTTTACCAAGGGCGTCACCCGCACTTCTGCCGCCTAACTAAATTGGATTTGGCGTTGCTAATGCTGTCTCTATATTTTCAAACGGAAAGAAAAGAGAGAGTTAAAGCAATGACCGTTTCAACTAGAAGGTTGACCCTCGGGCTTTTAAAATTATTTATCTCATTGTGAAAACATGCGAATAAGCAAGCTGAAGTGGCAGTGGGCGGGCCACATATGTCGCAGAGCCGATGGACGTTGGGGGAGAAGGGTTCTGGAGTGGAGACCACGTTCGAAACGTCCCGTGGGACGGCCTCCCGCTCGGTGGACCGACGACCTGAAGAGAGTGGCGGGAAGCAGATGGATGCGGAGAGCCGAGGCTAAACAAAGTTGTGGTACTAAGCGGACAAGTATTGGAAAGGTATATCCAGCAGTGGACGAATATGGGCTGACGATGATTGTAAAAAAAGTTAAAGCCAGTGGCGATAACAAACTTGTACATCTTATTAAAATCCGCTTAGTACCACAACTTTGTTTAGTTATTCTACCGCCAATCAGTAATATGGTAACACTACTGTGTTCCGGATTGAAGGGCAACGTTTCCTGAGAAATTACATAACATAGTGATAATTAATTTTAGATTTCTGGGTGACGAGCGCATTGCTAGGTAATGATTTCGACTTTTCATTTTCCAATGGCTGCGTGACACTGTGCTATTGCTCAGCTCATGCATGTCGGTCACCATCAGGTACATGTTCTGATTGTCTCGTTACTCGTTATGTTAAAAATCTTCACTGGGAAAAATAGTCGTGGTACACACGGGATTCGACTCTAAGACCTCAGTAGTGAAATCGGACGATCGTACCACTCAGCCACCACAATTTAGAAGTTAGTACCTGGTTGACCGAGCTTTGCTCAGTTTAAATGCGTTTATAAATGGCTCTAAGATTTTCTCAGAAAAAAAAAAAAAGAAAAGACCCGAGTGTAAGCATCAGGATTCGAACCGGGGCCTGTTGACTCCGAGGGCGAGCATATACCGTCTGAGCCATTCAGACTTAAACAACAGCGGTGAAATAAGTTATCGTATTTTAATGACATTGTAGGAGTTTTTCATTGTCTAAAAACGCGCATAAAATGATGTTTTAAAAAAATAAAACCTAGCTAGATCAATTTATTTTCCCCGAATATACAGTGGGTATACATAATTTCATGACAATTGTTCGAGCTGTTTCCGAGATTCAGATTCTATACATATATATATATACTTACAAGAATTGCTCGTTTAAAGGTATAAGATAAGAAAGCATACTAAAACATAGAATACATAACAGTCGCTATACACGGGAGGAAGGTACAAGCAGAATTGATCACGAGGAAAGAAATGAAAAATGTGAAGGAAAGCGTACGAGAGAGTAGAGAACCCGTGAAATGTGTGTCATAAATATAACAAGCTAGCAGCGCCTAGCGGTTTTACCTGCTTAGATTTCGTTGCAACAATTTACACTCAATTAAAAGTAGCCACAAGTAGTAAAATACGACCTACCTACATTTATTAATCTTACTAGTAACTTCCCGTGTCTATGACTGCGTAAAGTACATTCCCTGAGGAAATATTATTTTTGGGACTAAAAGTAGCTTATGTGGTATTCCAGACTTACAATATACATCAACATCAACAACCCACTAAATGTTCTCACTGCTGGGGCTCGAGCCTTCTCTCGCAAGCAGAGAGTTAAGGCCATAATCCACCACGCTGGCCCAGTGGGGGTTGGTATATGTGTGTATATGTATGTTTGTATGACACATAGCTTCGAAAGGTTTTAGGTACATGTCGGTTTCCTCACGATGTTTTCCTTCACCGTTTTAAGTTACCGTCTTAAGTTTTAAGACTAGATATGATCTATATAAATTACGAATACCAGACTGATCTATTCAGATTTAACAACCTGATTTAGCAATATACATTCAAATTTTCGCATTAATAATATTGGACCCTTCATTTATCAAGCTGTAGTTGAAAATACCGCAAAACCCACTGGAAACACATCGATAATGCGTCATTTGAACCGAAATGTTAAACATTTTCGGATAATACGGGGATTCGATTATAGTCGAATTACAAGAAACTTCACTCATTTTCGGTAAATAGATTCAGATTATTCATAATGTACTTTGTCGCATTGGCATAGTGGCATGGTGACGTCAGATTTCACAAACAGTGTTAGGTTCGAGTCTCGCTTGAACCTCTGAATATATCCTCCATTGCATATTTACATTGGTTTAAAGGGTGAAGGAAAAGATCGTGAGGAAACGTGAGCATGTTCGAAGAACGACATCTCGCGATGATATGGGTCTTCTCATCATCAACATCATCAGCCTGTGTTCGTCCACTGTTGGACATAGGTCTCTCCTATAATACGCCACTCAGCGCGATCCTCGGTCTTACGTTTCCAACCGCCACCAGCCATCTGTCTTCTGCCAACACGCATTTAGCCAGCTTATTGGATTATGGTCTTGACTCTCCTTGTGAGAGAAGATAGATACAGAGTCCCAGCTGTGGGAACATATAGTAAGCTGCTTATGCTATTAAGTAGATTCCCAGATGGATATCATCTAATTAAGCAAACATAGCCACTATCCTTTTTATCCGGTTACAGTGACGTTTAGAAGTTTTTCCAACAATGACTAGTGTCAGAATGTAGAAATATGTCCAGAATGTACTCGATTTTGTTGAATTAATTTTCAGATGTACACCGATAATTAAATATATTGCCCATGTATTATGAAATACATTCAGCGAGAAAATACTCTACTTTTGTGATAAGAACGTCTAGGATGTGGAATACGTTGCCTGAGTGGGGTTTCCCCGATGGTTACAATCTTTGTGTCTTCAAATCGAGAGTGAATCGGTTTCTTCTAGGTAAACATGCTCCATCGTAGACCGCATCGTCGCTTAACATCAGGCGAGATGGCGGTCAAGTGTAAACCTATAAAAGTTAAAAAAAAAAACATATCATGTCGTAAAGTTGTCGAATGTAATTATTTTTGTTACAAAATAAAATTTATTATTATTATTTATCATTATTAATAGTATTAAAAACTCAAGAGATTTTAGAGCTGTTGTGGTGGTAGTGGTGCTCTTAGCAAAGTCCGACCCACCCAGAGGTTCCCCAGAGCCAGACAAGTAAAACACCTTAGCAAGTTATTCTACCGCCAAGCAGTAATGTGCGAACATCAATATCCTCCGGTTTGTAGGGCAATATTTACAATGAAATTACAGGACATACCTAGATATCAATCATCTTAAATTTCTGAGTGGTGTTCGCAATGCGGTGCTAGGTTATGATTAGGACTCTTCAAGTCTTCATGTTCCAATAGTTGCATGACACTGTTATGGACAGCTGTGTTGTAAACCATCATGCACATGTCCTGCTCTATACTATAAAAAAGAGATGTATTTTATTTTGCTTAAAATGTAGAGAAATAACAAACATCGACATGCGTAGTACAGCCCCAAATTCATAGCTATAAGCGGTCGCGCGAAGACCGCAAACATCCGAAGTGTACAGTGGTATCAATGTAGCTAGTCTGTTGACCTTTACTGGGTGTTTCGTAGGCGAATTGCGCAAGGGCGATTGCTTATGGGCCTACGAATAATCATAATAATACGAGTACAATAATATATGAATATATCCTACCGTCAATCAGTAATGTATTTTAAACGCTACTGCGTTCCACTTTCAAAGGCATTGTTTCCAGAGAAATTATGCATTCAGACAGACAATTAATTGTATATCTCTGGATGACAATGAAGCGCTGTGTTTTGTACTATTCATGTTCAAATAATTGGATAGACTATGTTGTTATAGACAGTATCTTATTTACCATCCGGTACAAGTCCTGTTTGACCTATCACTTAATATTACAGAAATATATTTTAACTTATAAACCTAATATTATTAACTTATATAATAACTTATAACGTATAAACGTGAAATTTCCAATGCTTCAATAATTTTTGTTTAATCACAGCAGACCATTTAAGTAGAACGTCTTAAATTTGGAAACACAGATGAATT
This sequence comes from Ectropis grisescens, assembly GCA_017562165.1. NCBI lineage: Eukaryota > Metazoa > Arthropoda > Insecta > Lepidoptera > Geometridae > Ectropis > Ectropis grisescens. The sequence continues at coordinate 3,042,081 of CM029770.1, read as the reverse complement.
ATGGATTGGTCCAGCTCATTACTATACTAATTTCACTAACATTTAATGTGGTAAATATTTTTTTAAACTAAGAAATGTTGATACTGAAGTAAACAAAAAAATAAAAATAAGATTAAAACGAAACTCCGAATAACCCACCCTTAGCTGCTCCCGGCGCAAAGGTGCCCATGACGCTCGCAGTGTTCACGTTGAATGGCAATGGCCAACCTTTGCTCCAGGAACGCGCCGGATCGAGAGCACCCGTATAATATTTGGCAAATTACAAATACATAGAATGTCTAGGCTGTGGAATGTATTCCCTGAGTGTTTTGTTTTACTGATGTTTTAAAAAACAATATTTTAAATAATATTTATAGTGACAATTTTTGACATGACAATGTCTAATAAATCGATAAACGCCAGCAGCATGCACGAAAAAGTGTCTTGTTATGTCCCGTTACGCTCATTGTACGCTTGCGCCGCATCTATCAATGTTTTGTCACGCCGTTGTCATGTTAAACTATAGTCCGTAAACCAACCGACTTTACAGACAACCATTTTTTTTATGACCGAGCTTTGCTCGGTTTAAATGCGTTTATAAAGGGCCCTAAGTAAAAGATTTTCTCAGAAAAAAAAGAACAAAAAGAAAAGATGGTGTTGTGTGTGAATTGTCCACCAATATTTATTAAAAAAAAAAAAAAAAAGACCCCGAGTGTAACCATCAGGATTCGAACCGGGGCCTGTTGACTCCGAGGGCGAGCATATTCCGTCTGAGCCGTTTAGACAGAGGCAAAATAAGTTATCATAGCTATCTGGCTTCCATAGTACAAACTTTGCTTAGTTTGGGGTCAGATGGTGTTGTGTGTGAATTGTCCACCAATATTTATTTATTTATTTATTCTAATTACATTGTAGGAGTTTTTCATTGTCTAAAAACGCGCATGAATGATGATGATGATGTTTTTAAAAAATAAAACCTAGCTAGATCGATTTATCATCCCTGAAACCCCCCTGTATAAATAATTTCATGAAAATCGTTCGAGCCGTTTCCGAGATTCAGATTCTATATATACCTACAAGATTTGCTCGTTTAAAGGTATAAGATAAGATAAGATTTCGGTCTAAATATTGTTCACTCCCCCTTCCTGCCACGTTTCCCTGTCCTAAAAAATCAATAGTCCTTCTGAAGAAGATTATAATCTTCTTTAAAAGAGTCGGTTCGTTTCATTATCAATATCTGGGTCTGGCCCTGGAGTAGTTCCACTAAATTATATGCAAACTGAAATATCGAAATTTGAAAAAATAGTAGAACAATAATTCAGAGCAAAATAGGTATAACACGAACATCTTCCTAACCGAAAAAAAAAATCCTACAGAAAAGCTTCTTATATTCTTCCTCGTAAGCTCTGTTTTCATTTGTCGATATTGAACTTGTAAGGTACTGAAAGTTAAACTTACAGTTATAATATATATTACACCTTCAGAGTCTTTAAACGAAAATAGACTTAAAGCATTACTTTCAGTATTATGTACGCGGAAGCGGCCGTGGCAGAGTTTTTTTTTTCAATTGTACTAGTAGAGGGGAACGTATTCCACAGCTTTTACGTTCTTATCACAAATAGAGTGAAACCTCGTTCTTCATTGTGAAGTAGATAATGTAGGTAGTTAGTTTAGTACATATTAAGTATATACTTTTCATAGTAACTTTGATTTGTTGATCTGCCCTACACAAATAATAATGCCCTAATCCCATGACTACACATTTCATTTCCTCAATTAATTTGAGATAAAATTTCAAAGGGTCTATCTAATTTTAATGAATATTTACCATTCATTTTTATAACATTCATACATGTTTTTAAATGGCGGTTAAAATCCTGCCTGTTTTGATTGTAAAAAACAGGAAAACCTTTCGTCTCGTCCTTGGGAAAAGAATAATAGAATGAGCGTTTCCATGTCAGTCAACAAAGTCCGTCCAGGGCGGCCCACGCAACATCCGATTGTGGTCTCCTTGACGCGTCAGGAGAGAATTGATCGTGTGATGGATGACCAGCGCCGCGTCCCGGCCCCAATCGATAGCAAAGAAGGAAATGACCGCCGTATTCCGAACCACTTGAGGCGTACCCGTGCCAAAAATTTGTTAAATTTTGGAGCATAACCAAAACGATATAATTGATTGATGTGTATAACCGTAGTAGTTGAAGACCGATCTTTCTACCGCCTAGCTAAAACGGTTATATAGATATGTTGTAGGTCTTTAATTTCAATCGAAAATATAGAAAATACCAAAGATGGTTGAACTCAAGATTAGCCCTGAACATCAAGATGGTTGAACTCAAGATTAGCCCTGAACATCATGACATTGATAATAAACTGCGTCTGTGACATCTGTCTCTATCTAAGACATCTCTGTCTCTGTCTAAGACAACTATCTCGCTCGCGCTAGTTATAATTGGTATTATTCTCTCCCTGTCACAAGGTGATGAGTGACCGGTGACGGTGATGCCATTTTAAAATTTAAATTTATGCAGTTGAAAATATTAAAAAAAAAATTTAAATGAGTACTTACACATGAAATGTAAAATAATATGAGAATACTTTTTGAACGCACAGCAAAACATTATTTTAAATTTATGTTCAAAATCATCAAAATCAGTGATAGGTAAAAACGACCGGCGTCCCCGCTTCCTACAACCGACTAGAACGGAAAGAGTGAGCTCACTCTTCCCAACGTCAACATGATTCCGTGTGCCATGAAGTTTGGGAGGGCTAATCTGGAGTTGTACGATCTATAGAAAATACCTTTTAAACTCAGTTTTCTCAGTTTGAGTACGGATAACCTCAGAAACATAGAAATTTTATATATATTTTTGCCTTGTTTTAGTGAAGTAAAGCTGATCCAAGTTTAGTCATTTTTAAAAATTAGTTCAAAAATCCAATATCGACATTTTAACTTTTATAGGTGTACACCTGACCGCCATCTCGCCTGATGTTAAACGACAATACGGTCTACGATGGAGCCTGTTTACCCAGAAAAAACCGATTCACTCTCGATTTGAAGACGCATAGATTGTAATCATCGGGGAAAACCCACTCAGGCAACGTATTCCACAGCCCAGACGTTCTAATCAGAAAAGTAGAGTCCAATCTCTTCGTTCGTTCTTCAAACATGCTAAGAATCATATTTCCACAAAATTCTATTACATTATCCGAAAGATTCCATTACGGAATGCGTCTATTCAATAGCCGTAATATCGTTTTACACTCACACAATTACCTTCAGCTCATATCGAACAAATTACAAGTAACAAAGCTACATTATTTAATCAAAAGGTTCGCAATCCACAATCGAAATCAACGAAATGGATTTCTCGATTGTATTTCTAAATATTTGTCGATTCTTTTGTCCTTTGTAGCATTCCCTCGGGGTCGAAACACCACAGGTTTATATACAAAGGATCAAGGGACTGTGCCCTCTGGCAAATGTACTTGTGTAAGTCAAATACCAGAGTTCAATGAAGTGAACGGTTAGATTTATATTATTTTTGGAACTAAAACAAAATTGCGTAGGCCTTTGTACAAGTTGTTGTTGGTATGTTGTTCATTTTTTTAGGATTGTTAAAGCGTCCACACACGCGTCCTAAAATCAGAGGAAATGACGTAAAAGTAGTGGGGCGGAGCCTACATCGCAACATAAAACACCAATCATATGATGCGATGTAGGATATGATTGGTCATTACCAGTGATTACCCAGGCAGACAGGTAGCGGAGGCAATCCTTGGAGAGCCACAAAAAGGACAAGATCAAAATCAAATTTTAGGTCACCCATGATTTGGATCAGATTAATACATTTCTAGGGCCCAGTTACAGAGCTTGGCATCAAGCACATTTAAAACTAAATACGGTATTAATAGATACTACCTATAAGTACTATTCCACTCTCCAGCAAATACGAAACGAAGATGGCTAGGGTCTTGGAAATTATTGACTCTAGGTCGGGGTCCTCTTTGTCTGCAAAGCCAAAGCGAGAGTTCCTTGCTCTGTTCCGAGAATCCGAGATTAACACAAACGGTTCTTTATTATCTGAACCATATACATGCCAAATGTGCTTCCTAAAAACGGTTTCCGGTTTCCTGAAACACGTACATAGGTTTTTTTGTACATTTTTTTAATTGACGATTGCGGAAATTTGTATTAGAAGTTTCAATAGACCTAGAGCTTATTTCGGATATCAGTGCGATCCTATGAATTGGAGGTAATTGAGTATTGATAGTAGAGCGTCCACCATTTAGGATTGTAACCTCGATAGTTGAACCGAAATATAATAAATCCATTGTATCATTGTTGTGTTTCACCGCCACCGCTGTCATGCCCGCGGTGTCCAACCAGCTGCACCAGAATTGACCTAATGGAGGCCTCTATACCAGGAGTCACAGTTGCGGAATACTGGGCAGCACAAATTTAAAAGACTCACACAAAAAAGACAACATCATCGACACGAAGAAGAAGACCTCCACCGCCATTAAAATATTTGTGTAGATCACGATAAAATTCTGTATGATGTTTTGTGGATACAAAACATCATACAGAATTATATGGTTAGTTTGTATAGTTCATCAGCACTGATATCCACCAGTGCTGATGAACAATACATCATTCATCATCAGTTGAGTTGTGAAAACATGTTGGCGCTGTAATGGTTGGTTGGTGACGATGTAAAGGTACCTGCGGGGGTGAGTTGCCGCGCTCGCGGGGAGGTGGCGGGTTGCGGCGGGTTGTGGTTGTCGTCGCGGGGCGAAGCCACCGCGCCCTCCGAGTTGTTGTTCACCGGAGGCCCGGGGCCTTCGCCCGCGCCCGCTTCTAGCTGCAGCTGGAACAATACATACAAACCAATTACAAAACGTGTATGGAGTCTAAATAATAGCACAACATTACGATGTATTAGAGATATAAACTACCTGAGGTTTTGTTCGTGTAGTTGTTCCTGTTACCTTAATTTGCTTGCCATGAAAGTCCTATTTTAGACCTTAAACAATCTAGAATCCTTTCAACCCGATCCTTATAGCTGAACAACAATTGCATTTGAATTGAGCATCCAAACTATATTTGGAGGATAATACCTTTAATAACAGCGTAGTACTATACTGCGATTACTGCGCATTTTAAACTCATAAACATAAATAATGATTTTTAATTTAATTCTTATTCAACAGGCCTACGTCCTTTATTAAAATTCTATTTGTGTTTGTTAATTTCCTCCTACTAGAAACCTACCTCATTCAAACCAGCCTATAATGTGTAAAACTCTGGGCCGTATAGATAGTGCCGTGGTGAAAACGAGGATTTTGATATCATCGATAAATCAAACTTGTGGTTGGTATCAGCGATGTGGAGTCTAAGGCATGCAATCCGATTCCAGTTCTCACATTTTCTGTGACACTGCAGTGCCACAACACTAACAAGCTTATCCTCTTGCAAGCAGCTACGACAAAGTGGACTTTTTTTTTACTAAGGTAGGTATGTATCTGTTCAATTTGCATTGAGCTGTCACTAGGGCCAATTATAAACGAAGGTTCTAAGGTTTTTATTCTTTCAACTTTTTTCTAGATGCAAAGAGTATCTTTATTTAGATCATCTGATATTGTTTCACGATCTCAGCTTTGAACCCTTAGTAAAAGTTATTCATCACTATGACCAGAACTCGATTCATACAAGTATGTACTGAATCGAATTTTCGTATCCGTAATTCTAACAAATAAGAGTCTATATATATTTCTTTCAACTTTTTGCTAGTTTAATTATTATTCACATTCGCGGGATAAGAAATAATGTAATTGGGGTAGAATTATCTCCTCCAAGAAACAGAGACGCCTTAATGGGTTTTCATTTCCACCACTTCCACACCCAATTCAAATGAAAAGTTAGCAATTTCTGAAACGATTCACTCAATAATGGTGAACGATTACCACCAGCAGACAGGCCTTCGATGGCTGGTTTCCATAACTCAAATCATTTAAACGGGGGCATAAATCGGCCTCGATTCCCGTCAGGGCCGGATTTGGCTGTCATTCTGGAGTGGGTGTCAAACGCGCCATTCACGACGAGAATGAAACCGTTTCGGCCCGATATTTGACACCGATTTGATATTTTTAGGGTGGCATTTGGGTCCCTAGGGACGATCTGTTATTTTCGTAAAGGCTGTAAGTAGAGCTTGTGATAAATTAGTTCCAGGGACCGAAGTTTATTCGATTTAATTTTTAAGGAAATGGATACAAATAATGAAATAGATCAACCTGATTTTATCCTGAGTCCTGATGCTTAGAGATACGTCTGTCTTTTGAAGTACGATACCGGTCTATATTTTGAAAGTACGACACTGTATCGATGTAAACAAGCTAAATTAGATACTACACTACATACTTAGTTAATTACTTACACTACGCGGATACATTATGAACTATCTATGGACTAATGAAGGTCTTAGGATACTCAGGCACATTGCCAGTTAGGAAGCGTACTGAACGTGATGGTGGTATTACCATGCTGAATGACAATTAAGCCAAATAAAGTCCATCGTCGTGATTTAACTCTGCAACTGTTATAATATCGTAACAGAACGAAGGAAATTTGAATCCTAGCGAATTATACAGATATCAAAGGTTTTGTGTCTGGAAAATAAGAATATAATTTTTAATTTTTAATTATTATTCAAAGGAAAATATATGTGTAGTCTAGTATCAAAACTCACCTGATCTAAAAATGTTAATTTTACAATAAAACACATTATTTTTATTTGTAAGTTTTGGTAAATATAAGTAGTGTTATTACTTAGAATCACAAACGTAACTGGATCGCTGAATAGTCTCTCAAATATGAGATTCTAAAATAAAAAATCATAAATCATATTAATTAAGTTAATTTCACTTTTAGCCTCGGAGCCACATACGTTTGTATCCTGTGTCTGTGAAGGTGTGAAACCACGATGATTCAAAGTTAGTATATAGTAGTCCGCCAATTACACTTGTAGTTCGAAGCAATCGACATCTAAGTAAAGGTAGAAGTATCAATTATTATTCTACGACTTTCCTAATTTATAGATGAATTTATACAAAAAACCAAAATCAAACTAAGTAGAATCAGAACAGAATTAATCAGTCGCAAACTAACCCACATTAAATTATAGCTCCATTCCCTTTCATGACTACCAGCAGTATTCTCTCCCATTATTCCCGGAACGACACAGATTAAATTAACAGTTTGTACCATCACGCCACAGATTGACATCATAGTAAGTACAGCCATGTCGCAGATTATTATAACAGTTAGTAAGGATATGTTACAGATTGATTTCACAGTTAGTATGGTGGCCGCAATAGCACGGTACCCTAATTACCGTCGCAGGCGGAAGTAAAACGCTAAAAGCGAATAATTCGTTCGTTCCCCTCATAAATACTGTTTATGTGCAGATAAAATAACCAGGCATCGCAGACGGTGCCGCCGAGGCAAGGGATTGTGACAAAACCCTTCGAAAAACAGTTAGTCCCAAGTACAATGATTTTTATTTGACATATATACAAATGTAGAACTTGCAAAGAGTCCTACCACTAAATATACACAACACCCAAACACCCGTCCTTAACAGTTTGTTGGTTAAGCAAGTTCAACCGTAGAACATACTGTCGCTTAACATCAGGCGAGATGGCGGTCAAGAGCAAAGCTATTAAAAAAAAATAAAGTATTGATTCCCAGCCGTGGGACCATAAAGTGGGCTGGCTGTGCTATAAAATATGGGGAGTGGTTCACTAACATGGACCCAGAGGGCGCTGACGGTAATAAAGAAATTAATGTCGCGAACAAATCAATTTTTCGGTCGTAACAATGACTACTGAACGAAATACTTCCACAACACGAACTACAATAGAGGTTGTGGGCGTTTGTAGCGGACCTGAAATTGATAGTAACTGCGTGTTGTTCGACCCATTGTAGTTTAAAAATATGACGACTATAGTTCAGCCAAGCCATTTAATCGAAGCTGTATAAAAAATACTTAAACTTAGTTCGCATGATTATCACTGTATTACAGAGTTTGTTAATTTTTCGTTGGGGAGAAAATTTGCAGATACTCGCGGTTTAGTGGGATGTAGCTGTGTTAAGATCTTACTCACTAAAACCCAAAGAGTTTACATATACTACGTTTAAAGTATGCACAAATCCTTTACACCGAAAGCACGGGTAGCATCTTTCTTGCCTTGTCGCTCTTGTGGAAGTGTCATACTTTTGTCGCGGCACATCACTCTGTTGCCATAGAAAGTATACACGTCATCTGCTTACGATTGACACAAAGGAACCGAGCGGAAAATCTAACTCTATACGTAGTATATGTAAACTCCTTGCTAAAACCACTTCGGTGGCCTACATTTGTGCTTGAGGGAGGACATCGGGATCTGGATTAAATAAATAAATATTGGTGGACAATTCACACACAACACCCCAAACTAAGCAAAGTTTGTACTATGACGGCCAGATAGCTGATATAATACTTATATAGTTTTAAATACATACTTATTATACATAGAAACACCCAGCCACAGTGCAAACATTTGAATTCATCATACAAATATTTGCACTGGGTGGGAATCGAACCCACGACCCTCGGCTTCGCAGGCAGAGTTACTACCACAAACTTTTGATTGGAACAGACCGGCATGCAGCCCTTTAACACCTTGCTTGTGCACCTTCCTTAGCTAATGGACTAAGCGTCACGGGCTATGTTGAGGTCTTTCCTCTGTTTGCTCAAGTATCAATCCGATCCGTCCGGCCATTCCGTTACAATTGGGCTACAAGTATCCAAACTTTCACATTAGGATATTATTTAATGGTTTGAATAAGTAAAGAAGTTTCAATAAAACGTTAAATAACTAATGATTTCAAACCTAAAGCCGATTGGGCTTCAGGTTTGATCAGGTTCGATCAGTCGACCCGTTTCGATCGAAAAAATCGAAACTTTCGTGTCTGTTTGGTCATATTCTTTTCGAGCCAAAGAATATGGCCACGCAGACACGAAATTTTATAAAATAGAACAAAAGCATGGAAATATTTAACCGTGTATATAAGAAGATTAGCTATAGATGAATGATTTGTCTATCCGACACTTACTCAATAAAATGGTGGTCGTCCTGACCTGGTATATTGACTCGTTCGTCATATTCGGCTCAGTGGTGTCAATAGCCATCCCGGTAAGTGATTGTTTGCGGATCGATTTCGCTAATGGAGCACTTGTTGCTCGTGGTCTTCGTTTCTCTCGACAAAATGGGGATAGGTATACCGCAACACAAATACTTTAAAACATCTTGACAAGCTGAAATAATGGCTCAGACTGTAACAAATTTGTTAACACTTTCACGCCACTCTCACGAGGCATAAGCCCACCGGCGGGCTCGCCTCTTTTCTAATAACATTAAGTATATATTTGTTCAACTGTTTTTGAAGTGAAAACTTCTTTGGGCGCGCCTAGGACAGAATTTTCGTGGGCTGTGAAATGAAATTAGCCGTCACGCTCGGGTATGATAATAGCTTTTCGGGTAAACTCCTCGGGATGCTAGAGCGAAAACTAAATACCGTGAACAACCGTGTCAGAGCGAGAAAGATAATATAGTCCCTGTGTACCTGCGTTTATTATATTTATTATATCTTTTTATACCGACATTAACTTCTAGGTACTTACCACATTAATGTCATTAATTGAACTTGTCACGAAATATTACATTTGCATTTCATATCCATTGCAAAAAGTTTTGAATTGCATTGTTTTTGTTGTAATATACTCGTATTACTGTTTTATCACAGCACTTACACATACACTTTAAACACAACATATACATGCATTTTTAGCGAAATACCTATAAACCTATACACTAATTTTCAATTTCTAAATAATTTTTATTTTTAATTATAAAATTATTTAGTGGTCTTTAAATATAAGTATTTCTTATTTTAGGTTTCACTTCTGCCGTGTGGTCGTAAGCGCACACCACTTTTTTTTTCGTACCTATTTGGTTGGGAAGTTAAGATTTATCTATAGCTTTTACACTTTTGTTGATCTCACATTGAAAACATTTCACGAGACTAATAATTGCGATCTAAATTATTAATTACTTACTACCCGACCTTTCGGTCGCATTCTAACGTCCGAACGAACGAAGTGAACTGTCACGAAGAATGAAGAAAATGAAGTTTGAAGTCTCATTGGAAAATGAGCAGACCTCCATTTACCCTCATTTGGTCTTTCAAAATAGCAGAGTTGTCACCGCGACTCGATACTAGCCGTACAGTTATGATATTTATACTTATTTTGACATGACAAAATAATGCGACTTACACTAAAATTTTAACTACGTAAATTATAATTAATTAATAGTCCTTGTAGAACTTACCGTACCGTGGGAAACTAATATACCTAAAGACCACGCGATGAAACAAAATAAGTATTACGACCTCCTAAACGAATTAACAAAAAACGGCTATGTAGTTAGTTTATACGCTGTAGAAGTGGGAGCGAGAGGTATACCAGCAAAATCTCTCTATAACCTGCTGAAAGACCTTGGCTTATCCAGAAGTGCAGTAAGTTCTATACTAGAACGAGTATCTAAAGCTGCACTAGTAGGCTCATATCAGATTTAGCTGGGCAGGGAGAGAAAAACGAGTAGTGAAGGTGAGTGTTGATGTACGTCAGGGGCCCCTTAAACCTACGCCCGAGTCACAAGTCTCGGGGTCTACTCGGGTTTTCTCTCTCTGCCACACGATGGACCCGGCACCCGCACGGTGAATCCATGGAATTCTAAGAAAATCGTCTCAATATCGTTCAATTTTCAATGAAGCCTTTTGAAATATCATGAATATAAAATCATTAAAATGTGTCTGGCTATTTAACCCAATCGGTTTTTTTTTGTTGGCCTTGTGGCTTAGTGTGAAGTAACTCTGCCTGCGAAGCCGTGGGTTCGGTTCCCACGCAGTGCAAATATTTGTGTGATGAATTCAAATATTTGTACAGTGTCTGGGTGTTTCTATGTATTATAAGTATGTATTTAAAACTATATAAGTATTAAATCAGCTATTTGGTTTCCATTGTACAAGCTTTGCTTAGTTTGGGGTCAGATGGTGTTGTGTGTGAATTGTCCAACAATTATGTCCACCAATATTTAAAAGTGGCCTATAGCATTTGGCTTCAAGTGGCCACTACTGCTTGCCGAACTTTGGGGTAGCTCAGAAAGCGCAAGGACCTGTATGCCGTATATAGGTTTATAGTTATGTCATCCTCAGTAAAAGGTTGTTATAAAACTGGGGAAGTACCACACCTCTGCCAGTTATTCTACCGCCAAGCAGTAATGTGCAAACATTACTGTTTTCCGGTTTGAAGGGCAATGTTTCCAGAGAAATTACAGGGCTTAGAGATATAAGATCTTAGATCTCTGGGTGACGAGCGCAGTGCAGTGCTAGGGAATGATTTGTACTCTTCATGTTCCAATAGCTGTGTGTCACTGTGCTGTTATGTGTCAGGCATGTTGCTTACCATCAGGCACATGTCCTGATAGTCTCGCCACTCTTTATTTAAAAAAAACTGTACAAATAGTTACTGCGTGGTGTTATAATCGCGTCAGGTCGCGCTAATGATAACCGAAAGTGCAGCGTAAAGTAGCTTCTTCTTCTAGAGGTCTTCGCAGTGCGGTCAGCTTAGCAGTCCTTGTCAGTAAGAATTAAGTCTATGCCCGAAGTTTCGAAGCCTTTTGCAGAACCGACAACAAAAGCTGTAGTGATGACCAGATTTGAATCCCAAGAGCCTGATCGATAAGATATTCTAAGTAATGCTTGTACAGTGTTCTATTCAAACAGTGCTAATTTTATTCTTATACCTTTAAACGACCAATTTTTTGTAGGTATATATGTATAGAATCTGAATCTCGGAGACGGCTCGAACGATTTTCATGAAATTATGTATACAGGGGGTTTCGGGGACGATAAGTCGATTTAGCTAGGTTTTATTTTTTTTAAATATCATTTTATGCGCGATTTTAAACAATGAAAAACTCCTACAATGTTATTAGAATACGATAACTTATTTCGCCACTGTTCTTTAAGTCTAAATGGCTCAGACGGAATATGCTCGCCCTCGGAGTCAACAGGCCCCGGTTCGAATCCTGATGGTTACACTCGGGACTTTTCTTTTTGTTCTTTTTTTCTGAGAAAATCTTATACTTAGAGCCTTTTATAGACACATTTAATTCGTATCTAAGTAGGTCTAATTAAGTCATCACTACGTAATTCGTACCTGCATAATATGATAAAAAAACGAGCAAAGCTCGGTCAACCAGGTACTAATTTAATTGTACCACTTCAACGTATTATAGAATAATTTATCTAATTCATATTTGAAAAAATGGAGCGTGACAGGAGACAAACAAAGAAAATAGTAAAAATAATTAACGCGCCACGCCGTACATGAAATGAAAATAAAAACCCAACTCCGCTGGAAGAGACTTTTGTTTAGTTTAGTTTTTAATTTGCTAAAGGGTAGATGAGTTCTGTCTGAGAGCGTAGTGTAGTAGGACACTCTGCAACCAGGTGGAGGTTTTCAGAGCCCGCTGTTTTGCTCCCACACAAAAAAATTGGGAATTCAAATCGGAACGAAGAGACCTAGCGATAGATACGTGCTATGTTGTAGTGCGCCTATGGGCAGCACTCACTACTGGGCATAGCAACAACAAGGCTGATTATGTTAAGGACTATCGCTGTAAATGTACATGCAAGTACATATATGCCACCGTAAAATTTTCAACACCGTCAGATTATAATCTGACGCGTGAGATTATAATCTCACGGTAAGTTAGGTTAGTTTGTAATCTGACGTTTAATTATAATCTGACGGTTTTTAAAATAGGCATGACGACTCAATTTTTATTTAATGTGCCATCAAAAGGTTACTCAATGACTGAAACATAGGTGAAAGAAATACTAAACTTCCCGTGATATCACGATTTTAAAATCAGAATTTTGGACTTTCCCAAAAACGGTTCATTCAAAAACACTACTGAAGCGTGACGTCACTGTCGGGTATTTTCTATGCGTCGCGCGTAAAGTTAGTATGTTAGCTATATTAAATATTGCGTTTAGGAAACTGGTTCCATAACAAAAGTCACTTTAAATGGAATATGTTTTAAAATGGATATGCCCATCCAACTTTGAATGATCATAAAGTAAGTTAAATAAAAATATATAAAATTAGAAGTTGGTACATATTTTATTCTGTTTAAATACTGTCATTATAACAAATAATTTAATATAATTGCAGGATATGTCGTCATGCCTATTTTACGGTCACATACGAGTTAGCGCGAGTGGCCCGCCCCTCTACCGCCTAGCTAAATCGGGCTAGGGCTTTGCTATTGCTGTTTCTATAATTTCAAGCGAAAAGAGCTTATCAAAGCTAAGACAGTTTAAGTGAGGTGGTAGGCCCTGCCCGACGCCCGATACACGATAACCAATTAGGTCTAACACGTGTGTTTACCAGCATAACTTGATTCCTATGGTCCTGGGCAATGGTTATTCAACTTATGTAGGTACTTATTTTAGTTTTACTTCGTCTACTTAGTAACATCTGTTAAAATAAGTTAAACTATTCGTACTCCAGCATAAAAGACAATAAAAGTAAAATTAGAAACTCCGCAAAAAGTAGATAGGTGTAGTAAAATATTCATTTTTTCTTTTATAAGCGTGCAGGAACGTTCCGTAACGTTTTATTTCAAGTGAAATACATTAAAAAGCTTAAACGCTTTTGTGCGCGATACATTTTTAAATTAAAAGCGAAAAGTAGAGCTTTATTTAATAAAGGGTATGAAATAGGAGGCGTAAAAGCAAAAATTCTGAACATTATTTGAACGCTGGCCTTCGTTATCGTTTGCATATTTTTAGGAGCGTTAGTTAAGAAGAAACGGTGCAGAGGCGGTCCGGAGGAATGGCAATACAAGTATTATTAGTGTGCGCACTCTTAGGTATCTAAATAACTTTCTTTTAAAAACAATATTACGCTTTAACAAAGAAATAGAGCTCACTTGAAATTTGTTTTTTATATTCCATAATGTTTTAAACTAATATCTGCGGTAGAAACCAAATAAGAATCGGTGCACGTCATTTTATGGAATGGAAATGTATTTTTTGGAAAGTTCACAATTTTCTCTTCGTTTTCTGGCGACTGTATCGTACTGGACCGAATAAAATGGTTAGTAAATATGACGGTGATAATTGTCTAGCCATTCTAAATTTCGTGAATATGGTACCATATCTGGATAAAGAATGGTTAGTGTATATGGCGACCATATTTGGATAAAATGGTCCCTCAAATTGGTCAGCCTTTTTAGACCTTTGACCATCTTTACTATTGTCAATCGTTTGTTTGCCTAATAATCCCGAGTTACAGCTAGAAGCTATCAGACAATAGTAGCTTCATTTTACAAGTCGGCTAGCAGGGCTACGGCACAGGTGGAACTTCGTGGCGCTTTCAGTCGGTAGAGGCACTATGTCTTGCCAGAAGGTTACAACTGTAACTTTTTAGGTGATTTTTGAACTGCTTTGGTTACAAGGTTACTCTAATGAATGAAAAGGTTACATTTAGGTGTACTACAACTGCATATCAATTCTTAATGCATCAATGTATACAGGATCAATTTAAATAAATCACAAAATGCTCAAATACTCATCGATGTTTCTATAAGTCAGTACAACTAATATTCTATTCTAGCAACTTTTAGTTACTTTCCAATAAAAAAAAATGAAAGGTATTTATTATGTAAAAAAGGCTGTATCTTTTATATTTCGGGTTATTTCTGACAAGACCTGACTAGCGACACTGGCCCGTGGTGCTGAGTCCGACATTACACGACAGTCTGCCCCAGGCCGAACGGTACGCGTTAATACATTTTCTCACAAAAAAATAATTAAGCCAGCCAAAACCAGCGATATTTTGAGTAAACTCAAATCGGTATAAAAATTCAACGTTAGTGTCATCAAAAGAACTCAACGCGGTAAAATTGTGTTTGGGTATACGGAGGTTAGATATAAAATGTAATCAAGTAGGCTTTTGTACACACGTTGTATCTTGAGACAGCGGGCTGGGAGAAATAGTATTACGAGACATATTTTACGATCTCGCAACAAATTTTACTACCGACTAGACTAGCTGAATCCCTCGATTTGAGCCGCTATTAAAGAACCGTTATTTTTTGTATAAAATGTAGCGAGATTTAAATTTTGATATAGAATTAGCAGCGTCCAGTGGTTTTACCCATGTAGTTTTCTTTCTCTTCTTTTTCTTGTGATAAAAAGTTTGTTTAAATTAAAAAAATACCTACGACTGGTCTAGTCGGGAGAAGGGCGGCTGCCGATCCGGAATTTGGGTTCAATTCCTCGCGCACTACTATCTTTGCAAAGCCATGTGCGAAGTGGTGTTAACTTAAAACGATGAAAGGAAACAACCGACTTGTACCTAGAATCTTTCGAGGTCATATGTCATCCACCAACCCGCACTGCGCTAGCGGAGTGGATTATGACCTTGACTCTCTCCTTGCGAGAAAAGGCCCCGGGTCCCAGCTGTGGAAACATTTAATGGGCTGCTTAATGCTTAAATATCTCGCAATTAAGACTACCAGCGATATAATCAATGTTTAAACTAGATACCGCTGAATATAGAGCAGCCTCCTTCTGTGTCGAAGTCAGCAAACAAATATTTCAGATAAATATATCAAAATAAACCCTCCAGCTTTAAAATAGCTTCCAAGATTAATGGTAATTTTTCGTGCCGCTTCGTCGATAAACTTATATCAACTTTTGCGTAATAAATAAACGACAATTTTAACGTGGAAACAGTAGATTTACTTCGTAAGAGTCCCTGTTTATCATGGATTATTTATTATATTACGATGATATCACCACCGCCTCTCCTCGTGGCTTAGTCGGTAGAGAGTTTGTATATATAGAGTATAGGTCGTGGTTTTGGTTCCCAAGAAGGATAAACGTTATATATTTTAGTATTTACAGGTTTACACTTGACCGCCATCTCGCCTGATGTTAAGCAATGATGTGATCTACGATGTAGCGTCCTTAACTGGAAGAAACCGATTTATTCTTGAAGACACCAAGATTGTTACTATCGGTAAAACCGTATTCAGGTAACGCGTTCCACAGCCTAGACGTTTTTATCACAAAATTAGTGTCAAATCTCTTCGTTCGAATCTTTGAAACATCAACCATGAAACGATGTTGCATAGCACTTGCACGCTCGGCTCAGATGGAACGGTGTAATTTTTCGCGTACCCGCCGTTCATTCACCTCAATGTTGAGTTCGTATACCACTAGGTATATCGTATAATTTGCCCCGGCTTCGCTCGTGGTACACACATAGCCTATAGCTCTCAGAAATCATGTACTTACATATCCAACGGTGAAAGATTTTTTTGAAATCAGTCCACTAGCTCCTTAGATTAGCGCGTTTAAACAAATAAATCTTCAGCTTTATAATATTACGAGTAGTATACGTATGTAGATGAATGCGACCTTTTCGAATTAGAATAACAGCCCAAACTGATAGCTGGTCTTTTCGCAATTTCAGAGAACCCATAGTAGTAAAACTTGTTATTTTTGATGAATAAGGGTCGCGTTCCAACATGTCACAATATTGTCTATTCATTTTTTAGGGTTCCGTAGCAAAATACGGGACCCTTATAGTTTCGTCATGTCTGTCTGTCCGTCCGTATGTCACAGCCACTTTTCTCCGAAACTATAAGAGCTATACTATTGAAACATGGGAAGTAGATGTAATCTGTAAACAGCTTTAAGATTTTGATACAAACAAGAACAAAATTAAAAATTTTGATTAACCCCCGACTACCTCGGATCTCGCATCATCTGTATAACGTTCTACTAGTCAAGCCCTTTCATTTGATACCCATATTAAAGGAGTTGTGAAAAAAGAAATGTATTTCGGCATTTTGTGATAGCGGCCATCTTGGATTTAAATTTGTCATAGTGCAAAGTGCTCTACTAGTCAAGCCCTTTCATTTGATACCCATATTGAGGTAGTACTGAAAAAAATCCTACAATTCGGCATTTTGTGGTGGCGGCCATCTTGGATTTGAAATTTGTTATAATGTATAGTATTCTACTAGTCAAGCCCTTTCATTTGATCCTATATTTAGGGAGTTGTGAAAAAGAAATGTATTTCACCATTTTCCACGCCACGATTATGAATTTGAATTTTCACCATATTTTAGTTACTGTATAAAAAAATGTATTGAAGTAGCAAACTACGACGGGAGATATAGATCAAATTGAATAAATTTAATCGTTAGGCGACCGTCCAAACAATTCGTCAGGTTGCCATCGCGTGCGCGGTTGGTGCTGGTACTGAGGATTACCTTTGCAATGAGAACTTTCGTAGATAAATCGGTTTGGAATTTACTTTTAGTCAGTTTATTCATTTACTTTTAGTCTAAAAATATGTGTGTTCTTATGTTAAGATGAATCATACCCGCGCTACCCTAGGCTAGTTTTTCAAGCTCGGATAGCAAGCTAGTGTTAGCAAGCTAGTACTTATAGCATCGTGTAGACAACGCTAGTTTTGTCTACACCTATCTAGAAGTACCTACTAGCTTGCTAGCTTATTAACACTAGCTTGAAAAGCAAACTAGTCTCGTGTAGCTGGGCATTACGCTGACGCGCAAAGAACGCTACTTTGCGCTAGCAAGATCATGGGCCGTCCAGCGGGTCTACCGCCGAAATATATCTGCTTTGGATTTGCTATTGCTGTCTCTATAATTTCAAGCAAAAAGAAAAGAGAGAGCATTATCAAAGTTAAGACAGTGTTAGTTAGGCGGCAGACTCTGAGGATACACCTCAGACTTTCTTTTGATCGGCGCATTGCATTATAACGGGACTTTCACCAGCAGGTAGCTGGTTATAAAGTTAGGTACTGAGGTTGGACAGGTTAGTCACTGAAACTCAGAATGAGAACTTTTAGAAATTTTGATCTGTAATATATACTGTTAATATATCTCTGAAATAGTTGGACCGATTATAACGGGACTTTCACCAGCAGGTAGCTGATGTTATAAAGAACAATTAGGCTACTTTTATTTTAGAAAAAAAATTGGATTTGTGAAATCAAAATTTAAAACAATGTTGGACAGGTTAGTCTCTGGAAACAATATAGCGATGTAAAGTTTTCAGGTCCGATAGAAAAATGTGAGTAAAACTAGCTGATGACCCCGAAAACTTAATAAACATAGGTTCTACCATGATACATTTTACCCACCTTCTGAAATGACAAAGGGACGTGACACTCCGACACTCCATGTGTAGTTATTCAATCAACAAACAAATATCATCAAACATTTCTGCGTTCCAGTTGGAAGTTTAACATCTATCTTATCTATCTAGATATCTATGTATCCAGAGTAACAAAAAAAATTGGTTGCCTGTAAAGTCAGTATACGGGCGAAAGTTTTACGTGACAACGACTTTGAGTGGTAAAATAATTTTACGGAAGGGACGCGTGCCTTTCACTTTTTATGTCTGTCTCTCTCGCTCTTAGGCGGGCTAACCATGCCCGAGTGGAAGGGACGCGTGCCTCTTACTCGCTCTCGTTGTGAGCGCATAACGTGAGCGGAGCGTAACGCAGTTTCTTGAAGTGTCACCCGGCAAACCAATTTATAAGACGTTGTCACGTCAATATAAATTATCTTATATCCTACGAGAACGAGCACAGTGCAGGTCTAATCAGTGATTTAGATTCTTCATGTTTAATTAGCTGCGTGTTGCTGTCTGTGCTAAACAGCTATATATATCATAGGCAGGCTTGCTGCTTACCATTAGATGCATGTTTTCTTCATCTCATTACTAAATATTATGTTTAAAGAAAGAAAACACAAAAAAAAATTGGCAGTCATAGGAACTGCCGATAGAAGAGAAAACTTATAAACTCGGAATTTGATAGCTTACTTTGGAAACTACGGAAAACGGAACGTGAAACCGGAGGGCGTGGCCATGATCATAGCCATCTAGAAATGTTAACGAATTTCCAGACGACCATTGGGAAATGCCGCATTTATAGATGGCCAATGGCCATGGTCCCGAGTTTACCCGAAGATTTTGTTATCACTCCCGAGCGTGACGCTAGAATTTAATTCACAGCCCACGAAATATCTGTCTGTGAAGCGCAAAAAGAAGTTTTCACTTCAAAAAGTAGTGTACGGTAACTAGCCATGAAAACCTACAAAAGAAGCGGCAATATTGTGGTCCCGAGCGTGGCCGTGCCGCGAACTAACGGGAATATGTATGGTATTATAAACGGACAATAACTTGAGCTGGTTATCACAAACGGCATGTTTTGCCGAGGGGGACATGTTAGGCTGGGACACAACGGCGATACATCACTATTTATTCTATTTATTCATTATTCGGAGCTAGGGAGGTACGCAGGAAGGATGTACCTACTGGACCGAAATGTATTATTTTGGCGTTTTTTCGTAGGCTGTGTATGAAGCTCATCATCATGTTCGTAACCGAACGATTGTGCCAGAGCGAGAAAGATAGTCAGCTGTCACTGTCGTGTCGCTGTGTTCACTACTTTCTATATTATGTACCTATTTGTAATAGACTACAGGCCCGTGAACAAAATTTATGGGTCATATGATACAGCAGGAGACTTTTGTAGGATGAGAGAAGGATATAAAATAATAGGATTCAGCACTATTCAGCATTCAGCATTTGAAAGCTGTCCAACTGAAAGCAAATTGAGGAAGGGGGGTTGCGACCCTCGCTCTTTCCTTCTTGTCACATGATTTTTGTACGGCATTGCGGAATACTGGAAAAGATCAGGTACCCCAATTTCGATAAAATGTATATCTGTGAATATTTTGTAGATGGATAGAACTTTGGTAGATATTATTAATGATCTACCAAACAGCATCAACAAAATCGATTCATTTATCTATTATCAATTTTCAAAAAATCAATTATCGAAGCTATTGCGCAGCATAAATATAATAAACATACAACCTGATTGAGGAACTCTACTTATTGTAAAGTTTAAAAGTACACAAAAGTTTTTTAAATAGAGCACAGGCCCGTCAACAAAATGTATGGGTCATATGATACAGCAGGAGACCTATGTAGGAGGATAGAAGGGTATAAAATAATAGGATTCAGCGCTATGTACGACATTGCGAAATAATGGATTAGAACAGGTATTGGAACTATACAAATTGAAATTTTTAATTATTAGTTTGTCGGAAAAATTCATGATTTTCCGACAATGTTCAGGGTAAATTTGGTCATTTTCCATACAGTTTCAATGTCTGTTCTAATCCATTATTCCGCAATGCCGTACAAAAATCATGCGACAAGAAGGAAAGAGCGAGGGTCGCAACCCCCCCTCTTCAATTTGCTTTCAGTTGGACCACTTTCAAATGCCGGCATAGTGCTGAATCATATTACTTTATACCCTTCTATCATCCTACATAGGTCTCCTGCTGTATCATATGACCCATAAATTTTGTTCATGTGCCTGTAGTCTATAAAAAATAAATTCAAATACAGAAAATATTACCGTAATAATATGAGTTAAATTACTAACGTTGATATATGTCAGTTTTTCTGTAATCAACTGATATTCCGAAATAGCCTCGTCACGAGAAATCTTGTAAAGGGCAGAATTAATTTTGCCCACATCAATAAAAAACCCAATAAACATGAAATCGATCGGCAAATCTCTGACCTTTCTCCGCTTGAAAGCCCTTATCTTCAAATAGAGTTTCGCTGGGAGCGCGCCTTTGAGGAGTAGGCGGTGTAGGGCGCTGGAATAATCTGCTGCGAATATTGTTTTAGGGCGAGTGGATGAAATAATAACTCAAGTAGTGCCATTTCGATGTACCCAGTGTACCACTTAAACACTGCCTTGGTACTTTGCTTTGATGGAGCTATTACATTGTGAATAACTTTTAGCTTGGGCCCAATCGGAATAAATTACCTGGTACGTAGATATTTTGTCGGGTTTAATCAATATTTTCTTTTTCTCGGCACACAAAATCATAACCAGCTCACTAAATGTTCCCACAGCTGGGATTTGGGCCTTCTATTATAAAGAGATAGTCAAAGCCATAATCTACCACGCTAGGGTTGACGGACCTCGAAATTTTCTAGCAACATTTTTCTAGTCGGTTTCTTCACGATGTTTTCCTTCACCGTTTGCATCTGCACTTGGAATATTTCTCTGAGTTGCAGGCGGGATTCGAACCTACAACCTCACTATTGAGAATCGCACGTTTTACCCACTATGCCACCGCGGTTTCACGACATTCACGCGAGTCAAAAACCTGTAAAACTTTATGAGCAAAATTAAACCATCAAAATTGGGATGATGACTAGCTCAAAATTATATAATTCTAATAAATCCATCAGGTAGTTTATGGAAAAATATGGGGCACGTACTTTTCGGTTTAGCAAATTGTTTATTACTAAAGATAATAAATATGAATTAACCAAGTTTCGGAGTGAGGTTGTGAGATTGCGGTTATGACGTCACGTCTTCGTAAAAATCGTACAATGAAGTGACGTCACTCGAAACTTCTAAGCACCTATATCTTCGTCATTTTTTTGTTTTGAAACAAAAAAAATGCTTGGACAATAAATATATTTAATGATCTGACTATTTAACTTTTTTAGTCGTTAAATCTATTTTTTTAATTATTTTTAGCAGATCTATTAAAAATTAAATTAAAATTTTAATAATTGAAAAAAAACAATTAAAATTACACACTGTACCTAACTATAAGTAGTAAGAAAATTTTATACAGGAACCGATGAACATCTAGAGAGAATAATGACGATCAAGCCCACCACCAGTTGGAAGCATACACGTTGACGGCAGAACCACGCTCAATTTACTTTATATGAAAACTTGGTTTAATTTGTTTCCAACTAGATTAAATGAAAACAACTTCGTTATAAGTCCTCGGGGCGTTCGTAGTACTTGAAAAGTATTCGTAGACCTTCGTAGACCCTATCTATACTAAGTTATTACAGTTTATTTGAACACCATGTTTATAAATTTAGCTATGGCCCTGCTTATAACCTTGGACAAGTTTATGAATAATTCTGAAAATTATTGTTTTCTTCACCGTTAAATTGAATTTCTTTGATAAATATTGCTCTAAGTCTTACCTAACAAATAATACAACTTAATATTTTTTTTATATATGTATTAAATATAGCACAGGGTGACTGATGGTAAGCAACATGCCTGCCACATAACAACACAGTGTCACGCGGCTATTGGAACATGAAGAGTTCAAATCATTACCTAGCACTGCACTTCGCTCGTCATCCAAAGAATATTGCAAGCCCTGTAATTTCTCTGGTAACATTGCCCTTCAAACCGGAACACAGTAATGTTTGCACATTACTGCTTGGCGGTAGAATAACTGGCAAAGGTGCGGTACGTGGCAAATTACGTGTGGTACTTCCCCAGGCGGAAGGACCTACCGCCTACCCTACCTACCTACCCGGACCTACTCGCCATAACCATAAGCCTGGCGGAAACCTTGATTAAATTAATGTTTTGAATAACTGATCACAAAATTCATCAAACTTTTTTACACAAAATGCTGGATTTGTTCGAAAACACATACAAATTGTGACACAATACCCGATTTAAAATTGCAAACCTTTCTTCTTTAATTAAGCGCGGCTCTCGTGTGAAACTCTTCACAAGGATACTGCGAACGGCTGGCGACTGTAAACAAGGACCGGACGGATTTGGGGCACGAGCTGGGGTATCATTGTAGAGTGGTGTATGGGCTTTATTCATATAAACTTCATTGAAACGCAACATGACCTTATACACATATATAAAGCATTATTATTATCATTATAGCAGCGTCGAAGATCATCGGGCAGAATTGCTCCAATATCCAGTTTCTAACCCGGGGTCGACCGCCGAACGAATACTGTCTTAGCTTTGTAGTTTCTCTTTCTTTTTTTCGTTTGGAATGATAGAGACGGCAATAGCAAAGCCAAAGCCGATTTATTTAGGCGGTAGAAGGCCCGGCCTATAACAATCTGGATGGGCGATTTATAATCTTTCTTATAAATTTGAAATATGGCCAGTTAGTTGTTTCACAATGTTTATGTACTTATTTGTTGTGTTATAATGTTCTATGTTTACCTATATATTATTTATCTACTGTTTTAAAGCATGTTAGTTTTAAGTTCAGATCTGTTGGCCTAATTTTCTTTATGTATTATCTCTAATTTAATATTATTATTATCAAACCACTGTATTTGAAACAAATGTTGTTTCTAGGCCCACATAGTTTGGAATGTAATACAGTTCTGTACAGTATACTCTTATGTTATAGTTTGTGTTTATTACATTCTGTTTTGTGTGCTCATTGAATAAATAAATAGGTTGCTGATTACCCTGAATAGCCTGAGACGCTTGGAGAAGAGAAAGGAAAAACTGTACAATTAAATAAAAGGCAAAGTGTGCAAAAATCATTGAACACTTACATTGTCGATCAGTGTAAATATTTTATTCCTTTCTCCATAACCCCTACCTAGAGTTCGTCCACATTTGATGCGATTATATATTCATAGGATTGAATGGTAGGATCCAATTCCCACATTTATCACGTCGTCACGTATCGTTACGAACAGACACACCCATATGTTTATGTTATTAAGACATATTGCGGCGTAATACAGAGGCTTAGCAAATAAACCGCGGCGGCTTCTTTCTCGGGTTTCCTCAAACATGTTCAAGGAAAAGGAATGTAATTGATACCAAATAAAATGCGGCTGAGATCAAGGAAATCAAGTCAACGGGAATTTGAAGAGGAACGCTTTACGAGGAAACCTAATGTTATAATGTAAAATTTTGGATGTTTCGTTGTTTGAATTTTTATTAATCAATGATGTGGTGTAAACTGATTTTAAATGAATGGATCAGTTTGAATTTTGATTGACTAAACTCAGATTGTTAATAGTTCGGAATAGCAAATCGGTTTGTTAGTGGTAGGACTCTTGGCAGAGTCCGCCTGGGGAAGTACCACACCTTTGCCAGTTATTCTACCGCCAAGCAGTAATGTGCAAACATTATTGTGTTCCGGTTTGAAGGGCAATGTTTCCAGAGAAATTACAGGGCTTAGAGATATAAGATCTTAGATCTCTGGGTGACGAGCGCAGTGCAGTGCTAGGTAATGATTTGGACTTTTCATGTTCCAATAGCTGCGTGTCACTGTGCTGTTATGTGTCACGTATGTTGCTTACCATCAGGCACATGTCCTGACCGGCTCGTCACTCTTTATTAAAAAAAAAATGCTGGGTTCCTTAGGGATTTACCGTTTTCAAACTCCTACACGAAAGACTTGATCAGCGTAGTGTATTATGGCCTTGACTTTCTCATTGAGAAGAGAACTTAAATTGGACTGCTAGTCTTTTTTGAACATCCATTATAAAACGTTCAAGATTTTATATATTTAAAACGTATTCTTTAAATCAAATGAACTCTCTGGCTCGAAAGTGAGTGTCTGTTTAATATTTTACTGTAAAGCGAGATTCCAAGTAAAAATTAAACACCGTATCTTCAAAGATAAAATGAAAAAAGCTTTAAGACAAGCGTTAAGTGGCCCGTAGTGAGAGATTCCGTAACAAAGGAAATGTATTGGCACCTGAGTCACAAGCGACGTCTTTGTAATCCGAAGCCCGTAAGGGTGGGTCGTCGTCTTTATGCTACCTTCAGTAACGGCGATTTGGTTGGTTGACTGGAAGAGATTGCACTTAGCAATAAAGCTGCCACTTGTGGTGTTAGTGTATAAGTGTTTTAATGTTATAAATACATCTATTTGTGTCACAATAAAGAATTTTCTATATGTTTGTGGACGACATTATATTTTCAACTGAATTTACGGGCTACCATAGATAACGTTGTTTGTTTTCAAAGTGACATTATGTTTACTTTTTTTTTGTAGGTAAATTAAAACGTAAAGCAATAACTTTGTAGATAGAATATAGATAAACCCTTTATTGATTTTAGAAAACAAAAATATATAAAACTGAAAGAACAAAGTAGCAATTGGCGATCTTGTCGCCTATTGACACACATATTTGCCGTATATTGTTATGCTATATACTCACACGCACACGTATACTATCAGCAGACACCCGTAGTTTTACCCGCGTAGTTCGACTGCCCTAGTGGCTTAGTTGGTAGTAGCTCTGCCTGCGAAGCCGAGGGTCGTGGGTTCCATCCCCACCCAGTGCAAATATTTGTGTGATGATTTCAAATGTTTGCACTGTGTCTGGGTGTTTCTATATATAATAAGTATGTATTTAAAACTATATAAGTATTATATCAGCTATCTGGCTGCCATCACACAAGCTTTGCTTAGTTCGGGGTCAGATGGTGTTGTGTGTGAATTGCCCACCAATATTTATTTATTTATTATATTTAGTTCGTGCTTTTGGGTTCGATTCCCACCCAGCGCAAATATTTGTGTGATGAATACTAATATTTATACTGTGGGTAGGACTGTAGGTGTTTCTATTATTCATTTTATTATTATTTATTACTCGACGTGACATTCCAAAATACAACTGGTTTACGTTTAAAATGTTTACTCGATCCGTCTATACGTTCCTATGTGATAGGCATCGATATAATTAAAGAAACGAAGATGAGGTATGCTACAATCTAAAGACAACATAACGTGGTGAAAATTTGTTTGAAAAATTTGAAAATTGAATTGTCAGCGAACGCACAACGTCACAACGTACACAACTCCTTGTTGCGACTGAGACTAAATCAGGAGACGTCACCTGATTTTGCATCGCCATAGTAGAAGCGAGTTTGCCGCTTCTGGCGTTTTTAAGAGTTCGATGGTGATAGGGCAACAAATATATCAAATTATTATTCTGCAACTAGCATAGTAAATAAAATAATATAGTTACTAAGCAGTACCGATACTGGCGAAAAATGCTGAAAATAGCAATTGTGTGAAAGCCCTGAGGAATTAAGTCTAGTTTCGTTTGAAAGCCTTCCAGCCCACTTCCATCCTTGAACTAGGCACTGCCATCGTTTCAAGGTAGCCTTCACCTTGACATCGGAAATATTCTAGAGCTTATAATAGCTCTTCAAACGACTAGTCCCTACTTTCTGATATTATACTATATTAAATGCGATAATGCGAAAGTAGCTATGTCAGTTTGTCATGCTTTCACGCCAATAAACCAATTTAAAAAATTGGTACAAACTTATAGAGCACAGGCCTGTGAACAAAATGTATGGGTCATATGACACAGCAGAAGACCTATGTAGGATGATAGAAGGGTATAAAATAATAATATTCAGCACTCCGCCGGCATTTGAAAGCTGTCCAACTGAGTGCAAATTGAAGAGAAGGGGTTCCAACCCTTGCTCTTTCCTTTTTGTCGCATGATTTTTGTACGGCATTGCGAAAGAAAGGATTAGAACAGGTATAGAAACTATAGAAAATGAAAATTTTAATTTTTAATTATTAGGTTTGTCGGAAAAATTCTTGACTTTCCGACGATGTTCAGGGTAAATTTGGTCATTTGATTATGTACGTTTCAATACCTGTTCTAATCCATTATTCCGCAATGCCGTATAAAAATCACGCGACAAGAAGGAAAGAGTGAGAGTCGTAACCCCCTCTTCAATTTGCTTTCAGTTGGTCAGCTTTCAAATGCCGGCATATCCTACATAGGTTTCTGTTTCTTGCTGTATCATATGACCCATAAATTTTGTTCACGAGCCTGTAGTCTATTAGTCTAAAACCTGAGATTACTTTTTCACCGACTTCAAAAAAGGAGTATGTTTTTTGTATGTATGTTTGTTAGGCGATAGTTCCGCCAGTTGTGATTCGATAATGATGCTTATTTGTTTGTTTGCTAGATCGTAGTTAGATCAAAGGTAAAAACCATTTAAACTTTATCGATATCAGTGTGGCGGTTTTTGAAATATCAAAAAAGAACTAAATTTTGGTTTCATTTATCTGGACGACGCGACGTAGTGACAACTTTTATTAAATTTGGTCGAGTGTTTGAAAGTGTATTTAATTTTAAATTCGAATGAAATTTAAAGCCGATTTGGTTTTTTTCAGAGAAAATAAATAATTGCAATAAATTTTGTCAGTTTTGAATATTCTGTTGTAGCAAATTACGTTATAATTTTTAAAATATTCTTTGACAACATTGCAGCTTTGAAAATTCACTTATTTACATTGGTTTCATTGCTTGTCTGTATCTGTAAAAATAAATATGCCACATACTTTTACTGTATATGACATCGATATGTAGCAGACACATAATCCGCGTAGAATTTGAGAATTTAGAAAAGCATTGTTGTATTAGTATTAAAATTAACGTGGTTGTTACACAATACACGCGCGGTGGCTGTCCGTTTGGCACTAAGTGCCGCGCGCGTGCACTCTCCTTGAAAAAGGTCGCCAGACGCGGCCGAAACTCGATCCGGATTGACCAACCGTATGTACGTGAGTGTCCCATTATCCAATTAAATATGCATTGTTGTATTTTTGTACCTATACCTATCTTGCATTTTTGGCTATAAATAGAAAATGTTCTTTTCCAGCTTTTTATGCCCATATTTCAAACTTCAGCCTGGTATTCATTAGAAGTACAGTTTCAAACGCAAAAACAATTAAATATGCTAACAACTTCCTTTCTATAAGTATTTTTTTAGACAGCGTTTTTTTTAAATAGTCTCTGTATAGTGATATAATAAAAATAACCATCAATATTAATTCATCACTGGCGGACTATCGAGTAACATACATACATACAAAAAACATACAAACGAATGAGGACCTCCTCTTTTTTTAAGTCGGTTAATAAAATACGAAAATGTTCTAAATCTAAAGATAAATTATTCAGAATTGAACGCAATAAAATATTCAGAACTGCCAAAATTTAATGTTGTAGGTAAGTGCGTTCTAAATTCAGTAACCGCATTTTAGAAGTAATTATTGACATTGGATAACAAGATTTGAAGCGGGTTCCGTGGCCAAGACTCCATTAAGGGGCTCAGCCAAAATTTGTGAGAGCCCAAAGCCCCTAAAGGAGCTGGTCATTGTCCATTATACCGCTTCAACACAGAAGGTTTACTAGACAAAAGTCAAAGTTGTTCTTAACGGCTAACCGAAAACAATAATAAGTAGGTACATTAGAATGCAAAAAGAAGTGGGACTTGCTTTCGCCAAAAGCGCACGAAGTTTTAAACATCTTAGTATTAAAATTAACGTGGTTGTTACACATTAATTGGGTTAACGGGAAACTCACGTGTAATATGGTCGGTCAATCAGACTCGAGTTTCGGCCACGTCCGGCGGCCTTTTTTTCAAGGAGAGTGCACGCGCGCGAATGCTGACGTTTGGCACTGCCGAACTCGACCGAAACTCGAAACTCGAATCGGATTGATTGACCATATTACATGTGAGTTTCCCATTTATAGATATTTGTTGAAACGAATTTGCAACCCCAATCAAAACGAAAGGTGTTATAAGTTTGACGTCGATGTCTGGTTTGCCTATAGCACCATAGCCTTCAAACGGATAGACCGATTTTGAGGCTGTTTTTTATAAAAGCCAGTTAGTTTCCTCGCGGTGGTTCTTAGCTATGTGTGGTTTGTACCTACGGATTCAAAATGCCTCCTAAAACGGCAGACAAAATATTTTTGTACAACCGCGATTCACTAATGACATGGTTTAAAATCCACATATTTTATATACTTGAATTCCAAGTCATGTGATTGGTGAATCGCGGCACAGCTCGTCTCCGTCCTGCTCCACTCCGCTTCCGTGGAACCGCATCCTAATAAAGCTCTGTCCGAGTCCCAGCTGAAATTAATATAGGTACAGTGACGAGACCAGCAAGACATGCGCTTGATGGTTAGGAACACGACTTGCCATTACAGCGCAGTGACACGCAGCTATTTAACTATTAAACAGTCCATGTCACTACCCGGCACTGCAGTGCGCGCGTCAACAAGAGGTATAGTCAAGAGGTATAAGATAATTTATTTCTAAGCTCTGTATTTTTCTGGGAATATTGCTATTCAAAACCGGAACACAGTAATATTAGTACATCACTGCTTGGTGGATGAATAACCAGCAAAGCTGTAGTGCCTACCCAAGCGGACTCAGCAAAAATAATTTAATTGAAGTTATTAATTGCAGTCAGAAGACGTAGCGTACGGTTTTGTCTTAATTTTGAACCATGTCGTCCAAGTAGGGTCCAACAATAGTTTATAATATTAGGTTAAGTTTTTGTCACAATAAATGTTTTGGCATTTCTTGTGACAAATTTCTCAAATGGTCGTACCGCTTGTCAACAAATTCCTACCGGTGCCGGTGTTGAATTGGCACGATGAAGTGCGAGATATCTCGACGGAACAAACAACAATTACTTAATTAAAGACCAAACAAACCGTGGGCGAGTTAAAAAATAGTTATTCGAGGCCCTTTTCTGTCATTACGGACCTTTGTTTTTCGAGAGAACAACCATTATGTACCCTAATTATCCAACTAAAAGGCAAATAAGTATATTTAGAAGACAGACTACTAACAATAGATTACAAAATAAACATTTAGCCATCGCCAACAAATTTAATATTGTTTAGATTTGTATAATGAACCTATACTAATATTACGAGTATAAGGTTCAAACAAATTTGTTTGAACGCGCTAATCTCAGGATCCGATTTGAAAATTATTTTACCGTTGGATATGTACGTGACCCTTGAGTGGTATAGACTATAATACCACGAGCGAAGCCGGGGCGGACCGCTAGTGTAATTATAAAAGCTGAAATGTCATCTAGCACCTGCGACTTCGTCCGTCACAGAATTTAAACAATGTCCTTTCTAGTATTTTATCAGCGAGATGAAAAGTAGGTACGTTTATGTTTAATTTTAGTCCGTCCACTTCAGTTTTTACGACGTGATTGAGCGTCAAACATCCGAACATCTCAATTTTCACATCGGACTCCTACTAATACCATAGATTCGAATGGGTACGGAAAGATGGATGAACGTTTGTTACTCTCACACGCAAAAACTACTTCTGCATGGCTCTAGGTGAAATATGTAACGTAGATGGAATATTCTGGAGCTACACGTAGGAGACTTTTCATTGAGGGCTTGCGACAGGAATGTAATTTACGTGGGGGACACCTCAGGGCGCTATTAGTTTTAGTATTACTTATATTATTAATCATAATCATCTTTACTCTAAAAATATTACACGTCGAATCAGATTGTACAGTACAATGTCAATAAATAAATCCCGCTCATATTATAAATGTTACAGTTTGGTTTGTTTGCTCAAATCACGTCGGAACAACAAATCGAGAGTGAATCGGTTTCTTCTAGGTAAACACGTTCCATCGTAGACCGCACCATCGTTTAACATCAGGCGAAATGGTAGTCAAGTGTAAACCTATTAAAGTTTAAAAAAAATCAAACTTGTAAAAAAGTTACAATCGCTCTTCGAATCAAAACACAGTAATTAAGACACATTACCGCTTGGCGGTAGAATAACTGGCAAAATAATGGAAAGAATCGATTCCTCTAGAAATAATATTTTACTAAACTCTACGCGAAGCCGTGGACGTCATCATCATCAACCAAATAATAAATTAAGGTAATATTAATAATAATAACAATATTTAAGAATTGGTAATGCCGCCAGCATGCACGCTTCCGACTTGTAGTGGACTTGAACATCTTTAGACCTTCATTGGTTTATAGATAATTCAGATGAGTTTAGTGAAAGTAGTTAGTTAGGTATGTAAGGTAGTGTAGTTCTCATTGTATTTTAGTTGTGTTAATAAAGGTCCTACACGTATTAAAAAAAAAACATCATCAATTACCATTCAGCGTGGTGATGGCGCCAGCATGCTAGATATACTTTCTAATGACAAGGTGTGACCTTCTTTAGTCACACCTTAACTAAAGAAGGCAAAAAAAAGAAGAGAAAAGAAAGCTTTTTCTTTTCCAAAAGAAAAGAATAGACAAAAAAAATGATAAACTTTAAATTCGACAAGTTGACAGCATTTGTTTTATTGCTACAAGTGATTTCGAAATTTGATATTGAAATTCCTGACGTACTTACTATACTAATATATTTTTAAGGAGTGCAATGCTGCAGTACATTATTTTAATTTATCTCGTAAGGTTCAGCCGGCGTTTGCAATGTAAGCTCAAAAAATGTGTCTATTTATGACATCACCTTATTAAAAATGTGTTTCTCTACTATTTTATCCACGTCTTTAGGTATACATATAAACCTTTCCCTTGAATTACTGTATCTATTAAAAAACTGCATCAAAATTTGTATGGCAGTTTTAAAGGTCAGATAGGACAGACAGACAGCGGGAAGTGACTTTGTTTTATATTACGTAGTGAAGGTCAATAAAAAAAAATATTAGCGCATTACACTCTAGTTACTCACAATATTATATTTTTTGCTTCATAGACTACAGGCCCGTGAACAAAATGTATGACTCATATAATACACCCGGAGACCTATGTAGGATGATAGAAGGGTATCCTATACTAATATTATAAAGCTGAAGAGTTTGTTTGTTTGAACGCTAGGATCTCGGGAAGTACTGGTCCGAATTGAAAGATTATTTTTCTATTAGATAGTCCATTTATCGAGGAAGAATAAGAAGAATGAGAAGAATGTAACAAAAACGGGAAAAATATTCCTTTTTGAGTTTTCGTAGCGTGCTTTGATATGACAGCAGCATATGTCTAAGATCGCGTCAACTTCAACTTTTTCTTTTGGCTTCCATTCGGTAATGTCACCGTAATTTCGCCGATGTCCAAGATTGCGTCATTTAATATAAACCTTTGCTAATCAAATTTGTTTCTAAATCTGAGTTGGTACGACCAATTTCCGACAAGTAAGATAGCAGGTAGCTGAGGAGGTTTTTAGTTTGAAAGCGATATTATCAGGAATGACTGAACCGATTTCAGTCATTCTTTCACTGTTGGATATGTACGGGATCACGATGAGTGCTACCTATATAATGTACCACGGGCAAAGCCGGGGCGGACATCTAGTAAAATAATAAGATTCAATTATTCATTAACAACAAACATCATTCACAACTAACATTTGTAAGCTGTCCAACTGAGTGCAAGTTGAAGAGGGGGGGGGGGGTTGCATCCCTCGATCATTTCTCTTTGTCGCATGATTTTTGTACAGCGTTGCGGAATAATGCATTAGAAGAGGTATTAAAACTATAAAAATAAAAGTTATTATTTTTGTCATAAAATCTCATGATTTTCCGACGATTTTCAGGGTAAATTTGGTCTTTTGATTATGTACGGCATTGGTTCCATACAGTTTCAATACCTCTTCTAATGCATTCTTCTGCAATGCATGCCGTACGAAAATCAAGGGACAAGAAGGAAAGAGCGAGGGTTGCAACCCCTTGCACTCAATTGGACAGCTTACAAATCCCGGCATAACGCTAAATTTATTATTTTATACCCTTCTATCATCCTACATAAGTCACCTAGTGTATCATTTGACCCATACATTTTGTTCACGGGCCTGTAGTCTATAAATAAATAAAAACAGCATTTTTCCAAATTCGTCACGTAATTGAATAATAATAACCGTTTACGCCGAGAGAACGGAACTATGGCAAATGTTTGCCAAACTATGTTTCCGGCGTAAACTGGGTAAGCTTGAATTGAATGAATATTGATCTGTGTTTTGTGTATGTTCGGGAAACTTCACTATGGTAATAGTTGTAGATGATAGTTGAACCTAGTTACAAATATAGTTGGTCCAATTTGACAGAAGTGGCCATCTTAGATGTCGAGAGGGCATAACGAGATTTTTTTTAATGATTAATAACAATGTACCTGTTACTAAGTTAATTAAGATTTGATTTGTGTAAGGCCGTTTGCTTGTTTTTGCACATGTTATCTCTAACTTCTGCCTTAAATGGCATACAGACATGGTCCAACAACAGGTTCGTAAAAAAACTTCAAAATCTTCAATATTCCCGCAAATTTGCAAGTGTAGTATCGTTATTTTATCGTATTTATTTCAGAGAGTATGCAGCAAACCTGCATGATCTGATACCACGTTGCCCTTTTTTCTATCAGACTGCTGCTGAGAGCACCAGAAAGCGATATCATTTCATGATTGATGTTCCGAGAAATACGAACGAAAAGGTTTGACTCTACTTTCGTAATAAGAACTTCTAAGCTTGCGAATGCGTCACCTGAGTAGTTGTTTCCTGAACGATAATTCTGAGTTTTTTCAATTCTAGAGTGAATTAGTTTCTTTCAGGTTAGCGCGCTTCACCATGGATCGCATCGTCGCTTAACGTCAGACGAGATGGTGGCTAAGTGCAATCCTATTATTATCGACAGACGTCCGTCTCATGGTAAGCGAAACATTAGGTAAAATGTATCTCTTTGCCATGATGTTTTTTCCGTAAATATTTCCCGAACCGAATCAGAGTAAGTTTTACTACATGACGGTAGAATAACTTGCAAAGGCGTGGTTGGTACTTCTCCAGGTGAACTCAGCAAAGAGTACTACAACTACAGATGAAATATTTTTCATTTTGGGCCTACATCTAACCGCAGGTAGCCTGATGGAAAGGAATGGCGTGTTCTAAGAGCATGATTGCCCTCAGGGTGTCTATCATCATAGTCTTGTAGAGAAGCGGGCTGTGCACTAAAAGCAATTTGGAAAATGTTGATTAGCTAAGTGTGTAGTGTAGTTTTCATTACAATATATAAATTTTGCAAATAAAAGCTAATCAATCTCAATGAAGTCTCAAAAAATCAGCATCAATGAAGTTGAGGCCGTGGAGCGTTTACGGTAATCCAGTAGGATCGGAGGTCCTTAGGTCTTGTCGAGGAGTTGAGACGCCGATGGTTTCCGGAGCAACACTGGAGCCAAGGGCGAGTTTCTATAATCTATATCATCATGCTGTTTAATAAGAAATTGCAGGGCTTAGAGATACATCTCAGATCTCTGGGTGACGAGCGCAGTGCAGTGCTAGGTAATGATTTGAATTCTTCATGTTCCAATAGCTGCGTGTCACTGTGCTGTTATGTGGCATGCATGTTGTTTACCATCAGGCACATGTCCAGCTCGTCTCGTCACTCCTTGTTTAAAAAAAAAAAAAAAATTCCGTTTTTTAAATAACTATTGTAGGTTACACTTGAACGCCCTCTCGCCTGAGGGCGGTCAAGTGTGATGTGACGTCAAGCGACGATGCGGTCTACGACAGAATGTTCTTACTTAGAAGAAACCGATTCACTCTGGATTTGAAGACACCAAGATTGTAACTATCGGGAAAAGCCCACTCAGGCAACATATTCCTTTATTATCACAAAAGTAGAGTCAAACTTTTTCGTTCGCGTCTTCGGAACGTCAACCATGAAACGATGTCGTTGTTGCGATCTGTTCGAAAGAAAAATTGTTTTCAATCGGTGAAATGTAAAAGCTGATTATTGTGATAAACGGAGCTTTGTTGATCCCATAGTACGTACTTGTATAAGATGTCAGTTGTGATAAGTAGAAAGCAAACCTTTGAATTAAATATGATGAGTTAAACGTTATTTAGTGTCAACTATGTTTGTGGTGCGGATAAAGTGTGTTGTATTGTATTATTTTAAGTATCGAGTTCTCAGTAGTCCTAGATTATAAAATCAATTGTCGCATATGACGATGCTCTTTTACATAGTTTAGTTATATACTTTATTGCTTACCTATTAAGTGCCTACCTATGAAGTAATTTTAACTTTTCCTAGACGAAGACGAAATATTTTCCCGCTATTTTAGGGTTTAACTTAACTCTATAGACTTACACACTACGCCAATTTACGGTATACTCTATATTGTACATTATATTTATCCAGTATGATATAAATAATTGATTGATGATCGTTCATTCATGATTGACAAAACTTTAAAAACAACATGTTTTAGCGCTAGTAAAGAAATTTGTAGACAAAGCTGCTTGGAATCAATATTTTTGTCCTTCTACCGCATTTAGACTGCAGCTAGATGCATAAACCCAAACTTTGGTACGAAAGCAACTGTATCAGTAAAATAGCATAAAATTGCTGCACGACATCTTAATTTGCATAGCCAATCAGCTATCGAACCCTTTTATTGACTATTCCTAGCCTTTAACAGCATTCTAACTCAAGGTCCCAGCTGCTACTGCGGCATTTCTCTCATGGAAATATGCTCCGATACATAAAATAATACAAAGAAAAGGAGGAAATAACTGAAAGCCTACATTATCTTACAGTAAAGAGGGTTTTCTGACTCATAACATGACATTAGGATGGTTTACTCACAGATCTCTGCGGTGGTAGGCTGTCGACTCCCATTATGCACACACTATAAAGCTTCCTTACATTATAAGTTGGTTTGTGGCACTATTTGGTGCAATTTGTTTCAGGTGTTTAATGATTGCGCCATCATAGACACGTCCATCCCCGACAAGGGAGGATCGGAAACTATAGAGATGGGGTGGAGTCGATAATTTTCTCTACACTCGATGAATTAATAAAATCTTTGAATTCGTTTATTACGTTCAATTTTTTATTTCTTTGTAAGCGGTAATTTTATTTCCCCACATTATGATGTCCGTTGGTGTTCGGGGCTTTCTCTCACAAGGAGAGAGTCGATGTCGTAATTCACCAAGCTGACCAAAAGCGGTGTGGTGGATGTGCGTCATCCACCGTCGTCGTCGAAAAATGTATTTTCTTAAAATTTGCCAAATTCCTCACGATGCTTTTCCTTTATCGTTTAATCCAGCGCAGATGACAAACTCGCACATACGATATACGTTGTTTCGATAATGTTATTATTGAAAAATACAAAAATATCAATTTTTTATTTTCTATATTAACATTATTAAAAGTATGTCCAAGTTTACTTATTAATATTACCTAAATATTTATAATAAAGAGCTCCATAATCACTTGACTATGATGACAGATGACAAACTACAAATGTAGTTCGTAACTATTTCTTCATCATAACAGCACTCTAACCGCAGTTAATCGGGCCAATCTTTGGGCACGATGCCAAAAACTCAAGTAAGGAAATCAAAATTATAAGACTAAACGAGCCTTTGAATATGATTGTGTTCGAGTTACAACAAGAGTAACAAGATTACATTTCAACCTATACTATAAATATTACAAATGTAAAAGTTTCAATGTCTCTATGTTTATAGCTAAATACGAGTTAAGTAAACAGACAGAAGCTGAAATTTGAAACTCAAAAATAATAAATATTTCAAACTTGAACTGTTATTTAGTTCAAATATTTTTTTATTCGTTCCCCATCGTCCCATTCCTACACTTCTACAAGATGCGCGCGCCGCAGCCTCGCATTTTCATCTCGTTTCTCCATTCAACTTTAGCTTGTAATGTTAAGGCAAGAGAGTTGATTTTTATAATTTTCAATAGTGTTCGCAATCCGCGCCCAGTGCAAGTTACAAACGATGATTGACGTCGGTGAGATCGCTTAATTTGCAGTCGATGGTGTGTGATGAATTTGAAGTTAGTTGGGACATAGATTTAATTATAGTAAGTACGACATATAGGTACTTTGTATTAAGGTACAAGAAACAGTATGTACTAAGCCTATGATATATGGTTATGTGCGATAATTTATAGTCTTCTCAACCAGTATTATGTAGTGATATAACTTATCAGGGGTTCGTCAGGGGAAATACCTCACCTTTGTCAGTTATTACTGGCTCTAACAGTACAAGCTTTGCTTCGTTTGCTTAGTTATCTTACAACTTTGAGTGAAGAGCGCAGTGTAATGCTAGGCAGTGATTTTAAACCTTTAACATTCACATTCCTACGTATCACTGTGCTGTTATGAGCAATTGAGCTGCTTTCCATCAGGCTACTTTCAATGCTTTTATCTTTTAAAAAACTGCTGCTTGTACGTGCTTTTTTAACTACGTCTTCAGCTGGCCCTGCGAACGTATACCACACAAATTATTAAAAAATGACTTGAATTTAACAGTGGCCAGAGGTAACAGTTTAATAGGCTTTAACAGTGAAGGAAAACTTTGTGAGAAAAACATTTGTCCAGGTCATGTGCTATCCGGTAACCTCCAGTTAGCCAGCGTAGTGGAATAAGGCCTAGTCTCGCTGTGTTAGAGAAGGTCCATAGTTCCAACTGTGGCAGTACAAAGTAAGCTGACATATGAAGTATATATATAGTTCGCGAATGTTTGTAATTTCTATAATTATTCATTTCAGTGTATATTTTCAGTTTTAGAAACAAATTCTATGTGGCCTCCATAGAATTTGTTTCTAAACATTAATATACCATAAAGATAACAATCAACATTTTTCTTAAATTTGATGTGGGACTTTGGCTCGATTGGCTCATGACCGAAGCAAAGTAAGAGCCTACCCCGAAGTGGGATAATATAATATAATAGCTGTATGAT
The DNA here is from genome assembly GCA_017562165.1 of Ectropis grisescens. NCBI lineage: Eukaryota > Metazoa > Arthropoda > Insecta > Lepidoptera > Geometridae > Ectropis > Ectropis grisescens. Next base: position 3,004,491 of record CM029770.1, on the reverse strand, counting down.
GATAATGTGGAATCGATCGAGAGACGTGCCAAAAGGCTCATAGTGGGACATTCTCGTGCGAAAAAGACTGCAAAGTCTAGAACATCGCCGAAAATTGCTAGCTTATCGGTTTTTATCGGATACACTTCGAGACTGATTTGGGATCTAATACCACCTTGCCCTTTTTTCTATCGGAATGCTCGTAGCTCGAAAAAGCGACATCGTTCCATGGTTGATGTTCCAAAAGACACGAACGAAGAGATTTGACTCTACTTTTGTGATAAGAACGTCTAGGCTGTGGAATACGTTGCCTGAGAGGGTTTTTCCCGATAGTTACAATCTTTGTGTCTTCAAATCGAGAGTGAATCGGTTTCTTCTAGGTAAACACGCTTCATCGTAGGCCGCATCATCGTTTAACATCAGGCGAGATGGCGGTCAAGTGTAAACCTATAAAAGTTAAAAAAAAAAATGTGAATCAAGCTGCCGATTAACACTAGAAAAGTCAGAACACCGAACATCTATACTTCTAGATATAGAGTAAACCTAGTACCCTAAAAGTACTAATGTTAATAGTGGGCAGATGTGACCTTTTGCTGGTTTTTCACATAAATTACTTTAACTAACCGATGTTTCTCAAAGCTGAATTCAACATTTATGCCGAATTTGAGACCTAAAAGACGCCTACGCCGCATTTGGATGGATATAAAATATTTTTATAGAACTGTAATAAGACAGTTGTCTTATCCGCCTGATGCTAAGACGCCTGACATGGTAGCAGTCAGTTGAACAAAATTAAACGATACTGGAGTCTACCACCGAACTAAATCATTATTTTTGTACAGGAGCAATGTATTTATGCAGGATTGATATTAATTAACAACCACTTACCAGGTACAGAATGCCTGTGTGAATCTAGATTTTGTTCTTCCTACGTATTTAGTTTCATTTAGGCATTACAGAGAAATTGTACATTACAAACATACACACCTACAAACACAAAAACTTGAATGTTTCTAATATGTAGTGTAATTGTCTCGACACCAGGTCTGTTACGCGTGCCAGCCCTGCTAAGTTATTATGAGTTAACGTAACCAGTCTCTTTGAAATTCCGCTTCAAATCCTGACTTCAAACATGTGAATATGAATGACCTCTGCCTTCCGTTGAGCAATCCTCCTAACCATTCTCTATAGCTTACACGTGGACGAAACTCGGAGATATTTAGAAGCTACTACCAGCGCCTCGTGGATTTATTCGCGTAGTTCCCGTTATACTACCGCGATGAAAAGGCTATGTGCTATTCCAGCTTATAATCTAACTGTGGTTCAAATTTCAACCTCAACAAATTTAAAAACTTTCAGTTTTATAATGTTAGAAGGAAGTAGAATTGAAGTTATAGATTTACCTACTTAGGGTGGGATACATACCTACTAATGCGTCCATAACGAGAACGAAAGAGTGACGAGACGATCAGGACATGTGCCTGATGGTAAGCAACATGCCTGAACATAACAGCACAGTGACACGCAGCTATTGGAACATGAAGAGTCCAAATCATTACCTAGCACTGCAACCCAGAGATCTAAGATGAATATCTCTAAGCCCTGTAATTTCTCTGGAAACATTGCCCTCCAATAATGTTTGCAATGTTTATGGTAGAATAACTGAAATGTAATTTTACCACTACAGATGATGATGAAGAATGTAATTCTTTAAAAGTGTATGAGTTTTTGTAACTTGAAATAAATGAATTTTATTTTATTTTAATTGAAAATGAAGCAGCCAACTTTATATTTCCACTGCTTGCACTCGAACCCTTCCCTCTCTGACAAGGACAGAGTCACGGTCATAAACCATCTCGCTAGCCAAATATGGATTGGCAGATGATCCGACAAATCTATTCTCTAAGAGATCACAAAATGGACAAAATATCGAATAGTACATAGGCTATTTTTTGCTGCGGGAAAACAACTGGAACAACTTCTAGTATAAAATTGCGGGTGGATAGTAGTAAACTCTTTTACTAGACACGTTGTATTATAATTGGTGAAACCCCCCTTCTGCCTAATTTTGCCCTGTTATGTTTGACCAGCTCCTCAAACATACACCTACATTCCATAATCAAAGCTTACACCTTTCTTTTGACGTAGTCAATAAACCTTTACTTATCATCCACAGCGTAGATAAAACTATGAGCAGAATTACCCTCGAAATCCTAGTTGAACTTATGACTTTAAAACTCCAAAATTGATAGACATCAGAGGTTATATTCTAGTAAAAGTCAACGCCCCTTTAATCTTTGCATTCGAAGTCAAATCTTTATGTGTTAGTTTTGTGGTTGCGGTTTTTATTTGCGCCATAAAATAATCCAACCCGCAAAACCTGACTTTCTGCTGAATGAATCAAACAGACGAAGCTTTTATGTGTTTACATAGATAAGGTAAATAGACGGCTTCGTAAACGTTTACAAAACGTCTAAAAATACCCTTTTGCTCTATGTTCCATTTCGGGTCCAGAAAAGTCTAATCTTAAAATATTAGGCTTTGTGATATTTATGATCAGATCCACACTCTATAAATAAATATAAATATAATTGATGGACATTTCACACACAACACGATCCGACGACAAACTAAGCAAAGTTTGTACTATGGAAGCCAGATATCTGATATATTATTTATATATTTTGAAATACATACTTATAGATAAGGTTGCCATCCATCCGGGTGTCCCCGGACTTGTCCTAGTTTGGACGGCGTCCGGGCAGCGTCCGGGCCGGATTTCATCTTCATCTCAATGTAAGAAGCTAATAACACTTTCCATTTGTAAAAAACTACGTGTAAAAAAAAATTATGTGTCCGGGTTTTGGACTCTATAATCTGGAAAATCCGGGTTAATATAATCTTGTCCTGGTTCCCAAACTTTACATGGCACCCTACTGGGACAACACCCAGGCACAGTACAAATATTTGAATTCATCACACGATTATTTGCACTGGGTGGGGGGGTCAAGCCCACGGAACGTATCCGACGACAACCTAAAAACGATGCAACTTTGCGTCTGTATTCGAGGTTTTGAATAGGAAGTAGTCAAAAACTCCATAAATTAAAAATACTAAAATAAAATTTATAACTTCCTCCATCTGGGGATTGTGCTGTCAAAACTCTCCCTCAGCTGTCTCAGGCAGAAATAAGACTGGGGAAGGCGGCGAAAATTGTATCTACGTAATTTGATATTTTGTGTTACGTTTGGTTATGCCGCGTTATATTCCAAGAGTTGGCAGCAATTTTTGGGTAGGTATTTGAGGATGAAGACGAAAACTTGACAGATATAGTTATCTGACAAGTCTTATTGTAGTGGTAGGACTCAAAGCAGTGCCTTGAGAAGTACCACACCTTTACCAGTTATTCTACCGCGAAGCAGTAATGTGTTACTGTGTTCCGATTTGAAGGGCAATGTTTCCAGAGAAATTACAGGGCTTAGAGATTTAACATCTAAGATCTCTGGGTGATGAGCGCAGTGCAGTGCTAGTTAATGATTTGGACTCTTCATGTGCCAATAGCTGCGTGTCACTGGGCTGTTATGTGGCATGCACGTTGCTTACCATCAGGCACATGTCCTGCTTGTCTCGTCACTCTTTATTTTAAAAAAATATTTTATACCCCAAAAACGAGCAGGGTGTAGACCTTGCTGCCTCTACATAGCCCCTATTTTTCTGGGTTTTTAAGTTTTCTTTCCTTTTGGCCTTCAGCGTCTCGTAACCTTTATTTAAATACAGAGGGTCGAATTGAGAAACCTCCTTTTTGAAGTCGGTTAAAACCCCAAAACGGAGGTGTACCATCGCACCAAATGATTGGTGAATGATTGGTGATTTATGGTGCGATGTAGGGTCCTCCCCACTACTTTTACGTAATTTCCTTTGATTTTAGGGCTCATGTGTAACAGGGTTTTCGTATTTATTTCGCCCCATTACTCACCAGTCTGCACCGCCGTGTTGAGATACAATAGGAGAGTACTGTGATAAGATTTCAGTTTGCCTCAAATATCAGCTGACTATTATTTTATTTATTTATTTTCACAACTAAAACGATTTACAAAAAACAATTACATTAGTTGACAGGCTTTGATACAATATGTTATCAAAAAGAGACTTTACAATATACAATGTTGAGACTAACATACACATTTATTGAATAAATTAATGTCATTTGATTCTGAATTGTTTGGTCCAGTCAAAATTATAGCAAAAAATAAAATAATGTAAAATTAATTAGATTAATAATATGTCAAAGATACAATAATGTAAAAATAATTATAATAATAATTAAATAATGTCAATATTTAGATAGATACATAATATCTAAGCTAGAAAGCTTGTCTAAATTAGAGTTCATCGTCCTCACTAATCTTGCGCGCCCTCATCTCACAGTATTGCAATCTCACAGTATTATTATCATTGTATAAATTCAGACCTATGGAAACTGCGTTGCCAGACATATTGCATGCCTCTAGAAGAAGACGCCAGTTTGTATGGGTCAATTATTTAAATGTTTTTATCATCTTATCTTACCTGCAAACAGCAATAAAGATTTTTGTATTTGTACCCAAAATTTTCTGTGAGCTCACGGAATTGTTTGCATAGAAGACACGTAAAATTTATCATAGAATTGGAATAATTGTGATGTCCAAGTTTGTCGTCACCGTTGGCGTTGTATATCCTGTGAAACCTGAGTGGGGTTCAAGGTTGGCGTCTTCAAGTAGAAAGTTAATCGCTCCATTGTAGCCCGAATCGTCGCTAAATACCAATAAGAGGTAAAAATTAAAAAATTGGTTGCCTGTAAAGTCCGTATACGGGCGAAAGTTTTACGTGACAACGACTTTGAGTGGTAAAATAATTTTACGGAAGGAACACGTGCCTTTCACTTTTTATGTCTGTCTCTCTCGCTCTTAGGCGGGCTAACCATGCCCGAGTGGAATGGACTCGCTCTCGTTGTGAGCGCATAACGTGAGCGGAGCTTGCTCTCTAAAAGCTTTACAAACAATCGTTGAAATGTTTGTAGCGCCTATTCTATTATAATCACGTGCGTTCTGGTTTGAAGGGAAATGTTTCCTGAGAAATTAGGTCAGAGCGATCAATCATCTATCTCTGGGTGACGAGCGCAGTGTAGTATACTAGGCACAAATATTCATATTCCAATAGAACAGTCGCGTTATTTCCAATAAACAGGCAAAACCCAATGTCATTCATTCTGTAAATTGTAAAAAAGAACGAAGAGATTGACTCACTTTTGTGTTAAGGACGTCTGGGCTGTGGAATATAGTGGGTTTTCCCAGATGGTTACATTTGTGTCTTCCAATCGAGGTGAATCGGTTTCTTCTAGGTAAACACGTACTCGTGGACCGCATCGTCGCTTAACATCAATGGCGGTCATCAAAAGGTAAAAAATATGTCCTTATTTTAATAGAATAGAATAGAATATCTTTATTTGCCTTATAACTACATATGTTATACCAGGTACGTCAAAATATATAGGTCACCGTATAGTATCATGTTACACTTTCACCTTGTACACTTTCCTTAATTTACTGCTATCCCGTTATCACTGATAGCGCTATCTCTCTACTGCCCAAACTTCAGCCTTTGTTTATCTTCCAGTTTCGACTAACACTATCACAATTTTAGCTTAAAACAATACATAACCGAGTAAGTAACAAAACCGTTGTTAAAAACTAAAATCACACAATAGTCATTGCCTTTTTTCGAATTTCGAATGAGTTCGTACGTCACGATTTATTCAAGCTAACCTTTTTGAATGAAATACTGGCTGAAAGTTATTATTTTTATAGTCTGTTCGTTGTTTTTTTTTAATTAGAAATAAGTTTCGCGGTCGCGATTAAAGCAAATGCTTTTTTTTTCAATTCGTGGTTTGCGGTTGTAGCGCGTAACGATGGATAGTGAGACGGGCGTCGGCCGCCCTGCGTCGCTGCAGACTAAAACCTTCAGACTTCAGGCTTCACCGACTGGGCGACGACAAGATTTTAATCCAGTTAGCGACCAATAAGCACGTTTATTGTCCCAACTTTATTCTCCAAAGTTATGCGACTATAACTCAATTTACAACGCTGGTAATTTGCATTCGCTTGTATGAGTTTGTAATTAATGATTGCCGATAAGTAGATTATACTGTTTCAAGTGCTAAAAATAAGTCATTCTTATTTAATTAAAAACTACGCTTGTTCTTGATTTATTTAGAAATAACAAGTTGATTGGAGCCCAAAAGATTCAGTCCTTTGTGATTTGTTAAATGAAACTTAAGTCTGCAAAGTTTCAATATTCTTAGTATGTTTATACAGAGATGTTAAGTTTAATTTGGAATAATAAATATTGGTAAACATTTTTCACGCAAAGCTAACTAGCTTCAAATTAAGCTAAAATTTTACTTCAGAAGATTACAATTATAGTTTACAATTATCTAATATATAAAATTCTCGTGTCACAGTTTTCGTTGCCATACTCCTCCGAAACGGCTTGACCGATTTTGATGAAATTTTTTGTGCTTATCCGGTATCTATGAGAATCGGCCAACATCTATTTTTCATCCCCCTAAATGTTAGGGGTAGTCCACCCCTAAATTTTTTATTTTATTTTTTAGACAAAATTTTTAATTTCTATTTTTTTATGATACAACATACAAAAATACATACAATCCTCAATTTTCACCCTTCTACGATCAACCCTTATTTTTTAATAGCCATTTTAGTAATTTAATCATTTTTCCTCTCCGGTCGAAAACTGATCAATCGTCATTTAATTAGTTATCCCCGCAAGATGTCTACAGGTGTCACTTCTGACCCAGTAAACAGCACGATAATTTGGGGATCAAAAGTAGCCTATAGCATATATATAGTTTGAACACGCTAATCTCGGGAACTACTGGACCGATTTAAAAAAATCGTTCACCGTTCTTTCATATGTTCGTAATCCTTAAACGCTGTAGGTTATATATATGTACCACGGGCGAACCCGGGACGGGCCGCTAGTTTATATATATAAATATATATATACATATATAATTGTAAACACATACATATTACTGATAGAAACACCCAGACGCGGATAAATATTTATACTTCTTACAAATATGTGTGCCTTGGGGGATTCGAACGCACGACCTACGGTCCTGAAAGCAGACTTACTACCAACTAAACCATTAGACCACATAGACGTATAAAAAAATCGGACGTAGTAACGCTAAAACAAAAACTGTGTCCATCGAGTCGGCCACATAGTATGCACGTGTGCGCTGTCACATACAGGCTGACACGCACACATCAGTAGGTCATTACACGCGCTACTTGTGTATATGTGTGTGCATGTCAGCCTATCAGTGACAACCTGACAACGCACACGTGCAAATGTGGCCGACTCTAGTGGCACAGTTTTTGTTTTAGCGAGACTACGTCCGACTTTTTTATACGTCCATGTTAGACCAGTAAATTTTAAATACTGGTGGTGGCACAGTGGTCGTCTTCCGCCATAGAGCAAGCTATTCTCAGTTTGACCACATAGATAGATAGATAAACTCTTTATTGCACTTAAATTATAAAGAAAAATAACAATAACACAGAAAAAAAAACATAGAAAAAAGTAGCAATGGGCGACCTTATCGCTAAGAGCGATTTCTTCCAGGCAACCGTAGGATGGTTAAAAAAGATACACATAAACATACGTTAACAACAAAAGAGTATTTGTGCGTGTGTGTGTGTGTGTGTGTTTGAGGGAAAGAGAGGGTGTGTGGATGTGTGTATGTATTTGACATACATGGCAGTGTGTGTAATGTTTTTATATTATTTTTATGCATTATTTTGTAAAATAAATTTAGCATTTTTCACTCTTTTAAATAAACTAAACGTGCGCAAAATTTCATACTCTTCGTTCCTCAACGCAAGGCAACGCATTTCACTGAATAGACGTTCTTATTAATGCAAGTGTAGTCAAACATCCTCGTATCCTAAAAAATGAGAAGCATTTTTAGTTAGTACCTAGTATCTACAAAAACTAAAAACTAATTTTTATACCTACATTGTTTTATTTTTCCAAAATACGAATTTCTTTATCAAAGCCTTTGTAAACAAAGTGTATTCTTCGACATTGTATTATGAGAGTTGCGCGGTTTCTCCAAAGCGCAATTTCCCTTAACTGGATTAGAACAGAACTACGTCGTAGAGCAATGTAGTGATGTAGCGTTGTTACGTCATGTCTCGTGTGCTACGCTGTTGATAGAGATACATAATGATATTGAAATCTCTTCTATGTATATATATATTTATATTGTATAACTAGGGAAATAAAAAGTCTATTTAGATTATATATTCTTGGATCGTCAGGAAACGAAACTATAATAATGGATCACTAAATTCAAACTCTCTTTTGGGCGGTACTTGTTGGTGAAGGGGAAAAACTTATATATTCGCGTCACCGTAATGTCAGACGGCGGCGGCGCAACGTCAGAGCGGTGATAGAGCAGCGAGACCTTACGTACAGCAGTATAGTATGTACCTATGTACGTACCTATGTATATCTGTGGTTACACACGTCTTTAATCCTAAATCTTTACGATGCCGGCACTCGCCGTCATCCAATTTCGGCACTCGGATATAGTTGCGTTTTTCTTTAAGGTACCTATGGCAGTTGGCCTCAAGTGTTGGTCTGCAGAGCCAACTTTAGTGTAGACGAAGCGTTAGTTGCGTATTAGCATTATAATACATAACATAACATAAACATCCCACTAAATGTTCCCACTGCTGGGACTCGGGGCCTGCTTTCACAAGGAGAGAGTCAAGGCCATGATCCACCACGCTGGCCTAGTGCTTCTTGGTAGATGACACATGACTTCGAAAGATTCTAGTTACGTGTCGGTTACCTCACGATGTTTTCCACAACCGTTTTAAGTTGGCTGCGTTATAACACTTCTTAAAAATTAAAGATGTACTATTTCTTGCGTCCGTACATAAGTACACAGATATACACACACGTTTCCATCATTATGGATATCATCATATATCATAATTTGTTGGCCTGCAGGTCTACTACGAAGTCCGAGAAACGATATATCAGCCGAAGTTATGGACGTCTCATACCACGAAACACAATCGGTCGGTTGATCTGATCGGGCGTTTCGTACACCCCACCCACGCTGATTTGACAGTTTTTGTGTCATCAACCGACCGATTGTGTTTCGTGGTATAAAACGTCCTTAACTTGGGCCGATATATCGTTTATCGGACTTCGTAGTAGACCTGCTGGTTGGGTTAGCTGGTAGTAAGTCTACCTGCGAAGCCGTGGGCCGTGGGTTCGATCCCCACCCACTGTAAATGTTTGTGTGGTAAATTCAAATATTTGTACTGTGCCTGGGTGTTTTCTAAGTATAATAAATCCATACTAATATTATAAATGCGAAAGTAACTCTGTCTGTCTGTCTGTCTGTCTGTCTGTCTGTCTGTCTGTCTGTCTGTCTGTCCGTCCGTCTTTACCGCCTAAACCAAGCAACAGATTTTGATGAAATTTGATACATAGATAGAATAGATTCCGAGAAAGGACATAGGCTACTTTTTGTTCCGAATAAAGGGTTGAAAGGGTTAAAATAAGGAATGAAAGTTTATATGGAAAACTTCGTCATTGTTGAAGAACTATGAAACTTTACGTCTAGATATTTAACACGAAACCATAAAATGTATGTTTTAGCAGTTTTGTAGTTTCGAACTGTACCTACGGGGGTGGAATTGGGGGTGAAAGTCTGGAAGTTCAATACTATTGAAGATAAAACCATGAAACTTTGTATCTAAACACTTGAAATGGAGTCGATAAACGTTTGTTCCAGCAATTTTATAATTTTAACTATACGGGGATACTTATATAACCGCTTGATACACTGGCCGCTTTTCGCGTTTTACAAATTTGGCGGGAAAACGGGTGTCAGGTTACATAAGTGCGGTGTTTATGTTTCGGCATATGAAGTGCCGCCTTACTTTTACCCGTTTGAGCCATTTACTCAAGAGTGTTTCAAGACGCTTCTAGCGGTATCATTTATTTATAATTAATGTACTTAAATAAATTCAAGATGGCCGCCGCTACAAAATGGCGGATAATTTATGTTTTATTAATCCCATCAATATGGGTATCAAATGAAAGGGCTCAACAAGCAGAATACAATATACTATAAAAAATTGAAATTCAAGATGGCGGCCGCTACAAAATGGCGGATAACGTAGGTTTTATCAATCCCATCAACATGGGTATCAAATGAAAGGGCTCAACAAACAGAATACAATATACTATAAAAATTGAAATCCAAGATGGCGGCCGCTACAAAATGGCGGATAACGTAGGTTTTATCAATCCCATCAATATGGGTATCAAATGAAAGTGCTCAACCAGTAGAATACAATGTACTATATAAAATTAAAATCCAAGATGGCGGCCTCTACACAATGGCGGATAACTTAGGTTTTATCAATCCCATCAACATGGGTATCAAATAAAAGGGCTTGACAAGAAGAATACAGTGCACTATACAACCTCAATACTTTAGATGGGCGCAGCCACTAAATGGCGTATCAGACAGAATTTTGATAGTCGACGAGATTTCCATGCTGTCTTATCAAATGTTATGCATGATGGACGCTCGATTAAGGCAAATTAAGAACTGCGAAAATGAGTTTTTGGAGGAGTAAACGTATTATTTTTCGGTAATCTTTTAACTGCCTCCTATAAAATGATCAGGAACACCTGTTTTCAATTCTAATATGAAATTATATGTTTGAAAGTAACTCTCTCTGTCTGTTACCGTCTAACGCCTAAGCCACTTAAAGAGTTTGTTACAATTTGGTGCACAGATGGACTAGACTTAGGAAAGGATATAGGCGACTTTTATCACAGAAAAGAGTTGAAAAGAGTGGAAATGAGGAGTAAAGGTGTGCATGGAAGGATCTTTGCACTCTTTGTATGCTATTTTTAACCGACTTCAAAAAGGAGGAGGTTATCAATCCAGTTGTATTTCCAATTGTGAATCAATTTAGATGGTTATTTTTTTTGTTGGTAGATTATAGTTCAGAGGTGGTTATATAAATTTTATCGAAATCAGTGCGGCGGGGAGTTTTTGAAATATGAACAACAAACTAAAATTTGCGTTTTAATCAGACGATATATCTACTAAATACCGTCCCAATATGAACAACAAAATTTGTCGTAAAATTTATTAATAAATATAAAACTTTGACTTAGTTCATGTAATCAGACGATATTTATCTACTAATATCTACTAATAGACTCTAATAAAATTTGGCGGTACTTGTGGACCGTCCCAATATGATTTTAAATTAAAGTCTGTTTTGTGATTAATTTTTGAGAACATAGTTTTGCAGCAGGGTTGTTGCTATTCGTAATTTGTCGTTCACATCCGCAAATTGTACATTTATTAATAAATATAAAACTTTGACTTCGAGACCAATTTTTGATTTTTTCTCAGAAAACGTGAATTTACTTCATAGTTTTTGTGTGTTTAATGGTAGTGAGACATAAAAAGCAATATCTGAGTAGGTCTGCTGCATCCGCATCAATTACTTTAATAATCCGCATCCGCATCTGTCCGCGCGCATCCGGACGAGAGTCGCGGTAAAAGCATTATAATACATAACATAACATAAACATCCCACTAAATGTTCCCAAAATAAGTCAAGGCCATAACCACGCTGGCCCAGTGCTTCTTGGTAGATGACACAACTTCGAAAGATTCTAGTTACGTGTCGGTTTCCTCACGATGTTTTCCACAACCGTTTTAAGTTGGCATAACACTTCTTAAAAATTAAAGATGTACTATTTCTTGCGTCCGTACATAAGTACACAGATCTGATATCATCATATATCATAATTTGTTGGCCTGCAAACTAAACGATATATCAAACGTCTCATACTCGGTCGTGATCAGATCGGGCGTTTCGTATTTGATTTGATATAACCGACCGATTGTGTTTCGTGGTATAAGTATGTATTTAAAAACCTATACACCTGCGTATTATATCAAATATTTGTACTGTGCCTGGGTGTTTTCTAAGTATAATAAGCTATCTGGCTTCCATAGCTGGCAGCTTTGCTTAGTTTGGGATCAGATGGTGTTGTATGTGAAATGTCCACCAATATTTATTATTTATTTATCATCATCAGCCTACATTCGCCCTCTGCTGGACGTAGGTCTCTCCCGTGATACGCCACTTAACGTAATCCTCGGTCTTACGTTTCCAACCGCCACCAGCCGTCTTCCGTATATCGACACCTAGAAGAAACCGATTCACTCTCGATTTGAAGACTCAGGGATTCCATCGGGGAAAACCCACGTTTACCGATTCGCAGCCTCGTTCTTATCACACTAGAAATCCGTCTTTGGAACCAACCAACGGTTATCGAGGTCTGCGACAAAAAAGACCAACTACTAGTTTGCAGATCAATGCACGCTCCGAAGTGAATCTATTACGTTTCCAACCGCCACCAGCCGTCTTCCGTCATCGACACCATTTGGTCTCAGGGTTCCCACTGGCAGTCTCACACTAGAACCCGTCTACCCCAACGGTTATCAGGTCTGCGACAAATGAGACCAACTACTTCAGTTTGCTAATACGCTGAGCTATGTCGGTCAGGCCCCTCTTTCCCACTGGGCACGCGCCGCGATGGATTGGAGCCCCCTACTTCATTACTAAGCAATACCGATAGCTACTCTACTCTTGCCTAAAAATCAGGCTTAATGTACAGTAACAATAATAAAGCTATAATTACAACTTGGTACATCTAATACGTTCTTAATGCTGTTATGCGTTATCATTTTAGTAGTATCCGCCTGGGTTATACCACACCTGGGCCAGTTATTCTATCACCCATTACTGTGTTCCCAGGTCCTAGAGAAATTACAGGTTAAGAGATAACATCTTAGATCTCTGTGACGAGCGCAGTGCAGTGCTAGGTAATGATTTGGACTCTTCATGTTCCAATAGCTGCGTGTCACTGTGCTGTTATGTGTCAGGCATGTTGCTTACCATCAGGCACATGTCCTGATCGTCTCGTCACTCTTTATTTAAAAAAAAAAAAAAATCATGGGCCCCATCACCCCAATGTGCCCAGGTCCTATAATGGTTAAAGACGGCCTTGATGTCGACTTAAGTTCTTTGGCGAACTTCATTGCGAATAAAATCATGGAAATCCCAAGCATATATAGCCGTTTCCATAACTCGATGAACGACTTTGAGCTTTCGGACCATTTTAACTGTCAGTTTCCATATTTCAGCATCGTAGGACGCACCGTTTGTACCCTTTTGTTTAGAGACTTTGGAACTGAACTTTGGACTTTTTGGTGGGTGAAGAGTTTTTTTTTCACTTATTCATAGTTACTTATTTGTATTTATTTAAACAGGTTTACATTATTAGAAATTTTTTTAAATACGCAAACCATACCATCTTTTGTAAGAAAAGTTGTTGAAATCCTTGCGGGCATTCTTTTATATTCCTTTTCTCATATTTCTTTAAATAATTTTACTTCTTACGAAGTTTCAAAGTTCTCGGAAGGTGATCTTTCTTGAGTTTTTATCTCGTTGATTTTTGGGCAAATTATTTACGGGCAAGAGTTTTCGGTTTGTAATTATGTTTCTAAAGAATATTGAGAGGGCGATCTGGAAATATGAAGTTAAACAAACTTGGTTCCAGCTTTTCTGATGATGTTGTACAATTTTAATAGAATTCAAGCTGATTTTATCAATAACGCTTGACCTACACAGAGCAGCGTTGAGCAGTTCTTAATTTGGGAAAATCGGACCTAGTACATAGGTTCGATTTTTTTTATAAAAAGTGACGAGACGAGCAGTACATGTGCCTGATGGTAAAGCAACATGCCTGCCACATAACAGCACAGTGACACGCAGCTATTGGAACATGAAGAGTCCAAATCATTACCTAGCACTGCACTGCGCTCTTCACTTAGAGATCTAAGATGTTATATCTCTAAGCCCTGTGATTTCTCTGGAAACTTCGCCCTTCAAACCGGAACCAGTGCATCCTCACTCGCTCAAGGTCGCGCGGTTTTAGCCTACAGCTAGACCGTTCCTCGCACGGAACAAGTGCCAGGCGGTTGTCGAACGCACGTCTGAGCGCTCGCGCAACACGTTTCCCGCGCAAAATGACGTCGCGTGAATATTGTGCTGTATATGGATGGATGCACGAGTCAAAAAACAAACAAAGAATTATAATTTTTTCCTACCTAGTAGTACAAAAAATACCATTATTTTTATATTTTTCTCCTAACCGTACAAAAAGTACGGGACACTATAAAATAGCTTGTAATCAAAGCTGGTTGTATGTATTAGTGTAGGTACATTAAATTAAAATATGTTACATATTTATCAAACAACATTTAGACGATCAAGTAGAATAAAAACAGTCAAAGTATACTTTTATTGTTTTCATTTCAATGTGTCCGACTCCGACCCTATGTTACGGCCTCTTCTAGCTGTCTTGCGCGTTACGAAGTAAATAACTAAAATATATAATCTGAGCTACAATGCTGACTACCTACATAACGACAGGTTCATTTAATTTTTTATTAGATATGTCGACAACCCTTTCGATGCGCATCATCCGCGCCAGACAGCGACAAAGTTACGCGCTAGAAGAGAGCGCAAATGTTTAGGTGAAAATCGCGATAGGCATTGAGCGCTAATGCGAGCTGAATTGCACTTTGTTGCGTCCCAGCAAGAGTCGCTATTTATACAAAAATTTTCGCTAAGTGAGGGTTCTGTAGTAATATCTATTCTGTGCCGGAACACAGTAATGTTTGCACATTACTGCTTGGCGGTAGAATAACTGGCAAAGGTGTTGTACTTCCCCAGACGGCTTCTGCCAAGAGTCCTACCATTATACTAAAACAATAATGCGATAAAAACAGGAACCGGAGGTTTTGCTAGTCTATAAAGCCACTAATTACAGAACAAGGGGTCTTCTAAAATTGACAAGAATACAACAGCGCCTTGTTAAAAAAACTCTGAAAACAGCAAATTCAATTTAAAATTAAACTCTTCAAACTTCAGCCAAATTCCATGTTTTTGTGAAATAGACTAAAAACCCTGTTAAATGAAACAGAGTCGTCGTCCAGGCAAAAGCTAATTATATTTTTTTTTTGTTGATATTTATTTCATTTATCGCTACACCGATTTCAATATTAGGTAAACTGGAGCATTATCTGTCAATCTGCCAACCAAGACAAGAATCATCAAAAGCCATTCACAATAGACTTAGGTAGCTATCGTATTTTTGCTATCGCTAAAGAGTGACGAAACGAGCAGTACATGTTGGTAAGCAACACGTCGTTTAAAAAGCAGCTAAAGACAGAATAAGGGTTCTAAAAATCCGCTAAACACAGGACATGGATTTTATGTTTTATTCAGTATGACGAATTAAGTAGTATAAAATAGAATGAGTAAATAGTAGTAGTAAGTAAAAACAGTAAAACAAAAGACCAAAAAATCCGTGATCATCCTATAAAATTAAAACTTTAATTCAACTGACATAAAACCAAATAATGATTCTACCTATATTGTATCATGTTGAATTAGTTTGTATTGTATTACACTTGACATTCTTTGAGTATTTACATATTTCACTTCAAAATATAATCAAAATCAAAATATAATCAAAATTGTCAATATGTGTATATACATTTATTGCACTTTATACATTCTTTGACATTCCTGAAATAGATGAACTGCAAGATCTACAGCTGCAAGACCTTAGACCTTGGATGGACGTGATCAAACTCTAAAAACACAAACAATATCCTGATGAAACACAAGACGTTGGCGAAATTGTGCTCACCAAGCATTTATCTCATATAAATATCACAACCAAATAGAAGCCAGAAATGAATAGAAGATGAAGAATCAGATGACATAAATAAAAATCAGAAATGAATAGAAGATAAGGAAGAAGAAGACTTTAATCAGCTGACTATTATATATTTTTTTTCATTGTATAAATTAAGACTACAACAAATTGTCTTGCCAGACATATTGCATGCCTCTCGCAGAGACCAGTTTGTATGGGGCAACTTTTAAAATGTTTTATATCATCTTATCTTACCTACAAAAAGCAATAAAGATTTTTGTATTTTGTATATTTGTAAAATAATAAATTATAAGTGGTAGATAGGTACATCACAATTTTTTTTTCATAGATTCCAACCAAGACCTAACATTTATTTATAAATCGTTGCTTGCCGGAATCGTCGCTTGAATATTTCCTGCAAGTATTGCCACGGCAAAGATTTATTCATATGAACGTGCACGTACGTGTGCTTTGTCCATGTCCACATAATATGCACGTGCGTTGTCACACAGCACACGCACACATCAGTGGTATTACACGCGCAAATTGTAAATGTGTAAAAATGTCAGTGACAACCTGACAACGCACACGTACAAATGTGGCCGACCCTAGTGACACAGTTTTTGTTTTAATGAGACTACGTCCGACCTTTTTTATACGTCCATGTCTACAAGGTGACCTTAAATAATTTGACTAAGATGGTGACCCCTGTAAACCTACCAAAATGATTACTTGTATTTCCAATTCTGAAATTGCATAAATAATTCAGCTCTATTGTGTAGTGTATAGTGTCATGGGAAATTTGATGCGGTCTCTCTGCACAACCGTTGCTCAATAAAATATTCCAATGTACCTATGTGTGTATTGTGGTCTCTTGGGGTCTGTATTCTGTAATTGCCAAACACAAACCGCAGGATCGACACAGCATTCTTTAATCATGAAGAAACGTGCTCCTTGATACAATGTTGATACCGGAGCCTATATTTTACGATAGGTACTCAGTAAATCAAAACTCAAATTAATTCAATTCAATTCATTTATTCATACCATAAATTCATAAGAACACTTGGTAACGTCATTTACAAAAAGGCAAAGAATCTGTGTAATAATCAAAAAAAGAATAAAGCTCAAAAAAAGGCTGTCTATAACTAGGTATACATTTACAAACAATGGTCCGTTACAAAATTTGATTTAAACTGATTCTCTTTTTTTACGTTGTGTAATGGCGGCCACAGCCCGCGGCGTGTCACGTCGCGTGCTAAAGAAGCCCACGACACGTGATCGCCTGATCCAATTTAATCCGAAACGTGCCGCCAAAAGGATTAGAGCTATTCGCAGCCGCTTCCCGTGATTTTAAAACAGACTTTATTATTTTTCCACGTGACTAATGTGGTTGTTAGTCAAGTTAGCTGGACAAAGGCAACGTAATAAAGAAATTAGTTTAGAGCAGCATTTCCCAAAGTGGGCGATAACGCTCCCTTTTGGGCGCTGAAAGCCTAAAGGGAAAGAAAACTTAAGAAACCCAGAAAAAATAGGGGGCGATATGTAGAGGCTTGGCAACTGTTGTGTACTACCTACCTACTGTGCTCAAGTTAACTCTTGCGGGTCATACTAAAAGTATTTTTAAGCTATTGCATAGCTTTTATCGCGGGCCTGTGGACCGAATTTTAGTGATCGTGCATCTCTTTCTTATGTTCACAAGAAAGAGGGATGGAAGACCGTAACGCCGTCCTCCCCACTCGGTCATTCGACTTTGAATCTTATTTGTATTAGCTTTACAGACTAATGCTCTTAGCAGTGTAGCCAACTTAACGGATTTCCCGCGATATTTTTTATGGTAAACAAATGTCACTCTTCAAAATATAAGCAATTCCGAAAAATTGTTAACATCCCTATTGCTTGTGTTGATAAAAATGCATGCAACTTGCAATAGCTTTACCGCGGCAGTCCCCGAGTGCCACACTTATTTTTTTTTTATAAAGAGTGACAGAACGAGCAGGACCTGTGCCTGATGGTAAGCAACATGCTTGCCACATAACAGCACAGTGACACGCAGCTATTGGAACATGAAGAGTCCAAATCATTACATAGCACTGCACTGCGCTCGTCACCCAGAGGTCTAAGATGTTATATCTCTAAACCCTGTAATTTCTCTGGAAACATTGCCGTTCAGACCGGAACACAGTAATGTTTCCAGTTATTCTACTGCTTGGCGGTAAAAGTACATAGAATTATTTAAATACGGAACATAGTTATATTATAAATTAGATATGAGTCATCAGTAAACAATAAAAAATAAAAATAATCAACTCAATTTTATTTCGGTCTGATTAGTGTACTGGTAAAATTCCTGCTCGATAAGCCAGTTTTTAAGTTTGTGCTTGAAAGATCCTCTCGTGGCAGCATCCATTATTTCACGAGGTAGGCGATTATTTTTATAAGGCAGGCGGATATCGTCCACTTTTGCAGCATTTATTGTATAAGCCTGATAAAATAGGCGATATCGGCTCCGCTGCATTGTGTAACAGTGAAGTAGAGATTCCGTATACGTCTACAGACTTTTTTCGAGCTATGCCGGATGATATGATGCGGTAGACCTCGAGCGCCGTAAACGGCCTCAGTCTCAGCGAGCGGTCGGCGGGCGGGCGCGCCGCGGCCAGCGCGCGCGTCGCGACGCGCGTCGTCGACGTCAGCCGCGGGCGCGCCGCTGTAATACTAGCGGCTACTAGCTACTACTATAATAGCCTACAGCATTCAAGGATTACGTACATATGAAAGAACGGCGAATGATTTTTTTAAATCGGTCCAGTAGTTCCCGAGATTAGCGTGTTCAAACAAGTACCTAACTTTCTATACTTATCTGTAACGGGTCAAATTCTGTACATTGAAGATATTTTAAAAAAAATTTTTGGAGCACTCCATTTTCGATACTGATAGCGAAACTGCATTTTTGCTTTCTGTATAGGGATCACGCATCACGCCGAAACTACTGATCCAATTCAGCTGAAACTTGGCATGGCTTTAGTTTATACTAAGGAGATTGCTATAGGCTACTTTTGATCCCCAAATTATCGTGCTGTTTACTGGGTCAGAAGTGACACCTGTAGACAACTGGCGGTGATAACTAATTAAATGACGATTGATCAGTTACCGACCGGGGACGAAAAATGATTAAATTACTAAAATGACTATTAAAAATAGGGGTTGGTGATAAAAGGTTAAAAATTTAGGGTTGTATGTATTTTTTATGCCACATTATAAAAAATTAAAAAATTAAGTTTTGTCCAAAAATAAAAAATAAATTTTAGGAGTGAACAACCCCAATGAACACTAAGGGGTGTGAAAAATAGATGTTGGCCGATTCTCAGACCTATTCAATATGCTCACAAAATTTCATGATAATCGGTCAAGCCGTTTCGGAGAGTTTAATATGAGGAGGAGAATTTTATATATTAGATAATTAATTAATTTAAGTTATGGTGGTTTTGAAGTAGGTGTGTGAATAAATGGGGGCGCTTAAATAATTTATTCTCAAAGTGGACAGCAGACCAAATAAGTTTGGAAGCCCCTGGTTTAGATCATACAACGCTCACAGACCAAGTAGAGCGATACTCTACAACACCAGCTACATTATGATCATCCACAGCCTTCTCTATCTCACTCTCACTGCTGTGTTCTATCTCTTGCTATCCTACAATTTAAGTTCATCATCATCAACAGCCCACTAAATGTTCCCACTGCTGGTACTCGGGGCCTTCTCTCACAAGGAGATAGTTAAGGCCATAATCCACCACGCTGGCCCAGTGCAGGTTGGTGGATGACACATAACTTCGAAAGAATCTAGGTACATGTCGGTTTCCTCACGATGTTTTCCTTCACCGTTTTAAGTTAGTGGCATTACGCACACGACTTCGAAAAGACGGTGGTGCGTGTGGGGTTTGAACCCGGGGTCTCCGGATCGGCAGGCGCCGTTCTCCCGACTAGACCAGCCGTAACTTAGTTGGTGTTATAGTGTTATACCTATGATCTGTTTAAATTAATTAACTACCTATCCATTGATTTATTGACTGTATCATATTTATTTATATATTTGCACAGTGTACATACAGTCCAACTGAGTGCAGGTGAAGATAGGGGTTGCTACTTTCGATCATTTCTCCTTGTCAAATGATTTTTTTTGATGATTTTTTTCATTAGTTCCTACATCCAAACTTTCACATTTAGATATTATTAGGAGGGACTCGCAAACTCTCAAACGAGGAAGTTGAAGTACTAGGGTTAAAACAGCATCATTATCAGACATAAATTAGCAACTTTGGGATGGATTGGCTAAGTAGGTAAGTATCAGCTGGACTCTTTGGAATCGATCGAGAGACGTGCCAAAAGGCTCAAATCAACAAAAAGGCACTCTTTCGCGAAAAAACTTCAAAGTCTTGAATATTGACGCTAAAATTGAACCTTGGCTACGAGACCACCTCACAAGAAATAACGGTTCCACGCCGCCGAAGTTATGTAATATGATAAAATTTAAAGAAATTATTTCGGCCAAGTAGCTAGTAGCCCGATCTCTGATGCGTACGAAGAAATAAAAAACAATATTTTGACAATGACAACAGCAAACGTCAACTACGGAGTGATACCAGGTCACGTATAATTAAGCTGAACTAAGCTAAAAGCCACAAATCAAAAGTTGAAGTTGAAGCTTAGTAAGCTTAAAATAGTGACAAAGAAATCATACAACAAAACAATATAGTATGCAACACATAATGTCTAATTTGCGAAAAGGAGGTGATATTATCAACGTAACCATGTAGTTTTTAAGTTAAAACTTTTGTTGGTGCATCACACACAGATTTTTCGTGGGCTAAATGCTAAATGGCCATGCTTAAAAACTAATCTAGGTTGCCATGGCTAGGAGACTTTTCTACGTTCATAGATGACCATGCTTTGAAGGTTTATTCCAGACTAACGACATCCTCCGGTTTCACCCGCGTACTTTCCAAAGAAAGCAAATTCTGATTTATAAGTTTGCATTTCTATGGGCAGTCCCTATACTGTTTTTATAAGAACCTTTAAGTCTTAAAAATAGGTCTAAGTCTAGGTTCTAAATTCAAATTATGTAAATATGATTACTTTTAATTGTGGTTAATAAGTCATAGCCAAAAACTAATAAGACGTTCACTGATCTAAAAACTAGTTGCACAAATAGAAACAGATCACTGTGATTCTATTCAGTACAGTCCGCGAGGTATAAGCTGAGCTTTGCATTAGTGTGAGTGATCACCAAAAGTACAGTCAGACAACAAACTGATAAAATAAAGTCCAGCTGTGTATTTGACTGATGAGTATATATTATTGTGTGATTATTACTAAAAATTCAATTTGAAAGACAAAATAACTACACATCTTCTACACCAGACATTGCACCATAGTCACTTTCTTTATCACTCTCGTTATCATTTTCACTCTCGTCTGATGTGTCGTTTGTTTTAATAATGATTTTTTCCGTTATATTGTCAATAACGGCGTCGTATCCATGAAACTTTTTTTCTTCTTTTATTGCATGGTCACAAACATTTTTCCATTCATGTACACTGATACTTTCAATTTTTTCATTTGCATACCTCATTATTGTATCCATATTCATTGACACGTTTTTTTTCGCGACGTATCCTTTTATCATTGCCCATATATTTTCAATCGGATTGAAATCTGGGTGATAGGGTGGTAGACGAAGGACGCTGTGACCATGTTCTCTTAATAAGGTGTCAATTTTATATTCAATAAATCATTGCTTATTATGCAGTATCAATTGATAAAGTTGTGGTTTGAGCATGGATATTGAGTGATCGATATTGCGTAACTTGAGCCAGTCAATCATATCTTGTTTGCGACTATTTGAGTTGGGAGCGGAATTTTTTAACGAATTGTGGTAAGATGCGTTGTCAACTACAATAACGCTATTGTAACGGTTTCATCTTTCAAAACACGTTTACCTTCCAATAAGACTCTTTTAACAGTTGACAGTGGAATTCCTGTCGATGTCGATACCAATTGGGCTGATGTAGTCACACTTGACATGTCTTTATCGTTCATGTCTTTAAAATAGCTATTTAAATTACACAAAATTTCTTTTACTTGGCTATTTAATGGTTTCCGTATTTTGCGCTTATTTGTGTTGGCATCCATTTTACTAACACTTATATCAAACAAAAACAAAGTAATATTAAACACGTCACGCTGCAGTCTGTACAAGAGGTGAAGTGCGGCAGGAGCGCGGCGAGACAGAATGGCGCCGCGCCTCAGGCCGGTTACCCAAAATCAGTTTAAACCGGTTTTTACCGGGCGAAAATGGCGCCGCGCCTAAGGCCGGTTGTCACACCTACACTATCCATGTACACTCATGCAAATGCAAAGCTCAGCTTATACCTCGCGGACTGTACCTAATGGAGATTCAGTTGATTTTTTTCAGCTACTTCGAATAATCAAAGAGCTGGCAAGTGACACAAAAAAACAAAAAATTCTATTGAGTAAACATAACTTGTTTCTGTGTTTTCAATTTGTAATAATTCTTTCAACGGAAACCTGTGAGGATCAATCAATATTTTCCATTTATCGGTAGAATTAACCACTGCGTACTAATTTTAGATGACTCTTGGACGCAAATACCAGCAATCATCCGGGTAAATGGTTCCACTGGCCTTGCGGGAGGGTCTATTAATGATGCATGCTTGGGGTCCGTGTAATCCAGGATTGATTTTTGCTTATTTATAGGAATGCGGGGGACGTTCGTAAAGGTTATACTAACCAGTCGAAGGTTGGGAGTCTGTCAGGCTGCTCGTCTTCTGTAAGTTCTGTGAGAATTAGCATGAAACAGTTCCATTGTGATTCATCACCACAAGTAGTTCCTTTAAAGTTTCCTTATTTGTAGTGCATGTGTGGTACAGTTTATCAATTGATTTTGCATATGTACTGTTTATTTTATTACTTCACAAACTATCCATTGAACTAGAGTAGAATCATAAACCTAGATATAAGTAGGTCTTAACATTTATTGCACCTATTTAGAAATTTTAAGTTATGTGTATTTCCTATTTCATTGACACTTTTTTACACATGATATGCTGTGCAAGTTTCAATGTTATAAATAATACTCTACATAAAAATATTGTATGTGACTAAAATAAAGATCTGATCTTCTGATGAATAAAAATAATTATGATTTTTTGGGATGATGATCTTGACTCTCCTCTTGTGAGAGAAAAGCTGTTAGCCCCAGCTGTAAAGAAAGCTGTCCCCGTTTGATTATGACACAAAAAAAATTGGGAGATGTATCTTTTGTGTCTAACATAAATGTATGATACCGGTTTCATCTAGGTAAGCATACTCCATCAAAGACTCCTGCAAGCTTAAAGCTTGTCACACATGTAGCTATAATATACTGTACTGTAGTAGCATAATATCATAGAAAGCTAGAATGCATGGAGATGATGCTATAGTATAAATTTTGCCTTTATTAATGATCGCCCTAGTGTTTACTTTTGTCTTGTAATAAAGGATGATTTTAGAACAGTAGTAATGAATTCAACAAGTGTATTATTATTGGATCTATTGACAATTGTTCAGGTGACGATTCCGTTCTGATACTGATTGAAAGATGCTAGTTGCCTTGTCCGTTGCAAAAACAAGAACCAAATGGAAAGGATAGAGGGGGAGGTGTGCACTCAGACAAGTTAAAACTTGCTGTATGTTCAAAGTGTGTTTTAGTATAAAGATAAAGCAAACATAGCCTTTATTTCTATAGTATTGACTACAATTTTACATGTATATATTTATTTATTCCAATTATAATTTACATTTTAGTTTGTGTTTCGACATAGTCCTCCTCCAAGTTTTTTATTACTTTCTCTTACCCTGCCTACCTCATCCATGTGTTTCCCCATCTGCATCTTTGCCCTCCCTCTTTTCTCCTCGAGGATAACAGTGAGTCACCTTTTGAGACCACTTTTGTATGCCTCTTCATTCTTTCTCTTACAACTTCTATTCTGTTCTGTTGTTTTACTATACCATAATATATATTAATATGTATTAATGTAGGTTTGTTTGTTGTTTATTGGAGTATGTGCATGTTCCCAGCTATCCCTGAGCGACATGATCGAGCCGCCCGACTACGAGGAGCTGTGGCCGCGGCTGATGGGCGAGCGCGACCCGCTGGCGTACCCCGAGCCAGACGTCGAGCTCGTCTGCGTGCCGCGGCGCGTGCGCACGCTCGCGCACGTGCTGCCAGATGAAGATCTGTGAGTATCTCTGCGGAGGATACAGGCCATCTACTCCGGCTTCAATAAGTTTGTACTTTCAGATGATCAGTAGTGGTAGGGCTCTTGGCAGAGTCCACCTGGGAAAGTACCACAAGATGATCAGTACACCTTGGCAGAGTCCACCTGGGAAAGTCTACCATCCAAGCATCAAGCAGTAATGTGCAAACATAATGCGTTCAAGTTTGAAGGGCAATTGTTCCAAGGAAATAACTGGGTAAAGAGATAAAATATTGAGTATGTTTGAGTTATGAGCGCAGTGCAGTGTTAGGTAATGATTTGGGCTCGTTTGCAATAGCTGCATGTCACTGTGCTGTTATGGGCAGGCATATTGCTTACCATCAGGCACATGTCCCGCTCGTCTCGTCACACTATACTATAAAAAAATCTTCGGTTCTGGTCGCGGTATGACATGGAAACATCATATTGTTAAGACGTATTATGCTAAAGTTAGCAGTGCGTGCTTTGGGCTAAGACGGGTATCTCAATTGGTGTCTGCGGATGTGTCTAGTGCGTGTTAATTTGCCACAATACTTTCTAGGTTACAGTACGGAGCCGAGGTAAACGCGCGCGCTGCCGAGCGCTGGAGGCGTGCGTTCCGTGTCCAAAGTCGCGCCGTACGTGCCATCGTTGTCGTGTCGCAATGTACATCCGTCAGACCATATATCTAAGAACTTTGCTCACTTACCTTTCCTGCAATCTTTATACACTTAGTGGTTATGTACAATACATATATCAGAAATAACTTAGACTCGTACAACACGCGAGGAGAGATACATTCTTGCAACATACGTAACGCTGACAGACTCACATTATGGGACCGTAAGTTTATACGTCATTCTGAAATAATTAATTCGGGGTTTCAGTAGCTTCAAAACAGATAAAAATGCTGGCTTATCTATCAAACTTTTTATAGTTACAGAGAGTTTGTAAAAAGCGATTGCAAACTCACAATAATATATTTAATTGGATAACGGGACACTCACGTATATACAGTCGGTCAATCCGACTAGAGTTTCGGACGCGTCCTGCGGCCTTTTTCAAGAAGAGTGCACGCGCGCGATGGCTGCTCGTTTGGCACAGTAAAATTGTAAAAAATTGACATTGTTCATTGCAATGGCAATAAATACATATATTTTAATCTTTGACACTTTTTGTTCGATCTTACAATGAAATGTTCAATTTAAACTTTAAAAACTTATGCTTTTTGTATGCTCTTATTTTGTTTTTTCTAAAATTGACGTGTAAATTGTACATTTATCAATAAAGAATTTTGACTGCTTTCTCGCTTGGGTACACTTGGCGGTCCCGAGTTCACCCGAACAAATCTGTCACTTCCGGGCGTGACGACGAGTTTTATTCACAGCCTACGAAAAATCTGCGTGTGTGAGCGCCGAAAGAAGGTTTCAATTCAAAAACTTTGCCGTTCTTAATCTTTGTATAAGAAAATTTCGTGTCACATTGTGTACTATGAACTGAACAGCGGTGAACTAAACCGATTTGAATCAAATTTTAGACTCTGCACAGATTGATTCAATTCTGATGTGTAACTTAAAAATTGAGGACTGAATAATTATAGGTGTTTGTTTTTAGTTCGAAAGCCCCGATGTTCGTCCGCGACTGTCTGCGCTGCTACACGGCGGACTACACGGTGGTGGAGCACCGCTACCGCTGCCACTCGGGCTCCACGGCGGGCCGCGAGCGCGCGGCCGAGCGCCTCGAGCGCCTGCGCGCCGCGCCCGCGCACCACTACGAGCTGGACGCGGAGCCCTGCGCGCTCCCGCAGATCGAACAGGTAACAAATCACCTACTAATCTTGGTATATACAAGAACAAAACTAAAAATGTTGATTTTCCCCCGACTACCTCCGTGATGTGTAAACCACTTGCATTACACACACAGATGCAGTTTATTACCAATTTCAAGGTCCTCAGGGCACATCTAGTGATTTATATCGATAGTGGGTGTAGCCATCACTACAAGTGTGCCAGAATCTTGCCAGAATAGGCATGACGACTCATTAACCCCCGACCAAAAAAAGGGGTGTTATAAGTTTGACGTCGATGTCTGTCTGTCTGTGTGTCTGTCTGTGGCACCGTAGAGCTCAAACGGATGAGCCGATTTCGATGCGGTTTTTTTTTATTTGAAGGTTAATATCCGTGCGGATGTTCTTAGCTATGTTTGATTAATATCGATTCAAGATGGCCGCCTCCACAAAATGGCGGACAAAATATTTCTTCACAACCTATCTCAATATGGGTATCAAATGAAAGGGCTTGACTAGTAGAATACTATACACTATAAAAAAATCAAATCCAAGATGGCCGCCACCACAAAATGGCGAATTATATTTTTTTTTACTACTACCTCACCTCAATATGGGTATCAAATGAAAGGGCTTGACTAGTAGAATGTTGTACAGATAACAAATCTGATGTAGTCGGGGGTTAATCAAAATTTTTAATTTTGTTCTTGTTTTTGATTTAATGTGCCATCAAAAAGCAACTCAATAACTGAAACATTGGTGAAAGAATTACTTTGTTATCTTAAAAACTTCACGTGATATCACGATTTTAAAATCACAATTTTAGACTCTCCCAAAAACGCTTCATACAAATCACTATAGAAACGTGACGTCACACTGTCGTATTTTCTATGCGTCGCGCGTAAAGTTTGTATGGTAGATAGATTAAAATTGCGTTTAGGAAACTGGTTTCATAACAAAAGTAACTTGAAAATGAATGGTTATCCAATGGTAAATACTTTTTATAATAATTTCGTACTTTTAATTACCTCAACGTTTACTGTCATGTTTAAAGTATGAGTTCAGATCACGAAAGTTTAATGTATAAGTTTATCTAGAGTTATATGTGTTTCCTCGCATTTTAAATGAATACACGGGTAACTCACGTGATACATAGTCAGTCTAGTCCGACTTAACTTAATGTTTCTTTGCGTTTTTGGAACGTCAACCGCGAAACGATGTCGCTTACCGCAAGCTGTTATTATTTTTCAAATACCTTCGTCGTAGTTCCAGTTTGAATCGCAGCCGTCGAGCGGGCGTCAGTCCGTGGCGTCGATCTCGTCGTCGTCGTCGTGTAACGAGGTGACGCGCGGCTCGTGGGCCAGCCTGGACCTGCGCGCCTCCTCCTCCGACCCGCTCGTGCCCGGCCTGCTCGAGCGCGCCTCCATCGACCAGATGGACGCGCTTAATGAAGCTAAGAGGTCAGTGGGAAGCTCCAATTCTAGACACACGGCAGTGTGGCCAGCCAAGTTCATACAAGTAAACTGGCGTGCTAACGAAGCGTGGCTAAAGAAGTCAGTAGTGTACTTCAAACCGCAGTATAATAGCAACCAAGCAAGCAAAAGTCTTATAGGCAATGATACTCTTGTGCGAAAAGACTTCTAAGTCTTGAACATCGCCGCAAAATTACTAGCTTATCGGTTTTTTATCGGATACACTTTGAAGAGTGCGCGACTGATCTGCATAATTTAATACCACCTTGCCCCTTTTTCTATCGAACTGCTCGTTGCTCGAGAAAGCGACATCGTTTCATACAGTATAATAGCGACCATCGCTAGCCAACGAGGTCGAGAAGTCAGTGGTGTGCTACAAGTACTGATACAGATAACCATCGCCAACCAAATGTGGTCAAAAGTTTTTCAAAACATGCTACAGAAGCAATCATCAAGCAATCAACCAGTCAAGTAGTGCCAACGATTACTCTGAACACATAACCATTCGTAGCAATTAGGCAATATACCTTAGTAAAACTAGTTGACCCAGAAAACTTTCTACTGCTAATGTTAATTTAACATTATTTCAATTTTGTATCCACTGGCCTCTTTTATATTTATGAAATAAGTAGCCTAAGCTACCTACTCATTATAACATCAGCTATCTGACACTGAAATCTGCTCCAGCAATTTTAATTATTATACGTCTAGATAATATTTTTGTAGTGCATTATAGCAATTTGATCTCTCCTGTCCTGTGTTTAGACTAGAAAATCGCGTGACAGACCTACTGGGGCTGTACTCTCCGTACCTGGACGAAGAAGAGGCGGTGGAGCGCCGTCTCGCCGCTGAGATGCCTCACGAGATCATGGGCCACCGAATACTGGTGAACTGCCATCAGCTTAAGTGAGTCATACAAAAATATGCTCTATTCTCAGATACTTAGAGTAAAGAACCGCGTCGCAGCCCAGCGATTCATGGGCCACCATATACCGGACACATGACCCAAGTTTGTCGTGCTAAAATAAAGTCTATTCCCATGTCTGTAGATTATAGAATTCCTTGAGAGTACCCTAAGCAATTAACTACAGATGTTAAAAAATGCATCTTTGAAATAATCAAAACTAAAATGTGTATAAAGCAATTATAATTTTATAAAAACTACAAATTTCCTTTCAACTAGTTTAATTATTAACACAATCATTTCAAGTAAGTATGTACACCAATTTCAATTTGTACTGTTTGTATACAATTTTTAAAATATTATAAATAAACTTTGTACAACCCTTATTTAGATTTCGTTTCAACTTTGTACATTGTTTAAACAATAAAGCAAATTGCGTTCTTATTACACAGCAAATTTGGTGTATTTTGCAGGTTAGAATTAGACGTGGAGCCGTTATTCGCCTCAATGGCTCTCTACGACGCCAAAGAAAAGAAAAAACTGTCAGAAAACTTCTATTTTAACCTAAACTCTGAATGTACGAAGCAGATGCTCTCAGGGCATATTGGACACGCGGATATTTCGACTCTGAGCCGAAGCGCAGTCTTCGATATAGCCAACCCTACGCCAGATATATTCCTAGTGGTACGAATAGAGAAGGTGCTTCAAGGAGACGTGAATGAGTGCGTGGAACCTTATATGAAGGATGATAAGGTAAGTTTTTCGATGCACTAACATAACAAGAAAGAACAATAAATGTGAATAAACGTATTGAACCTTATGTTTATTGCCCTACTGCCCTAGTGGCTTAGTTGGTTGTAGCTCTGCCTGCGAAGCCGAGGGTCGTGGGTTCGATCCCCACCCAGTGCAAATATTTGTGTGATGAATTCAAATGTTTGCACTGTGTCTGGGTGTTTCTATGTATAATAAGTATAAGTACGTATTTAAAACTATATAAGTATTATTATTATATCAGCTATCTGGCTGCCATCACACAAGCTTTGCTTAGTTTGGGGTCAGATGGTGTTCTGTGTGAATTGTCCTAATGTCCTAAATATTTATTTATTATTATTTATTTATTATATTTATTTATTTATTTATGGTACACAAAACAGGAAATTTACAAAATAATACAAAGAGAGAAAGCATAATAGTTCTGAGCAGGTAAATATCCCTAAGCATGTGAACACAGCAAGATTATACAGTTAAATTACAAATAATGAGAAAAGAAAATCAATAATCAAATTACAAATACAAATATTGTTAAGCATTTTTATAAGTTATCTAATACACAAAACAACCGACAAGAGCAAAATATCAAGTCCCACACACCAAGTAAAATGTATAAATTGGACGAAATGACAATTATGTTAAAAAGATAAAGTACATTATTCTATGCATTTTCGTTTAAGTAATAGAAATCCTACTAAAATTCTAATGTAACTTTGTCTGTCTGGTACGTTTTGACACCTAAACTACTGAAACGTGTTGATTCCTTGGGAATGAACATCATAACACTGGATTTTATAAATTAGTTGCTGACCCGGCGAACTTCGTACCAACGTACTTTTATTCATCCACATTTTCTGCTGTACAACCCTTGTCCCGACAATAAGGAATACACAAAACAAATAATCCTCCAATTTGGTGCAGTCATTCGAAAGTTATGAGCGGACAACGTACATACATTTCGAAGATCCATTTTATATCAAAGATGGTGTGTTTCAGAACCGCGAGAAAGTCCGCGCGTCGGCGCAGGCGGCGTGCTCCCGCCTGGGGAAGTACCGCATGCCGCTGGCCTGGTCCGCCGTGTCGCTGCTCAACATCCTCAGCGGGTCCAACAGCCTGGAGCGGGACAGCGCTAGCGGAGACAAGGACAGCGTCGGCTCCACCACCAACACCAACAGCCTGGGTAACTGCTTGTGTTACACCAGCCCACTCAGTGTTCCCCCTGCTGGGATTCAGGACTATTCATTCCTTCAAAGATGGTTAGACCATGCCGTACTCCAAAGTCAAAGTTTTATAAAAAAAACAAAATAAGAGCATACAAAGAGTGTACATTTTAAAAGTTAAAATTGAATTTTATTTTGTATGATAATAGGTATCGTACAAATAAGTGTCAAAAATTAAAATATATGTACTTATTACAATTGTAATGAACAATGTCAATTTTTTACAATGTTATTGTGAGTTTGCCATCACTATATTAAAACTCGCTGTAACTATAAAAAGTTTGATCGATAAGCCAGCTTTTTAATAGTTTTTTGTAGCTACCCGAACTCGGTGCTGATTTAAACTATTTTAGGAAGAGTGTTATTATAAACTTCCGGTCCCATAATGTGAGTCAGTTTTTCCGATCTCGCGAGAGAGTTAGGTATACTATCCAGCTTGTCAGCGTTACGTATATTGCGCGAATGTCTCTCTCCTCGGGTGTCGTATGAGCACACCCCGGGCACTCCACTAAAATTCCATACCCCTGTGGAGTTACCTACTCTTCACACAACTATGATGCAGATGTCGTTCGTACACACGCGTGAATGTGTGCGTTAGAGCTAGGGCTACTGAATTGTTTTATTGAATTTATGTGCCCCGTGAGTTCACCTGGTGACGTAAAGTAGTAAACTTGCTATAATGTTGAGTTACATAAATAGAATGGAGTCAAATTATACTATTCTAATTAAAAGGGTGTATGTATTGCCGCGTAAAATCAAACGAAACCGATGATAGATAGGTAGTAGATATCTATTTCTGTTAGTAGGTACACATTCGTATATTATTTTATATATACCCAAGAAGGAAACTTTATTCTGTCGGTATAATTATTCCTCCAGTTATTATGAATCTGTGCCCAAAAATGGACGTGTAAGTTATGAGTTAAAAATTACTATGTTATTATAAAGCAACGTTATTTAACAGTTTCTAATCTTACTTTATTTTATCCTTAGGAAATTAAATAAAGCTTTTTTTTTAAATTGGCGGGGGGTGGGGAGTGTCCGTTCTATCTATATTATCTATTCTATGTTATGAGTCTAAGTTGTTTCTGACATACACAGCTACTTGGTAGATCAAGATTGCAGGCAACGTAAGTATGCCAAGCTCTTTGAAATATGGTCTGACGGATGTACATTGAGACACGCCCACGATGGCGCGTATGGCACGTTTTGGACGCGAAAGGCACGCTCCCAGTCGGCAGCGCGTGCGTATAGTTCGGCTACGTACTGTAACCGGGAATGCACCGTGGCGAAGTAACACGAACGAGATACATCTGCAGACACCACTCGGGACACCCGTCTTAGTGCAAAGCATGCACTGCTTACTTTAGCACACATCTTGTCCCCGTCAAGCATGACTTTTAGCGATTTTGTAGTGAGCCGACAGACAAAAGTGAATAAAATGAGTTTACCATAAAACCGTTAGCACGAAACCATGTGTTTAAACCGTTAATTACAGTATTAAATTACAGTAGTAAAGGGTAGTCGTGCTGACCCTGCCAACTACAGGCCAATCTCGGTCACGTCCATACTCTGCAAGACTATGGAACGTGTCTTAAACCACAGGCTCCTGACGTACCTAGAATCAAACGACCTCCTCAGTGACCGGCAATACGGATTTCGCCGAAACCGGTCCACCGGGGATATTCTAGCGTACGTCACTCACATCTGGAGTGAAGCTATTGAGAAACACGGGGAAGCACTTGCAGTCTCCCTGGATATGTCGAAGGCTTTCGACAGGGTTTGGCATGATGGCCTTATAAGCAAGCTTTCAAGTTATGGTTTGTCTCCTGGGTTTATTGCGTGGATATCGGACTTCTTGAGGGATCGATCCATACGAGTCGTCATTGATGGCTGCTCGTCGGATCAAATGGCTATCAATGCTGGAGTCCCTCAAGGGTCGGTACTCTCTGCGACACTTTTCCTGCTACATATTAATGATCTGTTGAAGCCCGGTATCTTTTATAAATAAATAAATAAATATTGGTGGACAATTCACACACAACACCATCTGACCCCAAACTAAGCATAGCTTGTACTATGGCGGCCAGATAGCTGATAAAATACTTATATAGTTTTAAATACATACTTATTATACATAGAAACACCCTTTGGGTACGCAGATGATAGCACCGTTGTAGAGAGCTACATATCTAGCGCGAGAGCCAGTGGGCAGCAAACCCAGGTACTGAGAGAGAGTTTGATTGAACGTTTGAGCTTGACCCTTGAGGCGGTGTCTGAATGGGGTGATGCCAATCTGGTCAAGTTCAACGAGAGTAAGACGCAGGCGTGTCTGTTCTCCGCAAAAAGGAGTCCATTCCAACTGACTCCTACTTTTCGCGGTGTATCCGTGCCAGTTTCTGACCATCTTGAGCTTTTGGGCGTTACTTTGACATCCACGCTCAACTTTGGCTCGTATATCGAGTCCAAGGCTAAATTAGCTGCCAAAAAACTAGGTGTCCTCTCAAAGGTGCGAAGGTACTTCAACTCTGAACAGTTGCTCACATTGTATCAAGCACAGATTCGCTCTTGTATGGAGTACTGTTCGCACCTTTGGGATGGATCGGCTAAGTATCAGCTGGAGGCCCTGGAATCGATCGAGAGACGTGCCAAAAGGCTCATAGGCAATGACTCTCTTCTGCGAAAAAGACTACAAAGTCTTGATCATCGCCGAAAAATTGCCAGCCTATCGGTTTTTATCGGATACACTTTGGAGAGTGTGCGACTGATTTGCATGATCTGATACCACCTTGCCCTTTTTCTATCGGAATGCTCGTAGCTCGAAAAAGCGACATCGTTTCATGGTTGAAGTTCCAAAGACACGAACGAAGAGATTTGACTCTACTTTTGTGATAAGAACGTCTAGGCTGTGGAATACGTTGCCTGAGTGGGTTTTCCCCGATGGTTACAATCTTTGTGTCTTCAAATCGAGAGTAAATCGGTTTCTTCTAGGTAAACACGCTCCATCGTAGACCGCATCGTCGCTTAACATCAGGCGAGATGGCGGTCAAGTGTAAACCTATAAAAGTTAAAAATAAAAAAAAAATAATTTATCTTCTAATTCCTCTATTGAAACTGGTTAAAATTGGTTACTATGGCAGATCTATATTGCTATCCTCACGATGGTTTTACTATATACCGTTAAACCCAGTGATGACAAGCTTGTATGTACACTTTGAATTGTGAAAACGGTATAAATATGCATAAGCCGTTTTAAGAAAGAAAAAAATTTGCAGTAATTAATTTCACAGCCCACGAAAAAACTGTCTGTAGCGCACCAAAAAAAGTTCTCACTTCAAAAATAAGACGTAATTTCAAAGAATGCTATCTAAACATGTCTTTCAATGCCTCTCACGTAGATTGATGTATCACCAAAATCGAAATTCCAGGAGTCAAGTCAGTTTCAAAGACTAAACATTTAAATCATCATTTCTTGTTATATTTTTGTAAAATTTGTATACTGTACAAAACTATAACTAGAAATGACTAATGTCTATTTTTGGAACGCTCCTCTGTAAAATCACGATTTTGGAAATACTATAACTTGCGTGGAAGGCATTGATGTGTGCCTAACCTCGTTCCACTTAGCGCTACAGACCGGTGGCATAAAGTGTACGCAAATTAAGCCGCCTGCTAACGAACATCGCTCTCCGCTGCTCCTCCGTCGTTCTGACGCTACAGCACTAATATAGCATGTTTGTCATACAAGCCCAAAAAAAATGCACTACCAAAAAGTACTACACTACACTTCAGCTACACTACAGTACTAATGAAATTTCAGTTAAAAACATTGCCATAACTTTGTTTCACTTTTGTAGATCGTAAAGCATCGTCATCGAGCTTGGAACAGCTCCGGCGGCGCGCGGGCGAGGTGGGCGGCTCGCTGACCCGGCGCGGCTCCGTGGAGCGCCGCAACCACCCCGCGCCGGAGGACTTGGCGCTGGCGCTGCAGACCTTCAAACCCATCGTCATCACCGTCACCAGCCTCTTCAAACAGGTACCGTGCCCTCCGCTAATCGTCATCACCATCGCCAGCCTCTTCAAACAGGTACCGTGCCCTCTACTGAATGTCATCACCTTCACCAGCCTCTTCAAACAGGTAACGTACCCTCCACTGATCGTCATCACCGTCATCAGCCCCTTCAAACAGGTAACGTGCCCTCCGCTGATCGTCATCACCGTCACCAGCCTCTTCAAACAGGTACCGTACCCTCTACTGATCGTCATCACCGTCACCAGCCTCTTCAAACAGGTACCGTACCCTCTACTGATCGTCATCACCGTCACCAGCCTCTTCAAACAGGTACCGTATCCTCTACTGATCGTCATCACCGTCACCAGCCTCTTCAAACAGATAATGTACCTCCACAGAGCATCATCATCGTCGTCAGCCTCTTTAATCAGCTCACCAGTGACGAAGAGTTCGAGTGTACAGCTGCGCAACTGCACAACCTTCCGGCACCCCCTCGCCTGCACCCCCTCAACAGCCGTGGAGCTTGCGTGCGCTCCGCGCCGCTGCCCGCAGTGCCAAACTGGCAGCGATCACGCGCGTGCACTGTCCTCGAAATTCCGCCGGATACGGCTGAAACTTATTTCGGACTGTAATGACAACATCACACTTGAGTTATCCTTGAATCTCGTTAAATAATTGTTTCCTTGAAATCCAGTTAAATAAGTACTGTGTCCTCCACTTATCATCATAACTATTACTATTATCAGTAGGTACAGATAGTGGCCTGCTTATGCTAATAAGTAATTATCGTTCAGTCTTTACAAAGGTTTCCAGTGAGATTATAGGGTATAGAGATAAAACATCTTATATCTCTAGTGCTAGGTTATGATTTCGACTCTTCATCTTCCAATAGGTGTCTGTCACTGTAATGTTATGGGCAGGCTTGTTGCTTACCATCGGGCACATGTCCTGCTCTTCTTGGCACTCTAAACAAAAACTATCTTAAAAACAAATTTTTGCACGTATTTCCATAGGAAACAGACAAGCTTCGAGACGAAGACTTGTACAAGTTCTTGGCCGAGATAAAGCGTCCGAGCTCCGCCCCGAAGAAGCTGAAGTGCATCCCGGGCACGCTGAAGATAGAGGTGTGCCCGTGCCCCGACGAACTCAAGAACGGCCTCACGCCGGAACTGGCCAAGCTGAACCCTTACGGAGGTTTGTCACCACGCCGACAAATTAGAATGATGACTGCCATTCTAATAAGTACGTAGGCAGATTATCAAAAAAATATGTACGTCTTTTATATTTAACTAGATGTCCGCCCCGGCGTTGCCCGTGGTACATTATATAGTACTCATCAGGATCCCGTACATATACAACGGTGAAAGAATGACTGAAATCGGTTCAGTAATTCCTGAGAATATCGCTTTCAAACAAAACACCTCTTCAGCTACCTGCTACGCCACCTGTCGGAAATTGGTTGTACCAACTCAGATTTAGAAAAAAAATTGATTAGCAAAGGTTTTATATTGAAGAGGTTTTATATTTTAAAGCGATATTCTCAGGAATGACTGAACCGATTTCAGTCATTCTTTCAAGTTGGATATGTACGGGATGCCGCTGAGTGCTATTTATGTACCACGGACGAAGCTGGGGCGGGCATCTAGTCGTAAATATGCGTGACGTCACTAGAAGCTTCAAATCACTATACATACCTCCATCATTTCTTGTAAATGAAACACAAGATAAGATACGTTTTAAAATTAATGTGGTTGTTACACATATTTAATTGGATAACGGGACACTCACGTATAATACACGCGATGGCTTACTGCACTTCTGGATAAGCCAAGGTCTTTCAGCAGGTTATAGAGATTTTGCTGGTATACCTCTCGCTCCCACAACTACATAGCCGTTTTTTGTTAATTCGTTTAGGAGGCCGTAATACTTATTTTGTTTCATCGCGTGGTCTTTAGGTATATTAGTTTCCCACGGTATGGTAAGTTCTACAAGGACTATGCGTTTCGTAGCTCTATAAAAAATGAAAATGTCCGGTCTGGATGACGAAACACCCACATCTTCTGGGATTTTGTAGTGCTTTTCATACGTGTCCATTAAAATAGTCCAATCAGGTGCTGTACCCAGGATTGAGTAAGGCTTGTTCCTGGAGTTTGAAGTTGAGCCGGATTGAGTAAGGCTTGTTCCTGAGTTTGAAGTTGAGCCTGCTTTTACAAAGTTGATTTGTCTTTTGTTTGTCGTCAATCCCTTTTGGGCTCTAGCCACTGAAAGGCTCATGGCTTCACGTATGATTTCAAGTACTCTGTCATGACGCCGTGAATAATGACCCCCATTAAGGAGCACCTTGCATCCCACCAATATGTGCCTTGCTGTACATATCGCCTCTCCACAAGTATAACAACATTTTTCAGAGGCTTTTCCCCACCTTACCAAGTTACTCAGGTCAGGGAGGGTCATTTGGAATGCATTTAGATAAAATTTTAATAAGGCAGGAGACCAGTCATAGACCAAGGTGCGCCACTTTAGAGCTAATGGGATACAGAACTCACCTATGGTTAACCACTCACTTTGCATTTCTAAATTCATAGCGTGCACTTTGTAACCGTCATTTTCGTCTTGTTGTAGAAAGGTTTTTACCATGTCAATAATAGTCAATTTATGACATATTAAAATAAAACTACTTACTAGATCGCATTCAAACCAATTTTCGTTGTTAGTTGACATGGTAATGTACATCATACACTTTTTATATTTTTGTCATTCTCTTATTTTAGAAGTTATAGGGGGGACACTTACTTATCCTTTCTGTATCTCTCGATGTGTGCAGACGAGAACACGCGGCCGTGCAAGGAGGTGCTCCCGTTCCCGCCGCTGCCGGCGCCGGCGCCGCACCACCAGTATCGCAACCTGCTGTACCTGGGCGTGCGCGAGGTCAACCTCGCCGCATACACCTCGCGCGCCGGCTCCGCGAGGAACATCACCGTGAGGAGACCGCCCGTACCGCGCGCTAGCCGACAACTTCATGCGTGTTTAACAACTATTTATATGCCAGGGTTACCGAACTTTGCTCGGTTTAAACACTGAGTATATTTAGATACCATATATATATTGTAACTAGCGGCCCGCCCCGGCTTCGCCCGTGGTACATATATATAACCTACAGAATTCAAGGATTACGTACATATGAAAGAACGGTGAATGTTTTTTTCAAATCGGTCCAGTAGTTCCCGAGATTAGCGTGTTCAAACTATAAATATCCTATAGGCTACTTTTGATCCCCAAATTATCGTGCTGTTTACTGGGTCAGAAGTGACACCTGTAGACATCTGGCGGGGATAACTAATTAAATGACGATTGATCAGTTTTCGACCGGAGAGAAAAAATGATTAAGTTACTAAAATGGCTATTAAAAAATAAGGGTTGATCGTATAAGGATAAGGAAAATTGAGGTTTGTATGTATTTTTGTATGGTTGTATCATAAAAAAATAGAAATTAAAAAATTTGTCTAAAAAATAAAAATAAAAATTTTGGGGTGGACTACCCCTAACATTTAGGGGATGAAAAGTAGATGTTGGCCGATTCTCATAGATACCGGATAAGCACAAAAAATTTCATCAAAATCGGTCAAGCCGTTTCGGAGGAGTATGGCAACGAAAACTGTGACACGAGAATTTTATATATTAGATATTTAGATTATAGATTTGACTGGACTCGTGGCTTAGTGGTCGGTAACTCACCCTACAAAGCCGAGGGTATCTCCGCATTAACTGATGCAGATGTGACTGCGAATGCAGATATCTTAATTAATGCGAATATTCCGCATTTGCGGAATGTTAGTAAAACCCTGATTTATAATAGGTATCAGTAGGTAGGATTTTTTATCTGGGCAGAGCCTTTATTAACAAAACTAAAATACAATGAGAACTACATACACTACAAACCTAACTAACTACTTACACTAAGCACACCTGAATTATCTATAGACCACTGTAGGTCTATAGATAATCAAGATGTTCAAGCCCACTACCAATCGGAAGCGTACCCAGCATGCTGGCGGCATTACGACGCTGAATGGCAATGCTTATGCGTTGGGCCGTTGGGTAGGATTTGTTATTTAACACAATTCATTTTTTTTAAATATCAAATGTATTATTACTGTCTTTAGTTTGAGGCACTATCTGCTGCAACACAGCTCACGCTAAAGCAGTAGCCAGGGGTTTGTTCTGTTCTAGGCTACATATTTTGTATTTGTTTTTTTTGTATAAACTAACTTTGATTTGCAGGTGCGTGTGCAGCTAATGTCGGGCGAGTGTGCGGGCGCGGCGCTAGCGGCCATCTTCGGGCGCAGCGCGTGCCCCGAGTTCACCACGGAGGCCTACACGACCGTCCTGTACCACAATAAGTGAGCTCCTTTACATGTCTTCATTCACAGCCTTCTTTGTGCAACTTTTTCACCGACTTTGTGAAGGTCTCAATTCGTCGGAATCTTTTTGTGTCGCTGTGTTTAAATTTATGATATATGTAATCATTAAGATATAAACACAAAAAAATTCAATAGTTTTTAATAGTCATTTTTTGTTTCAATTTCCACGTCTATGGTGCAGTTTTAAGCATAGAACAGATAATATAGATGTTGTGGTGTTTACGGCTGTCCGTCAACTAAACGGGACAAGATTAAAGGATAATTTAATAGCTTTAAAAGCTTTATTTAATTTCCTAAGGATAAGATTAGCTTAACATAACGTAAGCTTAGAAACTTTTAAATAACGTTGCTTTATAATAACGTAGTTATTTTTAACTCAAAGTTCGTAACTTACACAGCCATTTTTGGGCACGGATTGATAATGCCTGGAGGAATAATTGTAGTGACAGAGTAAAGTTTCCTTCTTGGGTAAGTGAGAAATAATATGTGAATGTGTACCTACTAACAGAAATAGATATCTAGGTACCTATTTATCATCGGTTTCGTTTGATTTTACGTGGTAATACATAAACCCTTTTAATTAGCATAGTATAATTTGGTTCCATTCTATTTATATAACTCAACATGATAGCAAGTATATAGACTACTTTACGTCACCAGGTGAACTCAAGGGGCACAACTATTCAATAAAACAATTCAGTAGCCCTAGCGCTAACGCACACATTCACGCGTGTGTACGAACGACATCTGCGTAGTTGTGTGAAGAGTAGGTAATTCCACAGTGGCGTTTGTATGGAGTTTTAGTGGAGTGTCCGGGGTGTGTCTTAAGCATACTTTTTTTTTTGCTAGTTATAAGTCGTCCAGATAAATGTAAGTAAATTTTAGTTAGTTTGTTGATATTTAAGAATATGGGACAACCTCTGAAGTATATATAACCAAACAAAACGAGAAATTACAAGGCTTAGAGAAATAACATTTTAGATCTCTGGGTGACGAGCGCAGTGCAGTGCTAGGTAATGATTTGGACTCTTCGTGTTCCAATAGCTGCGTGTCACTGATGTTATGCTTACCATCAGGCACATGTCCTGCTTGTCTCATCATTCTTTTATTTAAAAAAAAAGATGCCCTAAAATCGATACACAACTAGCGGAGCTATCGCGTATCATACATACAACCAGATTGAGAACCGCCTCCTTTTTTGAAGTTGGTTAAAACAACGAAAATCCGGAAATTGTGAACACCGCGTACCTAGAACGCCATTATTCGTGATTTCAAAAAGCGAGCCTGTCTTCCGTTTATTTAATTTCCTTATACCACCTTCCAGAAACCCGTCTCTATACGACGAGATCAAGATGAAGCTCCCGGCGGACCTGGGCGACCAGCACCACCTGCTCTTCACGTTCATGCACGTCTCCTGCCAGAGGAAGCCCGTCGCGCCAGAGAACGAGAAGAACGTAGAAACAATTGTCGGATACTCGGTAAGTTCTTCAAGTAACTTATAAAAATTAGTTATGGTAAAACTCTCTGGGGCAACATACTGAATTAAGTTTTTAGTGTGCATTTTTAGTTTTGATGTAAGAGTCTGGATTACTTCAATAGCAGAATTTAGCTACCCGCAGACCTAGCATAGCATTTTTACACGTGACTAGCCAGAAGAAACCCGTCGCACCTGAAAAAGAACGTAGAGGCTGTCGTTGGATACTCAATAAGTTCATCAAGGAATGTATGGCGAAATTAATCTGCTGAAACTTAGTTATGATATAACCACAGATTTCTAAACAGATGAAACCTTCGTGAACGACACTGTGAGGCCAGTCATTAGTTATGTATGCGTGACAGCTCTCACCGACGTTGTCAAATTACTCACGTTGGTGTGCGTGTAATGTTCCCAGTCTTAAGAAAAAAATCCCACTATTGTTGCCTTAGCTTCGGAAATCTTCGCGTATAATAAACACATATTAACGATAATGTATTATGCAAGGATTTCTTGTTATTACTATTTCCATCCTATGAAGTTAAGAATTTTGATTTTGCTTGCAACTAAAAATTCGAATATTCGTACAGAAAATTCGGAATAAAAAGACAACGCCGAATAATAGTAAAAGTCATATGTGTGTTTATTTTGAGTATTCTATCGGAACTTCTTGTGCAATTTTGAATATTATGCTTGACAAAAGGTGGCAACTACCTACTCATTTAATATCGGTGAGCACAGGAGGTGCAGAGAATTTTTGTTAACTGATTTGATGTTGGAGGCCAGATCATTCAATTTGTTTATTATCCAATCTTTATCTGGACGCGTGTCGCAAACGAAAAGTTCACCTTTTGTTCAGAAATGTTGATACAAACCAACGAAAACCGTCTAAGAGTTTTTGTAAATCAGTTGAACATTATTCACATCGCCACCCAAAGTTCCGTCGTCCAAACACCTAACGTTTAAATTGGACTAGAGACGTTAAATGATAGAGCGAATAGCCAGGGCAAAGGTCGCATGACCGAAGATTCACCAAGTTGAAAGCCAACGGAAGATAGCATAGGATTGGTTTTGATAATTTTGTGGGCCGCCATAACATTGCCAAAGAAAATTGTAGAAGTCAAGAATTTTATTATTCACTTCGGATAATGGGGCTCCACGATCAACCAAATTAAAGACATTTTTGACGTACACCTTTAACAGCCCTCTCTCCCATTTTGGACAAAAAAAGTCAGGACAGAATAAACAGCAGCCTCACGTCCATCCAGATAACCAAAATCAAGTTTGTTGGGATAGCTCGAAAGTTCAACGTTTTATACCTACAACCCACCTTGGCAGCAAGGCCAGTATATGTGGTGCCAACAGTGATTATCCTGATCTCAACATCTTTTTTGGGTAAGTATGTACGCACAAATTAGCACCGTATGAAACTTCGACAATGTCACTACTGACTCGACCAGATAACATGAGGTTGATTAAAACGATTAGATCTCTCAAAAGAACTCGTCTACTTTTTTAAGCTCCGCTATACCTACTTACTTAAAAACTTGCTTCATAACTATAGTTTTCATCAACACTATTAGTATTTTTATAAACACTAGTAATGACGTGGATTTGTGATAGGCATTCACATTAAATTAAAAAAATACGATTATAAAAATAGGGTTTAAAATAGAATAATACAATCTACTTAAGTACATAAATAATTTGGTCTACGAGTATCTTAAAAAAAATCATAATCTATATTTTACCTTAACTTTAGGGAAAATAATTTCAATTTAGTACAGGAACACTAACCAATGTTCGTTG
The DNA here is from genome assembly GCA_017562165.1 of Ectropis grisescens. Taxonomy (NCBI): domain Eukaryota; kingdom Metazoa; phylum Arthropoda; class Insecta; order Lepidoptera; family Geometridae; genus Ectropis; species Ectropis grisescens. The sequence continues at coordinate 2,962,431 of CM029770.1, read as the reverse complement.
AGATGTTGTGGTACTATTCATCAATCGAAATTAAATCGCCTAAATTATATAAAAAGCAGTAAAAATATTCAAACTTTCCTATGAAATGATATTCCTCTTTCCTTTTCTTATTTTTGGGAACAATGTTTGCAATGTTTGAAGACACAAGACGCCATAATCTTGTACAAAGCTTAAAATCACACGGGACTCCCGTACGAGACGGAAGTCCGTTTCGTACTGACTGGAGTTTGTATTTGCTTTGGCGTTTGATATTTGCTTTCTGGACCTAAGGATCTGTGTTCTGCACGTTCCATCTGCCTTTTGTTTTGGAAATCTGTGGATATAACTTTCTGGGGCAACACAGAATACTTTGTTGGGTGTACTTATATATGAGGTAACTATTTGGGGCTGAGATACATACTGAGATCTTAGGAATAACTTTTTGAGATAACTATCTAAGTACTACTACTAGATATTCCTTCCTAAAACTGCCATTGATTTCGGTTTGGCGTTCGCGACGCTTTAACGTTTTATCCCGAAAAAGTGTATAGTTCCTTAAGAAATAACCCTTTTCAAAACTACGCGTACAGTGTAAGCAATACACCTGCCCACAACAGCACAGGACTTCGCAGATCCAAATCCCTAATCATGTCTATTCAATGAGACCGATAAAACGCTGCTTTGTCCGCAGTGGCTCCCTCTATGCCGCAACGGTAAGCTGACGTGCGGCGACTTCAACCTGCCGGTGATGCAGGAGGAGCCTCCTCCGAACTACTCGTTCATATTCCCGGACGTGCTGCTGCCGGGGACGAGGTGGATAGACAACCACAAGCCGATATTCAGCATCAGTCTCGACGCGCACACCACCGTACACCCGCTGGTGAGTGAGTAACTTGCAAAAGTGGTGCCCTCTCAATTTGACAGTAAAATTATTTAACCTTTAATTTATGAATTTTTAAACGATTAAATCTGACTAATTCGGAATTTAATTGGGCTCCAATGTTTTTGAAATGAAAACTTATTTTGGCGCACAACACACATGTTTTTCGTTGGCTGTGAATTGGCCTCAAGCGTCATGCTCGCGAATGAAAGCAATCTTCGAGTGAACTTGGGATCATTGATAATGGCCGTCTAGTCTAGATGGCCATGCTTAGAAGAATTGTTTTAACGACAACGATTTGAAGATTTATTCCAGACTAACAGCGCCCTCCGATTTCACCCGCGTAGCAAGTTCTGAGTTATAGGTTTTCACCTCTTTAGGCAGTCCCTATGACTGCTAATTTTCAAATTAATTTCCATGACGCTTGGCTGCTTCATAACGACGTAATGTGGAATCTGATGTAAAGATGATGAGTCGGAACGGGGGCCGTTAGAACTCGACGTACATATAAAGATACATTAGTAGGCCTAAGGAAAGGGTCAAGCAAGCAAAGAAGGCTGGTTATGCTAAGATATTTATATTTACTTTTCTATCACTCTCTCACATATATTAGTAACATGTATGTGTAAGAGTGACAACATTGTTTGTTTCCCCCTGCCAGGACGGGTACATCGAGCGGTTCTTCATGGCGTGCGAGGCGGTGCTGGAGGGGAACATCCCGCCGAGGATCGGGCTCGCCGGCATGGAGGCCGAGCTCAGGACCAGGTCACTATATACTGACTAGCTTACCATTGCTGAGCTATCTAGTCAACTGCTACCAGGCGCGGGCCGAAGGGGGGAGGCGGGTCACAGGGGGCATGACCACCCCCACCCAAGTCGTTAATGTCAAATTTAAAAAAATATAAACGAATGCTATACTTACTACCTTTCAACGTATTTACATAAGCAGATCTATCACAATAGGGAATATGCATGCATTTTTTATATTTTTAATTCACTTTTTACATTATTATAACACAATAAAAAATGAACAAATTGATTTTTAAAATAATATTTAAAATATCGATATCTTTCCCGCGCCTGCATGACGTCACAGGCCACGACCTGTGTTTGTTAACTACAAGTATTGCAGTTACTTTGTTACCGATTTTTGAGTTGTGCTAGCTAATCAAACGATGGAGAACACGACTTTTCTCTCTAACACTACTAGCTCAGTACGAATATCGACACCGTTAAAGCAGAAAAACGCATACGATCAGATGCAAACACCTTATCATTAAAACATAAAATAATGGTATTCTATCTTATCTCTTTCAGTATTAACGAATTGCCAACAGCCAACGTGGAGACGATCGCCAGATACCTCCCCGTCGTTCTGGACAAGCTGCTGCGGCTGATAGTGGCGCCCCCGTCTCTGGCGGGGCAGCCGCTCAACGTCGGGCAAGACGCCTTCACGTGCCTCGCCAGCATCTTCACAGAGATATCGGTGAGTTTTTTAAAAGGATCTGTAGCCGTCGATTCTTATGTTCGCCTGAAACCCTAGTGCGTTCGTGCACTCTAAGCTAATAGTGGCGATCTCGTCAAGACCACGGCGGTCAGAAAGACGTACCGTAATGTTTCCGTCCTCTTCCGTCGGAGCCTTCAACCCGCAACGCCCAGCCGCCAATATCGCGACCCATCTCATTTGTGTCGGTGCCGATACGTCGCGCAAACTACATGACTGCATCGTCGTCGGCTTGGAGGCAAAGCCTAGACGAGCAGACCCACCGCGGGTTTCTCTTAGTTTCACCGTGGATGACCAGGCCAATGCTACTGACCAGCTCTACAAACGTAATCTTACCATACTACATATCGAACAAGGACCAGCGCTAAAACACCTCAGACGTCACGACCTCTGCTTAGACTGTCGCCGGTATTGATGACCATAGAACGATCTGGTGTAGAGATTTAATACGATAACATGGCCCGCCCCTCCAAATTACTGTTTTAATGTGTGTAGTCACATCTTTACGAAAGAGTTCGTATGTAGTTGTAATTATTCGTCTTCAGTAGCAGTACGCACACATGCGTGGTGGTGCGTTGTACGTACTTTCACAAATACTTTCAAACGTTTTGATTTCTGGAAGAACGGGTCATGTTATCGTAGTAAATCTCTACCAGAAGGTACCTTACGGCTTACGGCCCTAGCAGGCCCTAGGGAGGAACTAGATCACCCTTGTACTTGCATCTGGTATGGAGAGCTAGTATACCGGTATTATCTGAGCTGATTTCCGGGAATTGATTGAAATTTCCTCTCAATTTTCGCAGAACATGAACGAGGGCGCCACCTGCGACATGCACGGGCGCAGCGCCCTCATAACCACGTACATCCAGTACCAGTGCAGCATCCCCGCGGCCTTCGCTCGCGGACCGCGACGTGGGCCTGCCGCTGCCGCCCGCTGGTAACTATCCTACATCTTTGAAGAGCTGAAGAACAAAGGCGGAAATCGCATCGGCACCACTGTCTTTTCGGAGTAATGTGCATAATGCCGCTGACTTAAAACGGTGAAGAAAAACATCATGAAGAAATCGCCATGTACCTAGAATCTTTTGAGGTCATGTGTCATCCACCAACCCGCACTGGGCCAGCGTGGTGGATTATGGAGTTGACTCTCTCCTTTGCGAGAGAGGGCCCCGAGTCCCAGTAGTGGGAATATTTAGTGGGCTGCTTATTGAATCTATTGACACAGCTAGATTTCTGATCGTCTCATCATCATAGTCCTTAATGCTCGTTTTATTCTACTGTAGCAGGTAGGGTAAAGGGGACCTTTGGGGATGACCTATATCCTATCCTATCCCCCAGCTCAAATTACACACGCATCACTGTTTTTTCGAAGTCATGTGCGTAATACCTCTAATTTAAAATGGTGAAAAAAAACAACGCGAGGAAACACAAATGGAATAAATTTAATGTAAAACTATGTAGAAAGTGCGAGAAAACTTGAACAATAACAGTAAATGTAGAATAAACTTATACAAAAATAATTCTGAAAAGAACTTTTTGATTGAAACATAAAAAGTGTTACGAAAAAATGTTTAATATTTAATATCGTTTGCGTCCACTACGTAGCGAGCCGACCGCGCGCATTAGTAGACGCGCGGCTACTCAGACTACCTATTTCATAGCTGCGAACACCTCTCCCTCGTGCCTCGGTGTCCCCTCTATCGGTGTTGCGCCGCGCCGCGCCGCATTTTAATAAATAAATAAATATTGGTGGACAATTCACACACAACACCATCTGACCCCAAACTAAGCAAAGCTTGTGGTATGGCGGGCAGACAGCTGATATAATACATATATAGTTTTAAATACAACTTATTATAAATAGAAATACCCAGACACAGTGCAAACATTTGAATTCATCACACAAATATTTGCACTGGTTGGGAATCGAACCCACGACCCTCGGCTTCGCAGGCAGAGTTACTACCCACTAAGCCACGAGGCCAGTCGAATCGTCGTAGGATTGATATTTTTTATTTTATTCTAAATGGAAAACAAACAGCATTACACAATCATAAAATTTAGATGAGTGGAAACACTAAAGCCAAATACAGTTTTCACTGATAAAATTTCGTTATATCTTTTGAATGAAATGTCCGACTTCAATAATTGAAAAAGTTATCAATAGGTATTAAAAGAGTCTTGAATAAGAAATAATTTATTTGGATAAGAATTAGTAAAAATGTGTGAATAACATGGTCTACAGACATTTTAGACATTTTTTTCTACTTTTAAAATTTTAAAAAGTAGTTGTAGCACATATGGTCTCGCGAGCTTTTTTGAAGATTTTAATGCGCTCTATAATATTGTAGAACATTGTTTTGGTCTATCATTAGTACTTTCCGCAGCGTATGCGATGAAAGCCATTTTACGTCTGTTTTTTTATACCTTGCGTTGGTTTTCGTAAAAAATTCCGAGGATATCTCATTTTTTTCGTGATAAACATGACCTATGTCACTCAGTGATAATGTAGCTTTCTATTGGCAAAAGAATTTTTGAAATCGGTTCAGTAGTTTTTGAGTTTATTCGTAACATACAAAAACACAAATCTTTCCTCTTTATAATATTAGTATAGATAAATGCATAAATGTTAAAACTAAATAAAATGAATGAATGCAAAGTAGGAGCTGAGTGCGTATTGTTTCGTTCTGCAGTGATGACGGACGGGTCCTGCAAGATCCTGCACGAGGAGCTGGCCCTGCAGTGGGTGGTGGCCAGCGGCGCCACGCGGGACCTCGCCATGCAGAACTCATGGTATGTCTGTAGAGATGGTAACCTGATCTTATTATCTACTTGCATCAAACCGCGGTTTCACCTGCGTAGTTCCTGATTACGTCATTTTCTTGGAAAAAATTAGAACGGGGACTGCGTGGGTACAACCTTGGAACGCTGCTACGAGTAGATAATGTAACAAATATTAACTTTAAAAAAGTGTTAATATATCTATTTTAAAGTGAAAAAAATATTACATCACCTGAAACTTTCGTCCATCTGCACGGGTGCAATGCTGATACTAAATATAAGTACCTACTAATAAAATTCCGGTCCGGCGACAAGACGTTTCGTTTTACGTAGTCATATAAGTAACAGTTTTTTATGATGGATACTTTTTGGCGCGACGGACGCACGCAATGTGTTGATTGATGGAACGAAACGTACTTCACATCAACGATGGCGACAGCGGTTTGCTTGTCAGTGCCATCAGAATTTAACGAAATTCTCCACAATCCGAATTTTGTCTTGAAATCAATATTTTTTTTATGTGTTGTTATTCATATAAGGTTTCGATCAAGTCTACCGTACCCCTTGACGAAATTATTAATATAGAATATTTCAGCTATCTGGCTTCCATATTACAAACTTTACTTAGTCTGGGGTCAGATGGCGTTGTGTGTGAAATGTCCATCAATATTTATTTATTTATTTATCTACCTATTGCACGTCGCATGACGGTCGGCCGCAGAATAGGGGTAAAGCTAAAGGCGCTCGACAGAGTAGCCGAGTCCAATATAGCGGCGTTACTCGTTAAGTTATTTGAATCTAATATAAAACAAGATGTTGGCGAAATTGTGCTCACCAAACATTTATCTCACACAAATATATATCACAACCAAATAGAAGCCAGAAATTAATCTAAGATGAAGAATCAGATGACATAAATAAAAACCAGAAATTAATAGAAGATGAGGAAGAAGAAGACTTTAATCAGCTGACTATTATTTAATTATTTTTTATTTATAAATTACTAACAAATTGTCTTGCCAGACATATTGCATGCCTCTCGCAGAGGCCAGTTTGTATGGGGCAACTTTTAAAATGTTTTGTATCATCTTATCTTACCTACAAACAGCAATAAAGATTTTTGTATTTATTTGTATTTGTATTTGTAAAAGTTTTACTTTTACCGTGTTTTTTCATAAAACCATGTATTTTTACAAATCCCTGATGGTAAGCAACATGCCTGTCCATAATAGCACAGTGACACTGTGATGAATCCAAATCATTACCTAGCATCGCACAGTGCTCTTCACCAAGAGATATAAGGTGTTTTATCTATTAGCCCAGTAAATTCTCTGGAAACATTGCCCTTGAAACCGGAACACCGTAATCTTGGCACACTACTTACTATCGTGTCTACACTCGCAGGGGTCTGTTCGAGCTGATGGTGAAGTCGATGGTGGAGTACCTGTGGTGGTCGGGCGCGGCCGAGGCGGTGCGCAAGGCGCGCTTCCCCGACCAGTTCACCGACGAGCTCACCACGCTCGTCAACACGCTCACCTCGGAGATCATCTCCAGGTAACCAGGGGCAGTTCCAGCTGATGATGGAGTACCTGTGACAAATGTAACTCTATCATCAACACATAAAGATCAGAATGAATTGCCAATTTAACGCTACGTGTTTCAAATGTACATTAATAAAACGTCGCTTGTAACGAAAACAACGCATCTGGCGTATTAGTTTGTAGTTAATGGACTTCAAAAAAGGAGGAGGATCTCAATTCGGTTGTATAAAATATGAGGCACGTATTATTTGTTTATCAAATTACTTAAAATCGACAAAGATCGTTGAGCTTTCGGAGTGATAAATTGTGACGTCATATCTTCGTAGAAGTGACGTCACTCGAAACTGATTCTCGTTATTTTTTCGTAATTTTTTGTTAGTGAAACAAAAGAAAAAATTCGTATCCCATATTTTTGACGACTAATTTTTTTCTTTAGACTAATTTATCTCGCCTATTCTGACATCAGACGTTCTAGTCACGTTAAATACTCAGTAGCGTTAAATTGTTTGTTGCCACCACGGGTGTTTTATTCATTGTTGTTGCTTCGTGCTAATATAATTCCCGTTTCCAGATACGGCAAAGACAGCCGGCTCACTCAGAGCCTCAACAACAGCCTGGCGTTCTTCCTGCTGGACCTGCTCAGCATCATGGACCGGGGCTACGTGTTCAACCTCATCCGGAACTACTACAAGCAGATGTGCGCCAAGATCGCCTCCCTGCCGGACGCCGTGCCGTTGCAGGCTTATAAGGTTCGTTATTATGATTTATGAAGTGAAAGACTTCTTCTTGCTTCGCTCGCCTCCTCTATTATGATATTAGACCTTACGCAAATGATGCTCGGTAATACAGGTAGACTGCGTTTTCTCCGCATCGTGTATTCGTGAACAATTAAAAATGACTTCTATCAAGACAGACTTTACATCTCGATACGGTTTAAGTCCTTCCGCAAAGGGTGCCCGGTTCTAGATAGCATTTCTACGCATCGTGTACGTCTCATAAATACTTGTATAAAGACAAACGTTCAATCTTTATTTTCGACCTTACGCAAATGGTGCACGGTTGCAGATTGCGTCCGACTCATAATATTATTTCTATCAAGGCACACTTTCACTCTCGTTACCATTTTCGACCTTACCCAAAAGGCGCAAGGTTGCAGGTAGCGTTCCTGACCATCGTGTGCTCGCTCGCCTCCTCGTGTATAGCTCATAATAATTACTTGTACGAATACAGGCTTTCATTCTAAAATTTTCGACCATACGCATCGTGTGCTCGCTCGCCTGTTATGATTTCCGACCTTACGCAAACGGCGCACGGTTGCAGATCGCGTTCCTCCGCATCGTGTGCTCGCACGAGCACTACGTGTCGCTGAACCTGCCGGCGCCCGCGGCGCGCGGGGAGGGCGGCGCCGTGTCCCCCGCGCCCTCCTCGCACTCGCTGGCCTCGTCCTCGTCGGCGCACCACCTCGGCCACGAGTTCCGCTCGCGGCACTATCTGGCGGGCCTGATGCTCGCCGAGCTCACCAATGCTTTGGAACTGCAGTGAGTAACTAGACACGGGATTAAGGGCCTTAATGTTTCCTTTTGTAGATTTATTTCAGATATACAATGGATACTGTGATAGAAGGCGACCAAAAAAAGCGTGGATAGATTGTGTGAAAGAGGATATGAATAGGATAGAAGTAAACTCAGATTTAACGAATGATGCCATACTGAACCGACCCTACGTAAAGTTGGAGAAAGGTAGGCGAGTGGTGAACATAGATAAAATGCAAGATGGCCCAGTGACGAAAACGATGGCTTATGATATGGTCTTTTTTATTATTATTTTGCCGCTCCACAGACTCCGGGGTCCGTGACCTTTGTCATTACAATTATCTTTTTTTACAAAATTTTTGTTGTGAACATTTAATTCTAGTACTAGTCCGATTTCGTCTATTTAGCCGATCACTACCGGTTGGGATTCCGATAGTAATCGACTCGACATCATCTTTTGCTTAAGCCGCCTCCTCCCGGCGCAGAGCTTCCACTGCGGCCGCGTTTCTGTCCTTTATGGTCATCTGTAGGATGATGACGCAGCTAACGCTCGCCGCACGAACCGACCGATGGCGTCGTCGGTGTCGTATTATGATATGGTCATCAAAGCAGGTTCACCTCTCACGGAGGTGTGTGTGCTGAGTATAAATACATATTAAAGTATATCTTGCAAAGGGGCAGAACTTCAAAACTTAGAGATATACTAGTTCCGGAAACACCAAAAAAATACTGAGAGGCAATCCTCCAGCGGGACACGGGGGTAGAATACTGTGATTTCGCCTGCTCAAAGTCTTTCGGAGGGTCTACCGCTTAATTAAAACTGTCTTAGCTTTGAAATTACTCTCTTTTTTTCGTGTGAAATGCTAGAGACAGCAACAGCAAAGCCATAGCTGATTTAGGCGGTAGAGGGGCGAGTCTTCCTCGTTGCAAATCTGGGACACGAGTTCCAGACTATCTGGTAGGATTATGAGATAAAATTATAAACGCTTTGGAACAACGAGCGCCTCGTAGGTCGCGAGAGGACGGGAGCCATTATGGCTATGCTGGTATGCTATAGCTATGCATACTACTGGCTGGACATTGAACACGACCTATGGCGCAGTGCGTAGGTTCCAGAGGTGGGCACGAAGTCGTTTAATAACGAAGATAACAATCTGCTCAACAGTGTTTACCTTCGAAGTTAGTTTAAAAACATTAATTCTCTCGTTAACTTGCGTAAAATTATCGAGAATTTAACGCTCTGTCGTTACACTTAGTTTTTATTGTTTTCTCTTACTTTGTTTTTTGTTTTGATGGTTACAACAAAAGTGTCCATCTATCTATCGATTGTTTTCATGGTCAACTTTTTACCAACGAAATAACGAAGCTAACTTTTGAATTAACCATGCCCACCGAATTTAGATTTAGTTATTACTGAGGCACGGGGCAGTGTCGTTACGTGCCTTGGTAAGATCCAGTACAAAAATTTGTTGGGGGGCCAAATAAAGGGTAAATAAACATTGTGGATTCTATATAAGCATTGGGACTCCGTCACCCTGGAGCTCCGTATCTATACTAATATTATAAAGCTGAAGAGTTTGTTTGTTTGTTTGTTTGCTTGAACGCTAGGATCTCGGGAAGTACTGGTCCGAATTGAAAGATTATTTTTCTATTGGATAGTCCATTTATCGAGAAAGGCTTTAGGCTATAGAAAATAACTCTACTATTAATTGAAGCGGAGCATGAAAAAAGAATGTAACAAAATCGGGAAAAATATTCCCCTTTTGAGAGTTTTCGTACGTTTCGTGCTTTGACATGACACATGACAGCATGTGTCAAAGATTGCGTCATTGAATTTCAGTAATCTGTGCCTTGAATATAAACCTTTGCTAATTTTTTTTTCCTAAATCTGAGTTGGTACGACCAATTTCCGACAGGTGGCGTTGCAGGTTGCTGAAGAGGTTTTTTGTTTGAAATCGATATTCTCAGGAATTAGTGAACCGATTTCAGTCATTCTTTCACCGTTGGATATGTACGGGATCCCGATGAGTGCTATATAATATACCACGGGCGAAGCCGGGGCGGGCATCTAGTCATTGATATGGCTGATACAGCGATAATGAATGACACCCCTGGCACAGGGTCAGTTAAGTTGTATCGTCCGCGCAGGAGCCCGGTGCTGCAAGGCGCGGCGGTGAGCGCGGTGCTCTCCCTGCTGTCGGCGCACGACGCGGACCCGCGGCTGGCGGGGGCGGAGCCCCGCGCGCGCGTCGCCGCGCTCTACCTGCCGCTGCTGGCTGCCGTGCTAGACGCGCGACACCGCCTCTACCGCCCCTTCGACGACACCAAGGGTGAGTACTGACCCCGCCTCTACCGCCCCATAGACGACACCAAGGGTGAGTACCGACCCCGTGTCTACCGCCCCTTCGACGACACCAAGGGTGAGTACCAACCCCGCCTCTACCGCCCCATAGACGACACCAAGGGTGAGTACCAACCCCGCCTCTACCGCCCCATAGACGACACCAAGGGTGAGTACCAACCCCGCCTCTATCGTTCCATAGACGACGCCAAGGGTGAGTACCGACCCCGTCTCTACCGCCCCATAGACGACACCAAGGGTGAGTACCAACCCCGCCTCTATCGTTCCATAGACGACGCCAAGGGTGAGTACCGACCCCGTCTCTACCGCCCCATAGACGACGCCAAGGGTGAGTACGCTATGACAACGGTGCACTTTGGTCGCTCCAAACGACGGCGTAGGTGGCTTCGGACACACAGCGAGGTTGTTAAACTTCACTGTAGCCCATCGTAACTTGTGTTTAAAAAGGTGCCCGAACAAACTTTCAACTACAAGTCTTGCAGTGACAGGTTTTACTCTATACTGTATATTGTCAACAAAATTCTGTATTCAACTACTTTCTTTCCAGAAATATTGCAATTGGACAGCGAAATGAGCCAGTTCGGAAATCTCTATTCTACACCTTCGCCTGAAGACTACAAACTGGTAAGTATTTTGAACCATTAACGTTATAACTACTTTTCGGCTGAATTTACTTTATTTCTTTTTTTCTGGGTTTACGTCAACACTCTACCTATTCTCATTTCATTCGCATTTAAATATTCTTTTGCGATTTAAAATAATTATTTCATCAAATACGGTATTACATAAAAATAAAACGCTTATGCCGTGCCGAAAAGTGAAAACGTACAGCATTATTTGAAGAATCATCCATATTAATAATTTTGTCAAGAGGTACGGTAGACTGGATCGAAACTTTATATGAATAACAAAACATAAAAAAAATATTGATTTTGACAACATATGTCCACAAAATCCGGATTAAGGAGAATTTCGTTAAATTTTGATGGCACTGACAAACAAACCGCTGTCGCCATCTTTAGTGTGAAGCACGTTTCGTTCCATCAATCAACACATTGCATGCGTCCGTCGCTCCAAAAAAGTATCCATCACAAAAAAACTGCGACTTATGTGACTACGCAAAACGAAACGTCTTGCCACCGGACCGGAATTTGATTAGTAGGTACTTATATTTATTATCCGTATTGCACCCGTGCGAAGCCGGGGCGGGTCGCTAGTATATTTATAATTTGTGGTCGATATCCAATACAATGAAATTGTTTTGTTCCGCTAGGAGGCGCCTTGCGCTGACATCTTATAGGACATCCTATAGTACATCCTAAAACGCTGTGTTTTCCGTTTTCGTACTTCGGAAAAAAACATTGGTCTTACTGTCGTATAAAACTTTCATATTGATATGTCTCAAGAAACCATACATCAAACGTGTTTGGTCTGATGGTAAATATTCAAGAAAGAACAACACTATGATGGTTGGAAAGTGAAATATTTCGGAAGATATGCTCACTCTCTCTTCCTAGATATATACCTTCCACATGGTGGTGAGGTCAGCCTTCCTGTTTTTCTTCTCTACTTCGCTCTATCTATGACATTTCGTAAGATATTAATGCTACTAATATTATAAATGTTAATGTTTGGATGTTTGTTGCTCAATCACGTCGTAATGTATGAACGGATCAAGCTGAAACTTGGAAGACAGTTAGATAATAGTCTGGAAGAACACATAGGCTACTTTTTACTCCGCGGATAAAACCGCGGGCGCTGCTAGTTTATAATATTAATAGGATGCATATTTCTATTACGGCACCAACCTATACCGTAATATTGTAGTTGTAGGACTCCTAGCAGAGTCCGCCTAGGGAAGTACCACACCTTTGCCAGTTATTCTACCGCCAAGCAGTAATGTGAAAACATTTCTGTGTTCTGGTTTGAAGGGCAATGTTTTCAGAGAAATTACAGGGCTTAGAGATATAACATCTTAGATCACTGAGTGACGAGCGCAGTGCAGTGCTAGGTAATGATTTGGGCTCTTCGTGTTCCAATAGCTGCATGTCACTGTGCTGTTATGTGGCATGCATGTTGCTTACCATCAGGCACATGTCCTGCTCGTCTCGTCACTCTTTATTTAAAAAATAATCGTTTGATGTAACGTTGTATTAAAATATTATGCTACAGCTACGTGTAGGTTTACTTATCTTGACAAGATAAGTAAATCGATACCTTAATTCGTAAAACTAATAACTCCGCAGTAGCAAATTTCACAGGGGGCCACTGAATCACCACTCAAATGTATTGCGTAAGTGGTATTTCATTTTCAAAGTGTTTATTACCTAATAAGACACACAATTTCCAATTTTAAATTTTTCTTTAGATGCTTAAGTTTTTTTAAAGTGTATAGTGGCCCCAGTGAAATTTGTTGCTACGGTTTTGCGAATTAAGTTATAGATATAGATATGATGAGTGTGTGTTATCAGAACGGGCGCGGGCCGCTGAACAGCGAGACGTCGCGCAACCTGCTGATGTGCCTGGTGTGGGTGCTGCGCTGGTCGGAGCGCGGCGCGCTGGCGGCCGCCGCGGCCGACATGCCGCCCGCGCGCCGCGCCGCGCTGCTCGCGCTCATCGACCTCACCTTCAAGTTCCAGGAGTACAAGGTCAAATAATATACCTACACATTTATTTTCTACTCATAAGTTGTCTGAAAAAAAAGGCTATCTTATTATACCTTTAAACGAGCAATTCTTGTAGGTATATATACATATATACAGAATCTGAATCTCGGAAACGGCTCGAACGATTTTCATCAAATTATGTATACACGGGGTTTCGGGGACGATAAGTCGATCTAGACAGGTTTTATTTTAAAAAATGCCGTTTTTTGCGCGTTTTTCGACAATGAAAAACTGTTACATAAAGATTAGAATGTGACGGTAAATTTCACGACGACGCGCGACAGTATATTAGCTCAGTCGGGAAGATGGGCGGTCATAATATGGTAGGTCCGGGCTCGGATCCAACTGGCCGCCTTTCTTTTTTCAAGTATTTTTTGGAGAAAATCAGTATATTTCTAAGGTCACCCAGGTACACAATAACGCCGCATATACCGTACTAGTTTTAAGAATATGAATTTTATTAACTCGTGGCTCCAACGAAGAGCTTTGACTCACTTTTGTGATAACAGCGGAATGGCTGGGTGTCTTGTGTCTCCAAATCGAAAGTGAATCGGTTTCTTCTAAGTAAGCACACTCCGACGTGGACCGCATCCGCTTAAACATCCGGCAGAATATGTGTTAGATATTCACCAAACATGTCACACTCTTACATAGCACAACCGGATGGAAGCCAGAAATTAGTAGACAATGAATCAGATGACATAATATATAATATGATACAACCAATTAAAAGCTAGAAATGAAAAAAAGAAGAAGACTTAATCAGCTGACTATTATTATCATTGTATAAATTCAGACCAATGGAAACTGCGTTGCCAGACATATTGCATGCCTCTAGAAGAAGAGGCTAGTTTGTATGGGTCAACTTTTAAAATGTTTTGTATCAATAAAGTGATTTGTATTTCTAACTGATATGTAACGTTTTCGTAAATCATCGTTCCAGGGTCAAAAGGAGATAAACAAGTGCGCGCAGCAGAACGTGCGCAAGACCACGGACATCAAGGCCAAGCTGGAGGACGTCATCCTGGGACAGGGCTCCGCGCTCGGACTTCATCATGCGACGGAAAGGTACAAACATTGGGATTAGTCCGTTAGGCAGATTATGGAAAAATATGTAGTACGTATTTTTGCTTTGTCAAATTATTAATAATATAATCGACAAGATATTTTAGACCATCAAACTTTCGGATACCAACCGAAAGAAAATAAAATACCGCAGTGAAAAATATCTAAATTAAACTGTCATTAATTGGCGTGTATTTGTTTACGATTATGTGTCGCATCACATATCTAGAAGATAACACACGTGTGTTTTTGTCTAGGTATAATATTGCAATAAACTTTTTACGCATTGACAAAGTAGAAACTTTTGTATTTCTTCGAGGACAAAACTGTCTTTGAGTACTCATGAGTATTCATAAGAAAACATTTTGAACGGGCGGCGGTCGCTTAAGTAATTTGCAATTATTGCCCCTTATACCTGTGGCCTCTAGCTTTTGTAGAAAAATAGGTATATAAAGGATGTCAAAAGCTTTTGCTAGATCCAGAAATATTCCTATAATCTGGCTACCCTTGTCGAGTTCTTAGGCTACATAGTCTATTAGGTGGTATACCGCTTCAGCTGTTGTTAATTTTGATATACAACCAAATTGCTTGTCCGATAAATGTGCGTTTTTCTAGATAATTTACAAGCCGGTTGTTGTACATTTAAAAAAATATTTGATAGTAACGATAATGGTGTTGAGAGGTCTGTAATTTGTTACTTGCTCTTGACTTGCGGATTTATGAATTGGTACAACTAAAGCCTTTTTGGACACTTATGGAAGACACTTTTAGAGAAGCACAGTGCAGCAATTTTTAAGCTGTACAGTGCACAAGAATGTGTTTGAATCTTTTGAGAAACCTGATATTGAAATGGAAGAAAAAATAGTGGTGTGCCGAATCCGGCTTAATAAGGGCAAGAGATTTCTTTTTCGTACTTTCTTTCAATCTTTTTTTTTTTTAATGTTTTCGACTATTGCTGCCCCATGGCTGACCGTACAAACTACGCTCGTAAACGTTCTACTGGCGAAAAGAAGATGATGATCTATAAATGGTGTGAATGTGTGTGTGTAGGCGTGGGCTCGTCTGGCGGCGTGGGCGGCGGCAAGCGCGAGCGCTGGCGCAAGGAGTGGGTGCGCAGCGCGCCGCACGCGGCCGCGCCCGCGCGACACGACGCCGCGCTCGCCGCCGCGCTCGCCGCAGAGGTGTCGCTCACTCTGCTGCAGGCGCTAGAGACCATAGTGCAGGTTACTACACTACTAATATACATTCATTATTTCTGGTTATTTTGTCCGAATCACTTTAGAGGGAACCCTTACCTGTGAATTCACTCCACTCTTGGGTAACACTCAACGCCGAGACGTTTAGAACCGCCGTTGCGCAATCCCCAACATGCACAACATTGAAGAGGATACGCGAAAATCGATGTGAATGGATGGACATCGAAGTGATCGCTGTAATTTTAAACCCCGCTTCGACACCCGGAAAACGCTGATAAAACCTTTCTTTTTGATTTGACTAACCTAACCTAACTGGGTTCTTCTACCCTGTCAATACTTCCCTCAATTCACTTTCACTAGCCAACACAAAAGTCCCATATGATATTCAGGCACTACCTACGCCTGAATATCCTGGTGGCGAGAATTGATTACCCAAATAAAAGTAATGTTTTAACCAATTTCATTTTATTTTGCACCACAGTAGAACCTCGATTGTTCGAACCAATGGAATGAGTAGAGGAATATAAATACAAGAGTTTTCCTCATCATTACCATGACCTTATGGTAGTCAATTTTTGAACGTAGGCCTCTTCTTCTTTTCTCCACTTTTGGTGGTCTTGAACCAACTCATCCAGTCTCGGCCTCAGTGTCATCCACCCAGCGTTGTGGTGGCCGCCCTCTTCTTCTCGTGTCTGCCCTGGGTCTCCACTCGAAGGCTCGTTTATAAGAGTTTATCTGATCTTCAATGGTGGTTTTCTTTCAACAGTCATGCAGCAACTTGGAGTGCGGTCAGACGGTGTGCAGCCAGGCGCTGCAGGTGCTCCTACGCGCGTTGCAGCGGAACCAGAGCGGCACCGTGCTGCAGCACATGTTCGCTACATTGCGCGCTTTCATCGCCAAGGTACTGTTACTGGAGTGTGGGCTTAATGCTTCTTTTTACCATTGCAATGCATGTTCGAAGAATCTTTTTATATCATAATCATCCCCCAACCCGCAATGGATTAGCGTAGCGTTGCCTTAACTCCCCTTTTGTTAAACTATTGTTATTTTAAAGTGAAACTTTTTTAAATCGCCTCAAACTTTTTCGTCCATATATTGCATGTCGCGGAGTAGGGGTAAAGTGAAAGGCGCTCGACAGAGCAACCGAGGCCAATATAGCGGCGCTAACTCGTTAAGTTACTTACTTACTTACTTAAAATACTTAGTAACTTATTACTTAAAATACTAGCTTAAATCGAATACTTTTCCAAAAAATGTAAATGTCTACAATACGAAAAAAAATGTTTCACTTTTACCGTGGTTTTATAAAACCACACAATCATTTTTTGAAGTGAAACTTCTAATGCGACTTTCAACAAGGGGGTATGAAAGCACTTTTGCGGGGCAGGGGGAATAGAAAGAGACAGAGCGAGAGTGAAAAGTTTCACTTCTTCCGCGCGGAGGGTCTCCGAGCACTTTTTTTACTAGTTAAGTGCAATAAAGATTTTATCATCTCTTGCGAAAGATTTTTGTTCCGTATTTTTTTTTTTTTGCCTATCCATGTTATGTAGATATAATGGTTGAACTGGCACAGTTGGGCTGGTCGTGCTGCGGCGAGGAGTCGGGCATCTGCCGCGTGCTGGTGCGGCACTGCGCGGCGCTGTCGGCCGCCACGCGCGCGCACGCGGCCGCCGCGCTCTACGCGCTCATGCGGCAACACTTCCAGCTCGGGAACGTGAGTCTCCATCGACCATCCACATCTCTACCGTACACTTTTTAACTTTTGCGATATAAAATATTATTCGATTACCTCGGTGTTTCGGCAGCGTTACAACCGCCGTGGTCACGAGAAGACTGAAAAAATTGGAGGCCATCTCATTAGGAAATGAGGAGATTTCCATCTACCCTCATTTGGTCTTCAAAATCGCAGGGTTGCCACCACGACACAACACTAATAGCATCAATAGGCTTCTCCAATCTCACTACATACATATTTATAACAGTATTCCACGATGCTGATAACCGAATTCTATTTAAATTACGTCGTTAATCCTGGTTTAAATTACGATGTTTTTTTTAATTTCTAAGACTACCCGTACATTCTTCATTGGTGTCGCATAGACAATTAGAGACGTCGGCAAAGCTGCCACGTGCTTAGTTGTAATTAGCGAGGCCTCTTTTATTTCGTTCCAAAGGCCTACCCATTAAATATATCTTACTCTTACTTTTCACTAAACATGAAATAGTAGACGGAGAGGTAGAACTAGGAGTGATGTTTTGTTGTTATTTCAGGTTCAGGAAAGTGACGAATATGTCCAAGATTTTTTTAAACACGTATTTTAAGTTTTAATTATCTCATTTAGAGAAGCCTCTCGGACCTCTTTAAGTGCCAAGCTGTGGGCCACTTCGGTCAACCCTAACAATGCCACTGCTATTCTTACGTAGTAATAACGTTCGGCTCGTTGTCCAGAACTTCAGCCGCGTGAAGATGCAGGTGACGATGTCCCTGTCGTCGCTGGTGGGCACGTCCACCACCTTCAGCGAGGAGTCGCTCCGCCGCGCGCTCAAAACCATCCTCGTCTACGCTGAGAAGGACACCGAGCTGCAGGCTACGTCCTTCCCCGAACAGGTAAGTGTGATGATATCAATATCAACGAACTGGGCCAATTACATGAACTTATTTATATGACGGGGGATAGCTACGTCCTTCAATAAGATTTGGGAGTAGGACCTGCAGATAGCCATCAAATTCGCCTGTCTTTACGCTTGTAGGAACACGTATTTATGTTGTAAGATTTAGTATATAAGCGGATTGCAGCGGAGAGCAAGCAGTGTCTCGCCCCGCGTCACTTGTACAGTCAAGATCAATATAATTTGCAGTTTATTCAGTGACGTCGTTTCATTTCCTACCCCAGTAACAGTAGCAGTATTGTTGGCACATTATTACTTGGAGAATAACTGGCAAACGTGTCATACCACCCCAGGTGAACTTGAGAGATAGTCCTACCAATACAAAACTCAGATTTCACATAACTCAGATGAGCGTGCGTGAACCAATACGCTGGTGTTTATATGACCCAACGTATAAAGTATAAATAATCATAGCCTTTAAACCGGGTATTTCCTCTAGATTATCTTTAGGTCTGTAGAAAATTTACATGTGCTCTTTAAAAAATATAACTTCTTCTGTGATACATCAATCGTAAACTTCAATTAACACTGTATATTCCATCACAGGACACCCCAGAGTCTCCACTGGAGACTGAGCCCAACTCCGGTAGTGCTGCAGTGAGAAAAGTTGGTTCAATTGATATCAATGGAACGTGTTCCCTACTGTAACTCACTCCTCTTGGATGTCCGATCACTATGAAGTGTCTGTTTATGTCTTACTGTTCATTGTGGGATATTTTGTATGCCCTAATGTATTGTCTAACATGGTGTCGTGTTTATTGAATGTGTCTGATTGTTGGTTTATGTAAATCACAATATTTCTGGGCACTTTGTGACTGGACATATCGCAATGTGCTCAGCAAAAATTCAGGTGGATCGACCACAATAACGCATTTGTCGATTGTCCCACCATTATACTGGACCGATCGTGAAGTTATTGCTTACCATGATGTAGTTAATTCAACGTCGGCCCACAATGTATTTTAGTGCAGTTAAAATTTTGCCCATCCCATGTCTCCTCACATTGAATGAGTGCTTCAATGTTAGAAGACCAATCTAGCATGGACTACCCTCATGTAAAAAATATTTTTTTGTGTTCATGTCTCGTTATTAAGAGCGTGACATAATTAAGTTGTTAACGTTTTATTTTCTGCATAATTAGTTAAACAAATTTATATTAAGGATCTCAAGATCCTATTAATTATCATACAATTTGAAATCAGGCGAAGAACACGTAAGTGGCGACAACACTATAACTAGCGATGGACAAGAGATAGCGGTGGTGGCGTCTACAAAATCATAGCACAGTACGGAGACGCGCAACGCGAAAGAGTGGTGCTATGTTTTTGTATACTTCGGTGCCGTCTCGCCGCTGTCGCTTGTCCATCGCCAATTTTGTGTCCTTAGCCTTACACTTAGTATAATCTATGTTTTGTTTTTTTCTCTCATACAAATAAACACATATAGTGTAATACTGTGGAATGGTTTCCAGGTGAAGGACCTGGTGTTCAACCTGCACATGATCCTGTCGGACACGGTGAAGATGAAGGAGTTCCAGCAGGACCCGGAGATGCTGCTGGACCTGATGCACCGCATCGCGCGCGGCTACCGGCACAGCCCCGACCTGCGGCTCACCTGGCTCAACAACATGGCGCAGAAACACATGGAGGTACCCACCAGCTGCTGACTACAGAATAAATACTTCTCAACTTCTGTAACTCCAGTGAAATTTCCCATAATCTGGCGGGCTAATTAGAATAGTTTATTTTTGACCCAGTCTTCATCCCTATTGTAATGAATGCTTTTGTATAACCGTCGTTTTGTTTGTCGGTGCAGCGTTCGAACCACACGGAGGCGGGCATGTGCCTGGTGCACGGCGCGGCGCTGGTGGCGGAGCAGACGTGCGCCGGCGGGCGCGGCGCGGCGCTGCTGGAGCGAGTCACGCACAACGCGCTCGACGAGAGCTGCGCCGACCCCCTGCACCACCACCTCACGCGCCAGGAGCTGCAGGTATGCGGGCTCCTCACCGCCACCTCACGCGGCAGGAGCTGCAGGTATGCGGGCTCTTCACCGCCACCTCACGCGCCAGGAGCTGCAGGTATGCGGGCTCCTCACCGCCACCTCACGCGCCAGGAGCTGCAGGTATGCGGGCTCCTCACCGCCACCTCACGCGCCAGGAGCTGCAGGTATGCGGGCTCCTCACCGCCACCTCACGCGGCAGGAGCTGCAGGTAGGCATGGCGGGCTCTTCACCGCCACCTCACGCGGCAGGAGCTGCAGGTATGCGGGCTCTTCACCGCCACCTCACGCGGCAGGAGCTGCAGGTATGCGGGCTCCTCACCGCCACCTCACGCGCCAGGAGCTGCAGGTATGCGGGCTCCTCACCGCCACCTCACGCGCCAGAAGCTGCAGGTATGCGGGCTCCTCACCGCCACCTCACGCGGCAGGAGCTGCAAGTATGCAGGCTCTTCACCGCCACCTCACGCGCCAGAAGCTGCAGGTATGCGGGCTCCTCACCGCCACCTCACGCGCCAGGAGCTGCAGCTAAGCGGGTCGGGTGGCACTAATGAGCTATAATAACATACAAACTTCAAATTTTGATAAGTGGTAATTGGGAATATTTTTGATTGCAGTAAGGCAGCGCCCATTGCCGGCCGCGTAGATCCGATCTCAGCAGTGGGAGTCATATTGTAGACCTCAGGTTGTAAGCCTCATCCAGCAGGAGACCTTGACTACCATTAACTAACTAAAAAAACCAACATCGTTTCATGTTTGATGTTCCAAAAACACGAACGAAGAGATTTGACTCCACGTTTGTGATGGAACGTCTAAGTTGTGGAATGCGTTGCCTGAGTGAGTTTTCCGCGATAGTTACAATCTTGGTGTCTTCAAATCGAGAGTGAATCGGTTTCTTCTAGGTAAGCACGCTCCATCGTAGACCGCATCGTCGCTTAACATCAGGCGAGATGGTGGTCAAGTGCGAACCTATTACAGTTAAAAAATTAACCCCCCCGTTGTGCAGGCGCTGCTAGAGCACGCGGCCAGCGAGCTGATGACGGCCGGCATGTACGAGACCGTGAACGAGGTGTACAAGGTGCTCATACCCATCGCGGAGCAGCTGCGAGACTACAAGAAGTTGGCCAACATACACAGGTAAACTGTTCATCGAGATACTATACATAGAAAATTTTTGAGAACGTTTTTTTTATTCCTTACAGTGAGAGCGTGGAGGATTTATTTTTAAAGTGAAAACTTGTTTTGGCACGCTAAAGACAGATTTTTCGTGGGCTGTGAATTGATTTCTAGCATCACGCTCGGGAATGATAAGAAATCTTCGGGTAAACTCGGGACCATGGCTATTGGCCATCTACAAATGCGTCAGCATTTACCATTGGTCATCTAGAAATGCGTCAGCATACTCATGGCCACGCCCTCCAGTTTCACGTTCCGTAGTTTCTTAATAATCTATCAAATTATAAATATTTCACTTCTATCGGCAGTTCCTATGACTGCCAATATTTTTATTTCAAGTGGTGGTTACACATTTTTGAAGTAAACTCTGTTTTTGGTGCACCACACACAGATTTTTCGTGGGCTGTGAATGAAGCTCATCGTTAAGTTCGTAAATGAAAGAAATATTCGGATGAACTCGAGACCGCCGAGCGTGCGAGGAAGTAACAGTCAGCTGCTGCTTCTGCTATCTGGCTGCTGTCACTGTTTTTTTTCTTCTTATTTACTCTTGACCTTGGATACTTGCCTTTGGTCTTTCAGCCGCATCTGTCCCTGTCGTGTTTTTTGTTTTTCAAAATTGTTTTTTTTTATTGATTAAATAATACTTCATGTAATTGTATGAGCGACACGTAAGTATGAGCGACACGACGTAAGCTAATTAATGAAAAACAGTTTTTTTTGTATATATTTGTAGTGGTAGGAATCTTGGCAGAGTCCGCCTGGGGAAGTACCACACCTTTGCCAGTTATTCTACCGCCAAGCAGTAATGTGCAAACATTACTGTGTTCCGGTTTGAAGGGCAATGTTTCCAGAGAAATTACAGGGCTTAGAGATATAAGATCTTAGATCTCTGGGTGACGAGCGCAGTGCAGTGCTAGGTAATGATTTGGACTCTTCATGTTCCAATAGCTGCGTGTCACTGTGCTGCTATGTGTCAGACATGTTGCTTACCATCAGGCACATGTCCTGATCGTCTCGTCACTCTTTATTTAAAAAAAAAAAAAAATTTGCTAAATTAGTTACATTCATCATAAATAAAATTCTTTCCTTACGTCTACGTCTTCAATTCGTGTCCACAGCAAACTGAACGAAGCGTTCACGCGCATCGAGCAGCTGCACGGCAAGCGCGTGTTCGGCGCGTACTTCCGCGTGTCGTTCTACGGCGCGCGCTTCGGGGACCTCGACCAAGAAGAGTTCATATACAAGGAGCACGCGCTCACCAAGCTGCCGGAGATATTCTCGCGGCTCGAGGTTAGTGTGCGCCACTAAGGATGTAAATCACTTTATCGTGAACACCAAAAAAGTTAAAAAATTACATTGTAACGAATTACCACGAGACACTATAATTATAATACCAGAAGGTCTACCGCCTAACTAAAACTGTCTTAGCTTTGATAGTGCTCTCTCTTTTCTTTTCGTTCTTTTTTCTTGAAATGATAGAGACAGCAATAGCTGATTTAGTTAGTCGCTAGAGGGGCCGGGCTGGTTATCTCTATAAGTTTTAAATAATGTTTTATAGTAATATGTTTATCATAAAGACATTTGTCGGTTTTTTCCAAGAGAGGGCACGAAATTGAAATTGGCCCCAAATTACTCTAAATTTGGTGTCGGCTTAAGGAATATCGCACATCACAAGTTGGCCACAAGGCCAGTCAAATGTGTGATACTTCCCCAAGTAGACTTTGCAATGCGTCCTGACCACTTGGATAGGTGAAAGGTATCGTTAACTGTTTGTGTGTCTGTCAGAACTTCTACGGGCAGCGGTTCGGGCCCGAGAACGTGGTGATCATCAAGGACTCGAACATCGTGGAGCCGGGCTCGCTGCCGCCGGACAAGGCGCACATCCAGATCACGTACGTGGAGCCCTACTTCGAGCCGCACGAGCTGCGCAAGCGCGTCACGCACTACGACAGGAACTATAACATCAGTGAGCGACTTTGTTTATTAATAAATTGTGACGAGCCGAAATGCTATGTTCGTGCATAGTGGTCACTGGTCATGCGTTTGTCCCACATAAAATAATAATAAAAACAGCAATGCAAGTATTACTTCCTGAAGGATTATTTCGAAATGTGAATCAATTAGAGGACATTTGGTAGATCAAATTATAAAGGTGAAAAAGGTAATAACAAAATATATCTAAGGGGGTAGGGTAGGGGCGAAATTTTTCAGTTTTTGCCCCGCCTCGCCACATCCCTCGCTATATAAAGGCATACATGAATCTAACAGCACTTGAACGACATTGTCAGAAGGGCGAATCAATTATTTAATCCATTTAATATTTCATTTTCTAAATTAATGTTTTTAATCTATCCTTCGAATATCTAAAGCGCTGTATCACGTCACTGGCTCATGTTTTTTTTTTCAAATAAGAAGTGACGAGACGAGCAGGACATGTGCCTGCTGGTAAGCAACATGCCTGCCAAATAACAGCACAGTGCCACGCAGCTATTGGAACATGAAGAGTCCAAATCATTACCTAGAACTGCACTGCGCTCATCGCCCAGAGATTTAAGATGTTATATCTCTAAGCCCTGTAATTTCTCTGGAAACATTGCTCTTCAAACCGGAACACAGTTTTGGCGGTGGAATAGCTGGCAAAAGTGTGGTACTTTCCTAGGCGGACTCTGCTAGGAGTCCTACCACTACAACTTTTGTAGAGTTACATTTTGAAGTGGCACAGAGTTTTCATGGACTGTGAATTAAACTCAAGCGTCAGCGTAAATGAAAGACTCGGGACCATGGCCTTCTAGTTTAGATGGCCACGCTTAGAAGACTTATTTGGACGACAATGTTTTGAAGATTTATTTCAGACTAGCACATAAGAAGATTAATTTACGGGCGTGACGCTTGAGCTCAATTCACAGCCACGAAAAATCTGTCTGTGATACTCAAAATAAAAAGTAGTAAAATGTAATAAGTCAGTCAACACAGATACTACGTAATTGTAAAATTGTAAATTTATTAAATTGTCGTTTTATGTATAACACCATCCAACACGCGGAATTTGTGTAAACCTAACAGAGGAATTCCAAGATACCGGCCTGGCCGAGTTTGGGTTCCACTTCCTATTTGTTAAATTGTAATTGTCTAACTTGAAAACTGAATAAAAAATTATCTTATCTTATCTTAGTAAGTTTATAATAAGTTAAAAGTAAAAGTTTTCACTTAAAATGACGGTTTCTTTTGATGCACCACAGATTCACTTAAAAAATACGTGGCAACTAATAAGGTAGAGGCTGCCCCGGCTGACCTTGCGAACGATACTAACAATAGGCATGACGACTGATCCTGGAATCATATTAAATTGTTTGATACAGTGACAGTATTTAAATAGAATAAAATATGTACCAAGTTTAATTTTGATATATTTTGTTTAACTTACTTTATAATCATTCAAAGCTGGATGGGAAAGTCCATTTTAAAAGTACGAAATTATTAGAAAATTTATTTAGCATTGGATAACGGATAACCCATTCATTTTCAAGTGACTTTTGTCATAAAACCACGTTTCCTAAACGCAATATTTAATGTAGCTAACATACAAACTTAACGCGCGACGGATAGAAAATACGACACAGTGACGTCACACTTCAGTAGGGTTTAGATAGATAGATAGATTAACTCTTTATTACACTTAACTTAAAACAAAATACTAAAATTAAAGTAGCAATGGGCGAACAATGGAATGGATTTGTATGAACCGTTTTTGGGAGAATCCAAAATTGTGATTTTAAAATCGTGATATCACGGGAAGTTATTAAGATAACAAAGTAATTATTTCACCTATGTTTCAGTTATTGAGAAGCCTGTCGATAGCACATTAAATCAAAAATGAGTCGTCATGCCTGTTCGACTACGTCACTAAGATGGCCGCCGATCGCAATATGAACGTGCGTGGCGTGTAGTTTGAAACGTGTGTCGTGTGTCCCCAGAGCGGTTCGTGTACTGCACGCCGTTCACGGCGCACGGGCGCGCGCACGGAGACCTGGCCGACCAGTGCAAGCGCAAGACCGTGCTCACCACCGCACACCACTTCCCCTACGTCAAGACACGGATACAGGTCGGTATCTAACGACGCTTTACATTTCAGTCCAGTCATCTATCATCTACCATCCTTTACTGGAACCATTTCGCCGCATTTTCGTTTTGAGTTTGAGAACCTCTGGATAAGACCAGAACGCAGAAATTTTCGTCATCCATTAAGCTATAATAACATACTTACAAGAACAAAATTAAAAATTTTGATGAACCCCCGATTACCTCAGATTTGTTATCTGTACTTACAACATTCTACTAGTCAAGCCCTTTCATTTGATACCCATATTAAGGGAGTTGTGAAAAAAGAAATGTATTTCACCATTTTGTGGAAGCGGCCATCTTGGATTTGAAATTTGTCACGGTGCAATGTGTTCTCTTAGTCAAGAGCTTTTGTTTGATACCTATATCGAGGCTGCCATCTTGAATCGATATTAACCAAACATAGCTAAGAACATCCGCACAAATGTTAACTTTCAAATAAAAAAAACCGCATTGAAATCGCCCCATCCGTTTGAGCTCTACAGTGCCACAGACAGACACACACACAGACAGACAGACAGACATCGACGTCAAACTTATAACACCCCTTTTTTTGGTCGGGGGTTAAAAATCCAAAATTTCAAGGCATTAAGTCATTTAGGCCAAGTCACACAATATTAACTCTATAATAATAACGAAAATAGCTGTAAGAAATCTTAGACTTGGCACGACTTTGTCTAGATTTAATTACTTTTTAGAGATAAACTTGAGACATGGCTAGTTTTTTACAGAATGTTTTGTTGGGATAGTATTTTTAGATATAAAGTACACTTCCCGCTTCTTGAAATATTCTTATAAACAATTTCCATCCTATTTTTTGCCTAGAAATGAACGCTTTTAGTGATAATGCCGCCGATTGTAATACTACTTTTTATATATTTTCTTCTCCTGCTTGTGTTTTTGTTCTTGGTGTGTACACTGTACACACCAAGAGGTAATATCTATCATTTAGACGTTCTAAACGTTTCTGAATCGAGCTTCAAAATACAAATTAAGAAATGACAAAACATTTTCTGCTCGTAACTCGAAAAAGCGACATCGGCAAGTCGTAGGTTCGAATCCCAGCTGCACCTTTAAGTATTTGTCCAATTGAAGATATTATACAAGCTTGTTATCACCACTGGTTTTTACGGTGAAGGAAAACGTCGTCAGGATTTTTTTATTTTTTTTTAAAAAAAGAGTGACGAGACGATCAGGCCATGTGCCTGATGGTAAGCAATATGCCTGACACATAACAGCACAGTGACACGCAGCTATTGGAACATGAAGAGTCCAAATCATTACCTAGCACTGCACTGCGCTCGTCACCCAGAGATCTAAGATCTTATATCTCTAAGCCCTGTAATTTCTCTGGAAACATTGCCCTTCAAACCGGAACACAGTAATAACTGGCGGTAGAATAACTGGCAAAGGTGTGGTACTTCCCCAGGCAGACTCTGCCAAGAGTCCTACCACTACTAAGATACCGGTGAGTTATAAAAAAATATTTTTTTCGAGGACATGCGTCATCCACCAATACGCACTTGGCCAGCATAAGAGAGATGGTTCCCAGTCCCAGCTGTGGCAGGGAACATAATGCGGGCTGCTTTTGCTTATGCAAAACCTAACAACATAGCCGTAGGCGTTAATTTAATTTATTTAAAGAATAGTTGTTAACCGGTGTAAAACCAAATGTTTCGCTTTCAGGTAGTTCAACGACAGACCATCATTTTATCACCGATTGAAGTTGCGATAGAAGACATTCAGAAAAAGGTAAAAAATTAAAATCCTTTATTCAAATGCACTTTATGAATACTAAACATTCTGATTTATTACTTTAGGTATACAATTACATATATAAAGAAAAATATTGTAACACTGAAATGAGTGCCTATGTACCTAACTATAAAATTTACTTTAAGTTGATTTATTATTAACTTGCAGTACCCCGCGGTTTCACCCGTGTAGTTCCCAGTTCCGATTTTTTTTTTTCGGTATAAAAATTAGCATGTATGCGGTATTCCAGACTACTTTCTATCTATTTGCCATGGAGCATGGTCATCCAGAAATTACGACGCATTTCTAGATGGTCATTGGCCGTGGTCCCGAAGTTTTCTTGTCACACAGACAGTCACAGTTCACAGTCCACGAAAAATCTGTCTTGGCCAAAATAAGTTTCCACTTCAAAAAATTTAAAGAATAAACTAATCTGGCGACGTGCAACCTGTCCGAGTATCTGACGTGCGCGTGTGTGTGTCGCAGATCCACGAGCTGGCGGCGGCGACGAGCCAGGAGCCCGCCGACGCCAAGATGCTGCAGATGGTGCTGCAAGGCTGCGTCGGCACCACCGTCAACCAGGGCCCGCTCGAGCTCGCGCAGGTACGCCCGCCGGCTACCACACCAAACGCTGCCGCTGCTTGTAGCCCTCTCACATATATTCAATTCCGGTTTGAAGGGCAATGTCGCCAGAGAAATTACACGGCTCAGAGATATCTTAGATCTCTGGGTGACGACCGCAG
This sequence comes from Ectropis grisescens, assembly GCA_017562165.1. Taxonomy (NCBI): domain Eukaryota; kingdom Metazoa; phylum Arthropoda; class Insecta; order Lepidoptera; family Geometridae; genus Ectropis; species Ectropis grisescens. The sequence goes on along the minus strand of CM029770.1, from coordinate 2,934,468 downwards.
TGCAGTGCTAGGTAATGATTTGGACTCTTCGTTTACCAATAGCTGTTATGTGGCAGGCATGTTTCTTACCATCAGGCACGTGAACTCCTCGTCTTTCATGTCAAAAATACCCTTCTGATTGGCGACGAAACTAATCTCGCTTACATTCACAAGTCACCAGCCAGCGGGGGCACAGGACGAGGTAAAAAAGCCGCGCTGTGATAAGCCGAATATCCGTGTGACGTGCACTACTTTCCACCAATGATCGGACAAAACGAAATGAATTATGCAAACTTCTAAGGACAGAGCAGGATGCAGAGAAAGACATCAACGGGTTCCCATTTGTTTTTTTTTAAATGGTAGTTTTATTTTTGTATGTTGATGATGTTTTGTTTTTCTAATTATTGCATATTACTTACTTGTGAATTGATATCCGTATATAGCTTGGAATGTAATGTGGCAGGTGTTCCTGGCGCCGGTGGCGGAAGGCTCGCAGCCCCCGACGCGGCTCACCAACAAGCTCCGACTGGCGTTCAAAGACTTCTCCAAAAAGTATGTCTATCTTTCTTAGTGCAAAGCAAAATCGATCTGACTCTATTCATGGAGAGTCATATACATTTATAGCAACTTTTGAAAAATACATATGCCTAAACGCGTTTACGCTTTAAACAGCTAAAAGATGTGACGACTTCTGAAAGTTTCAGAAAAATTCACTTCCCGTAGGTACAGGGTGGCCCGTAAGTCCTTAGTAATGAAAAAATTAATTAAAATAAAACTAATTACACTATGAATAATATTTTTATTTGTAAATATAGCTAGAAAAACGGGAATTATTTTTTGTAAATAACGTCGTCCAAATGTAATCCGTTACAGTCACGGCACTCTTGCAAACGCCTTCTGAAATTGTCGATGACTGCGCGGCACGTCACTGCTGAAATGCTTGCCATTTCTCTGCGGATGTTTTCTTTTAGGTCATTAATTGACCGCGGGTTAGAGTCGTACACTTTAGCCTTGAGGTAGCCCCACAAAAAAAATCCATTGGAGTCAGATCCGGGCTACGTGGTGGCCAGGAAATGTCTCCTCTCTTAGAGATAACTTTGTTTGGAAAAAGTTGACGGATAACGGGCATAGCAGTATTGGAGGTATGGGAAGGTGCTCCATCCTGTTGGAACCATGTTCGGGCATTAAAGCCTGGAAAGTTTTGCAATTTTTGTGTGAAAAACTCCTCGATCATGGCCACATATCGCTCCGAAGTAACAGTTGACTGTGTAGGATTTTCACGAATAGATTGTGCCACTGTGTCGATGTTTTGTTCCGTACGTGATGTCCTTGGGCGACCCAACCGCGGTTTATCTAACGTCGAACCGGTCTCCTCGAACTTAGCAACCCAATTCTTAATCGTTTGGAGAGCTGGGGTGTCATCAAAGTTGTGTAAACCTTTGTGTTCTCGAAATTTACGCCTTGCAACAGTTGCCGAATTGATGTTTTGATAAAACTCGCGCACACAAAACGCACGGTCCGCTCCGGTGAAACGCTCCATCGCGACTAAATTCCCAGAAACCGAAGTTACTGCTCCCGCTTCCCCTGCACTGCTCACGCGCGCCGTTTTCGTTTAATTCAAATTTTACTTTTCTAAGGACTTTTGGGCCACCCTGTATATTCATTCAATAATATCTTATGGAATAGTCTTCTGGGGATGTGCTACAAGGCTTTTTGAGATCTCAAAATAGATTAAACTGGCCACGCTGCTCAGGGGAGTAAGGTTAAAAGCGTCTAGATCTCTCCAGCTGCGACTAGGATAGTGGCCAGCACTTTTTGAGTTATAGAGGAAAAATGTAAAGAGCCGATTGTTGTAGATGTCAGGACGCGCTCCGCAAGAACAAGAACCTGATCGGCAGCGAGCAGCGCGAGTACCAGCGCGAGCTGGAGCGCACCTTCCAGCGGTTCACGGAGCGCCTCGCGCCGCTCGTGCTGCACGGAGCCTCGCACGCGGCGCTGCTCGCGTGAGTACCCACACTCACAAAATGCGTTTTCCTGTCGTATAATTTCTAATTATACTAAAATGTATTTTCGTGTAGAACCCAAATGTATTTTCCGATGGAACCATATGTATTTTCAAATAGAGTCAAAATGTGTTTTTTTTTTAACTTTTATAGGTTTACACTTGACCGCCATCTCGCCTGATGTTAAACGATGATGCGGTCTACGATGAAGCGTGTTTACCTAGAAGAAACCGATTCACTCTCGATTTGAAGACACAAAGATTGTAACTATCGGGAAAAACCCTCTCAGGCAACGTATTCCACAGCCTAGACGTTCTTATCACAAAAGTAGAGTCAAATCTCTTCGTTCGTGTCTTTGGAACATCAACCATGAAACGAAGTCGCTTTTTCGAGCTACGAGCATTCCGATAGAAGAAAGGGCAAGGTGGTATTAGATCGTACAAATCAGTTGCACACTCTCCGAAGTGTATCCGATAAAAACCCGATAAGCTAGCAATTTTCCGGCGATGTTCTAGACTTTGCAGTCTTTTTCGCACGAGAATGTCATTGCCTATGAGCCTTTTGGCACGTCTCTCGATCGATTCCAGAGCTTCCAGCTGATACTTAGCCGATCCATCCCAAAGGTGCGAGCAGTACTCCATACAGGAGCGAATCTGCGCTTGATATAACGTGAGCAACAGACTTGAAGTACCTTCCATGTGGAACCAAAATCTATTTTCCTATGGGCAACTATGAGCATTTTCGTTTGGGACAGGTGTTTAAATTTTGCATACTTTCTGGAATTGGCATGACGACAGGTCCTGCAATTATATTAAATTATTAAATATATGTATGTACCAATTTTAATTTTGATATTAACTTATTTTAAGATCATTCAAAGGTGGATGGAAAAGTCCATTTTAAAAGTACGAAATGATTAGAAAATGTATTTACCCATATATGGATAACCCATTCCATTTCAAGTGACTTTTGTTATGAAACCAGTAAAATACTACACAGTGACGTCACGCTTCTGTAGTGTTTTTGTATAAAGCTAATTTGGGCGAGTCCAAAATTGTGATTCTAAAATCGTGATATCACGAGAAGTGTTTAAGATAACAAAGTAATTCTTTCACCTATGTTTCAGTTATTGAGTAGCCTTTTGGTGGCACATTAAATCAAAAATGAATCGTCAAGCCTATTGTAGGTACCATCGAATATTTTCTTTGTAAAGAGTGCAACACTGCCCTTTCGACAGGTCGTTCTGGGTTACCTGGATTTGTTTAATTTAGATAAAAACGTACCTATTTTATGTTTAGGAATGGAGTTAGCAAACCAGACTACAAGTGCCAAGCTTGAGGGGCGACGAGACGAGTTCCAGGACCAGACAACCGCCGACACCGTCTAATTTCTAAAATATATTCTTATGACGTGTCTGTTGTATTTACGTCAATGGAAGGAAACGTTAAGTTTCTCATTTGTACTTTTCGTTTGGCGTATCTATTTATTTTAATACACAAGCATTTACTTCTTATAAAATCGTATTAGGTAGATTAAATTCTGTAAAAGATTAGCGATGTAATTGACGTCTCGTAGGTTCATATTCCTCTGTTCTCGTGTGTTCATTCCAATAGGTTTATCAAACCAGATTACTTTTTTTTTGTTAGAATTCAAGATGTTTTATATAAATGAAATTATCGCCTTATTTTTGACATTAAAATTTCTGAAAAACTCTTCTGAATTGTGGTCATTTGACTTATTGTTAACATGTGTTATCCACCAACCCGCACTGGGCCGGCGTAGTGGATTACGACTCTCTCCTTGCAAGAGAAGCCGCGAGTCCCAGCACTGGGAACATTTAATGGGCTGTTTATGATAACATATTAATGTCCAAAAAGCTGAAATATGCAAGGGAAACTGTTGACTATGCTATTAACCACATGATCTAGAAAATGTATTTTCATGACGACCAAGGTTGATCCATTCATGTCCATTTTATTTTTTTGTATTGACTGAGCAAAGCTAAGTCCATTTTATAGCAGTTTCATAAATGGAAAAGAATTGAAAAAAACACTCTTTTAAAGAGTATTTTTCAATTGATTCATTTGTAGTGTGAAAATGAACATCATCAGGTGATCTGAAGCGATATAGGGAACTCCACTGAAGACTGGATTTATAGGACCATAATACATACTAACATTTGATTTGTGCAATGTAAACCAAAATGTATAGTTATTTCTAGTGTTTAAGGTCAGTATTATTGTTTTAGTAGTGATAATTTTATTTCTATATTTTTGATCTGAATTTGTATGAAGAGAGATCTTAAATTGTATACACATTAAGTTAATTAATTACATTATTCACTAATAATCATTATTTATAAATAGTTTTAATCAAATAAAACACGGATTCTCTTACCGACGACATTTTTATTATTTTAATTATATCTAATCCCGCACATACCTCATTAGAAACCTGCCAAGTTAAATTTTACAATTTATACACAAAATAGAAATAAAATATACTAATAATTATTGTTATACAACTTGAAAATCATAAAATATTAATATTAAGTTTTTCTCCAGTTGTAATATTATCGTACTTTAAATGTGGCCAGACCTGTGGGTACCGTGACAGCCTTGAAGTAACCGAATGGACATGCTACATCGAAATGGACACTGTAGTAAAAACATGTTATAATGCAAATGATAGTCTTTATACTTGAAAGGTGCTGGCCACCAAGCCTAATTTGGTTGCTTGTTTCAAACTAATCTCTACAAACTGGGTTAAATAGATGTCATTTTCTCAATTGGACCCTGCAGAATCAATCTTAAAGTTTCGCAACAGGTTCACCTGTACACTTTAGCAAAGAGATAGTCAGAACCTTTCAATATGTTCGAGAAAAGAACAGATCAAATCTGTGATACCTACATGTCAAATTGAAATTTGAAACCCGGAATTGATGCAATAATTTGTTTATTAACAACGGAATTTTTTTTTAAAAAACCAGTATTTAATTAAAACATCTTTGTATTTTAGAAAATACAATATCAAAATTAATATATACCTAAATAGTCTATTCTATTTTCTTAATTAGATGTCCTTAACTAAAGAATAATTTTTGAATCTGAAACAATATTTGACACTCCCTATGCCATCCACTTAGATTTAAATGTGATAGTTTGCAAAGTTTTTAACATGGTTTATAGAAAAATGCACAGAGTAAATCTAAACATGATACATCGCTTTTCCATATTAACATATGCTGGCAGGTGCTAACTACCAAATTTAAATTTGGACATACAGACTGTGGATTTTACCCGTTGATAGCATAAGCCTATTATGTCTTATATCATATTTAATATTTTGAAACTCGGAACTAAACAGCTCATCAAGAACTTTTTAGTTCTTTCTCATGAAATTAAATGTTTAAGAATGTCCAATTTTAACTAAACAAATTATATGCAATCCCAAAGCTACTCTTAATTATAAACCGTATAGTCATTTCACTTATAGTAAATACTATTAACAGACATTCGTTAGATATTTGACCAAAGAAAGAAATTTTCAGGATAACACAGTCCACAAGAGATGTTAAAACGAAATTAAAGCTTATTTATAGGGATACAGCTGTGGAAGTTATAAAATACATTAATGAAATAATAGAAGTATGACTTTAAATCAAATAAGTTTAGTTTGTGATGCAGTATCAATCAGATTTCATCAAACTGGTGGCTTGTTGATGTTATTTTTGAAATCTAAACATGTAATAGTCTTCTAGCCTTCCAACCACTCTCATTCGCCAGATAACCAACAGTTGGAATGTCTATCATTAGTACATCAGTAAGAAATTAAATGTTGCCATTTTTAAATATATTCTAAAATAGAATTGAAAAGTATGCATGCCATTTCCAGTCCACGGCTTTAATAAAATCTTGACTTTAAGTTAGTTCTATCAACAAAACTGTCCAATTAAATAAAAAGTCACATGTTTACGAGAGATTATCATCAGGGTCTCAGTAAGTCCCTTATATTTACTGTATAATCCTAGAAATTCACTCTGCTGCATCTGATGAGGGTGTATGCCATGTTAGTCTTTCTTCATAGAATGCAATTACCTGAAATAGATCATTTAATAAATTATTATCATGATGAAAATGAAAACAAAGTCTGTTTTCACAAAAATATGCCAAAGGTTCCCTTTCATGTTTTTTTTTTTTAATCTTTAGCCATCCCAGGTCCATGGCCATGCTCTTTGTAAAAATCAACATTTCTATATGAGCGACAATAAACACTTTGAACGAAACCATTTATAAGCTCTAATTTCTAATTGCTACATGATTGCATGATCGAATTGAATTATGCTATGCATGATTGTTTCATATCCATCTTTGATAGCATCTTTAAGGTTGTACTCCTAAGACTGACAAGTTGCGTAACAATATTGCTGTAGGATCCACAGATTAGCACTTACTAAGTACCAATTCCCAGATACCTGGCCTGAAGTATTTCCTTTGAAATTATAAAATAGTAGTTAGGAATCTTGGCAAAGTCCGCCTGGGGAAGTACCACACCTTGGCCAGTTATTTTTTTTACATTTTTTTTTTAAATAAAGAGTAACGAGACGATCAGGACATGTGCCTGATGGTAAGCAACATGCCTGACACATAACAGCACAGTGACACACAGCTATTGGAACATGAAGAGTCCAAATCATTACCTAGCACTGCACTGCGCTCGTCACCCAGAGATCTAAGATCTTATATCTCTAAGCCCTGTAATTTCTTAAGTTATTCTACCGCCAAGCGGTAATGTGCAAAAAAATTACTGTGTTCCGGTTTATATAATATCTTTGATCTTTGATCTCTGGGTGGTAGTGCAGTCCCAGGTAATGATTTGGACTCTTCATATAGCTGTAGAGTGCAGTCATAGGCTCAATTTATACCGCCGCGGAATGGAACGGAATGGAAGTTTTTGTACAACGCATAATGAACTTTATTTCATAACAAATACGTGTGTATAACAAACACGGACGGCACCGGATAATTTTTGAGAATGCACGAGGATTCCGCGGAAGACGCGCGTCGAATTTTTAGGCTCGTGTTTATTTTGTGCGTTATGCAGTTGATATAAAATTCATTATGGTATGTGCAGTTTCGTTGCAAAAATTCGCGTCCATTCCATTCCGCGGCGGTATAAATTGAGCCATAGGTCATAATAGCATATCATCTGAAATACTAATATTTTAAATCCCAAAGTTTGTGAGCATGAATGGTTGTTTGTTACTCATATACTTAGATAATATGTTTTGATATATAGATAGATAATAGTCTGGAATAACACAAGGACTATTTTTATCCCTAGGTAACTATGCTGGTGAGACCTTGGGTCACTGCTAGTCTGAGATATATCTCAAGGAGTATCTGTGTTGGATTTATGGTGAAGAGCATGCCATAAGCCATCGGATAATGGCAATTTGGTGGGTTTTCCACAATTACTTTCACAATTGTTAACTTCCACATCAAAATTACAAAAATCTTATATTACATAGGTTCTTATTGATGACAGTAAACACGTAATACAGATGTGAATCGTAGTTACGGTCAACACAATGTCCAAAATGGTGGTAATGATTGCTATTGTTCTCTATTAAAGGCAAACACAAAGACAGAGCAATATCAAAGCAACACTATTTTGGTTCATCAATCCCACGGTCTTTATGCCAGGTCAAGGCATATTTTAATGGTACACAAAATTACAACAGAATTCAAAAAAAATATTGTTATGAACAGCCAAACATCCCATGCATAAACAAGTGAACACAGCAAGGTTTAACAGTTAATTACAAAATATTGGTAAAATTCTAAAATTAACACTTGAATTTCATATTTATGTGAATATTGTAATTTTTTTTTAAATGAGCAGGACATGTGCCTGATGGTAAGCAACATGTCTGCCACATAACAGCACAGTGACACACAGCTATTGGAACACTGCCCTGCACTGCGCTCATCACCCAGAGATCTAAGATGTTATATCTCTAAAGGCTTGTTCGTATTAGGCTAGTAGCGAGTAATTTAATGACTAAATGTGTCTGAACACTGAAAATTTAGTCGAGTAGTTTAGGAAGTGATTTAGTCGAGTCAATCCATTTTGTTCTATTTTCAACGGGCGAGTAGCACCCCCCACCACGCGTACGTTGCGAGCGGTGTGCTCATTGGCTCGCCGACTAAACATGTTCGAACCTGTCGAATTAGTCTGGAGAGAAAAAATAACTTCAAAATGTATTTCCAAATACGAAATTGTCAGTGGAATAACTTATTTTATTGACCACATAAATTTCCTAAGTCACTTTTTCTAAAATAGCCATTACGATTAGCTTTATCATTCATTTATTTTATTGCGTTGTAGGCTCTTCATGTTGCAAAACGCTACTCACTTGCGAACTGTACTAAAGCATGGTGCAAACGATTTTTGAATAGTAGCGAGTATTTTAGCTACTAAATTACTCTCTACTAGGCTAATATACTAGCCTAATGCGAACAAGCCTTAAGCCCTGTAATTTCTCTGGTAACATTGCCCTTCAAACCGGAACACAGTAATGTTTTCACATTACTGCTTGGCGGTAGAATAACTGGCAAAGGTGTGGTACTTCCCCAGGCGGACTCTGCTAGGAGTCCTACCACTACGATATGACTGGTGTAAAACATTTGCTACAAAAGCATTAGTAAAAAATTTGAAAGTTTGGGTGTTTGTCGCCGTTACATCGCAACTCTGAACGGGTTTAATCGGCTGAATCGGGTTGAAATATAAAACATAGATAATCATAATCATAATCATTTTATTTATAACCAAAGTTACACGTCATCCATCATACAATTCACAAAAAAACATGTAAAACAAGAAAAAAGTTCTGGTAAGTAAATAAAACTTTACCTTAGCGTAGTGTATAACACACATTACATCAATTAAAAATGATAAATGTCATATAAATCAATTAATATAAATGTCACAATAATGTATGAATATAATTGTGATCTAAATTAACAAATATAAATGTCACATAAATTAATATTTTTATGTCATTCTCAACATTAAGAATTCCATTCTGTAAATTCATCATAGCTGTAAAACGTCTGCTCGATAAGCCAAAGCTTGAGTCGCGATTTGAAACTGCCCATAGTGGGTGCAGAGGTGACGGTTTCCGGGAGTTTATTGTAAACAGTAGGCCCCATCACATGAGTCGACCTGGCTGACTTCTCCAACGTGCGATGCACTTCCATCAGCTTGCCCTTGCTGCGAGTCTCATTATTGAATGTTTCATAAGAACCTAGGTCTGACCTAACGTACACTGCAACTTGAAAAATAACAAGTGCAGGCAACGTCAATATACCAAGCCTCTTAAAATGAGGTCGTGCAGTTTCATCCTGTGGTATTTTAACAATAGCACGGACGGCTCGCTTTTGGAGTTTAAACACTCGATCCCGATCCGCAGCTCGTCCGAACAGCTCTGTTCCGTATTGAAGGAGGGGAGTGAACCGTTGCAAAATAACATGAGCGGACCACATCAACAGATAACATTTTTTTGCAACACGGCTTAAAGCAAAGCACGCGCTGCCTAACCTGCCACACAGTTTGTTAATGTGGTGCTCCCATGTCAGGCCCCGGTCAATTTCGAACCCTAGGAAAGTTGTAGTTTCAGACTGACCCAGCCTTGTTCCATTCAAGCGCACTACCAACGGGCGTGTTTTGTGACCCGAAAGCGAAAAATGAACGAAATGAGTCTTGCTGAGGTTCAATGACAGACCGTTCAAACCAAAGAACAGCGCTAGTTCACCGGCTACCTCGTTCAGTCTCTGCTCCAGAACATCAATAGACTGGGCCGTGACCACGGCGGCAACATCGTCTGCGTACATGAAAGTTTCAGCAGTTGTCACGGCGTCCGGTAGATCGTTCAGGAGCAAGGAGAACAGCACGTTGGAAACCGATGATCCCTGAGCTACTCCCATTTCTGTACCCAGCGCCGCAGACTTCTCCGTGCCCCCGCAAGCCACCACAGTTTGAGTCCTATTTCGCATGAGATCCGCCAGCAAGGCGTGAGGCGCACCGCTCACGCCGTAATGCCGCAACTTGACAGCGAGTACGGCGCGATCGGCAACATCGAACGCCTTGGACAAATCGCAGCACAAAATAGCCACCTGCAGTTTATTCTCGCGGGCCTTTAGGACTCGAGATATGACTTCCCGGGTTAAGGACGTTGTGGACCTGCCTTCTCGGTATGCGTATTGCCGGTCGGAGAGAGCGTCAGTGGACGACAGAAACTCTGTGAGGCGAGAGCTTAAACCATTTTCGAAGATCTTCGCCACCGCGGGTATTATCGCGACCGGCCTGTAGCTATCGAAACTTTCCCGTTTACCTTTGCCCTTATACAGGGAGAAATTTTACTGAACTTCATAGCGTCCGGATAAGTTCCCTCCTTCATACAGGCGTTGTAACATTAGGCTAATATAGGTGCGAGAGAGTATATTGCGGTTTTAATAGCCTCATTGAGACTCCGTAAACATCTCTCGACACTTTTGCCGGTATACGAGCGGTCACTATGCGCAGCACCTCGTCCGCGGTGAACGGGCGCAGGCGCAGGCAGCGGTCGGCCGGCGCGCGCGACGTCGGCGCGCGGCGCGCCCGCCGCGGCCGCCGCCCCCGCGAACCGCGCGTTCATCTCATTCAAGGCGACCTCCTTCGAAAGAAAATTCTGTCCGTTCGTGTCCTTTACGACGTCGGAAAAATCGAGGAACGGGGTGTTATATCTTCCCCTTTCCTTATTTATGACTGCCCACATAGCTTTTGACGCATTACTAGTATTTTTTAAAATATGATTGTAATAGCTACCTTTGGCGTCCTTAATTAATTTGTTATAATATATGTTCATATCTGAAATCATTGTGATAATCGCATCGTTATTTGGGTCCAATTTAGAAATTTCGACAATGTCAAATAGCAATAATTTATAGTTTTGAACATCGGGAGTTATCCACGATGAGTCATTCATTTTGATGTCAATTTTTTTATAAGGAAAACAGATGTCAACTTTGTTCTTAATTATGTTAATAATGGACGTCACGAACGCCACAGCGGATTTGTTTAGCATCCGTATTTTACCCCAGTCGATACTATCCAGCGCCAGTATAAAATTATCTCAGTTTGATTGTGAAAAACTACGTCCGTAGCGAGGAGGTTGTGTTTGACCGCCCCCACCGCCCCGCACCTCGCACCTCACCGCGACATGGTCGCTCAGGTTGGTGACGACGGGCGCGGCGCGCACCGCGCCGGCCGGGAGCGTCGAGTACACGTGATCCAGGCTCGTGGAGGAAGTACCGGTAGTGCGAGTCGGGAAGTCTACCTCGTTTGTCATGTTATGGTCTAGCAAAAGTTTATACAGTCGTTTTACGTCACCGGTTCCGTCGCATAACGTATTTATGTTCATATCGCCTACTATAATGCAATCTATACTCAACACATTGATTTTATCGAGCAGACGTTCTAGATAGTCAAAAAATATGCCCGAACCGACTAAGTTAGTCCTGTATATACAGACGACGGTTAAGTTGTAATCGATTAAATCTACCGCCGATATCTCGCAACATTGTTCGCGTGACATCGTTGTCAACGATTGGTTTTCTACACACTTAGTGTCATCGCTCACATATATACAGGACCCACCGTGCTGGGCCACTTTCCTACAATAGCTCGAAGCCAATTTCAAACCATCGATCTGTACGCAGTTTAGTTTGTCTACAGTGAGCCAGTGCTCCGAAATAGCTAACACATCGCACTTAATGTCATTTTTAAGTAGTATTTCAAGCTTCCGTGTTTTGTCGTCTGCAGATATAGCTCTAATGTTTTGATGGCAAATGACGATCGATTTTTGGATGGGATTACGTTTTTCACGCGTATCACACCTGTGTACGTTTTGGCGCGACGTGCATTGGTCCAATATCGGCCACTGCTGGTGAGTCATCGCCGGGGGTCGAGCATCAATATCCACAGTGTGCGCCTGCGCCGCGCGCGGGTCAGCTACTGCGGGCGGCCGACGGTCGAGGCCCGTGCTCGAAAAATCCACTTACTAATTCGCACGCCGGCGGGCCACGAACTCGCCGAACCTATCCGTTCATACAGACTTTCGGGGATCCCGATAATAAATGCGGACTGCCAGTTTGATTTTATTTCTCTTTTCTCCACATAGTAATTATCGGATTTGTGTAGTTTATTTATGTAATTCGTCACATTTTCCGCGGTGGTCTCAGGCTTAAATTGCCAGGCTTGTATATATTTAAATCGTTCCACAGTTTGGAGTACATCGTCGGATTTACCTATACCAGTTATTATCTGTCGTCTTCTCGGCGATTTCTTCCCGACCTTGTGCCAGGTTTCTCCCGCGGAGTCGTCACTCACATCAACCTCGACCGCAGGTTTCGTGGCCACAACTGGGGTTGTTGTTGAATTGGATTTGTTAGAGGGTTTGACTATCGGTTTATTCCCAACCGGGGTTTTGGCTTCGTCACTAAATGATATTCGAGGCTTTGTAGTAATAGTGGACGCCGGCATGTTACCCTTTTTCGGCACCTGGGCATGGGTAAAAGTAGTGACGGCCTTCAACCGCGCTTGGCGCACGGGTCGCATTGCTGGTGGTTGCTGGGCCGGGGTTGTGTCATTTGTGCCCACATTTGTCAAAATATTTTTGTCAGACTTACCCTCCAGCACTTCTTTAATATTTTTAACGATGTTGTGATATTGGTCAGTTTTTGCTTCGTAGTTGATGATGATGGCTTCTATCGCACCAATTTTCGCCAGCCAACTCGTTCACAGCTTTCATCACATCGCGCAAAGTTGGTTCTGTAGGCTTGTGAGCCATTTTTCTATTTTTGCAGAATTAAAAACGCGGGACCGACTAATCACGTCCGCGGTACATGCGGGTATGTATGCTTATGCTTAACTCTTTTTTAGAATCATCTGAACAAAAGAACAAGTTACCTGTTGTGGGCACTTGATGTTGGCAATCTTAGCAGGAACAAGTTCCGCCTCATCAGAGTTGGCCCATTTGACCAGGAACATAAGGTCACCAGTGGCGTCAGATGCACCTGTCACAGACATGCACTTTCAAAATGTAATTACATAGAAGATATCTATGAAAAATGAAAAAAAAACATTTATTTACATAAATATAAACATGCAATGGTTTTCCAGTAAGTCAAGTTTTATAAAGTAGTTATAGCCTATGTTTAAAGGTGGCAGAATATCATAGAATATACTGCAGCTCCCGCACTAGGCAATGCCTGTGTTTGTGTTGTGTTCCCTGAGTGATTTCCTGGTAGAAATAATCCAGATGTCTTCAAGTCTACAGTGAATTGGTTACCTCTATATTAGCATTCACCATCACGGAGACAGCATCATCACTTCACACCAGACAAGATGTTGATCAAGTGCTAACATATTATTTATAATAATTTAATTTTCTCCAAAAAACCAACTTAAATTGAAAATTAAACTTAAGTGCACTAAATTTGATTATGTTAGTGAAATCAACTTACACTTTTCCAATGAAATAGCCAGATAGTATGAATACATCATCAATGTAAGCAAATTTTAGATATTTGCCAGTTATTCTGCCGCCAAGCAGTAATGTGCTAACATTACTGTGTTCCGGTTTGAAGGGCAATGTTTCCAGAGAAATTACAGGGCTTAGAGATATAACATCTTAGATCTCTGGGTGACGAGCGCAGTGCAGTGCTAGGTAATGATTTGGACTTCTCATGTTCCAATAGCTGTGTGTCACTTATGTGGCAGGCATGTTGCTTACCATCAGGCACATGTCCTACTCGTCTCATCACTCTATGCTATAAAAAAAAAACCACACCAATTTCAATAGAATGTATAATATGGGACCGTCTCTGAAATATGGTCTACCAAACAAAACAATAATCATCAAAATCAGTTCACAATTGCAGGAGCCTATTGCGTAGCATACACACAAAAAAAAACAACAAAATTGAAAACATCTCTTTGATGTCATGAATATACACATTTTTTGTGCTTACAATGCAAAAGCTGGTTGAACCCTATGAGTTAGATCAAAATTATCTACTGCAGTATTACTACTATAATACTGTAGAGATAACCACATAATAACCATTTTTATTATTAATTTGTTCAATCCATTAACTTGTATATTAATACTATGTTCAGCAATTAGTTTCTAATGAAATTTGTTACTAATTCTAATGTATGTTTTTAATATGTCAATAAATGCTATCTTATCTTATCTTATCTTATCTTGATATCTAAGGGGGTGGGGTGTAAAAAATGTACTAATACACCTCCTCGCAACATTCAGAATCATAATCTACTTGCTTTTCTGAGTGCAAAACCGTACACCGAATGCGGTCCTGATATTTTGCACACTCAACTCCTTCCAGCACCTGCTCTAAAATATTTTATTTTTAGAAGAAAGTAGATGCTCATATTTTTACTTAAGCAGTATAAATTTGGTGATAAAACACCTAGTTTTATGCTCTTAAGGTCCACAATTGCGTCTATAACATATGTACATGCAATGAGCAACCCACACTAATGCTAATGGGTTCACAAGGAGAGAGTCAAGACGTCAATCTATACTAATATTATAAAGCTGAAGAGTTTGTTTGTTTGTTTGTTTGTTTGCTTGAACGCTAGGATCTCGGGAAGTACTGGTCCGAATTGAAAGATTCTTTTTCTATTGGATAGTCCATTTATCGAGGAAGGCTTTAGGCTATAGAAAATAACTCTACTATTAATTGAAGCGGAGCATGAAACAAGAATGTAACAAAATCGGGAAAAAAATATTCCCCTTTTGAGAGTTTTCGTACGTTTCGTGCTTTGACATGACACATGACAGCATGTGTCAAAGATTGCGTCATTGAATTTCAGTAATCTGTGCCTTGAATATAAACATTTGCTATTTTTTTTTTCTAAATCTGAGTTGGTACGACCGTTGGCTGTTGTACTGAGTTGGTATTTCCGACAGGTGGCGTAGCAGGTTGCTGAAGAGGTTTTTTTTTTTGAAATCGATATTCTCAGGAATGAGTGAACCGATTTCAGTCATTCTTTCACCGTTGGATATGTACGGGATCCCGATGAGTGCTATATAATATACCAAGGGCGAAGCCGGGGCGGGCCCAGTGCAGGTTGCCAGATGAGCTAGAAAGACTCTTGGAACATACCAGTTTCCTCATTATATTTTCCTTCACCATCACCAGTGGTGATGACAATCAATACATCTGAACTTGGAAAGATACTTAGTGGTGCAAGAGGGACTGAAACCTACTACAACCCCACAATTCAAAATTTATATTTCTTCTGTATTAATTCTAGGCACTCGGGCTCAGCTACCACAGCAAACTTGAGTTAACATCAACCAGAGTAGAAAGAACATCATACCAATAATTTTCTCAGCCTTCAGACCCTTGTCGAAGCCAGTCTTAGGTTTGTCTTCCTTGCGATCCCGTTTATTCTCCTTGGGTTCCTCGACAGAGGAAACACTGTTGCCACGACCCTTACGAGAGGGCGTCTCCTCACTAGATTCACGTACTCGCTTTTTACCTCTGTCTTCAGGCTTCTTTTTATTAGCAGATGGCTAAAACAGATTTTTTTTTATCATTAGTATCTTATAGCTTAAAGTAGAATTTACAAAAAAGAATATTCGATTCTGTACTTTTTCAGAACAACAAATAGCTAATGTGCTATTCTAATCCAAATCTAATTTGTATATTTCAATCAATTTCAGTCTGATCCATTGATTTCTTAGAATTGAGTGACAGATACCTCAAACTCACACATTTCTAATACTACTGGAATATTGAAAACTGAATAAATATTTGAAATAGTTTTTCAACCAACACATAAAATAAATAGCACACAATAGCAAAACGCACACACCCAAATCTACAAATAATTCACACAAACTTACTAATTCAAAATCTAAGAACTACTCTGACTAAATAGTTTGATAAATACATTTCAAGTATAAACTGAGCTTTTTAAACTTCTAACAACAGCCTACCCACTTGTGTAGATCAATCTGGATAGAATTCACATAAAAGAATTGTTTGTTTGCATTCACTACTTTCCACTTATTTTACTTATTCAAAAGCAACATCATGCATAAGCAACAGATTTATAAAAAAATCTCTCAATCCTCAATTGCACAGGACTGAGGCATATGGCAGTGTTAATCAGCCAGCAGTGAACTGAAAATTCTGTGATCGATGATGATAATTATATGAATGCTTTTGAATGTACATTTTCTCACAAGAATATAAGATTCTTTTTAACCAAAATTTATATATTTAATGTTTATGAACAATACCAGAGTCTCTAATAGGTTTAACATCCCTATTTTTTGTCTAAAATTATTATTAAGATTTTCAGATTAATAATTAATTGACATCTATCTACATCTAAAAGACGTATATGAGGCATTTCACACCAAGAGGACAATAAAAAAATATGAGATTGTTAAGAATAGAAGTATAACTGACCACAGTATTATCAAAATATTCAACCTCATGTTGGTTTGATGTGGAATGCCTCAGATATACAGATATCAAGAGTTTCACTGATTAAAAATTATAAATATGGCTGCTAATTTTAAACTATAATTGTAAAAACATTATACATCATTTTGTGCCAGATTTGTTGAATCAGTTTAGAAATCATACTGCCACAAAATATTCACACACTGTAACAGATCGTAAAGGATCACACCAAACAATGTACATTCAATTCTCCAGTTACACATATATACAGTTATAGTCAGTATCAAAAATTTGACTAATATGCTGCATAAATTGACCACAAAAGGGTAAACACATGAATGTGGCCACTATTGCCACATTCATGTATTTACTCTATCTAATATATTTTCCTCGTGGCTCAGTTGGTAGTGAAGCTGGCCACTGAGCCATGAGGTTGTGGGTGAGAAACTAAAGCTAAAAATTTGAGTGATGAATACAATAGATATTTGTTCTGTCTGGGTCTTTTAAACAAACATATCATAAACATTAGTTCATATTATGTAAATATTAGCTGATTCCAATTGTAGAAGCGAAGCTTAGTTTAGGGTTAGATGCATTGATATAAATCAATAGATGTGGCACCATGAAATTGTTAACAAATTGCATCTCTGTGTGTAGTATGAGTGGTTTACAACTACCAATCTACTTGACCCCTAGAATCGCTAGCGGCAATGTATGTTTAGGTTCTACTTATTTTGGTTGTTGACAACAAATAGTGATAGGTATAAACGTCCAGCATTCACTGCTTGCTACAATAAACTAAAACAGAAAGAGTGAGCTTACTCTTCCCAACAATAACATAATTTTGTGCATCTAAAGTTAGGGAGGGCACAACCGATGATTTAAATCGATGGTTAGATGCATGTTAATGAATAATGTCTCAGATGTCCAAATAAGTTGCTTTGGATAACCAAGTCGTCGTTGAAGTTCTAACACCACGTAAGTCACTTTTTGGCTATTTTCACTTTTTGATGCCATTCGCTAGAGAATCGGAAGACGCATCGTTTAAGCCAATCAGGAACACGTAATGACCAGTAAAAAACTCGTGAAATTAAGAAAAAATGCAACTACACGGGATCCACCAAATCGGCGTTAAATTTGGAAACAGCACGTAAATCATTTAATTCCATACTGAGAAACGGACTACCGAGTTGCTCCTAACAATTTATGGAAAAAAATGTAAGAAAATATCATTACATTATTAAAAGGTTGTATTTTTTGATTTTTTAGATATTCCTATATTTTTTCTCTTCTGAAAAGTTGCTATTTTTGACATACGTGGTGTTAGAACTTCAACGACGAAGTGTTATTTATGAGAAATTGAAAAAAACTTGTTATGTACTTCTTTTTTATCTTCTTTCTCTTTCCGATTTTCTTCATATGTCCTGATGAGTTCCTCACAGTCAAGGTTCTCCACAGGCTCCCATGTGCTCTCTTCTTCCTTATAACCTTTCCATTTCAACAAATATTGGATCTAAAATCAAAACATTGATTCTACAATGTACAATCTATTGTGGGTAGGCTAAATATTTACATTTGATGAATTACTAAAGCACTCTAAGCTACAGTGATGCTATGTATTATATACTTCCATGAATACTGTAATTTATTTTAATGATACATGATAAATGATGCAGTATTTAAATAGTACAATACTAAGTTTCATTTTATGCCATATTTAGTAGCATTACATAGATACATATCCAGCTGGCACCTAATGTTCTCATATTATTATTGGAGACAATACAGTTAGTGTTCTTCGGTAATAATGTCCAAAAATAATTACTTTTCATACAGTGCATTTTGTTTGGTGATTGAAAACGAAAACTGTTTAAAATCCCAACTGCGTTGCATCCTACGTTGTATAGCCTTGAGCTCATTGGCAAAACAATGCAAACTGTAATGCTAGAGGTTATGCTATAACACAGATTCGATACAACAAATTAGACTGTAGTGTCATGAATCTTAGAAAACTCGGCGAAAAGAGATGAAGATTTATAAAGATACAGCATAAGCAAAAATAAATCAATACAACATAGTAATGCAATCGGCGTCGTCGCCAATAGCGGCAAATTTTACCTTTCCTTTAACTGTGCGTTTGTCCAATACTTTTTCAACTACATATTCTTCTTCAGTAGACTGATCTGTTTCATCGCTTTTCTTATCTTTTTTCCCCATTTCAAATCGTTTCTAATAACACGAATTCCACAAAAGCGACGCTAAATCCGAGCAAAATTCAAAATGGCTACAGCAAGCAAACGCAAACCATAGAACATAGAGATTTAGAAATAGAGCAAGTCAAAAGTCAAAATGATTTTTTTTTTAATCAGCCAGCTAGGCTCTCAATGTTGCACACTCTCAGTCTACACAGTAATCTACATATGAGTCGTTCACGAACGAACGAATCAAATAGGTAACCCGGGTTGCGAGAACCGTAAGAACCATTGGATCACTAAGCTTAAAATTATTCGTTCGTTCGATTACAAGATCAGGTTACGCGTGAAGTTAAGGTCGAATAAGCCGACGAACGGCACGAACCATATTTGACCGAACCATGAGTTAATTATTGTTATTATCGTATATCTTGTCTATGGTATGCTGGTTATTTTTTGGCGTCCGAACTGTTCATTTTTCATTTTAATCTATCTCAATTCATCATAGTTACATAATATAAAACCAGTTTGCGTATTCAAAATCTTACTACGATCAAAATCAGAATTAAATGGTTGTCAAACGATCGTCATGAATCCCGAAACGTAATTTATAAACTGTTTATTAGTTAGAACCAATGGTTTGATTGAACGGTGAACGAAACTAAAAGCAACGGAACGAGTAGTTCTATTGACTAACATATGTAGCACTGGCTCAAAAATACTAATGGTTCGTTTGAACGGGTCGAACGACCCGGGTCTTTTTATCTATGGCGATCCGGTTCTCTCAAATTGAACGAACGACACATTCTTACAGTTTTCTACTCTAGTAGTGATTAGACGACACGATTCATCGGGCCGATGAATTGGCTCGATGAAATCAAAAATGAAAATGTGTAAATGAATTTCTTAAAAATTTGATCGAAGACTCAGTACTTATATAGCATAAAGCAGCTTTTTGCGAAATCTAACACATACTTACCAACACGTAGAAGTATACATACAAAAGTATAAGTGTTAAACAACGATTAGCTGTCACACTAAGATTTTTGGGTAAAGCCGCTACTGGGTGAGAGGTGAGTCTTGATCAGGTGAACTCAGGACCACATAGTGTGCCCGAGCGTGAAAGATACAGGCAGCCGCTCTTCACTGGTGTGACGCTGTATATTTTGGTTTGAATAGAAATAAAAAAATCAGTCTTGTGTCTAATTTATTTAACTAATTTGATCCATAATAATACTACATAATACAAAATTCAGATAATGAAGTTGGCACTGCTGCGGTGCGGTCTTAAACACGTCAAATATATACAGCATGGCGCTTTGGTGCCGACATTAAATGAACACACGGGTAGGGTTACTGACCAGTAATCATACAAAAGGAGAGAAAAATAAAAATTCGCTTATTTAAAAAAAATGTTTCTAACAAACTAAATAATTGTATCAAGCGATCGAATGAAAATCACTCTGTGCACTAGATTCATTCAATAACTTCCGTTGTGTCAGTAATTTGCGTGTGAGTAAATCTGGCAACGCCGCATCTATCACGCCTTCTACCGCCTAACTAAATCGGCTTTTGCTTTGCTATTGCCATATCTTATCATGTCAAACGAAAAAAAGAGAGAGAGAAACTACAAAGCTATGACAGTATTCGTTCGTGTGGTAAGCCCCCGAGTACCTACCTATCAGCCGCCGCCGCGCCGCCGCTGCGCCAAGCGGAGTCGTAGGTACCTATCTAGAGATACGTTTACATAATTTTTAGTTATTTAATTCTGATTAATTTGGAACGTGAGTAGGTACATCATGAAACGGCAAATTCAACATCTGTTCACCACTAATAAATCGAATACCCAATAATAAACAACAAAGGTAAGCACACAAAATGTAAATAAATGCGTAGGTACCTAACCTATTGTAATTTTGGCGAAACATACCAAAATGTTGACTTTGAAATAATAAGATGCTTATTGTCACTATTGCCAGTACTCATATCAAGGGCACTTCGCATTTTTCATTATTCCCACTGGTGGGACTAGGGGCCTTCTCTAGCAAGGAGATAGGCAGTTAAGGCTATAATCCATCACGCTGACCTACTGCAGCTCGGTGGATGACACATACCCACGAAAAGTACATGTCGATTTCCTCAAGATGTTTTCGTTCGCCGTTTTTAATTTAGCGGCCTTACGCACATGGCTTTGATAAGTCAGTAGTGTGCGGGGGTACGGATCAGCAGTCGCCGTTCTTCCTACTAAACCAACCGTCACTTCAAGAACACTTGGTAATAACAAAAAGCATTAGCGTTTTTAGCCTGAAACCTGCTGAATTGGTTAGCCTACAACATTCTTTAAAAATAAAATAAAAACAACTTCTCGCGATAGGTTTGGTTTGAAGATTTGAATTTCATAAACAATTTAACTAACAAACCCCTTTCAAATAAACGCATTACGCACTCGCACGAGCGGCCACACCGCGCCTACTCCGGCGCGGCGCCGCGCCGGGTAATCTTTTGAAATTTTAGGTACAAACATCAGAGCGAAACTTTTTTGATCAGCATTTTTCAAATGGTCTACGTGACCACCACTTTCGCGAACACTAAACCTTATTAAAAATGAAAATGAAAACGTATGCTTGCCAATAAGTGTCCAGGTGAAGCCGAAATATGTGATGCTCTGGGAAACTTGCACTTTGTCGATGACTTGCTTTGGGCGACAAATCGTTATCGCAAACGCAGCTATTTGATGGGTTTCTGTGTAAACTAAAGTCATGTCTGCGTACTATGGAGTTCCACAACACCAATTAAATAACTACTCACAAAACAAAATCACAACACAAAAGTACATACTTAACAAAAAGGCGTCTTTATCGCGGTATCTAACCTAATCTAATTGACACTGACTCGTACAATAAATTACACTAAATAAACGATAAAAATAATGCTTAAGTCTTTTTCGCGAATAATTAAATTACTTAATTACCTAGCTAAGGATTTAAAACAGTAAATTAGATATTTACAATTAAAGTTTTAGCGCGAGATATGTGTCAAGGACAACGGTCAACGGTCAACTAGTGGAGAGAAGGACAACATTATGAGCACATCCTCTCTGCATTTCATTAACTCGCACACAAACGCATGTGTTGTCTTATCTCTTTCTATTGTATTTGCCTTACGCCTGATTTTCATTGATCAAACATATGGATCTGAGGTCTGCGACCTAATGACCTCGTGACTTACATTTTTAGATACAGGTTGCTTTGATTTGGAATTTTTGAAAATTGCAAATAACTCAGTGAATAAAAACGATACACGAAATTTAATTTTATAGAATGCCTAAAAATATGATGTGTGATATGTGGTTTCATTTAATGTCGGCACCAAAGCGCCACGCTGTATTTTGGTTGTAAACTTTGCATTACAATATTGTTGATAATCGATCGAGGACCACTCACGGACAATTTTCAACTAAACTAACAACCTCTATAAAACCCCTTATTAAGCTTAATATACAAAAATCGATCGCCAATAGCTGACCCATTCTCGTCAACAAATTAACTTACAAAACAAAATGCGTCGAAGCTGACAACACTGTAAACTAATCCACTCCCGCCAACAACGTTTCTTTTTTGCTTCATCTGAAGACACGTCTGTACACAGATTACACACCTCTAAAGAATACGTTAAAAGCATGGATACTATTTCATTTAGCCGTGTCTGGATAGTTATGGATGTAAACAATGTGTACGAATAATATAATTTTCATAGGCTTAATTTGTCGATCTCAAAAGTTTTCGAGGATTCTAAAACCACATACCAATAAAGTTTAATTTCTAATCTTTTAGACATTGAGGACAAATATGAGGACAAATGCATCTTAGAATTAACGCAACCGATAACTAAACTACTCAACCAATCAATAGACGAAGAAATTTTCCCAGAAAAGCTAAAACTTGCTAGAATTAGACCAATCCTAAAAACAATTGGAAAGGCTGATGACATAAATAGCTATAGACCCATAGCATTATTACCAGCGGTTTCAAAAAATTTCGAAAGCTTAATATCAAATCGTATTTACAATTTTCTAGAAAAGTATAAATTACTAAACGAAAATCATCATGCATTCCGAAGAAACTCTACAACTACTCTTGCAATATACAAATACATAAAGCAAATTTTAAACTATGTTAAAGAAAAACAGCATGCTGTCGGTATGCTACTTGATATGAAAAAGGCTTACGATAATGTATCGCATACAATACTATTATCAAAACTCCATGATATTGGAATACAAGATAAACCCTTAAACTGGATAAAATCTTACCTTACAGACAGAAAACAGTTGGTAGAAATAAATCACCTACACCAAAATAGTGGCACACAACAAAGTATTAGATCTGATTTAATAACTTTAAACTGGTCAATACCACAAGGTAGTGTCCTAGGGTGTGTTTTATTCCTCATTTATATAAATGATCTACCGAAAATGTTAGATATCCCGTGTGTACTGTTTGCAGATGACATATCACTACTTTTTAAATGTTCATCTGATACTACATCTATAAATCAAATCAAAGACATATTCAGGCGCATAAAATCTTGGATGTTACTAAACAACCTAGAATTAAATATTAAAAAGTCAAAAATAATCCAATTTCATCCTTACCAAAAAAACCCCTATAAGTGTAACTACTATGTCAGAACTTTTAAACATTGACGAAACAAATACTTCTACATTACTCGGTATCGACATCGACTCTCACTTAAATTTTAAGGCACACATTTCCAAAATCAAAACAAAATTGTCTTAGTTCATATATGCGCTATCTATTCTAAAATCAAATACCGATCTAAAGACTGCTAAAAGCGCCTATTACGCGTATGCTTTCTCCTGGTTACGGTACGGTATCGTAATATGGGGAAACAGTTTAGAGGCAAACAATCTTTTTACTACTCAAAAAAAAATGTATACGTATTTTAGCATATATCCACCAAAGAAATAGTTGTAAACCATTTTTTATTAAACAACAAATGCTAACATTACCCAGTATTTACATTTTAGAAGCTGTCATGTTCGTTAAGAAGAAGCCTAACTTATTCACGTTTAACAGCAACCCCCGACGTAAATATCAGCTTATAGCCCCTGAACCAAGGCTAGAAATAATAAAATAGGCCCAGAGTACATGGTAATTAAAATTTTTAACGCATTACCAACCTATATAAGAGAAGAACAAAACGAAAAACAATTTTGTGAAAAATTAAAAAGAATGTTGCTTACCAAGGCCTGCTACAACGTCAAAGATTTCCTAGAAGAATCTCAATATGTTTCAAACACACGTCATTAACGCTACCTACCGGACAAAAACATTTTGATATTTTAGTCTAATAATAAGTTGTTGTTGTGTAATTTTATTGTAATTGATTGTATTGCTACGCCCTGACAGGGTCATGTACACACTAGATTTAAGTTTTAAGTCAATGTCATGTACATGTTGCAATTGAATAAATGATATGAATAACTAAAGTATAGAGTGCTAACACCACACTAGACGCCCAGTGTGCGTCGTAGGCAGATGATGTATAGCTACATAGATATGTACGTTGGGGATTACTAGGGATGGGCACGCGGGCAACGCAAAATCATTTTGTTGGCGATTGATGCAGGTTCAGCGCGGTACAAACATATTTCTATAAATATAATTATTTCGTGCGATAACATCTAAAATATAAGTACCTAGGTATTTTAGTTTTATAGAGTTAGTGCCCGTGCAGGTTTAAGTTTTTCTACATGTAACTATTATGTAATATTTCACATAAAATGTGTATGATTGGATATGTATGTCAATAAAAAGCTGGTATTTCGTGCAATTAGTAGTAATTACTATTACAATTTAATCCAATTACCTATTTATAAAGATAAACAATGAAATTTTTATTTATAAATCAAATAATAATATTATGTTATGTTAATTAAATATTACTTGTCATTTTTACTAACCGCTAAAAAGCGTAAGCTTGTTAAAAAGCTGTCTTTTAGTTTTTGTGACACTTGACTTTCGAAATAAATATTTGACGCGTATTTCAATTTTTTTGTAAATATTTTTGAATCACCGCTCTAAGCAAATGCAGTAAATGCTTGTTGCTTGGTTCTTGTTAAAAAATAGGAAAAAAGTTCAGTGGTTTGAGTAGGTTTGTCCTTAAAATATTTTAAACTAAATTTGTAGGACCCTGTATTTTCCTTACAAAAGTGTACCTCTCATTGTCATTTTCATAAATTGAATTTTACAATATTCCTTACCTTTTAAAATCTTCAAAATCAATTTAACTGTTAAGGCTTGTTCGCATTAGGTTAGTATATTAGTCTAGTAGCGAGTAATTTAAAATAATAATAATTTAATTTAATAATAATAATTTAAAATTCGTCCTCCCAAAACCCAAAATCCTGATGCAGCGCAGCTTTGGTACGATTGATGTGGGAAAGTTACGCGATGACGCTGGAGACATTGATTGGTCGCCAGTTCTGAACGCTAAGTCGATTGACGATAAGGTGACAGTTTTTAATGAGAAACTAATACAGCTTTACGATGTCTACGCTCCTTTACGCGCAATAAAGATTAAGTACCTTGGCTAACTGATGACATTAAAAAGCTATTACATCAGAAAGCGTTAGCCAAAAGTAGGTTCAGATCTCTAGCCCCAACGATCGTAATAAAGAAAAATTCCAATTACTACGGAATCGCTGCAATAGGGTGTGTAGGGTTGCACAACGTCATCATATTCATAAATCTGTACAGAACGGTGATCCAGCTAAAGTCTGGAAATTTCTCCGTACGTTGGGTGTAGGTAAATCACAACAAAATTCTAACCCTCAAAACGTAGACGTAAATTCTGTAAATCAACACTTTTCTTCGTCATCGCACATTGATGCCAATGACAAGCTTTCAACTTTGAATCTCCTTGCGTCTTTAACAACACCCAACCACGCTTCTTTTGTCATTAGTGAATTTGCCGCTTGTGATGTTAAAAAGAATATTCTGTCTATTGCATCTAATGCTGTCGGTTCTGATTGCGATTGCATTAGTCGTAATATGATTGATCCTATCCTGGATGAAATCCTACATATCCTTTGCCATCTCCTGAATGCTTCTATCTCTCTAAAATCTGTGCCTGCGTGTTGGAAAGAAGCTGAAATAGTTCCTATTCCTAAAAAACCTAATCCAAAATCTCCTTCAGAGTATCGTCCCATCTCCATTCTCCCTTTCCTTTCTAAAGTCCTTGAACGCCTTATCCACTCTCAACTTAGTTTCTTTCTGAACTACAATAATCTTTTAAACCCTTTGCAATCTGGTTTCCGTCCCGGCCATAGTACAACCACTGCTCTCGTTAAAATAACTGATGATATTAGGCTGGGAATGGACAACAGAAAGCTCACTGTCCTCACCCTACTCGATTTCAACAATGCGTTCAACACTGTTGATTTCGATATCCTTCTCTCCTTGCTCCATTCTATTAACATATCTCCAATGGCAATTGACTGGTTTCGTAGTTACCTGTATGGTCGCCGGCAATGTGTGCGTATACAAGATACTGTTTCTTCTTGGTGCGATACACGGTCCGATGTTCCTCAGGGTGGCGTTCTTTCTCCTTTACTTTTCGCTATTTTTATAAATGCAGTAACTTCTCTAATCTCTTCCTCCTACCACCTCTATGCTGACGATCTCCAATTGTACGCTCAGGCTTCGTTGGATTGCTTGGATAACGCGGTGAAGTCAGTCAATGCCGACTTGCTCCGTATTGAGAAATGGTGCAAGTCTTTTGGTCTTACAGTCAACCCCTCTAAGACTCAGAGTATTATTATAGGAAGTTTGCGGTTAATTTCGAAGATCGATTTTAACACAATCACACCATTGTTTTCAGCGGTGTAACTATTCCTTTTAGTGCAGAGGTTAAAAACCTTGGAATTATTTTTGATAGGTGTTTTACATGGGACCCCCAAATTCGGTCCGTAAAGCGCAAGCTAAACGCTTCAGCAGCGTCATTGAGAAGAATTCGTAATTTCTTACCTACTGCCACTAAGGTTGCGTTAGCTCAATCCCTTCTTCTTCCCATCCTAGAATATGCGGACGCATGCTATCTCGATCTTAGACAGGAGCAATTGGATATGCTTCAGCGGCTTCAGAACCTTTGTATAAGATTTATTTTCGGTCTTCGGAAATATGATCATGTGTCCCAGTTTCGCGTAAAGCTCAAGTGGCTTCCAATTCGTCTTCGAAGAGATACTCGCATTCTCGCACTTCTGTATAAAATTCTTTTTACCCTTTTCGCCCTCGTACCTAAGTTCTCGTTTCACTTTCCTCTGCGACACTCATTCTGTAAATCTTAGGTCATCTACAAACCTTCTTCTGTGTACTCCATCTCACTCTAGCTCCTTTTTTGGCTTTTCGTTCTGTGTGCGGGCTGTGGCGCTCTGGAATGCTCTTCCGGTGACCATCAGACGTGCTCAGAGCGTGGACTCCTTTAAGGCTCAGATTTCGCAGCATTATTTAAGCAACATTGTTGCGTAAACCTGTGCTCATTTCCATTACGCTTAGTGTATTGTATAAAATGTATTTATGTACGTTTATTTTATACTATTTATTTTTGATATTTAGATATATACCTATCTATGTTTATGTACTGTATTATACACCTGTACTAGATTTATATATAAGTATATATATATATTTATATATATACCATATTTACATTATGTGTTTATTTGTAAATGGAATTTATTTTATTTATGGAATTATTTTCGTACACGTATCAAGGATGCCACACCACTGCCCTTATCTGTAACCTTGTCCTATCAAACAAAAGGTTATCTGGAAGAGATCGCTATTAGCGATAAGATCGCCTTTTGTGCCCAAAATGTTTTGATGTTATGTTTAATCATTGTTCTTGTAATATTTTTTTGGTAAAATAAAGTGTTATTGTATTGTACTGTATTGTATTGTAATTTAGTGACTAAATGTGTCTGAACACTGAAAATCTAGTCGAGTAGTTTAGGGAGCGATTTAGTCGAGTCAATCCATTTTGTTCTATTTTCAACGGGCGAGTAGCACCCCCCCACAAGTTCGTTGGGAGTGGTGCGCTCATTGGTTCGCCGACTAACCAGGTTCGAACTTGTCGAATTAGAAGAATTTCGAATATAACTTCAAACAATTTTCCAAATACGAAATCGTCTGTGGAATAACTTTTTTATTGATCACACAAATTTCCTCATTCACCTCTTCTAAAATAGCCATTACGATTCGATAAGATTAGCTTATTCATTCATTTATTTTATTGCGTTGTAGGCTCTTCATGTTGCGAAACGCTACTCACTTGTGAACTGTACTAAAGCACGGTGCGAACGATTTTTGAATAGTAGCGAGTATTTTAGCTACTAAATTACTCTCTACTAGACTAATTTACTAGCCTAATGCGAACAAGTCTTTAAGACGTGATATATTACATAATATTATGTGTACTTCCAGTTTACTCTATAATACTTTAGCATTAAAAAAATTGAAAGTATATCGTACAAAACACACTATAAAATTATTTATTAAAATATTATAACGTTTTGAGCATTAAAGTTACAAAAATCTGTTATAATATGTAGTTTTTCCAGCCAATATTATATTGACTACAGAGTTGGTTACGTCCCATCTCTAATCACGCGGCGGGAGCGCGGTGCGAGAGCGGTCCTGCGCGTGCCCGCCTCCCGAACGTCTCCTTCACCCCGCGATTCCCAGATTAGTTTTCAATAGTTTTTTATAAAAATAAGTAAAATAATCGACTTACCGATGAAATGTGATACTGGATTTCAATTTTATGCGTTTTCTAGTATCTTTTTTGCAAGATCGAACTGCACATTTCACCATTTTAATAACAGTATTTGAAAAAAATCCCTCGAGAAACGCACTTTACTAGTGAATAGTGATCGAGTACGACTACAGGCGCTCGCGGCGGGAACGTCGTTCTGTTCTCACCCGTGCCTACTGTTCCCACTTCGTTGTGCTTGCTCTATAGTACTTATATGTACTCAATGCTTTTAGAAGTGAAACTATGTGGTTTCACCGATTACTCCTTGATCTAGCCTGAAATAAAACTTATATGATAATATTTTGTATACGGTGGTCATTAGCTAAATAATCTCTTGTGGTATTTCAACTTTCAAAAACGAATAAAATGTAAAATACTTACCGAGAATCATTACACCACAGACTAATGGGGCGTTTTCAAGAGGCAAAAATACCTACCTGTTAATGACAGTTCCCAATTTCGCCGTAGGTGGCGCCACTGTTTTATTTTATTAGAGAAATTTCACAAAAACCAACAGTGGTGCCACACTTGGCAATATTTAGAACTATCTTTGACAACTTTTTTTGCGTCTGGAAACCGCCTCATTATTATTAGCGACATGAGAAATAACGTCAAAGTCCATACACCAATCTCCCCGTTTGGCGGTCTATCTTTCTACGTGACATTGGCGAAATTGTGAGGCTAAACGACAATAAAAGCCTTCTAGAAATGACAAGCATGGAGGACTCGTTTTTAATTGAATCGACAAACATATAGTTGCTAACTGCTCTAACTTACACAAGCTTGACGTTAGATAGAAAGAGACGTAATCATACAGCAACTATCGTCTTGAACGGCGTGAAGCCACTTTCCACTTTTCAAAGTGACCAGCTGGTGACTCGTTGTGTTTTAAATTTTTTGATTTATATTGGTTCAGGAAGTGATTCTGTGTGAAATAATTTGTTGTATACAAACCTAAAATCGTTTTGTTGTGATGGCTTGTGCAGCTTATGGCTGTAACAGCCACAATTCAAAGAAAACTGAAGAAAATCGATTCGTATCATTTCACAGGTATTTTTCTGTGGAACCACTTAAAATTTCCATGAAATATTCGAATATGTTTAAATTTATTGTTTTGAGACTCAAACAAAAACGTAATAACGTCTATCCAATCGCAAAATTCTTGTGAAGTAATTTTCGTTGTTTGATTATAGTGATGTACCATTACGTAGGTACCTTCATTATTACCGATTCGTTTGTGATAAACTTGCGGTAGTAGTTTTTTTTAATTTACTTATAGCAATAGCCGGTAAGCCCGTCTCATGGACAAGCATCCAAGCCATGTATATAATAAATTAAAAAAAAATAAAAAAATTACCGTATGTATTTTGCTATTTTGGCTCCCCATTCGCCTTCGTCGGAATGCTCATATTTTATCTCTGCTCTATAATATTTTATTTAACCCCTCAAGACCGCGTTATTTGAAAGATGTGTTTACCTTCTGGAGCGATGCGCACTCTCTGCCTCTCCGGTCTAAGAACAACTTGTCACTCCAATCGCCTTTAGCACGCAGCAAAAATTTCTACGGCAAGTCGTTCGCGTTTAGAGCCGTTGAGCTTTGGAACGCTTTGCCTATAACTACTAGACAAGCTCCGTCAGTTGCTGTTTTCAAACAGCTGGTCCATCGGAACTATCTGTCTACGTTATAATTTACTTAGTTGACGTCATTACCTACTCTGATTTAAATCGTAAATAATTTAAGTATATCAATTTCATTCCATAATATATCTCTTTTAGTAAAACATGATACCTATATATTACTTTATATTATACTCGTATTTATGTATTAGGATGTACAGTTATTAATATGTAGGTTTATTTTTAATAGTACTGTAGTGTATTTATATTAGTATTCAAAAAGTTAATTTTCATATATACAGATTTCTAAATATCTTTTATCTACTTATTGTTTGTACTTCCCCGTCTTCTTTTTCTTCATTTCTCCTTTTCCATCTAGCGGTTGCCTGGAAGAGATCGCTTTTAGCGATAAGGTCGCCAATTGTTACTTTTTTTTTTTGGTTTTCGTATATTTTTTAACTTTGTTTACTTGTGAAGTGCAATAAAGAGTTAATCTATCTATTTTCCGAATTCCCAAGTGGTCAGATTGTTGGTGAGATTAGTCTGGCCAACGGGAATTTTTATTCCCAGTAGTGGTCACTGTCAACCTACCGAACTCAACCTGCCCTGGAAGGGTATTATAGACTCAGTTTTATCCCATATTTTACCACGGGGCCACGGGGAACTACAATTTCTGTTGTATTATTTTATGTAACTTTTATAGGATTACACTTGACCGCCATCTCGCTTGATGTTAAGCGACGATGCAGTCTACGATGGAGCGTATTTACCTAAATGAAACCGATTCACTCTCAATTGGAAGACACCAAGATTATAACTATCGGGAAAACCCCTCTCAGGCAACTCATTCTACAGCCTAGACTTTCTTATCACTAAAGTAGAGTCAAACCTATTCGTCCGTGTCTTTGGAACATCAATCATGAAACGATGCCGGTTCTTCGAGCTATGGGAAGTTCGATAGAAAAATGGGGTAGGTAGTATTAAAACATCAGCTGATCAGTTGCACACTCTCCGAAGCGTATCCGATAATAAACTAAGCTAGCAATTTTGTGACGATATTCAGGACTTTGAAGTCTTTTTCGCACCAGAATGGTCTCACTAGTATAAAATAACCAAACCAATTCGACCACTGGGAAACAACTTAATTTTTGATCACCAAGTAAAGTATTTCCTGGTCCACGAGTTTGTCTATCGTCAGGTACTATTGTGTTGATATAATGTCACGAATTCTCAAAAAATACTGAGTGATATGTCTAAAGTAGGTAACATTTAAATTACCCAAGTAATTAATTAATGAAGTACCTAAAACTAAAGTTGACCAATAGTGCATATAAATTTAACTGAATTTGACATACATTGAAATTGAAATAAAATTAAAAAATTGTACTAAAATTGAATTGGCAATTGACATATTGATGTCCAAAACTGTATCTATCTATCTAAGGCTATCTATATATAAAAGGCAAAGGTGATTGACAGATAGATTAACCCACAGCCCAAACCGTAAGTGCTAGAAACTTAAAATTTCGCACACATATTCTTCTTATAACGTAAGCACCCACTAAGGAAGGATTTTTCGAAATTCAACCCCAAGGAAGTTAACAAGGGTATGAAACTTTTTAATCCTTGGACAAATTTACATGAAAAACGCACAAATTAAGTTTGACTGAAATCATGAGGTACGTATTACAGCGTTTATCAAAATGCAACCCTTCAAAATTAAAAATTCAATCTATCGACAGTGGCAAAAGTAATTAGTTATGTATTACAACGTAAGTTTTTCAAAATTCAACCCCTAAAATGGTAAAATAGAGAATTTAAGTTACATATTAACGCATAAGCCCTACCCTTAGGTCTATTTTAATATAGGATCATTGTGTTAGGTTATTATTCGACGCACAGGCTATCCAAGTTTGAATCTACACAAGAACAAAATTCAAAATTTTGATTAACCCCCGACTACCTTGGATTTGTTATCTGTACAACATTCTACTAGTCAAGCTCTTTCATTTGATACCCATATTAAGGGAGTTGTGAAAAAATAAATGTATTTCGCCATTTTGTGGTAGCGGCCATCTTGGATTTGAAATTTGTCACAGTGCAAAGTATTCTACTAGTCAAGCCCTTTCATTTGATACCCATATTGTGGTAGTAGTGAAAAAAATAATATAATTCGACACTTTGTGGTGACGGCCATCTTGGATTTGAAAATTGTTATTATGTATTGTATTTTACTGGTCAAGCCCTTTCATTTGATACCCATATTGAGGTAGGCTGTGAATAAATATTTTGTCCGCCATTTTGTGGAGGCGGCCATCTTGAATCGATATTAACCAAACATAGCTAAGAACATCCGCACGGATATCAACTTTAAAAAAAAACCGCATTGAAATTGGCCTATCCGTTTGAGCTCTACGGTGCCACAGACAGATACATACACAGACAGACAGACAGACAGACATCGACGTCAAACTTATAACACCCCTTTTTTGTGGGGGGGTTAAAAAAAACTTACCGAACGCGGGCGAAGCCGTGGGTTAAAGGTAGACTATCTATAATTTAGATAATCAAATAATGTCAATAAAATACCTGTACCTACGGCAGTAAATCGGCCAAGCGATATTGACCTTAAAATAAAGAACGGTATTTCTGATTCATAAACCGATTGACGTAGTCACATCACTATAAGAAACAATACATAACAATAGCGATTCTATAGCATACTTGGTTTCATTGGCACTTCAAGACCGGGCTGATTCTAGTACCTCTTTCTCTTTCTCTCTGGGGCGTGGTAAAGAAGAGGAACACGATCGGATATATTGTAAACGTTCAATTCAACACGAATACGAAAAATGACAAATGACAAGCATGGCATGGAGATGCTTGTCATTTTTCGAAGATAAACGCTATAGTAAACCAAAAGTTGAAGTTGAAGTTGAACGTCAAAGTCAAAACAGCACAGAAGACAGAGCAGACAAGAAAACCAAGTATGACAACATTACAAAACAATCGGATAATCGGGTCTATCTTTCCTTATCACACAATCCAACGAAATGTAATTTTTAACTTGGAGAAATTACAAAACGGATACCGAATAACATAACTATAAAAATAAGAAAATTCGTCCTGCTATTTCACTACTTGTAAAAAGAGTTTATCGGCTAACAAGCTTTTTTGATAAGAGTGAGCAAGGGAGATCGAAATACAACTGTGTTATCAACTTCACAGCTGTTTCATTCATTTTTTTTCTCGAATTCTGGTTGGTTGGACTGGCTAGTGCCGTGCCGCTTCTATCAAAATAAACGCAAATCGCAGCAGAGCAGTTTCTTTTCAGTCATCCGAACAGCCTGTTGATTGTTTCGGTGTCGTTTGTGGAGTTTGTTGATAGAAACAAAAGATTGTGCTACTTTGTACATGATACTTGGATCAAAGTAATTATAAATGTTGTGTCAGCTTATATTATAATCACGTGCTTTCAATTAGACGAAGTCTAGTGTAAGATACTTTTGTGCTCATGTGAGAGTGGTTTCGTCTAACTTTGACGTCACAGAAAGCGACCAATCAGTTCGTGCTACGAAGAAAATAATATACTACTGGGATGTTTTGATTTCTGTTTCTGGGACAGTGGTCACAGTGGTCAGTTTCCTAGATTGGAAATGTTTGGATAAATAGTGGACGTATGTTGAAAATATGTTATTAAAATGTACCGCAGATGGGAGGCCGATCAAAGTAAACGGAGTGCCGGTCAGCCACGGGAATGGTGCGAGAGGTAAGGTCCGCAAACACTTTTTAAATATCTTCATTTCATTCCTTTATTATTCGTTAAGAACCTACTTAGTACTTTGATAGCCCTCAAATGGTATAATCTTAGCCTGCAAAAAAAAAAATGTACCTACGTACCACCTTAAAAAACGCACTATAAAACTGCGTCCATAACAAAAAAAAATTACGAATGACATTTAGCAATAAAAAAAAATAAGTGTTTTTTAATCGTTTTTTTTTTATTGCTAAATGTCATGCGTAATTTTTTTTTGTTATGGACGCAGTTTTATAGTGCGTTTTTAAGGGTGGTACGTAGGTACATTTTTTTTTACTACAACACTTGCATTCATAATCATAACAAATAAAAAGAAAGCAAAAAAAGTGTGCTTGCTATTTCTTTGTTGTTCCTTGTTTAAGTGTTTTGGTGTTTTGATAAATATAATGTTGCATTTAATTTTGTAACTACACATCTGTAGCTGTAGTGTAAAGACACACTATTTGAATATTTCTGTATGCAATGGTGTGATGAATGATGATACAACTTCTTAGACAAAACCTCGAATTTCATGTATCTATTTGAGATAATTTTGATTTAGTTATTTTTGTTTTTAATAATACCTATATAATAATGCAGTTGGTAAATAGTTAAACTCGTAAGTTTAGTGCTTTGACTATACTTTTGTATTACTTTTAAATATTTAAAAAAGGTAATACATAATAATCCTTGAAATTAAAAGTACAAAATGATCTACAGAATTAAAATGGGAGATTAAAAAGTTCTTTAAATTTAGTCATCATTTGTGGTATCTCTGTACTTACCTAGGCTATGAATTGTGTTTAGTCTCAGAATAGCATCAAATGAAAATGAAAACTATTTATTTCTACAAAAAGTTACATTTTTTATAATATATTATATTCACATATATGGATAACATTATACTTAGTCAAATATTTGATATTATAACTGAAGTGTTTCGTAGATATGATAATTTAATAAAATTAATTAAATCTTCTTAAAATTAAAAAATTCTTATATACATACTAGCTACATGACATTTTAGACCTTATTAAAAAGTAGTTAGCAAACAAATGTTAATGCCATTATCTGATCTGTACCAAGCTTACCAAGCTTCAGTCTCTACTAGGTTTAGTTTATAGATCACAGTATTTCTTCACCTCTTTGAATCGCACTGAGTTTTTCACAAACTAAAATCAAATATTTTTTTCATTCAAAAATAGTACATTTATGTTGTCATGTAACTCTAATATCTAATCTAAATGATGTTAATTAAAGGAATTAATTAATTTGGGATGTTTGACACCTAATCAGCAAGAATATATTCTAAAGATTTTTATTCATGAATTGGAGTAATATTAAAATATATTAAATATTGGTGGACCATTCACACACAACACTCACCCCAAACTAAGCAAAGCTTGTACTTTGGCGGCCAAATAGTTGATATAATACTCGTACTTGTATAGTTGTAAATACATACTTATACGTAGGATCACTGAGACAGTACAAATGTGTGAATTCATCACACAAATATTTGCATTGTTTGGGAATCGAACCCACAACCGTCGGCTTTGCAGGCAGAGTCAACTAAGCCATGAGGCCAGGCCGTATTATAAAGACTTATTAGGTTATAAAGGTTTCATTATGTGTGTAGTAATCTTTCTTCGTTTGAAAGCTACTTTTCTTCAGCTGTTCATGTAGTTCTACTAATCTGGACCCATGGCAGTGTGGGCAGACAAGTTCATTCTAGTAAACTGGTGAGCCGCACCTTGTGTAATATTACACAAACCATTTGGAGCTACTTTTGTCCTCCTCATAACTTAAAAACTTTTTATTTATTTATTTATTTAAGCCTTAAACCTATACATTTTATTTCATATCTTATAGACTTATTTGTTAGTTTTATTAGTACTTATCATTATTAAAAAGTTAGTTGCATTAGTTTCTTCTTTTTTGTATAGTCCCTTTTCGGGTGAAGGCCTCCTCCAACTCTTTCCACCATTTCTTGTCTTTTGCAATTTCAATCCACTTTTTCCCCGCTATTTCTTTGATATCATCTTTCCATCTCATTTTTGGTCTTCCAACTTTTCTCTTTCCTATGGGGCCTAACTTAAAAACTATTGCACATTAACTTGTGAAATTGCTCACACATTGAGACTTGCAAGATATCAATATATTATAAAAGCAAGAGTTAATTTGTATGTATGCAGATGATGACATTACATATATGTTGAGCCAAATAAACAACAGCATTTGATCACGTGTCACATCAACTGAAACCATAGAAAAGTTTTAAAAAATTGGGCCCCAGACACACAATGTCTTGACCATGACAAAATGGTTCAAATATGTATCTAATAAATAAAAATAATTAATTAAACTAAACTTTTGACACAAATTTCTGATTGTCTCAGTATTTGATAAATAATTGAACATTGAACACAAATTGAATTGACCATGATTACACCTAGTTAGATTATAATCTAATTATTTCACCTAACCAACTACAAAAGAAAAGTCTTACTTTATCACAAAACAACATTTTTGTGAAAGCTGGACCCAATCAATGTAAGTTTGTGGTTAAATTCAGCCTTGAGATATATCGTAAAGAGTAAATAATAATTAGGAAGCCATTTTTTCGTGTCGCCAGTGTTGCGAACCACTGGCGACAACAAATCCGAGTTCAGGTTTCGAGGGCAATGTTTATTCTTGAAACTGCCATAAAAACCTATCTACACTGAAATATAGAGCTGAAAGATTCATGTACGCGCAGCACAGTAATCCTGGGATTGCCAGTTGGATTTGAAGCAATATTTTTACGTCTGATAGCCAAAAACAAGAGCTAAGATAAGCTATAGCAAAGTGGATGGAACTGGTGTACTATATACTAAGTAAGTACATGTATGTACTTATATTGTATATGTATAAGTTTCTTGATGGCGAACGTATCGCTGTTAAGCAATTAAATAAGGCAATGATTTTTGTTGTAAGAAAAAAATCGTGAAAAAACCTTTGGCAAAAAGAGAGAAAAACGACGTGTACTAACTTTGATTACTTCCTATTCGTTCAAGATTACGAGTTTTTGTAAATCGACGCTTAGGAAGGAACATAAATGACCAACGTCATTGTATTCTGCCATGTAGTGGATACAGAGTTTACATTACTTAAAATACTAAATCTATGAGTGGACACAATAAGCTAGTGTTCTTGTATGAAGTGTTTTTAGGAAAGTCCAAAAAAATTGACATTAATATCGTAATATCACGGGAAATTTTTAAGATAGAAAATGATTCTTTCACCTCTGTTTCAGTAATTGAGTACCTAGCTTTTTGATGCAACTTGTCTTTTACCCAGAAAGTACGAGGAAAATATGTATTACGATATAAATCCGCTCTAGCTCTTTACAATGAAAGTTTTTTAAAACAGTTTCAAGAAACGTGCCAACAGACGGCACAATGAGGTGTGGACTAAACTTGGTTTTGTTCAATTTTATTTAAACTTTACTCCACAATCTCTACCTCTATAACGACACTTGCTTCTTATGGCACCCGACAAAACTATCTTTGCATCCGACGAAAACACCAACTAATAAAAATATAAGTCATTAAGTTCGTTTCATGCTTGACGTTCCATAGACTCGAACAAAGAGATTTTACTGTACTTTTGTGATAAGAACGTCTAAGCTGTGGAATGCGTTGCCTGAGTGGGGTTTTCCCGATGGTTACAATCTTACAATCTTCAAATCGAGAGTGAATCGTTTATTTTATAGGTAAACTCGCTCCATCGTAGACCGCATTGACGCTTAACATCTGGCGAGATGGCGGTCAAGTGTAAATCTAAAATAGTAAAAAAATGTTCCAAGAAACATATTTCGAGGATGTCATTCGTCATCCCGCTCTTAGCGAGCGTGGTGAATTGGCTCTCTGTCCTTGTGAGAGAAGGCCCTAGCTGTGGGAACGTGAAGTGAGCTTCTTGTGTAGTAGTTACAAGAGTGGAATTTAGTTAAAACCTTGTTTAATTTTAATAAAGAAAATTTACGCCTCTTAGTCGTCACACCCGCATGGTCAGTCACGCACGTTGGCTAGACGATCGTCTAAATATGTAAGAACTTCAGTTGCAATCAAATCCGAAGGATCGATGATAAATTACGAACCATGAAAGCAGCCAAGTCTCGAATGACGCAGGGACTCAGTTAACCAACACGTAATTAAATAAACAAACAGGTTAATTATAAAACGGGATGTAGGCGATTTCGATAGAATATTTGTTTGTACGCCTTGATTATATCCATCAATATTATTGCAATGGTTGATGACATCAAAGGACTCTCTGGAATTATGTGCTCCAGCATAGTGCGACCTTAAAATTAGCAGTGAAGTCTAATTTATAGTTACTATTTACTCTTTTGCAAGGATGACGTTAACCATGAATCAAAATAAAAAACCGATAAGCTACCTACTTTTATGTTCAACATTTTGAGGTCTATTTCAAACAAAGGTGTAACGACACCTTATTATTTAACGACAGAACCTATTACCCTTATCGAGTTCTTTGATTAGTTCAGATCTTTCTCCTGGTCTGCTACGCTGCGTGAACAACTTTTTCATATCTATGTGTATATCTTTCGCAGATAATGACGTAAATCGACATTGGCAAAGTCACTAAAGAATTCCTTAGGGTTTTGATCAGTAGAACAAACTTATTAATTAAGTAGTTTCTTTAATCCACATAAAGCCATTAATTAAAAACAAAAGTTCTTTCTTTTGTAATTTATACATAATATTGTAAGTATATTAAGTATTACATATTTATACTTATCATAAGTCGATGTTGCAACTTCACGGCATTTTTTTTAATTTCTGGCTTAATCGTGACTCTTCTACGATACTAAAACCACGATTTGCAGGCATGGGCAGACAGATCAAGCAGATAAGGTATGTTTATAAATTTGAAATCACAAATCTATAAAAATAGCTTATCAAAATATTATTAAGATGCACCACGACAAATTATCTAAAGATGATTAAGATTATCGCAACGAGACGGTGCATTAAGTATGTACCTAGTTAAATTAAAATCATATACTCGTACTAATAATTATTAATGCTAAAGTACCTATGGATATTTTTTGTTCAACGTTTGAACGGATCGGGTTGACCAAATTTGGAACACAATTCAATTATAATCTGGAGTAACATGTAGGGTACTTTTTATCACGAGAAAATATCGCTAAAGGGAACTACGTGGGTAAACCGCGGGCACTGCTAGTTTTTAATAAATCGACAAAACTTTGAAAGTGTAATTGCGAAACTGTACACAAGTGGATGATAAAAACATGTATTCGCTTTACGTAATAAGCCGAAGTTATCAGTGCAGAGACTATTTCGGGAAATGTTTATAAATAGATATAAATTATAGTTAATGCCGACGTGATGTGTAGAATACACAAATAATAAAATTAATGTACTGTAAATTAAGTCATACAATTTTAGCACGATTAATACTGTAAATCTTTACGTGTAAAAAAAGTCTTTGAAATCATCAATGTCACTTTGAATGCAAACGGAGTCAGTTACGATAGCATTATATCGTGGTTGGAATACATATTATAAGAACGAATTTAAAATATACATTGTTTTTTTTTATAGTAAGTATAGAGTGACGGGACGAACAGGACATTTGCATGATGGTTTTCACATTGAAAAGTAGCCTATGTCCTTTCTGTGGCTCTGGACTATCTCTGTAGCGATCGGCCCATTAGTTCAGGCGTGAGAGCGTAACAGACAGACAGAGATACTTTCATATTTATAATATTACTAGCAGCGCCCCGCGGGCACACTTAGTTCATGTTCCTGTAATTTTCCCGAAGTTAAAAAATAGCATAATATGCTACTTATGTGCTATTCTAGGTTATGTTCTGATATTGGATTCCGTATTTCAACCTGATCCATACAGCCTTTTAGACGTGATCGACGTTGACGAAATTTCGCATTTATTATATCATTAGTAGGGTAGTACGGATAAACGATTGATTAAAACAAGTTCCATGTGCCTAAATTGAGATTGATTGATATCCCTACTCTTTAACATCTAGCTAATCTGTGAAATGAGAACCTTAATTTTTGCTATTTTAGTATCTAATATCCAAACTTTCAGTCAAAATCAGCTTTATTTACTTATATTTCATTCGTCCCTGCAGTACAGAAATGATATATTTGTGAATAGGCCTTTAAGGACGTGAGCGGAGGCAGAGTTATCGTCTTGAGCCGCGAGTTATCTGCGCTGTATCGGGGGTCGGGACCGGCGGCGCACTCTGCTCTGTTTACAGAGCTGATATGCTTCTGCGCACGCGCCGAACATATGACCAATGAACTGGTTTCCACCGATACCAACCGTTTTCGTGCATCTGTTTTGGATTTTCGCTGGTCATTGACATAACAGAATTTGTTAACGTATGCTGTTGCGCAACGAAAACAATAGACGTTAAAAATAGATCGAGTAAGTGAGGGCAAACTACAGTATCGTGTATTACACCAACTTGTTTGTATTGGAACAAGTTACATTGTTTTTTTTTTCGTGAATATCTTTGTGACGACATGTGGTTGCAGATTTGGTGTGGTAATCAGTAATCATACTATTATTTATAAATAAGAAAGTTTGCATGATTTGGCAAACGTAGAGTGAGAATCCTGAGGCTAGATGAAGTGACGATATGCGGAAGATACCAGGCAGTGGACGGAGACGTAAAACTGAGGATAGGGCTGAGTTGTGAGCTATGTGAGAAGTATACCTCCAGCAGTAGATTAAGATAGGCTGATGATGATGCATGATTGGATGTGTATTTCTCAATCACATTTGATGATCTGAACGGATCAGGGTGAAATTTAGGGAATACAGATATTTTTGGCAGAAATAGCACACGGGTTTGGAAGGTCATTTTAAATTTACAAGGTTTTTTATAATTTGACCATCTTGAAACTCATTTTAGAAGAATATTTAATCTAGAGACTCGATTAAAAAGTATCACTTAAAAATAACAAATTTACAAGACAAATTCCAAATAAAGTTAAACAAATTCCATTGAAAGAGGTCGGTTAGTGATGGTAAGATACGCTTGGCCATAACACCGCAACGCTGGCGCCGCGTCGTCAGTATTTTGAAGCAAAACTCAAAGCACTCAGCCCTGCACCACATTCATCATCCGCAGATCCAACATGTCCCATCGTCATGTATACCGATAGTTAACAATGATGCCTTCAAATCGAAGTAATTTCTAAATAAACACGTTCATTCGACAAAAATGTATCATTACAAAAAGCGAAATTTTGTCAAAGTTCGGCAAGCAGTAGAGGCCATCTGAGGACAACAGTCACAGGTTCAAAAACAAATTTAACAAAATCTTATCGACGACCAAAACTACAATATACGTGTAATACATAGTGCCGCGTAGGTAGGTACGTAGTTACGTCGCCCTATCTAATTGAATGAAAGGGAAGCCACAGATAAGATAACCAATTTAGGGCTGATGTGAATGAACAGTCGTTGACCGGGGAATGTCTTCATAAGCAACCAATTAAGTGTCAGCGGTTCTATGGCTGAAGGTAATGACTTAATTGTTCAATTGGAATATGAATAATTAAAAACATATTTGAGAATAAAACCCGAGAAAACAAATCTCTCATACAGCAACAGAAATGGCAATTAATTTTATGACTGATGAAAGTTTTCCGAGTTCCAAATTATTTCAGGGGAACAATAGATTGTTCCACGAATTTACCGTGTTTACTTGTGATGGTTCGTATTTATTTTTAAAACTAAAACGACTTACACCACACCAATTATGTACATGCGTTAACGAGTTTGCATAAGAAAATGTATCAATTAAATACACATAAATTACGCGGCATGTTGTTTGTCCACGATGGACTCTTATACTCGTGAATTACTTAACCGATTTTAATCAAATTTGCACACCGTGTGTCATTTGATCGATATTGAAAGATAGAATAGTTTTATTCTGATTTAGAGTCTTTAAAATCACAATATCCAAGCCGAAAGAAAGTAGGAGGATCCAAGAGGAAAATACGCGACTGAAACAGCGGGTGCTGCTGGCACTTATATCAAACTAGATGTCCGCCCCGGCTTCGCCCGTGGAACATATGTACTCATCGAGTCCCGCAATCCAACGGTGAAAAAATTTTTGAAATCGG
Organism: Ectropis grisescens; assembly: GCA_017562165.1. NCBI lineage: Eukaryota > Metazoa > Arthropoda > Insecta > Lepidoptera > Geometridae > Ectropis > Ectropis grisescens. The sequence goes on along the minus strand of CM029770.1, from coordinate 2,892,300 downwards.
TTCAGTCATTCCTGAGAATTTCGCTTTCAAACAAAACACCTCTTCAGCTACCTGCTACGCCACCTGTCGGAAATTGGTCGTACCAACTCAGAGATTAGCAAAAAGGTTTTATATTCAAGAGGTATGTAATCTGTGATATTCGATGACGCAATCTTAGACACAAGCTGTCATGTGTCATGTCAAAGCACGAAACGTACGAAAACACTCTACATTGGCGAAATTATGGTCATACAACCGAATGGAAGCCAGAAATAAAGAAGAAGAAGAAGAAAAAACACTCTACAAGGAATATTTTCCCCGATTTTGTTACATTCTTGATTCATGCTCCGCTTCTGTTAATAGTAGTGTTATTTTCTGTAGCCTATAGCCTTCCTCGATAAATGGACTATTCAATAACAAAAGAATCTTTCAATTCAGAACAGCACTTCCCGAGATCCTAGCGTTCAAACAAACAAACTCTTCAGCTTTATAATATTAGTATAGATAGTGTCGGTAACGGTAACAGTGTCGCAAGTTCAATTGTTTTTCCTCATCTCAAAAAATACCGAAGCGCCTCAAGAAGTGTAGGTACACTTCAAAAAGCTGTGTTTTGTTAATAAATAATAACTGGCCCCAGTTAGTGCGTCCCAACAACAAAATCGCATATAATACCGGTTTTAAACAGAATATTGATTCACATTAACATGTCGTATTCGAGAGGAAGTGTTAAGTTAGTGGTGTTGGCGAGGCTACGCTAACGTCGTCCGCATAAGGCCCGCGTAACTGAGCTATCGGGGGATAACTAACCAGAACAAATGTTACACTAACCAGCGCTAATGTACTTCAGCTACAATTTCCGGATGGTATCACAATAATAGCGTTTAATAAATACCGCATAGTTTATGGTGTGCATATAAAAATAATAATTATTTAAGTATGTTAAGTAGTTCGATTTTTTTATTTTTTTATTCTTCGTCTTATTCTATCGCCTAGCAGTAATGTGACTCTCTTCGTGTGTTGTTTTTTTAGGCGGGAATCTGCCCGTGTAATAAAAAAACAACGAGTCTAATAATGGATTTAATAAAGGATCTGCCGAGCAGATTTGTGATTTTATTTTCTAAACCTTGTAAAATAAAAATTTAATCGGAAATTTGGCGCAAAGTTGACCAAAAATAACGTCTATTTTTACTTTGATTTGGCTTACGAGCACGTTATTTTACGATACGATACCACGATATTTCCCATAACCCCAGAGTTGATAACCCTAGCGCGATTGCGGAGCGTAGAGGTACGAAAAATGTACCTCACACACACACACACAATAGTGTGTGTACAGTTTTCGTACCTTGGACAATTGTCCAAGAGAAGCAAGTTATCGGGTAAGCATGTGTTCTTAGTACGAACTAACTCTACTCAATCGTCCACATTTCATCCAACAGAAAATACGTGACGTCTGGCGGCCCTGGGATCTTACTCTACAAGCTTGACTACTGTACTTTGATCGTTTTGTGTTATAGTCTTGTTATTAACAGACTTAAAAAAAAAGGTTTCTCAATTCGACTGTATATATTATACTGTATATGACTGTATAATTTCCCTCTTTTTTTATGTGTGTTCGCGGATAACTTCGTCGTTTATAAACCGATTTTGGTGATTCTTTTTTTGTTGTACAGAAGATATTCCAAGGGTGGTCCATGATAAGGAAACCAGGAACTGATGATGGCATTCTAGAGTAATCGAGGAAAACTATTTTACTTTATAAGTTTTCTGTTGAAAGTCGGTTCTTTTTTGTTAAAATTATTATTTGTTTAAATGATCACAATTCTAACGTAAAACGGTCAGCGACTGGCAAGTATTGTAAATGTCTTTGATTAATACAAATGGAAGGACGCCGGCTCAATAAAGTGTCAATTTAAACACTTGTTACGCTCGAAGTTTGACTCGTTTGATGATTTTGTTCAATGCGTTTTGGATGGGTAGATCGTCTATAAAAAATAGTATCTTTTTATTGCTGCAGTTTATAAGAATAACTCAAAATATTCGTAAAAAGTTTTCATCATTATTATAATTGTGTTTGTTTTTAAAACACAACAAGAATCTAAAAATTGGCCTCCGAAACTTCGCTGTCATTGGAGCAGTACCTTCGTTTAGTTGGCATATATAAACAAAATATCTCTAATTCGTACTAAAAATAAAAAAGAAATATTTACCGAAATGTTTATAAATATGATAGGTACTTAGTACAATTCTTGTTTCTCGTAACACAGGTCGTTTTGGTCTTCGCTTGAGCACCAATATACCTGCTGGTGTTGCAGTCCATCTTATTGATGTGGACGGAGGTGGTACTCGCTATCTTGAGGATACTTCTTCATTCTATGATTGAAATATCTTTCAGGGAAATTAAAAATGAAATTCTTTACTTTTGTGATAGAAAACGGAAGAAGGTATAATTATGCATAGCCATGCTGTCTATTCTCCGGAATGTCTCCTAGGTATAAAATATTTATCAAGTCTGACAACAGGGGTGTTCGACGCTGAGCAGTTTCTGACTCAATAAAAAGGCAAATTTTCACTCAGGAAGGAATTTCTCCACAAGATTTCTAAACTTTAGTCATCACTCACAATAATTTCCTACTCATAGACAGTTTCTGTAAAAAAAATACTTGTTCTTTTGTTTCGATTAGCTAAGTAACTAGGCACTACGTTAATTGCGTTCGCTATCAACTCCGTTGACTTGTCACAGATGATATATTACTACAAGCTACAAAGGAAGTTCTAATTTCGCTAATGATTTATTTTCAGTCGCGGAATGTGCGCTGAAGTCTTGTGATGGATCTGCGAGACGTTTCGAGTTCATTGATTCAGCGTCTCATGTGTGGTTGTAAACATCGCTCATGTGTGAAAGAGACGGCATGTTAACCCGCAACCTCATGATCAAAATGCGCAAACGCCGCGCTCTAATCAGCCTTGACCTTGTAGTGATTCAAGCTATCGCACTCTTAGGTAATTTGTTGCCTTTAAACACTTTAGATGGTAACACTTTGAAACTGGATCGATAGCCTATGGCAACACTGACGTCAGAGAGTGAATATTTATTTTTTATCGTTTTAAATACAAACAATTGTTTATACTTGATTAATAACCCATTTTGTTTTAGTGCGTAATACTGAGTACTTACAAAATAATATAATGTGATAAATATAATAGTAAATTAATCCATATTATGTCATGAAGAGGAAAGATTTGTTACTTGATAACATTTGAAACACCAGAATTGATTTCAGTATACTTACATAATTATTTTTACAATAACTATGCTACATTTTCTTGAAGTAAGAGACCTACTTATCTAGTGTATTTTATCTGACACATGTAAACCTGCTAGCATAAAGCTCGTATAGACAGACAGACCGCTTTAATGACACAAATTCACATTGGGCTGAACGGTTTCTTATAGATAAGCACGTGCTATCATAAACCGCCTCTATTTTTTTATTTTTTTTTAAAATAAAGAGTGACGAGACGATCAGGACATGTGCCTGACGGTAAGCAACATGCCTGACACATAACAGCACAGTGACACGCAGCTATTGGAACATGAAGAGTCCAAATTATTACCTAACACTGCACTGCGCTCGTCACCCAGAGATCTAAGATCTTATATCTCTAAGCCCTGTAATTTCAAAAACATTGCCCTTCAAACCGGAACACAGTAATGTTTGCACATTACTGCTTGGCGATTACTCTCATTGGAGATGGCGATTTAATCCAAACCTAAAATAAATTAAAACAAAAAATCGGTGTTTTAGAGCTCCTAATTGAACGCTAACTTACTAATCTACGTACAGTCTAATTACGCAACCTTTTGCTAGCCCTAAAAATACCTACGTCCTCTGTGTGTATTAAATTGTTATATCAGAAGAATTAATTAATTTTTCAGAGAGTCACAAATGTTTAGTTAATTTTTTTCACTCATGAGGGTTTACAACTTTATCAAAGCTTACTTGAAAATTTAACAAAACAACAGTTTGCAGTTCGGAAAGTTCTTCCGTAAGCGGCCGTAGGTATACAACTTTCATCCAATCCTAAATAAATATGAAAATGAATAATATAAATATGAAAGTTTATTGTTGCTCAATTCTGTAGGAACATCTGAACGAATCGAGTTGCTTAGAACACAATTAGATTGTAGTCTGAAGCAGCACATAGAAAATTACTGGAAGAGAAACTACGCGGGCAAAACCAACAGTCGCTACTTGTCTTGAATAAATTCAATTGTTGCCAACTTATAATAATTAATTGACAGAACCTGTTATTTACCGCACCTTTGTTATGTCAAAGTGATCATACTTAATAAACTATAACAATGGCTTCCGATTGTTGCACAATCAACATCTTATTTTAGCATTTGGCGTCGCAACCAGTTGTCCCTGCTTCATACCGGAATTAACCGGCTCTGTGAGCTCTGTCTGCGTACAGAGGTATGTCTTCTATGTCAACAAATGTAATCATACTTGAAACGTTGCAAATTTGCTCTACGTTTTTATTTATAGTCTAAATGTCGTCATTAGCTACCAATAGGCGCGCAAAGCTAATATAAATTACGTGAAATACCTAATAAAACCTCTCGCCACTCAATAGGTAGATACTTATCTTGTTACATTAAAACATATCTATCCAAATTTTGCTACCAGCTCTCGGAATAGTCCGTTAGAAAAATGGGGAAGGTGGTATTAGATCACGTAGATCCGCTGCACACTCTCCGAAATGCATTCGTTAAAAATCCGCTAGCAACTTTGCGACGTTGTTCAAGGCTTGAAAGATTTTTTCGAACAGGAGTGTAATTTGTCTGTGAGCCTTTTGTCACGCCTCTCGATCGATTACAGAGCCTCCAGCTTGTACCGAGCCGACTCATCCAAAATGTATCATCCAGTACTTTTTATGCATTAATAACAAAATCGCGAATATCAAACGAAGAGTGGGAAGGTGAAAAATACTTTACGGCCTATTTATATACTTAATAATACTAAAATGGACTTCATAAAAATTGGTCAAGCGGTTTCGGAGAATACGAAAACAAATATCGTGACTCATGATTATCTTACTAATATTAAAAATGCAAAAGTTTGGATGTTTATTGCTCAATCACGTCGGAACACCTGAATGGATCGGTATACATTTTGAAACACGAATAGATTAACTGAAAATATAGTACCTTATATACCTGAATAACAGATAACTTGCTTTTTGTCGCGGAAAAATAAGGGAAACTACGCGGGTTAAACCGTAGGGCGATGCTAGTATGTATTATTATATTATAACCATAGATAAAGTATATAAATATAAACTCTTTGATTATAACCTTGAAAATATCAATGTTTACTTGGATTAGGTGTATCAGCGCTCTTCCGCCTGTCTAGTCACCGCTCCCACGCACGGAGCGACCGCGAGCATTTACTACAAGTATGCGAAATGTGAGCAAACAGCCAAGATCGCGGTTAATGTTTTTTTGGATATATTGGATGTCTGACGAGAATAACAACCCAGTTATCGTTGAAAAAAAATATATTTTTGAGCTAGCTACGAAGCGCGGTGTAAAACGCAGTATAATTTTTTTTTTTTTTCGAAAAACCAAAAATCAACCCCTGAAAAAAAAAACGATTTTCTTGGTTATTTTAACTTGTATCGTAGTCAGTGAAGCGGTTTTTGAAATATGAACAAAAAACTAAAATTTGCTTTCATGTATTTATACGACGTTTGTAGATTCTTATGAGGTTTGGTCGAGTTGTAAAATTAATTTAAAATTGAAGTTTTTGTTTTTTCATTGAAAATAAATTAACGTTATGTATATCTCGATAATTTTGAGGTAATACATGTTTGAAGTGAAAACTTCTTTTGGCGCGCCTTAGGCAGATTTTTCGTGGGCCGTGAATTGAATTCTAGCGTCACGCTCGGGAATGATAAGAAATCTTCGGGTAAACTTGGGACCATGGCTTTGGCTCTCCAGAAATGCGTCAGCATTTCCCATTGGCCATTGCAATGCTGGTACGCATTTCTAGCTGGATGGCCTTGCTCAATTGCTCATGGCCACGCCCTTCTGTTTCCAAAGATGTTGTTTCCAAAGTAAGCTACCAAATTCTGAGTTATAAGTTTTCTCTTCTATCGGCAGTTCCTATGACTGCCATTTTTAACCCCCGACCAAAAAAAGGGGTGTTATAAGTTTGACGTCGATCTTTGTCTGTCTGTCTGTCTGTCTGTGTGTGTGTCTGTCTGTGGCACCGTAGAGCTTAAACGGATGGGCCGATTTCGATGCGGTTTTTTTTATTTGAAAGTTAATTACCGTGCGGATGTTCTTAGCTATGTCTGGTTAATATCGATTCAAAATGGCCGCCTCCACAAAATGGCGGATAAAATATTTCTTCACAACCTACCTCAATATGGGTATCAAATGAAAGGGCTTAACTAGTAGAGTACTATACGCTATAACAAATTTCAAATCCAAGATGGCCACCACCACAAAATGACGAATTAGATTATTTTTTCACTACTACTTCAATATGGGTATCAAACGAAAGGGCTTGATTAGTAGAATACTTTGCACTATGACAAATTTCAAATCCAAGATGGCCGATACCACAAAATGGCGAATTACATTTATTTTTTCACAACTCCCTTAATATAGGTATCAAATGAAAGGGCTTGACTAATAGAATGTTGTACAGATAACAAATCTTAGGTAGTCGGGGGTTAGTCAAATTTTTTAATATTGTTCTTGTTTTTTATTGTCTAAGGATATTCCTTGATGCATATAGTCTGGGTATCTTCAAGTACCTATAGATTGAATCAGTTTCTTCTAGGTAAGCACGCTTTAGTATTGACCGCATCGTCGTTTAACATCAGAGAGACAGCGGTCAAGTGCAACCTGTATTTGATGAAAACAAAATCTTTTTAGAACATAGCTCCGAGCTCATCTCGCCTGCTAGCTGCATTCGACTGGACGATGGATTTCACTTCGTGGAGACCCGTGAGAACTAGTACAATTATATAGCTGATATCTTAGACAATATATCTAATTTTCTATTACACATTTCATGGCTATGAGTGTGAAACCTGTTAAATGTTTATTTATAGCAACTGCTCTGACTAGCTTTTAACTGCGTAGCATACTCGTAACTTTCATTTAAATGTTTGGAATGTGGGAACTGTTTAAAAAAATGGCAATCATAGACAGCGGCCGATAGAAGTGAAAACTTATAACTCAGAATTTGATAGCTTACTTTGGAAACTACGCGGGTGAAACCAGAGGGCGTGGTCATGAGCATGGCCATCTAGAAATGCGTCAGCATTGCAATTGGCCAATGGAAAATGCTAACGCATTTTTAGATAGCCAAAAGCCATGGTCCCGAGTTTACCCGAAGTTTTCTTATCATTCCCGAAGGTGCCGCTAGAATTCAATTCGCAGCCCGCGAAAAATCTGTTTGTGCCGCGCTAAAATATTATAAACATTAAAGTTAAGTTTGTATCCTTGTTGCTTAATCGTAGTGCTGGTTACTACGACTAAAAGCGTATTGGCTCCTAAAGAGTCCTATACTTTTTGTAGAGTCCGCCTGGAGAATTACCACACCTTTTACATTTATTTTATCGCCACACAGCAGTGAAAACATCACTGTTTTCTGGTTTGAAGGGAAATATTTCCAGCGAAATTACAGGGCGTAGATATAAAACATATATCTGCGTGACGAGCGCAGTGCAGTGCCAGGTTTGAGGCCATTTGAATTCTTTGTTCCAATAGCGGCGTGACACTGTGCTTGTATGGCCAAGCTCATTGCCTACCATCAAGTACATGTCTTGTACGTCTTGTCACTTTATACCAAAGACAATACCCACTTGACTGATCGTACGACTCCCCCTCCGTAGGGGTTTATATGCATAATTGCACATCTAACCTTTCCACCAGTTGCGAGTTCGGTCAGTCAGGTTTTCGATTCAGACGAGAAAGCGCTAGCAAAAAAAACCGTAAAAAATATAAAACATGGGTTTCTGCTCAGTGAAATGGTGCGGAAAGAATAGCAGGACATCCAGCTTTACAAAGGACGGTATATCATTGCACAAGTAAGTAATTTAATGCAATAATTAGAAAAACAAAACGTCATCAATCTACAAAATTAAAACAAACATTAAAAAAAAACGAAATGGGAACCCGTTGATGTTTTCTGTCTTAGAAGTTTGCATAACTCTATCTCGTTTTGTCCAATCATTGGTGGGAAGTAGTGCCACGTGACATGGATATTCGGCTCATCACAGCGCGATTTTTACCTCGTCCTGCGCCCCCGCTGGTGACTTATGAATTTAAGCAGATTCGTTTCATGCCCGATCAAGAGGGTGCTTAATCTATGTTTTATACTATACTACTTATAACAAGAACAAAATTAAAAATTTTGACTAACCCCCGACTACCTCGGATTTATCATCTGTACAACATTCTACTAGTCAAGCCCTTTCATTTGATACCCATATTAAGGGAGTTGTGAAAAAATAAATGTATTTCGCCATTTTGTGGTAGCGGCCATCTTGGATTTGAAATTTGTCATAGTGCAAAGTATTCTACCAGTCAAGCCCTTTCATTTGATACCCATATTGTGGTAGTAGTGAAAAAATAATTTAATTTGCCATTTTGTGGTGGCGGCCATCTTGGATTAGAAATTTGTTATTATGTATTGTATTTTACTGGTCAAGTCCTTTCATTTGATACCCATATTGAGGTAGGTTGTGAAGAAATATTTTGTCCGCCATTTTGTGGAGGCGGCCATCTTAAATCGATATTAACCAAACATAGCTAAGAACATCCGCACGGATATCAACCTTCAAATAAAAAAAACGCATTGAAATCGGCCCATCCGTTTGAGCTCTACGGTGCCACAGACAGACACACACACAGACAGACAGACATCGACGTCAAACTTATAACACCCCTTTTTTTGGTCGGGGGTTAAAAAGAAGTAGTAATAATACTAGCAGCGCCCCGCGTATTTCCCTTTCCCTTTGTTTTTCCGGGATAAAAAGTAGCCTATGAATTCTTTCAGACTATAATCTGACTGTGTTCTAAATTTCAACGTGATTGAGCAACAAACATCCAATCATTGGCATGTATAATATTAGTTGAATGAAGCGTACCACTCCGTGGACATTGCAGCGTGATATAGCACAAATGTACACAGCGGTAAGTGCAGGTTAAAGAAATAGATGAATGTGGAGATTGACTCCGAATGGCGTAATGTTTCCGCATCCACTATGATTAATGACAGGATCAATGATTACAAAAACACTTGTATTATTTATATCCGTCTACCTTTAATTTGGATTTGCTCATAATGAAGACGCTCGGTTTTACTCGCTATAGGTTGTGCAATATTTCCGGGATAAAGTTGACTTAAGTAGGTACTATTATAAAATAAATATACCTATTATCTTAATAAATAGTCTTAAATAACGTAGGTATAACAAATGGACTACATTTCAAAATTCAGAATTCCAATAACGAATAACTCATTCTATGTTTAAAAATACCGAGTTCCTTATTGAATTTCTAAATTGCACGCGACTGCAATGCGGATGGAAATCTAGGGGGGAGGCCTATGTTCTGCAGTGGGCGTCTTGCGGCTGATGATGGATGATGGATTGATGACGCGGATGCAGCCGCGATAGGTACTAGTTTTATTTATAAGGAAATTATGTACAAGCATCACTGTGTTCCAGTTTGAAGGTCTATGTTGCCAGAGACATTACAAGAAATAGAAATGATTTATCTTATCTCTGGATGTCGAGCACAGTGCGGTGCTAGGTAATGGCTTCGACTATTCACTTTCCAATAGCTGCGTGTCACTCTGCTGTTATGGGCAGGCGCGTTGCTCACCATCAAGCACACACGTCCTGCTCGTCTTGTGCCTCTATCCATCGATATAAACCAATGGATGTGCCCTGAGTAACTTGAAATTGGTAATAAACTGTGTCTCTATGTGTGTCGTAAGTAGTTTACACATAACCAATCTACTTGACCCCTAGAATCGCTAGCGACGGGATATGCTGTGGTTCTACTTATTTTGGTTGTTGACAACGAATAGTGATAAGTCCGGCGTTCACCGCTTCCTGCAACCGACTGGAACGGAATGAGTGAGCTCACTCTTCCCAACAATGACATGATTCCATGCGCCCTGAAGTTTGGGAGGGCACATCTGTGTATTGAGATCTTTGCCTCTATCTATAAAATCTATACTAATATTATAAAGCTGAAGAGTTTATTTGTTTGTTTGTTTGAACGCTAGGATCTCGGGAAGTACGGGTCCGAATTGAAAGATTATTTTTCTATTGGATAGTCCATTTATCGAGGAAGGCTAGAGGCTATAGAACATAACGCTACAATTAATAGAAGCGGAGCATGAATCAAGAATGTAACAAAATCAGGAAAAATATTCCTATTTGAGAGATTTCGTACGTTTCGTGCTTTGACATGACACATGACAGCATGTGTCTAAGATTGCGTCTTTAAATATCACAGATTACATACATCTTGAATATAAACCTTTTTGTTTCTAAATCTGAGTTGGTACGACAAATTTCCGACAGGTGGCGTAGCATGGCGGTCAAGCGCGAACCTATTATAGTTAAAAAAAAAATTTGCTGAAGTGATTTTTTGTTTTAAAGCGATATTCTCAGGAATTACTAGCGCCACGTTTGCAGGGCTGTGGAAAGCATTAGGTATATTATTACACTTATTATGACTAGATCAAGGAAATCGATAATGCTCGATCGTAGTTCCGTAAGCAAATATTACCTAATTGCCTACAGTGTAATTAATAAGATATGGACTTAGAGGTCTGGTTATCGGCCACCTGTTGGACTCTACGTCCGCTGTTATCGGATACACTCTGCGTGGATGCTTGAGATTATGGTCACCGTCTAGGGCTGCCACCTTGCAAAAATCTAACCTGGATCGTTTAAAAAAATCACTACTTGATACTCAATGATGCTTTAATCTGTGAAACTAGGTCTAACAACAGTTGACAGTGTCAGGAAGCAAAGTTTGGTCTCATTAGTCCCAACTGTGGATGGTATACAGACACATTTCGCTTCTGTTATCAGGAATAGTCCCTTAATAACAAAAACAAAGCGGTGAAATTAATAAAGTTATAAAGTTTAGTACCCATATGTAGGTCTTTGTTATGATCATATAAATTACTAACAGCGCCCCGTAGCTTATCGTTTAATTTCTTTTTCTGTTATTTTCTTGCTATAAAATTTTGCTAATGTGTTGTTCCAAAATAAAATCTGTGTTCCAAATTTCACATTCATTTAGCCGTTCTGACATGATTGAGCAATAAACATCTAAACTTTCACATTAGGATTGAGACCGATAAAATATGTTTAATATTTGGAAGATTCGTAATAATACAATTTTTAATGTTTTGATGTTCGTTGCACAATATCCATGACGTCGTAAGAACTGAAGAGGTCCTGTTCAATTTGAACTCAATAAATAATGTTATATGGAAAACACATAGGCTACATTTTATCCCAAAAAATTTCTGAGGTTCTTGAGTTCCTAACCATTTTATGAATTCTACGCGGACGATGTCGCGCTCAAATGCTAGTAGGACAATAAAATCTATTCAATGAGTACTGAAATAAATTTGTGTGTTATTTTAAATTTTCGATGGTAACACATAACGACCGTCGTAAAACTTTATTAATAACACAATGTGACGATGTAAATTGTTTACAACTCGTGTTTACAAAACTAAATAAACAATATTGCATAAGCGGATAGAAATTTTTCATTAAACTTGAATACTCCTAAAGAAGATAATGAAATGTGGAATTGTCCTTGAAAATGTTAGTTGTTTTTGAAAAGTTTGTTAATTATACAATCATCAAGAACATATTGATTCACCTCTGCGGAACTACCTGTACCGCAACTAAACCGTTGCATATGTTTACTGTTTAAAAGACAGTAGGTATAGGAAATATAAACAACAATATCTATTGACCTTGTAACTAAATTGCTACACGGCTTGTCGTTCATTATTGGAATATTTGCGTATGACCATGGGCGGCGATAAATGACCCTTCTGCATGGTATGGTTAGTTTGTAATTGCAATACCGACACAGGCGCGGTCCCAGCCTCGAATTTTGGAGGGGGTCACCAGTACGTAGTCTCAGGTTTTGGGGGGGGTCACTAGTAGGAATACAATAAATCGAGTACTAAATACTTAATACTTGACTGGATATTTTAGATTTTTAGTTGAACGTATACGATTTTGGGGGGGGTCATGTCCCCTGTGACCCCCCCCCTCGGACCGCGCATGTACCGACAAGTATCAGTATCTAAACAGTAAAAATACCTACAAATCGTAAATTAATTTTAATTTCTCTCATCAATTGTGATGGTTGTAATGGTATATGTAAATAAATAAATAAATATAAATATAAATATTGGTGGACAATTCACACACAACACCATCTGACCCCAAACTAAGCAAAGCTTGTGTGATGGTAGCCAGATAGCTGATATAATACTTATATAGTTTTAAATACATACTTATTATACATAGAAACACCCAGACACAGTGCAAACATTTGAATTTATCACACAAATATTTGCACTGGGTGGGGATCGAACCCACGACCCTCGGCTTAGCAGGCAGAGCTACTACCAACTAAGCCACTAGGCCAGTCATTTTATTATTTTATTATGTGATTTTATTATTTAATTATTTAAAAATATTTGTACCCATCGATGAGATAGATGCCTATGATTCAAACCTATAGGTAATGTAGCTTCCGGATCAAATCCGGAAGCGTGGCAGCCCTACTCAGATTATGGCCAACAGCAAAGATTATCATATATGTAGATATGACCTACGCAGCTAAGCTAAGTACGTATAAACCTACGGCAGGTTACGTATGGCATTCCATCGCATACCTAACTGATTAAATTGTTTGACAAAATATTATATGTAATCTACTTATTACATAATTTCTGTGTATACTGCGATGTTTGTATTGTCGTACATTGTTGCGTAGATATAGTTTTTCGTGATCATTGGAAGGCATTTCAAAACTCTTACATATTTGGTCTTAAACTTTCCGCCGTATACCCTTTTAATGCTATATTCGACGACGTAAAGCTTACTGATCGTATAAGAAAGGCTGCTACGACTAAAATAGTCGACCTAACTCAAAAGGCAGGTAACAAAATGAAATTTTGTGAATGAAAAATTGAATTGGCTAGATATGTCTGCCGGATGTCAGATGGTATTTGGGCTAAAATACCATACCACAATGTGGAATCCAGATTAGAAAGGACGCTGCGCCTACGAGTAAAAAACGAAGGCAGGACAACGTCGATCAATATCATTGCCCTGTAATTTCACTGGAAACATTGCCGTTTAAACCGGAGCTCATAATGTTTGCGTATGTATGCCTTACACTACTAAAAAAACTGGCAATAAATTTAATATGTATTTGTGATTGCTGTTTCCGTGCCAATGTATGAGATATGCACAGTTTTGTGTCTCCATAGGTCTGTGTCGCAGATTCATGGACAATATAGTCTGGTTCTGCAATGATCTAGTGTCGGATCTTCTCGGCTCCATTATCTAATCGCACATTTATCGGCAGACCTTGAGGATCGCGCCACGGCTCGGCGGCACCCGGGCATTATATGCCACTCAAACGAACGATAATTCATAAGATTCTCTGCCGAAAATAGAAAATGCAAACAAACTCTCCTAGCGACGATTCATGAAGGCGGAAAATGTGCCAATTTCGACAGAATCGTGCAAATTTCTTTTGTGCTCGCCTTTATGCGACTTGGTCTGTGTAAACCTTTAAACGTGTTTTGGTTTTCTTGATTTTATTGTAAATGCAGTGAACTTTTCAAAAGAATCATGAGTTCTTAATTCAAATGGGGTCTTCTTCTCGATTAGACCTGTAATTCTACCGCCTAACTCTGCTGCTTTCTGCAATGCTTCGATTTGTGGCGTCATCGGCCAATTTTGTTACGCCGATGAAAGCAGACAACTGCATCTGCTTTCCGTATGCAGAGGAACGGAAAGGAAGTGTAATTGTCTGCTTTCAGCTGCTTTTCAAATCAAAGCATAACAGAAAGCAGGAGAGTTAGGCGGTAGACCTGCGGGTCCTGTTTACTTAGTATCCTTCCGAAGTCTTATTTTCCGATGAACACGATAGTTTTATGCTGAATATTTTTGATTTGAGCTTGTTTTTCGTTTTTTGTTGAGGGACTATCTTCAAGTCTATTAAGTATAGTTTTTACTAACTTAAATTAATTAGCTAATGGTTCACGAGCTTTTTCTTACTTCAGCCGTTATTGCGTCCTAATTGTTCGTTTGGTTGATTTCGATTATGAGTGAAGTGTTCGAACAATACACTGTACCTACTGTATAACTTCATACATATTACGTAAGGTACTTCATATATATATATATGTGTTAGATAAGCGACGTAATCACCACCATAAACGGTACTACGTTATTCGGGTTATTACATGTTTTTTTTTATTCCTGGTCAGTATAAGCATAAGACACCTCGTAAGGACAGAGTAAAAGCTAAGGTTGCCATCCGTCCGGGTGTCCCCGGATTTGTCCTAGTTTGGACGGCGCGGCGTCCGGGCAGCGTCCGTCCGGCCGGATTTCATCTTCATCTCAATGTAGGAGAGATAATAACATTTTTTTACACATAGGTAAAAAAATGTTGACATCTCCGGGTTTTGGGCTCTATAATCTGGAAAATCCGGGGTTTTCACGAATCTTGTCCTGGTTCTTCCCAAACTTTACAGGTGGCAACCTTAGTAAACCATAGTCCACCAAGCTGCCCCAGTGGTGGAAGACGGCTGATCTCGAATGATTCTAGGAACATGTAAGATGCTTCAAGACGTTTTCTTTTGTCGTTTTTAAGTTAGCTGCATTGCGCACGTAACTTCGGAAAGACTAGCCCACGTGGAATTTGATCCAGGGGTTCCGGATGGGCAGTTACCATTCTCCCGATTAGACCAGCCGTAACTTTCTGAAACTTTCAGATAGGTCTACGTTTGATCTCATAATCTAAACTCCCTAACTATACTAACGCAGATACGTAGAGCATATCTGAAAGGATACGTGAATCATGCTAGCATTCCATTTACTAACCATAGTCAGTTTCCCAAACATGAAGTACTACATCAACTACCCGGCTCTCACAATGCAAACTTTGCTTGATTCGGGCCTAGATAGTGTGGTGTGTATTTATTTTGACTGAATGTCAAAGATCCTACATATTCTGCGCAGCAGTTGGTGATCTTGTATCCTAAGAGTAACGACCCTGAAGTCCGCACGCCCGATAAAAATCTAAAGTCTGTTTGCTTCTGCATTAAGTTTCTTAATTGTTATCACGGGACTGTTACGCCATTTCATTTACGCAAATAAAAGGGAGTTGATACGTTTATAGAGTTGTGTTTTACTTGTTTGCCTGATGTGAATGACGAGGCAATGATGCGGGGCGTAGTTTCTCGCGGCGGTTAGCTTCAGGTTATCTCTACTGTCGAACTTTCGGATACTGCAAAAGGTGCTGCGTTACTAACTCGGATCTTGCTAATTATGTTTACGAATATACGTAGTTACGGCTGGTCTAGTCGGGAGAACGGAGACTGCCGATCTGGAGAACCCGGGTTCAAAACCACACGCTCCACTGTTTTTTCTAAGTCATGTGCGTAAAGCCGCTAACTTAAAACAGTGAAGGAAAACACCGTGAGGAAACCGATTTAGACCTAGAATATTTCGAAGCGAGAGAAGACCCCAAGTCCCAGGTGTGGGAACATTTAGTACATTTAGTGGACTGTTTATGCTATATACGTAGACCATATCTGACCCATACCTGAAAGCATTAGAATTAAAGTATATAGTATAGTATAAATATAATAGTATATAAGTATTGTATGGATATGGTATGGTAGAACATGAAGTAAAAAAACATGACTGCAAGAGTAACCTATTTTTGTACTGAGCCTGTAAAATGTCCTACATCAAATGGCCTCATTTGAGGCGCAAATATGATATTGATATGTACCTGAATATTTGAATCAAATAACCAATAACAAGTCATCAGGCTAATCAAATTTTAAATTAGTTTTATTAAACTCTGGTAGGTTATAATATTCAAAAACCAGCTCAATACACGCGACACGCTTCCGACTCATATTACACAGGTACTATCGAAATCAAATGACTGCTGTGGCTAGCAAATGTCGCTAGTACTCCTAGTACTATTATTATACTACTATTATTATCTAGGTTTAGATGCCAACAAATGGATATATGTAATTGCAATTTATACATTAATAGATATTTCTGTCGCTCGCTCGAGGTTCGCCTAATGAAATGTCCGCATTAATGTTATGGCAAATACCTCATTCTTTCTCGCTCTATATTATACTGGCAAGTAACGCGACTCAGCGGCAACTTATGAAATAGTAAATTTTATATCATTGGGTCACTTACATTTTGTCATCGTGCAGGTGACAAAACCTCTTGTATTCTATTGTAATCGTATCTAAGATTAGTTTGACGGCTTATTTTCAGTAATTTCATAGAAAAAAAAAAAACAGATTTGGCTGTATAGACAAATTGGACAAATTTACAGCCGAAGTCTTTGCCCATCTCAGTTCAAGCATGCAGTTGATATCTATAACTATAACCATCAGTTTCATGTTTAATCGCGACAAAACCACCTTCGACTTCATGAGCGATCCGCTCTCTATACATATTTCCTCTAAGCACGTACGTCACAGTTGATGGCATTTGTTGCACGTGGCTCGATACTGATACAAGTTTGCGTCTCCGTTGTATCAAGGTTGCAGTCGCACGCAATCTCTGCCAACTTGTCCTCTCGCGTCTCAGCAATCATATCCACGTGTGCAGTCGACAAAGTACGATGTTCTAGGGAGGAGGCTAGTTAAATATTGATAATATTATAAACCTGAAAATTTAGATATTTAGATGTTTGTTGCTGTGTAAGTGTAGATAGATAGAGAAAAGTAGACATAGAGCGAGAAAAAGACAGAGAGAGAGGAAGTTAAATTATTTTGACGCCTATTTTCATATCTAATTCAAACGTACAGCTGAATTGTTCACCGACTAAACTATTTGCTTTTTTGTTACAGGTAAAGGTCTTGCCATGCTTTCTTCATTTAGTAAGTAAAATAAATATACACTGCAGGAAAGTTGTGGACGCTCCGAAAACACGGACGAAACAGTTTTCTGTTATGGACTACTGACTACTGTGTAGTCTAGCATCAGACGGCTGAATGTCGCGTCTCGTCATTCAAGACGAGATCAACAAGACATGTGCCTGATGGAAAGCAATATGACTGCCCATATCAGCACAGTGACATGCAGCTATTGGATCATGAGGAATCCAAATCATTACCTAGCACTGCACTAAGCTCGTCACCCAGAGATATAAGATGTCTATCTTATCTCTATGTCCTATAATTTCACTGGAAAAATTGCTCTTCAAATTGAAACATAGTAATGTTTTCACAAAGTCAAAGTCAAAAAGTTCTTTATTGATAAATGTACAATTTACACGTCAATTTTATAAAAAAACAAAATAAGAGTATACAAAGAGTATACATACATTTTTAAAGTTTAAATTGAACTTTATATTGTACGATAAAGGTATCGTACAAATAAGTGTCAAAAATTTAAAATATATGTACTTATTACAATTGTAATGAACAATGTCAATTTTTTACAACTTTATTGTGAGTTTGCCATCACTATATAAAAACTCGCTGTAACTATAAAAAGTTTGATCGATAAGCCAGCTTTTTAATCGGTTTTTGAAGCTACCCGAACTCGGTGCTAATTTAACTATTTTAGGAAGCGTGTACTGTGTGTGTGTCACATTACTGCTTGGCGGTAGAATAACTGGCAAAGGTATAAGTACTTCCCCAGGCGTATTCTGCAAAGATTCCTACCGCTACAAAGGTTTAGGTGTAGAAGGGCCGGGGTGAGTTATGTAAAGTTAAACGCCCTTGGTCGCGGTGTACAGAGAACACGGCCCGAATACGTTCACGTAAATCAATACACGTAAATGAGCCTTAAGCTCTTATTATGTCATTTCATTCCGTATATTGAATACGGATATTTGGTGGTGCTGTATCTGGTTGTTTCTATGTGTTACGTACTTATTTATAAGTATCTGTCCACTGCTGAACATAGGCCTCGCCTATGGCTTGCCACTCAGTCCTATCCACCTATCATCAGCTTTTCGTTTCCATGCACTGCCTGCTGTCTTCAATATATCGTCACTCCATCGTGTCTCAGGTTATTCGGTAGGGGATTCGCGATCTCCACTCAACTTACAATTCGACAAATATTATACTATCCTTCTGCTTCCCATAGGAGAAGTTAAGCTTAGTTCGGGGGTAAATTCGGTTGTGTCAAAACTATTCCTCGTCCCGCTACTCTATATTGCATAAAATAAAGTATTACTAAAACATTTTTTTTATTCTCCTCAAAAGATGAATAAATATGAAGAAAATCCACCAATAAAAATGTCTCCGAATACATATATATATCCTCCTTGACGAATTCGTCAACGGCGAACCCAGCTAAGAGCGATTATGCGCGAACATGGCTCGCAAAACCAAGTTTTGTTTTAAACGTCCTATCGCATGACGCACAATGCAATAGGCCATTCGAATTGTATGTATAGGTGTAGGAAGGCTTCGGGCGGGTCTTATTAATGAGCCGTTTTGCGTCTAGATCTTGTAAACGCTTCGTTTCAAAATTTTTGATAGCTTGATGGACAGAGCTGCGCCATACGGATCTCTGTTTTGCCAGCTCTTCCCAACCATTGCTTGGGATGTTACATACATTAAGATGTCGCTTCAAGACATCCTTGTAGCGAAGATATTGACCTCCAGAAGTGCGCTTCCCCTCCTTCAGCTGTGAATAAAATACAGCTTTAGGCAACCTGGAGTCATCCATACGTACAAGGTGTCCACACCGTCTCAGTTGGCTTTTTGTGAGTAAAGATTCTATGCCATACAGTCCAGTCTTTTGCAACACTTCAGAGTTTGGGACTCGGTCCTGCCATTTTATACGAAGAATAGATCGTAAACTCCTCATGTGAAAACTATCAAGGCGCTTGATATCTCCTTTGTAGAGACACCAAGTTTCGGTGGCGTAGAGCAATATTGGTAATATTATTGCTTTATACACAGCGATCTTTGTGTGTAACCTTAGATCGTGCGAGTCCCAGACTCTTTTACGTAGTATTCCGAAAGATGTTGCAGCCTTTGCAATTCTGGAAGAAATTTCGGTTTCAAGGCGATTGTCACTACGCACAAAGCTTCCAAGATACCGAAATGATTTAACTTTTTTCTAAAGCTTTGCCACCAAGAGTAATGGGTGTCGGGTCTGGTGTTATACCACGTGCAGATTGTTTAAGCACTTGTGTTTTAGAAACGCTTATGATCAAACCAAACCGCTCACATGACTCATTCAGGTGGTTTAAAAATGTTTGCAGGCTATGTCTCCGAATAGTCATACCATAAACTAGGTAGGTATTAAAAGTAAAATTAAATATTCGAATTTATTTCAAACCCTTGGTTTCTGTCCTCCTTGAGTCCTTCTGATACACCATTTCCTGAAGCACTTGGTGCTTGTTTTTTTTTTTTTACTAAAGAGCGACGAGATGATCATGACATGTGCCTGATGGTAAGCAACATGCCTGACACATAACACCACAGTGACACGCAGCTATTGGAACATGAAGAGTCCAAATCATAACCTAGCACTGCACTGCGCTCGTCACCCAGAGATCTAAGATTTTATATCTCTAAGCCCTGTAATTTATCTGGAAACATTGCCCTTCAAACCGGAACACAGTAATGTTTGCACATTACTGCTTGGCATTATTTGTTTTTTTATCTCTACCAGGCTTCTTATTCGTCCATAAGAACATAACTGCAAGTAAAATGTCACCAAAAGGGGGTTTCGGTGCCAAGCCGACTGCCGGACACGCCGGCAGGTCATGTGGCTTAACACACATGATAAAATAATTGACGAGTCGACCGAGAGGTATTTAACCTCAATACCTAATACTAGATTTTAATTACCCACTAATCGCTGAAGATTAGATTGATACATTGCTTTTGATTTGGTTGTTTTTGAGTTTATCTGCGTCGTTTCGTAATGATGAGTTAATCATGTATTGTGTATGGCATCTTAATTAGATACCGCTCGTGCTGATATAGCTTTGAAAAATTAACTTCGGACAGTGTGCTACGAGTAGTTATCTATTGGTTTTTCAATGTATAAATATATTTTTAAGCTATTGAATAGCTTTTATCGCAAGCCTGGGGACCGAATTTTAGTGATCGTGCATCTCTTTCTTATGTTAACAAGAATGAGGGATGGAAGACCGTAACGCCGTCCTCCCCACTCGGTCATTCGACTTTGAATCTTATTTGTAGTAGCTTTACAGACTAAATGCTCTTAGCAGTGTTGCCAACTTAACGGATTTGTCGTGATATTTTTTATGGTAAATAAATGTCACTCTTCAAAATAAAAGCAATTCAGAAAAATTGTAAACATCCCTATTGCTTATGTTGATAAAAATGCATGCAACATGCAATAGCTTTACCGCGGCAGTCTCCGAGTGCCACACTTTTTTTTTTTTTAAATAAAGGGTGACGAGACGAGCAGGACATGTGCCTGATAGTAAGCAACATGCCTGCCACATAACAGCACAGTGACACGCAGCTATTGGAACATGAAGAGTCCAAATCATTACCTAGCACTGCACTGCGCTCATCGCCCAGAGATCTAAGATGGTATATCCCTAAGCCCTGTAATTTCTCTGGAAATATTTCCCTTCAAACCGGAACACAGTTATGATTTCATATTACTACTTGGCGGTAGAATAACTGGCAAAGGTTTTATTTATTTCATTATTTAAAGGTTTATTTTATGTCTTCTGGTGTGCATAATAAAGTGTTTCTGTCTGTCTGTCAATCTGTGCAACTGATCTGCTTATAATACCAACTTGCTTTTTTTTTCTATCGCACTTCTCGCTGCTCAAAGAAGCGACATCGTTTTATGATTGGCGTTCCTTCACTTATTTATAATTAAGTTGTTTGTTTTTGATATTGTAATTTTTGACATGTTTAGCTTCCCTGACTATTGATATTTTATGACTGAAAGATTATGATGATTGATATTATATTATAGTGTGTGCTGTTTATGGGTTAAGTAACATGAAATAAATGAATTTTGATGTTTGTTCCAAAGATTTCGAATCTTTGGAACGCCTATCATCGAAGAGATTTAACTCTACTTTTGTGAAAAGAACGTCTAGACCTAGACTGTGGATGCTGTACTGTAGACGTTGCCTGAGTGGGTAAGTTTGTCTTTCCCGATGCTTACGGTCTGGGTGTCTAAGTTTTTCCTAGGTGTTTACCTAGGCACGCTCCGTCGTATCGTCCCAAATGGCGGTCAATAAAGACCTATAAAAGTTACACAAAAAGTTGAGTTACTTCTTTTTGTCGCATATAGAGTGTACCATTGCACCAGTAGGTGGCTGTCTGTACATACTTGAGGTAATCTATACTAATATTATAAAGAGGAAAGATTTGTTTGTTTGTTTATTTGTAATGAATAGGCTCCGAAACTACTGGACCGATTTCAAAAATTCTTTCACCTTTGAAAGCTACATTATCCCGCTAACATAGACTATATTATATTTAAAAAAAATTAGGAATCCTTACTAAAACTCCAATAATGTAACTTAATGTAAAAAGACCTGAAAAATTCCTTACGTCGCGTGCGCTGCGAAAACTATTGATGATAGAACAAAATCATTTACTACGACTTTGCAGAACTCATCGTTATCTACAAAAAGTGTTGCGAGTCTAAAATAAAGTGCCGCGCGGCTCACGCGCGATCGGCTCCCTTCGCAGCGGTCGTGTGCGTGATCGTATGATTTTAGCTTGAAAAATTTTGAATTCGCTTTAAATTCAATTCGTAGGTAAATAAGTATATGATAATAAATATTATATTTTAATGTAACTATTCAAACTGCTTAGGGTGAAGGACGCAGTAATGGACACTTTTAGGACAGTGTTCATAATAAATAGCAATAATAACAAAACAATACAAAACTCAGATCAAAAATAATTACTGAAAATAACAATCAGTATTCTCAAGAATCAACTCGGATATACAATTGAAGTATCTGTAACGAATTAGTAGAACTTTCATATAATATAGAAAAACTAAAATCACCAGTTATGGACACCTAGGATCCAGTTGTCCATACCCAGTGATGGACGTTACCCAGTTATGGACACCCAGTCATCGACAGTGAACAACATAACCATAATTATGGCAGATATGAATACTATTTGGGAGACAAACAAATTGAATACAGTTGAATTGAAATTATTTTTTAATTGAAGTCAAACAGGTACTTTACCATTATGGTCCTTCATTATACAGATAACGAAGGATCATAACTATATAGAGGGCTCAAATTAAGCATCAAAACAATATACAAAACTTTCACTCAAACCCGTCGTACTCATACGTTATATTAAAGTTACGATGTCCATGAACAAGAGAAAGGTTGAATATCAAGCACCACGTACCTGGGACTGCTCGTCTTTTCGATGATGTTTCCTCAACCTCGTTATGCTCCATTCACTCCTAGATCGTACATTCCATATATATACGAGTACGTTCTTGTTGTTGGTTCTCTTGATGTAGCTGACACAAATTATATCACGGATGACAAGCATTGAGCACTTTACGAGGATAGATTCTGAGTACTTCCACCGAGTTGAACTCCCAAAAGACGAATGCGCGATGCATTGAGCTGTTTAGAGCTGTTTCTCCCTGCTACCCTCATGTTCGGCCATCGCAAAATCAATACAACGCCAGTGGTTAACGATACATAGAGTGTCGAGACGAGCAGGACACGTGCCTGACGGTAAGCAACATGCCTGCCACATAACAGAACAATGACACGCAGCTATTGGAACGTGAAGAGTCCAAAGTTTCCAGTAACTCGGTTGATAGTAACCGACGGTGTGGTTGAAAGTAATGCACGCTGATCTGAACGATACTATACTCAGCAGGTATACTACGAAGTCCGATAAACGATATATCGGCCGAAGTTATGGACGTTTTATACCACGAAACACAATCGGTCGGTTGATGACACAAAAACTGTCAAATCAGCGTCGGTCGGGATGTACGAAACGTCCGATCAGATCAACCGACCGATTGTGTTTCGTGGTATGAAACTTCGGCCGATATATCGTTTATCGGACTTCGTAGTAGACCTGCTGATCCTCTTGACTCACCGATTGCTTCCGGTCTTCTATGGTGTTGAGTATAACCGACTGATAGTGTGACATACATAGATTTGATAATAAGCACATTAGTGTAATGTGCAGTAAGCAAGGAATGTGGAGTAAAGATGTGTGGAAGTAGATACTTAAAATACTTTAGTTTAAGATAATTATTATAGGAAATAATGGCACGTGGCCCAAAATGTGAACTAACGGCATCGTCCAAGCAAACCAGGGTTGCCGACGCCCGATTTCCCGATGCCCACGCCCTCCTTACTCCTGACAATGTCATCCATGTGCCATTATTTCGTGGTACGCCTATAAACCCAACTGATGTAGGTTCTGGTACAAATGTCAGTCCGATCGACAGACAGAGATATAAAATGATTGAAAAGAAAATATTTGAGTTAGGCAGGTAACCTACCAAACCTCAAAGCTCGGTCGTATCGCTAACGTCGTCCATTTTTTTAATCAAATTAAAACACGAATTGTTCTTTTATTCTCTTCTTTATTATTCGTTTTCTATTTTTAACTTTGGCATGTGTTTACCTGCAAGGACTTAGGTGATAAGTATTTAAATATAATTATTTTAAAATACATATTTAAACATTTGCGTAGTGTTGCTCGTTTTTATGAATCAAATAAGTCTACGTTATTAGGAAGCCACGTTGGTGAAACGTGTTTGAATATGTCGGCCGATATTGTAAAACCAAACTTGACATGGTCTATAGCTTAATTAAAATGGCCGCTACATTTTCGCTAAGAGAGAGCAAAGATATAACCGTTGCGTCAAGGGAATATTTTAAAGGGACCTAGTAGCAGTAGGCGTCAAGTAGTCTCTACTATTGCAGCATTCGTCCCAGCATTCATTTGGACTTTTCGTGTCTATCAATTTTTAACTATGTCTAAAATGAATAGACTTTCGAACATTGAAAAGTCCAAATCAAGTATTGAGGTTGGTTTTATAATATACTAGCTGTACCCTGCCACGCTTTCCTGTGGCACATTGTGATGCAAAAATTAGATAAAAACATCTTTATGTGAAGAGGGGAGTGCGGCGACTTCCCCCTTGGGAGTGAAGGCCCTCGATTCCCAAAGCAGTGGGAAAGTAGTGTGTATAACAATAAAAAGTTAAAGAAAAACACCACGCTGCCTCAATGCGGCTTGGCGGAGGACGCCAATTTTCTTGTAAATTGCCGGTTTCTGCACGATGTTTTCTTTCACCGCTAAAGCCAACGTTGACGACAAACTTGTACATTTGCACCTGGCAAAATAGTCAGAGCTGCAGACGGGATTCGAACCTGCAATTTCACTATTTTCAATCGAACAAATCCAACAACTTCAATTACTTGCCCCCGAAACAAAATTAGAAATGATGCGAAAAAGCTCTGAATATACATACATATGATGTACCTACTAGCAACGTAGCAACGCCCCGCGCTACTACCCCACGCGGTAGTAATTTCCTTTCGCGCGATCAAAATAGTATATGTGCTATTCCAAACTATACTCTGTGTTCCAAATTCAAGTTCATCGTCGTGATTGAGCAACAAACATTAAAATTTTCGCATTTATAATATAGTAGGATAAATAAGTAATCACCCAAATACTAATGAGGATATACTAATTAACGGAAGCTACTACAAAATATAGAAGACTAGCTTTTACCCGCGACTTCGTCCGCGCCACATATTTATTAAAGTAATTGAGGCAGTACCTACTCGTATGTCTACTACCATACAAATTCACGTTTCCTAATCAAAATCGGTCTAAGTCAAAGTTTTATATTTATTAATAAATGTACAATTTACACGACAAATTACAAAGAAACTATGTTCTCAAAAAATTAATCAAAAAACAGACTTTAATTTAAAATCATATTGGGACGTTCCACCAAATTTTATTAGAGTCTATTAGTAGATATTAGTAGATATATCGACTGATTACATGAACGCAAATTTTAGTTTGTTTTTCATATTTCAAAAACCGCCGCACTGATTTCGATAAAATTTATATGACCACCTCTGAACTATAATCTACCAACCAAAAAATAACCATCTAAATTGATTCACAATTGGAAATACAACTGGATTGATAACCTCCTTCTTTTTTGAAGTCGGTTAAAATAGCATACAAAGAGTGCCAAGATCCTTTCATGCACTTTTTTACTCCTCATTTCCACTCTTTTCAACTCTTTTCTGTGATAAAAGTCGCCGTTGTCCTTTCCTAAGTCTAGGTAGTCTATCTGTGCACCAAATTGTAACAAACTCTTTAAGTGGCTTAGGCGTTAGACGGTAACGGACAGAGAGAGTTACTTTCATATATAATTTCATATTAGAATTGAAAACAGGTGTTCCTGATCATTTTATAGGAGGCAGTTGTAAAAGACCGAAAAGTAATACGTTTACTCCTCCAAAAACTCATTTTCACAGTTCTTAATTTGCCTTAATCGAGCGTCCATCATGCATAACATTTGATAAGGCACCATGGAAATCTCGTCGACTATCAAAATTCTGTCTGATAGTCTGATACGCCATTTAGTGGCTGCGCCCATCTTAAGTATTGAGGTTGTATAGTGCACTGTATTCTTATTGTCAAGCCTTTTTTATTTGATATCCATGTTGATGGGGTTCATAAAACCCTAAGTTATCCGCCATTGTGTAGAGGCCGCCATCTTGGATTTTAATTTTATATAATACATTGTATTCTACTGGTTGAGCACTTTCATTTGATACCCATATTGATGGGATTGATAAAACCTACGTTATCCGCCATTGTGTAGCGGCCGCCATCTTGGATTTCAATTTTTATAGTATATTGTATTCTGCTTGTTGAGCCCTTTCATTTGATACCTATGTTGATGGGATTGATAAAACCTACGTTATCCGCCATTTTGTAGCGGCCGCCATCTTGGATTTCAATTTTTATAGTATATTGTATTCTGCTTGTTGAGCCCTTTCATTTGATACCCATATTGATGGGATTAATAAAAAACATAAATTATCCGCCATTTTGTAGCGGCGGCCATCTTGAATTTATAATGATAATGAATAAACATAATTGTATTGTCATCAAAATCCAAAGTGTATACAACATTTCAGATTAATCGGTTGACAGAAAGAGGGTGAAATTTGAATTACTAAATTTGACCCAAGAATAAATAATAATAAATAAAAAAAAATACCCAATTCCACCCCCGTAGGTACAGTTCGAAACTACAAAACTGCTAAAACATACATTTTATGGTTTCGTGTTAAATATCTAGACGTAAAGTTTCATAGTTCTTCAACAATGACGAAGTTTTCCATATAAACTTTCATCCCTTATTTTAACCCTTTCAACCCTTTTTTCGGAACAAAAAGTAGCCTATGTCCTTTCTCGGGATCTATTTTATCTATGTATCAAATTTCATCAAAATCTGTTGGTTGGTTTAGGCGGTAAAGACGGACAGACAGACAGACAGACAGACAGACAGACAGACAGACAGACAGAGTTACTTTCGCATTTATAATATAAGTATGGATTTCCGCGAAGATAAAAAAGTTGCCAGGTCAACTGAGAGAGTAACGTTTACGTTGTGGAATAACATCGTATTAACCTAAAGTTATGTACGTAGTCGTTACACAATATGAAACAATTTGTAGGACGTACCTCGCACACCATGACACAATAATTTATTAATTCTAAAGACGTCGAATATAACAAAAAAAATAATCGAAATCTATGACTAGTTCACCTCTACAATAAGGGTTTAATGAACAAAGAAAAATAGGTATCGAGAGTCAGAAAGCATTAAAAATAATGATGTAAAAAGTGAAATATTTATTAAAGGATGCTATTACAAAATAGAAGACTTCCTCGATTTTAAAAACGTTTCAAGTCCAGCTAAGAGCGTCAATGTTATAATCGTAAGTTGTGTACGTAATGTGGTAACACTTCACAAAACAATACCTTTCGCAACACCCTACGGACGGGGTATACTATTTTATAATCTACATTTATGTTCTACGTTTTGTATTATAGCAACCAATAAAACATAACTTCGGATTGTTAGATACGCCTGTACGTCTTCTTTGGAGAAGTTAGGTGATTCACCATTCTGAACCTGGCCGGGCGATCGCTCCTTCAATACTCGCCACATCGGTGGAACTTTCTTCTCTCGTTTCTGCTGTGCCTCTTTGCCTTCTTCCTGTCCACCCAGAAAGAGGTCACGAGAGAAAGAGCAGGGCCGTACAAAGCAGATATTGTTACCAGGTCGTCGTGGTTTGTCGGGACTTTCTGCTCTAATCCATATGCCTTGTTTTAAGTTGCTATTGCCTCTTAGCTTCCTGTTGTTCACCCAGGAGGGGGTCACGAGAGAGAGCAAGACCGTACCATGCTGACATTGTTACTATCACTTCGTGGTTCGGTGGAACTTTTTTCTCTCGTTGCCGCTTTTGCCTCTTTGCCTTCTTTTTGCCCCTTGCTCACATAGAAGATCACGGGATTGGTAGGACCGTACCATGCAGACGTTATTACCATCACATCGTAGTTTGGTGGAACTTTCGTATCTCATCCTTGAGGCTTATTTTAAGTAGCTGTTGCCTCTTTGCCTACTCCAGCCAAGAGGAGGCCACGACAGAGGACATTCCGTTCCATGCTGCCATCGATGCCATTCCGTGCGGACATTGTTACCATGCCGGGTAAATAAAGCGCAGCGGTAACAAGGCTACATTAGTGTAATGTAAACACGTGTTCAGTTTGCGTAATTCGATAATTGGACATGTTGTTTCCTCATATTTAGCGTTGCCTTAAGTCGGAACTCGGCGATATCTGTCTTAGACTTGTAGGTTCGAAGAAATATTAAATCGATCAGTTGTAATGATTATATGAGGTAACTAATTGAAATATATCAGCAATATCTTGACTAGATCTTTTATTATTTTTAGACTATGAGAGGAGCAAGCTGGGTGACTGATCACAACACTACTATTTCACTCATTGCAGAGCCCGCCTAGGAAAGTACCATACCTTTGTTACCATACCTTTTACAGTTCTGTTATTATACTGCCAAGGAGTACTGTGAATACACTGTGTTCCGGTTTGAAGGGCAATGTTATCAGAGAAATTACATGGCATAGAGATAAATCTTACAATTCTGGATGACGCAGTTCAGTGTTAAGTAATGATTTGGACTCTTCATATTCTAGTAGCTGCGTGACACTGTGCTATTATGGGCAGGTGAGTTGCCATTGAGTAGGGTTTGAAACTATGCGTGTTGCTTACCATTAGACATATGAAATGTTTGTTCCGCCACTTCATACTATAAACAAGCTTTATTTACAAAAAACCCGTTTTAAAATAATAATCTTTTCTTCCAAAAAATCTTTTATTGCTTGTCTAAAAACTGAATTCATCTTCCACCTTCATCATCAGTCCCTGGTTACCAGGTTACCACCAAAGTATTCTGGCAATCGAACCTAGACTCATTGTAGCGAATTTTCCTTTTTCTTGGCATTTCTAGAGCAAGCTAAAGAAACGAATTACAATTTTACTACAAAGCTGCAATCAAGTTGTATAACAGCGTCAAGTTATGAATTACATAACATCGCAACTATAAGCGAAGCCAATCAAAAATATAGAAACACAATACATACACGTGCCGAGGTGTCGACTCACAGGAACAGGACAAGTATGTTCAGAATTTGTTTGATTTTGGCATTAGTTACTTTCTGACGATAACTGAAGTGAATTTCCTTACGTTGACCACTTTTTGGATGAAAAAAAAAACATGAAACTAGCGTCATCGTCACCGAACGCTTTCGATGGGCAATATGTATGTATGTATCTATATTGTGTTACGAAAGGTGTTTTTTTGGGTTAAAATACATGAATAATGTATTTTTATGGTGGACAAAAAAGCGCGAAACTCGCGTCGTCGACACTGCTTGCACGCTTCCCATTAGCCATCTCTTTCCTTTACCAATACCTTTGTAAAAATGAAAATAAATATGTATAAATATTTTGTTTGAGGCATTCGAAATGTGGTGTTGGAAGAGAATGGAGAGAATCAGCTGGAAGGAAATGAATAGCAATTAAGTAGTTTTGAAGATGGTAGAGGAGAAAAGAACACTAATGGAAACAATAGAAAACAGAAGAGGGAAGATGTTGGGACATCTGATACGATACGACAACTTCATTAGAACAATAATGGAAGGTAAATTAGAAGGGAGGAGGAAGAGAGGTAGACCTAGGAGAAGTTACATGAACCAAGTGAAGGAGAAGATAAATGTAGTGTCGTATCAGGAAGTCAAGGAGAAGGCGGAGTGTAGAAGTACATGGAAGGAACTCCACCGACAAGAGCGTCGCTCTTAAATTATGAATGAATGAAATATTTTGTATTGTAATAAATTGTGTTTAACTCACAATGCGGGAACCTCTCGATGGGAGTGCTATGGTCACAAGAAGACTACTATTAATGTTACGTGTTTTCAAAGTATTAATTTAATTTCTCAATTTTTCAAACGTTAATTACTCACTTCATATTTACGCCCTAATTCCATTTCATAGGTTACGTAAAGGTTCAAGGCCTGATTAGGTTAGGTTGCGTATTCGTGTCTTCATAATACATTTTACCTTTATGCTTATGCATATTTATGTAGTAACCAATAAACACATACACACGAATATTACCTATACAGCGCCACTCAAATTGGTTTTAAACCAACTAGGTTTGGTAGGATTGTTTGTTTTCGTTTCGATAATGCATTAATATATCATTTATTGAATTGAAAATGTCTTTATTCGTTGAGTACTTTTTGGTACTTTGATTTGAGGAAAATCTTAATACATTTTACCCCAGGGAAATAAAGGGTTGGAAACTACGCGGGTGGTGAAACCGCAGGATGCTACTAGTCCTGCTAATATTTATAAATGCGAAAGCTTTATTCCAGAAAAATTACAGGGCTTAAAGATATAACGTCTTTGATCTCTTGGTGACGAGCGCAGTGCAGTGCTAGGTATTGATTTGGACTCTTCATGTTACAATAGCTGCGTGTCACTGTGTTGTTATGTGGCAGGCATGTTGCTTTCCATCAGGCCCATGTCCTGTTCGTCTCGTTATTCTTTATTAAAAAGAAAGCTCGTATGTTGTTCCTCAATCACGTCGAAACGTCTGAACGGACCGTATTGAAATTAGGAACATAGATTATAAATTATAAGGGAATTTTTAGAGAATGATGGCAAAGTCCCTATAAAAATGTAAAAAATATCGACATGAGTCAGTACAATTGTATTAAAAACATAATTATTATACTCGCATAATGGTTGACAGTTTTCTATATTATAATGAAATTATTATAATGCATTGAAGTAATTATTTTAAACTTTTAAAATGTATGCAAATTGACGTGTAAATTGTACATTTATCAATAAAGAACTTTGACTTTGACTTGTAAGTTTAAGATTAGTCTGGCCGCAGGTAAAACCACGGGGTTTGCTAGTAAATAATATAAATGCTGAATGAGTAGTCCCGTAGTGAAACAGTATTTAATCTGTGGCGAAGCAAACTCAATAGATTCCCGATCCGTAAA
Source organism: Ectropis grisescens (assembly GCA_017562165.1). NCBI lineage: Eukaryota > Metazoa > Arthropoda > Insecta > Lepidoptera > Geometridae > Ectropis > Ectropis grisescens. The sequence continues at coordinate 2,861,336 of CM029770.1, read as the reverse complement.
CAAAGCTGGTGAGATCAATCCAAATTACAGGGCTAGGCTGTATATCCACCGCAGCGGAGCGAGGCTGTAAACGGACTAATTTTAACGAATAGGATTGTAGACAGGGACTCTCCGGTAGACAGGGGAGTCGAACTACATTTAGTTTAAATAGACTCATACAAAAGTGGGAAGCAGAGCGGGTAGCGAGGCGGGGAGTGACACTATGAAAACACATATTCATATGTATACAAGATTTATATACATTGTAGTACTTATGTAATAATATTGTCATAAATTAATAAAATAATACAGAAATAGAATTTTTATTTTTTAATAATTAGAACATGATGCAATAGTCTGAGTATTTGAGTAGTATTACAAATGAAAAATAAAGAAATCCAGAAGCATTAAAGTAGAAAACCTTGGGAGCAAATGCGTCTATGCTATAAAATGCTTCTTTCATAAATTTTAACCCATCGTTTTCCCTCATCTTAAAACAATTATAAGAATTTTGCAACTTCGCGCCACATTATACCGTCGCGTCGCTTCTCTCTGCCTCGGTGCGGTGGACTGGCAGCCTTACTGAATGGCTGTAATCTGGTCACCCGCTCGAGCGTTCGACTCGCGGCGATACGAACGCTACGTAATTGGAATTAATCACTTGGCCTTAATGGTGTATTGCAAGCGTATTCCCTGACTTAAGCACAATTATGTCGCTTTTTTATACGATTGACGTCTCTAACATCAAACAATTCTGCAGTGATTTTATTGGAGTCCAAAATTCGACAGGTCCTCGGCCCGCGTGAGTCAAGCGGCTAAATATTACACCAAATTCACGAAAGTATTTCATCTACTCGGTTGCGGAAGTATGAAACTTAATCCACGTAAATAAATGCCCAACAAATGCTGATTCTTAGATTATGAGTCCTGAACTGCTGACGTATTGGCTGCATCGGCTAGTGGCGAGCCCACCGGCCTTCTCAGAAGCGTCGCATAACGCCGATTAGTGGCTCGATGGCTCCCGACGTCACATTTGCGGTTTTAGCGTTATTATCTGCAATTAAATTTATATAATGGTGTTTACATTCTTCCTCCTCGTGTTCAGTTTAGATTTCGCCTTCGTCGCGGGTGGGACGCTCTCACTCCTGCCGCTCCTTGCGCATGTCGAAATATTAATTCTTGTGTGGACTTTCATTCAAATACGTCATATTTTCTATGTGAAGTGCTTCAACGGTAACGTGTTGGAGGATTGTTATGTGAGTATTTAATGTTTTGCTGTAAAATAAACGCGGATTTGAAGAATATTTCGTTAGTTATGCAGTGCAGTGGGGTGTATGTATTTCATAGAACTAAAACGTCAATGTGTTTTGTATTCTACTAATGTTCTGCCCGCGACTTAGTCCGCGTATTCCCTCAACTATTCCCTAAGGAAGTCTGCATTTTCCGAGATGAAAAGCAGTCTGTGTTATTCCAGAATATAATACTTTCGTATATTTAAGTTATGAGGTTGATCTTTTCAATTCTTAAGACGTAATTAAAAAATCGAAATCATGTAGCAATGCACTGCATTCATCACTAAGATTTTTAAATTAATGTATCCCCATGCCCTGTAACATCTCTGGAAACATTTCCTTTCAAATGAAGCAGGGCAAAAACTAGCAAAGGTGTGGTACTTCCCCAAGCGGAGTTTGCAAAGTCCTACCACTACACCGAACTATAAGTAAATTTGTAAAACGATCATGGCTACTAAGTAGTAAATAGTTAAAAAATGTGTAGAGCTCGGTGTTCATGTTCTGTAGAGTATGGTGGCTCGGTAGCGCCGCCGGTGTGTTTACGTAGTGATGTTTATTGTACGTTATCGCCGTATCAACTCTGGCTGTTATAATGCGGAGCACATACTTCTATGCAAGAGCGATTGCACTGCTGCTAACGATACGATAACTAACCTTGCTGTTTTATGTCGTAATGAGGATTTTTAGTTTGAAAACTAAACGCGGGCGTTACACAATTTTAATTAATTCCAGTCTATCTCGCGTGTGATGTGGACGGTCCAGGCCGACTAAGTTTCAACCGCTTCCTGCGGTCGTTTTCAAGGAACGTGCATGCGTCGGAATGCTGCTCGTTTGGCACTAAATTGGACTAGGCCGATCATATCACATGTAACGTTTTCGTGAAGTACTTAAAAATGTCAACTAAATTAAAAAAAAAAGGCTCGCAACTCATTTCTTCTGCCGCAGATATTTGTGAGATACATGTTGTAACTTACTTCCAAGTCAGTTACTTTATTAATTCCGAACCTATTTGGCACTCAAGCCATACAGGACCGATCATATCACACGTATTAAAAAAATACCAACCGAATTGAAAACCTCATCCTTTTTGAACTCTGTTAAAAATCCAAGTTCATAATCTGTAAGTTTATAAATTCAATGTCAGCATGAATGAAAACACCAGTCATAAATAATGAAAACTGTCTAGATTGCACATGATTTCGATTTCTAAACAAGATTTTCTCAAAGTCTATTCTTGAACTATACAACCAATGAAAATAAACAAAACAGTGAACTCTTCAGTTTTCTGAATTACGTACTTTATGTACATCCGCGTCCGTCCTTCTTCCCTGTTTTATCCAATTACACACGTACACTAAGTTTCTATCCAAAAATAATAGGAACTTGAGAACGGTTCTGAGGGTAAAGTTTATCCAGAAAATGTATATTCGGGTAATTCAGGAGAAATACTGCTGAATTTGCGTAACATATCAAGTGCTTTGGACACGACTTTGCATCGCATCCAATTATGAATTTGAAATGGTTTTTCTTTTTAAGTAGTCAGTTTTATTCAAGTACTTGCTGTACTTACTATGTATTCATTATTTTTGGTATCATTAATAAAAGTCAGTTCCCCGACTATAGTTACGAGTATATGTAGCAATTTCTCCTTTACACTGGTTGCTTGCCAGATATTGTTTTCAGCAGTAAATCTTCACTTGTAGTGCCTAGTGCCATTTACTGAAATGTTTCCACTTATTTATGTCACAACAGAGAGTTTTCTATATACCTATTTTATGCCAAATGCAGATGACCGCACCATTTGGCGTTCATTAGGAGAGGCCTACGTCCAGCAGTGGACGGTTATTAAATAGGCTGATGATGATGATGCCAAATCCGTTGACGTTTTACAGAAATACTTGAAGAAACATACACACTTATAAACACACAAACTTTCATCTTTATAATATTTCAGCATAGATTATTTAATTATTTCCAGAAAAATAACTATAAAACAAAATTAAGCGGATCGAGGTTCATTCGCTACTCGCAGTATTTATAATCATTATTATTATACTAACAAGTTTCTTTGATCTAGACTTGTGTTTCAATAAAAGTAAAATACCTACGCCGAACGAGGAAGTGTTTAAATACCCTGTCTACGAAATAATAAACCTGTTCCTATTTTTTTTTAATGAATCATCATCAGCTCGGTAAAACCCGTGACTTAAGTCTTATTATTTCAATAAAATAAACGCAGATCTGCGCCTGTAGTTGTAGATACACACACACACATTTTTAGTGACGTCACAAATTAAATCCATCTGATAACATTAGTAATTTTCACGAGAATTTTCAAAACGTCAGTAGTAAACAACGCACTGCGATGGCCTTGAAAGCATGGTCACTGTAAAATGATCTCAATTAACTATTAATTATGTACAAGTTTGCACGCAAATGGCGTGCTGGATGCCTGGTGATTCATAGCGACGCTCTTGTTGGTCAATATTTGATCTGGAGCGGATTGATCAAGCTCAAGTGCGAATGATTAGTGAGTAAACATTTTTCTTAAAAAAAAACTTAACTGATTTTTTTTTTTTTTTTTAATATAGAGTAAATCATTTGTCCTGATGGTAAGCAAATGCCTGACACATAACAGCATATAAGGTATTGGAACATTCCAAATTCTTACCTAGCACTGCACTTCGTCACCCAGAGATCTAAATATCTCTAAGCCCTGGGAAACATTTTCAAACCGGAACACAGTAATGTTTGTCATTTATGGTATTTTAGATTATTTTGACATATAAAAATAAAAACAAAACAAAAATGGGGTTTTATAAATGTTTAAAATTGTTATGTCGAAATAAATTATTTCCTTTAAGTTTCTTTAAAAAAGTGAATTGTTTTGAAATCTATTGTTTTGTTCCTTGAACATGTCTAAAACACCTTCTTACAATTCAAATTTTAAATTTGCAGTAGTAGAGCACTTTTTACAGAATCCAGAGTCTGCCGTCGGAAGTACCACACTTTTGCCAGTTACGTGCTATCAAGCATTAATGTGCAAACAATACGGTCTTCCGGTTAAAAAGACAATATTTCCAGTGAATTAACTCAAAAGGCTCAAAACATCTTATGTCCGCTGGGTGACTGTGCTGTGCAGTACAAGTCAGTTATTTGTTCTCTTCATGTTCAAATATGTGTGTAGTTTACCATTACTCACCTGTCTGGCTCGTACCATTTCACTATATTAGATAAAAAAAAGCTTATCATCCCACTTCAAAAATTACTAGTGCAACCATTCGAGTACATCATATCTTGCAAAGCGTCTTCATTGTAAGGCTATTAATTAAAAAACAGGAAGAATAATTGCAAAAATTACCGTGAAGATTAATAAAGCAATAAATGATTCTAGTAACAATAAATAGCAATAGAATAAAATCTATTAACACTCTCAAGGTCTGAAACCTTGACTGTGGTTCTCATGTTATTTATTCTACTCTTCGCAGCTTGCCAGGTTGGTCGCGATTCCGTATTATCTGTAAAAACTGGCCGTAAACTTAGAAAGAAATATTGATTCAGGTCATCGGGATGTTGTTGTTTTGATAATGGTACCAAATTAAATAAATATTAAGTTTTAATTAATCACACACACTCTTTTTTGAATCGGGTTAAAAAAATAAAATGTTGTAAAGGAGTTTATGTTTTTTTTTTTTTTTATCGTCACCTTTTTATTATTGACAGTCAGATGGCAATATATAATACCTATTTCTCTAAATTTATTTATTAACCGACTTCAAAAAAGGAGGAGGTTATCAATTCGATATTTGAAGTTTTTTTTTTTTTTTTTTTTTGTATGTTACCTGATTTCTCGAGAGACCTCTAAACCGATTTTGAAAACATTCTTTTCGTTCGGTGGATCCCTTCCCGAATGGTCCCATATAAATCTTTTGAAATCGGTCAATAGTTTTTGAAATATGATTTCACCAAAACTGAAAAATTGCGTATCTGGATGACGTTGTAGATTTCAGTTGTAATCAATCGGTACCCTCGGTCAATACAAAATTGTTGACCAGCTTTAATAAAAGTGATAAAATTTTGTTCCCGACCAAAAAGCTGCGAACGCTCGATACTTCTGACTCTGTCTATCGCGATGTGGCACGCGTAGTAGAACTCAAACAGATGGGCCGATTTCGATTTTCAGTTTTTCAAGGTTAATACCATTCAGATGTTCTTATTACGTCTGGTTAATTTCGATTCAAGATGGCCGCCTCCACAAAATATGGACAAAAAGTTGATATCTTGATCAATTTGGGTATCAAATGAAAAATAGAGAGTACTATGTACTTACTAAACAAATTTCAAATCCAAATTTTTGCCATTGACAAAATGGCGAATAATATTACATTTTGATTACTACCTCAATTTGGGTATCAAATGAAAGAGCTTGACTAGTAGAATACTTTTCACTATGAAAAATTCAAATCCAAGATGTAGAAAACTCCCTTTAATGCTAAATTTTTTTTTAAATTTTGAACAGTATCAATGAATAGGGCACTAGTAAATGTTGTACAGATAACAAATCTAAAGTCGTTAATCAAAATATTTAATTTTGTTCTTGTTACTGTATTCTACTAGTCAAGCCCTTTCATTTGATACCCAATTGAAAAGGTTGTCAAGAAAAATCATTTGATCCGCCATTTTGACCGCGGCCATTTTGAATCGATATTAGCGCATAGTGAGAACACCCGCACGGATATTATTTTATTAAAAAAACTCATCGAAATCGGCCCATCCGTAGATAATGATGAGTTCTGCAAAGTCGTAGTAAATGATTTTGTTCTATCATCAATAGACAGACAGACAGACGCGACGGACAGAGGAATTTTTCGACGTCAAACTTATAACACCCCTTTACATTATTGGGTTTTAAAGGAAAATAAACAATTTTTAAATATAATATAAACCTATGTTACTCGGGGATAATGTAGCTTCAAAGGTGAAAAATATTTTAAAATCAGTTGTTTCGGAGCGCTATTCACTACATCTAAACAAACAAACCAATCTTTCCTCTTTATAATATTATGTATGTAGATATTAAGTTTAAATTAATCCTATTTACCTGTTAGAAGCTGGCACCGACTAAAAGATGAAGTGTTGTAAATAAATAATATGTGTTTATTTTAAAAATATCGTCACCTGTTTAGTATTGACAGTCAGATGGCAATGGCATAATACCTACGTCTCTAGAATTTATGTATACTACATTTTAACTCAGTAGACTGGGTGAGTGTTTTACGTTCATATCCATGCTTCAGATCGTCAAAAAAAAATCTAAAATATTTTATTTCAGATAACATAATTCATTGAGTTAGTAGAATTAACGGGAGTAAAAATAACTGGATCTGGTACTATGCGAGTGAAATCGCATCCCAGAGCGATACCAGTAAACTATTTAAATGTCAGAATATTGTAAAACTCCTTTATCTTCCAAACGGAAATTACTAAATTAATTAAATTCAATTTGATCTCAATTCGTGGGTGAACTTTGCCCTGACACCTTAACAAACAGGTTTTCCCTGTTTGTTGTATCCGATAAGTAGAACTACTTATAATATAAAATGTTTTTAATATAAATTGTTAGTCATAAATCCGGTTCATTTATGTTTCACTCCAATCCAGGATGCGTTCACTTTCCTGTTTTATTATGTGACTAGATGTCCGCCCCGGCTTCGCCCGTGATACATTATATATCACTCATCCCCGATCCGGATCCCGTACATATCCAACGGTGAAAGAATGACTGAAATTGGTTCAGTAATTCCTGAGAATATCGCTTTCAAACTGTGCTTTCAAGCAAAAAAACTCTTCAGCTACCTGCTACGCCACCTGTCGGAAATTAGTCGTACCAACTCAGATTTAGAATCAATTTGATTAGCAAAGGTTTATATTCAATGACGCAGTCTTAGATACATGCTGTCATGTCAAAGCACGGCACGAAAACTCTCAAAAAAGATTATTTTTCCCCGTTTTTGTTACATTCTTGATTCATGCTCCGCTTCTATTGATAGTAGCGTTATTTTCTATAGCCTTCCTAGATAAATGGACTATTAATAGAAAAATAATCTTCCAATTTGGACGAGTACTTACTTAGATCCTAGCGTTCAAACAAACAAACTCTTCAGCTTTATAATATTAGTGTAGATGGATATGATATATTTGACTTATTTTATATAAGACCTATGTACTTTGCCCAAAAGTTCTCTCCGCTGCCAGCAATCTGGAAACTCTTCCCTTCACGTGGTGATCGAAACTTTTTTATTTGAAAGTTTTTTTATTTAAGTAAAGTAGTTTTTTATTTGAAAGTTAATATCCGCACGGATATTAACTTTCAAATAAAAAATACCGCATTGAAATCGGTCCATCCGTTTGAGCTCTACGGTGCCACAGACAGACACACACACAGACAGATAGACAGACAGACAGACAGATATCGACGTCAAACTTATAACACCCCTTTTTTTGGTCGGGGGTTAAAAATATACTTTGTAACGGTTTGATTTAGTCTAGTCAGTCAGTAAATACCTTTTCTTAGCAGCATGATTTCGCTTATTCGGTCTTGATAACAATAGTGTTCTGTACTCGAGCGATAAACTGAAATTCACTGCTACATCGTTTCCTCGTATTGATACGCATCGTTACTACGTTGTACTACACCGTCCGAATCAGGATGAGTAACGCTTACATAATCTATGAAATATTCTGTTATCTGTTATTTATCGCCGGAGAGACTGATAAGAGGCACAATCGGATTATCAGATACGCGAGGCAAGCGCCACCCGCGCCGATACAGCTTAACTAAAACTTAATTAAATTAAAATAAAAAAACATTGAATTTTCTTCATTTTTTTCAAATTCAATTGAAATAAATGAAATTTGGTATAGAACAGGGGTTCCCAAACTTATTTTGTCTGCTGCCCACTTTGAAAATATATTATTTTTTAGCGCCCCCATTTTTTCACATACTTCACTATAACTTCAAATGCAATTAATCAATTATTGTGAGCTATATTAGCGGAGATTAAACATTCATTTTAAACGAGACTTTTACTATAACCCGCAAGAGTTAACTTGAGACCTGAGCCCAGTAGGTGGTAATACACAACGGACTCCAAGCCTCTACACAACGCCCCCATTTTTTCTGGGTATCTTACCTCCCCCTTTAGGCGGCAGCACCCACAAGGGGGTGTTATTACTTTGGGAAAGGCTGTCCTAGAGTTATAGCTCTATTTTTGACGTGACAACGTCTAATAAATCGTTGAACGCCGGCTGCATGCACGAAAAAGTGTCCCGTTATGTCCCGTTACGCTCATTGCACGCTTGTGCCGCATCTATAAATGTTTTGTTATGGCGTTGTCACGTTAAACTATCGTCCGTAAACCAACCGACTTTACAGACAACTAATTTTGTTGTCTGGGTCTGTTACTGCCCCCCTTTAGGCCTGGAGCGCCCCCAAAGGGGGCGTTATCGCCCACTCTGGGAAAGGCTGATATAGAATGTAGATTATGATCTGGAATAATACGTGGAATAGTATGTTTTTATCGCGGGAAAATGATGGGCACTACTAGTATGTATAATTGTATACATTTACCGGATAACCTTGCATCGGATTGTACAGATTTTTTGCGTGTTTACTACTCTACTATAAAAACGTGATGCTATTTTTATCCTGTCCATTTTTTGTTTCATTTTTAACATATCAATTATGCCTTCATTTATATGCTTGTGTTCGTTCACCAGTTGTAAAGGTCGCTTGATGATAATATATCTGTCATTCATTCATGCAAAGTTCTAGTACGCGCCAGTTAGAAGAGACGAGCAAAGCACGCGCTTGATGGTAAACAATAATAGCACAATGATTTGCAGCGATAAAAGGGAATTTATTGCATAATACTTTTTACTATTTGTACTAGCAATGCTCCGCAATTTTACCCGGTTAGTTCTAGTTCTCGTGGTTTTCCCGGAATGAAAAAATGTGTGAAATATCCCATGTGTTATTCCAGACCATAATAATACAACTATATTCGTAAATTCGACCTAATCAGTTCAAAAATTACAATACAATTAAGCAATAAACTATGGTGTTTAAAATAATAGTAGGATTGTTATTTAATTCGTGGTAGATGATAAATTAAAATGTTTGTCCTAGGGAGAATCCATCAGGTAACGAGATACAGTACTTGTCCTAATTCGGACCTGATGGATGCACACATTATTTTATGTTCATTTTTTTTTATATCTAATAACGCAATTTGAATCTACATATTTGCCCTGTAATCTCGTTATTTTTAGATTCGACTACGTGATTCGATACAGCATCAACACTATTGACACGGGTTGGTACTGTGAGGTGCTGGCGGATCTCCTATCAGAAAATGGATGGAATAGTTAATCGGTGTATTAAGCGAAGGCTTAATGCACAGATAAGTACAGATTGTTAAGCAATGTATGTCCTACCATGAGGGTGGCATAGCCATATTTATATGACTAAACCCACTATAATTATAAAGATTTAAAAAAAAAATGCTTGATTTTGTCATTACAGTTAATAACCATCCATATAATTCCATCCTGTTTTCTATTTTTATGAATCTTCTAGATTTTCCCTAGTTATTCCGGGAACTGTATAAACAATGAATCAAGCTCGTACTAACAATAAAAACATGTCTTCTTATCGTAGTTCAAGATTGTATTTCAAAACACAGTTATTGCTTACGTCTTTATTATCGAGTTTATCTAATACAGAGTAAACAAACAAGTGGATTCATCTTAATTAAGTTCTGATTACCTAAGGGACGGCGCTGTGTAAAACATGGTTGACTAACACTGGTCAATGGAGTTTTGTTGTTGTTGATATAATATTCTTACGTAATGACTACTATTTAATACCATTTATTTTTTTCTGGTTTCATTTTGTGTTTGCTTCTTACTTTCGATGTTAAATATAATATTGATTAGTAAAATATAAATTTGGGTGCAAATTTTTGTCCACAATTCACGAATAAATATTATATTAGTACTAGCGACCCGCCCCGGCCTCGCACGGGTACAATACTGATAATAAATATAAGTACCTACTAATAAAATTCTGGTCCGGCGGCAAGACGTATCGTTTTACGTAGTCACATAAGTCACAGTTTTTTTGTGATGGATACTTTTTTCGCGCGACGGATGCATGCAATGTGTTGATTGATGGAACGAAACGTTATCGACAGCGGTTTGTTTGTCAGTGCCATCAGAATTTAACGAAATTCTCCATAATCCAAATTTTGTGGACATATGTTGTCGACTCAAAATCAATATTTTTTAATGTTTTGTTATTCATCTAAGGTAGGTATGTTTGTTATTCGTATTCGATCAAGTCTACCGTACCCCTTGACGAAATTATTATTATAGATGTATAATAAGTTTGTATTTAAAATTATATAAGTATTTTATCAGCTATCTGGCCTCAATAGAACAAGCTTTGCTTAGTTTGGGGTCAGATTGTGCTGTGTGTGAAATGTCCACCAACATTTTATTTGATCTGTTTTTTTTACATTGAAATGAAATTATTTTAATAAGATTATGACCCAAAGCAAAAATAAGTGTGCTTAGGACCGCTCGGTAGAAGTTAAAAACTGAAATGAGAAAATATAGCTATGAAAACCCATTGAATAATTTGGTATCTAATAAAAAGTAAAAATAATTACGTATAAATTGAATATAGTAAACACAGCGACATAGAGTGCCAGCAGATAGCGGCAGCAGACTGTATCTTTCTCGCTCGGCCACATTCGGCGGTCCCGAGTTCACCGAACGAACGCATCTTTTACTTCCGAACGTGACGATCGGGCTCATTCTCAGCTTAGGAAAAATCTGTGTGTGGTACGCCAAAAGTTTTCACTTCTAAAAGTGTCTGTTAAGTCAGTTTTCCCTTGCACATAGTTCATGAAACTGTATACAAATATCAAGAACACCTTCCACCATATGACCACGGTTCTTAATCCGTAATTAAGTAATAATAATATTTATAATACTATTGCAGTGAATAACCGTACCTATTCTATAACAATTTAAAACATCTGTTCGTCGGACGCTATGCAACAAGCATTATAATACTCTATATGTTGTTAGGTAAATATCATTGCATTATGGCTTTATGTAACATGCGCTTGACGTAATCTCATATGTATAATCGCCGCTCGTGTATTAATAAATGATTGTTAAGTAATTGTTAATTAAAATACTTGGCGTAATCAGTCCCCACATTGTGATTTCGTCGCGTATGGTAGTGATAGTTATTATTTTTTTACTTTTAATTTGTCGAAAAACAAAGAAAAAAGGTATATCATGAGACACTTCACTAGACACTGACTGAAGTTCCGTTGGATAATATAGATGCAACACAATTTGTGGAAAAAAAAATATAATTTCTTTTTTCTAAAAATCTAAAAAATAAAGTTGGCAACACTGGTCAGTTTTAACAGTTTTAACGCGTCACTTCCGTTGTATATTTTTCTTACGGTTTTAGTGTTACATTTTTTTTTCAGTTCGGTCGCACAGCATAATCCCTATTTCCTCCAATCAGTGGCATTCTACATATATGCTTGATGGATCGAGTAATGTCAGTGCATTTTTGGTTTTTGGAAGCCGACGTGAGAAAGTTGGTTCTTAGCTATCATCTTTGATCGAGGATATTTAAATTTGTATATTTTTGGAAAATACTAATCTGTTCTAATCTACTTTCGTAATAAGAACACCGAAACTTTGGAATGCGTTGCCTGACTTCCTAATGACGATAACTTTGGTGTCTTCAAGTCTTGTGATTCGGATTCTTTTAGGTTATTGCACTGTATTATGGACCGTATCGTCGTTTAACAACAGACGAGATGGCGGTGCATACCTTATTATCTTTAAAAAAAAAAATTTCAAGCATGCTATCAATTAAGGCGATGAAATAAATAAAAACATAAAGAAATCATTAGTAATATAGAATAGAGTTATAAAAAGACTAATGTTATCACATTTTTTGAAACTGCAAATCATTCAGAGTTGCGTCAAAGCAGTGATGCGCCGCGCTGGCGTTCGATGTCCGAGAAAATATCGATTAATTCACATCATGGCCGCATGAATATTCATCGACACTCGTGATCCAATTAAAATTGCAAACGAGTATGGTATTGCCTTCAGAATAGCAAATCCTATCCACATAAAAAAAAGAAGTTTCTGAATATTATTTGTAACTTTATTAACACAAGCAATAATCAAATTCACAGTAAATTTTGAGTCTTTTTCCTTTCAAATTTGAGTCCATGCATGTTGTATGAAACTTGACTAAAGCTCCAATCTGTGACGTCAAAGTAACTCAAAGCTGTTCCTTCTTAACCTTTACCACAAAAATGTCCTTCACTTTCTAATGTATGGGTACTATTTTTCAATTTAACTTTAGTTTTAAAATTCCATTGTCTATTTTTTCCATCAAGGTATCCACATAGTTATAGTAGTTGCCCTCAGATAGGCTCTACTGCCTACCCAACTTAGTGCTAACGCACAAGGCGATATCTCTCACCAAATGTAAACTTACTAATTATGCATAGGCACATACGTAGAGCATACGTGCAAACATACATGAAGCAAATTCGAAGCATACCTTAAAGCGATCATAGCTTAACGCTAAACAATGAGCGAATAGTAAGTAGAATACGGCAGTTAAAATCTAAACAGATCCGTCGACTCATCATTGAATTTCCCATAATAACTAGGTAAAGTACACTCATACACTTAGTACAGTTTATTAATAATTTACTCGATAAAATGTTTTAATGGAAATACTAGTCATCGACATCCTCCATCACTAAGGACGTTTATAATCGCCTAAAGGAATTCATTATACACGTACATGCGATTGAAATGAAACTTTAAGCACGGGCCTCAAAGTTTGTATTGCGTTGAAGTTCTGTACGTGGGTTTTCCTTAAGTTAATCGAGGGCATAAGATTGTTTCTACGTCATAACAAGCGTAATCTACCCTTACGCAGCACTTACGAAACTAAATATCAGTCACCTGACACTTGCATGATAAAAATAACAATCAGTCAGCCGACTCATTTCGCGACGCAATCCCCCAAATAATAAGTCAGTCGACGGCTAAATTACGGCTAACATGTTTGTTATTCTACCGTCTTACAGTAAATCTCAAGTCTCTGGGTGACGAGCGCAGTGCAGTGACGATTAGTTGATTAGTGACGCTAATCGTCCACATTTCGTTTATCAGATACGTAACGTCTGGCGGCCCTGGGATCTTACTCTAATGCTTTGTGTGTCATTGGCCAATTTGATAACGCCGCGCCGATGAAAACAGACAACTACATCTGCAGGTCTACTACGAAGTCTAAACGACATATCGGCCGAAGTTATGGACGTTTTATACCACGAAACACAATCGGTCGGTCGATGACACAAAAACTGTCAAATCAGCGTCGGTCGGGATGAACGAAACGCCCGACCACAACAACCGACCGATTGTGTTTCGTGGTATGACGTCCATAACTTCGGCCGATATATCGTGTATCGGACTTCGTAGTAAACCTGCTGCTTTCAGTTCCGCTGTAGTTGTCTGCTTTCATTGGTGTTACTAAATTGGCAGATGACGTCACAAATCAAAGCATATCAGAAAGCAGGAGAATTAGGTGGTAGACCTGCCGCCCCTCTATCGCCCAACTAAATCGGCTATGCCTTTGCTATTGCTGTCTGTATCGTTTCAAGCGAGAAGAAAAGAGAGAGAAATACCAAAACTAAGACATTTTTAGTTAGGCGGTAGACCCGGTCTGCATTTCGATGAATTATAATGAATGGTTTGCGCAACTGTGGGATACCGTAATAAATATTAAAAAAACGGAAAACTGCTACTGGACTGCTTATTTTATAAACTGGTGTTTTTATGTTTTCGGTCCACTTGCCAAAATATCAAATGCGCGGTGATTTTTACCTAAAATACTTAAAAAAATATCATATGAACAATATTAATACATAAATAATTGACTACTTTTTTATTTTAAATAAAATCATTTACGACCAGCAGTGGACAGCCATGGGATGATAATATGTAATGATACTTCAGTAAAATTTTGGCTATTCTTTTGTGATAGGAACGTCTAGCTGTAAATTGCGTTGCCTGAGTGGGTTTTCCCCACTGGTTACAATCTTAGTGCACACTCCATCGTAGACCGCATCGTTGCTTAACATCGGGCAAGATGGCGGTTGAATATAAACTTATATTATTAGTTAAAATAAAAATTAGTAATATTTGGAACTTGGTGTAAAAACCTTCCGCCTGTTGGGAAAGGTCTTCCATCCATATATACACACTCTCATTGTTCAATGTTCACGTTTACAAACACGAGTGGAAGGGACCTATTCACGGTGACAAGAACGAAACACAACAAGCGGCGGTGAAACTTGCTTTGCTGCTCCACACGGTCGCAGCGAGTCGTACCCGCCGTGTTACAATTTTAGTTCTTTTAACGCCACGAACGCCAATAATTTCTTTACTATATTTTTTTTGTAATATGCAGAGACGCGATGAGCAAAACATGTGTCTGATGGGATGGTAAGCCACACGCCTGCCCATAACAGCAAAGTGCCACGCAGTTATTTGAACATTAAAGTTGTAATCACTGGCAGGACACCGCCCTGCGCTCGTCCCTCGGAGATATCAGATTTACCTCTTAGCCCTGAAAAATCAAACACCCAACTTCAATCTACGTCAAATACAAAATACAAAAATCTTTATTGCTGTTTGCAGGTAAGATAAGGTGATACAAAACATTTTAATAGTTGACCCATACAAACACAGAAGAGGCCACTCTTCTTCTAGAAGCATGCAATATGTCTGGCATTACAGTTTCCATTGGTCTGAATTTATACAATGATGATAATAATAGTCAGCTGATAAAGTCTTCTTCTTTTTTCATTTTTAGCTTTTAATCGGTTGTATCATATTATATGTCATCTGATTCATCGTCTATTAATATCTGGCTTCTATCCAGTTGTGATATGTAAGTGTGATATGTTTGGTGAGCACAATTACGCCAACGTCTTGTGCTTCAGCAGGATGTTATGGACTTTGACAAGTATGTAGTTTAAATCCAAGGTCTTGCGGTAGTAACTCTTGCAGTTCAGCCGTGTGAGCAATGTCAAAGAATGTCATTACGTATAGAATAATCAAAATAATAATAATTCAATATGTATATAATAAAATAATGTCAATGTGTATAAAAGAATGTCAACATGTATGAAATTTAATATTTGTATACCTACTCAAAGAACTCTCACATTATATACAGTGTGATCTGATTCAACCTGACAGTTACAATATATTATATACATCTACCAAATATAAAAAAAATCATGGATGTAAATGGACTAAACGTACTGCGCCAAATGAAATAGGCATATTGGTTGCCATCATGTACAATTCAAGCTCGTCCTGTCATTATAATAATAAAACCTTATATAATTCGTTATTATTAATGAACATTGACAATAATATTACAATAAAATCTTTAAATATACCCACATAAAACACAGTTAATTCGTAATATATTTTTTTATTGTTATATTTATCAAAGACCTCTCATCGAGTAAAGGCTTCCGCTTATATTATAGAGGTGTATTATGCCATCATAAAATTGTAAAAACAGTAAAATTACAAAAATAACGTGTAAATTACAATTAAAAAATTGACGTGTAAATTGTATATTTATGAATAAAATACTTTATTCACTCACGCATTATATTATAATGTGAAGGTTGCAATTTTACGGTGACATATGTATATGTACTGTACAAAAAGTTCTCGATTTGATTGTACTCGTACTGAAACATCGATTAAGTTGTGGTGTTTAGCTTGGTCATCGTGAATCAGGCCGCTGTTCGAGACAATCCGGTCAAAGACACTTGCTGCTCGGTACAGGTTACACAAATCCGGCTATTATTAACCATACGAGTCTTATTTTAGACAACCGGTACGATTTGAACGTATCACGCGAATTATGAAGGTAATTTGCTTCGTCGTTTAATTTTAAATTAAGTTGAACAAGAACAAAATTAAAAATTTTGATTAACCCCCGACTACCTCAGATTTGTTATCTGTACAACATTCTACAAGTCAAGCCCTTTCATTTGATGCCCATATTAAGGGAGTTGTGAAAAAATAAACGTATTTCGCCATTTTGTAGAAGCGGCCATCTTGGTTTTGAAATTTGTCCTAGTGCAATGTATTCTACTAGTCAAGCCCTTTTATTTCATACCCATATTGAGGTAGGTTGTGAAGAAATATTTTGGCCGCCATTTTGTGGCGGCGACCATCTTGAATCTATATTAACCAAACATAGCTAAGCACGTTCGCACGGATATTAACTTTCAAATAAAAAAAAAACCGCATCGAAATCGGCCCATTCGTTTGAGCTCTACGGTGCCACAGACAGACACACACACAGACAGACAGACAGACAGACAGACATCGACGTCAAACTTATAACACCCCTATTTTTGGTCGGGGGTTAAAAAGGAGGTCGTTTCGTTTTTGGCTGTTTTTTTTGTAAATCACCGTAAATTCGCAGCACAAAAGTTGAGGCTAGGATTGAGATTAAATATCTTAGATTAAGTACCTAGTGCATATTAATTATGTTTTTGTGTTTGAGTCCTATTGGTGAAACATTTTTGAACCGTTTGATAAAAATAAAGTCCCGGATAATCAAACGTGGACTTAAATTCGTAAATAAATGTTAAAATACATATTATTGAGATCACCAGCGTAAGTTGTTGCAAAAGTTGTCAGTGTTTCAATAATTCATACACTCTAAAGTTGTACACAGTTCAGTAGTTATACAGTTTACTAGAGCCCTCACAGGCTAGCCAAATCTCAACCAATCCTATACAAAAATACTACATATAAATACCCATAGATACACCTCTACCTTAAAATGTTAGAATACCTAAACTCTAATGTTTAGCATTCAGGTGTAGAATGATAAAAATAGACAAGGTAAAATTTAACAAAAAAAAAACGAAAAACAACTGATTATACAAAAACATAACCGCGGTCATAGATTTATTTTTAACATTAAAATTCTCACAGTCGGCTATTTTGGGCTGGCACGTTGTTTTTGATCTCGTATCGTCAACATTCTGATGATAGTAGGAAACAAGACGCAAACTTATATTTACTATTACCAAAACAATTATTTCAAGAAACCTTCAAACAGTATATTGTTGTATCACCGCACGGAAATCGTGGTCTTGACGTGTCTGCTCTACGCAGCGAGAACGCCAAGAATTATTTCGACACGTAGAAAAAAAGGATCACGCTAATCACAAAAACATAGGTAAAACGATGCAGACACGCTTAAATCAACTTTATGAAACAGAGGTTAAAGTCCTTTCAAGACTATTTAATGTCGATGTTTGTGCTTTTTTTTTATTTTCGAATTTGCACTTGGGGATTTCAGAATCAAATCATTGACGTAGGTTCTTTTTTTGGACCTAAAATTATATGCAATTTTTTCTACTTTTTTGGCTGGCCTACCGCAACCTTGGAACGGCTCTTCCTGTCTTACATTTGGTTTTTAGAAATCCTAGAATTTTAATGATTTGTGCTCTGATTATACACAAGGTTAAAATCAAGGGATTTGTTTTTGTCAAGAGCGCGCTCACATACAATCAATTCACTGTAGACTTGACTCCAAGAATAATTATGTGAAATGATCCCACTTTCCTCATATTTTTTAGTAGTTATTCATATTTTGTAGTGGTAGGACTCCGCAGAGTCCGCCTGGGAAAGTACCACACCTTTGCCAGTTATTCTACCGCCATGCAGTAATGTGCAAACATTACTGTGTTCCGGTTTGAAGGGCAATGTTTCCAGAGAAATTACAGGGCTTAGAGATAACATCTTAGATCTCTGGGTGATAGCGCAGTGCAGTGCTAGGTAATGATTTGGACTCTTCATGTCGCAATAGCTGCGTGTCACTGTGCTGTTATGTGGCAGTCATGTTGCTTACCATCAGGCACACGTCCTGCTCGTCTCGTCAATCTTTAATTAAAAAAAAAAGTGAAAAAATGACAACCTATGCAAATAAAACCACGGTATGCTACTAGGATTTTTAAATATTACAATTTATCAAAATTTCGCCTTTGTTTGCTCCAAGTTATTGATTTTTTTTATTTTTAACCGACTTCCAAAAAAAGGAGGAGGTTATCAATTCGACCCTATGTTTTTTTTTTTTTTTTAATGTATGTTACTTGATTTCTCGAGAACCTCTGAACCGATTTTAAAATTTCTTTTTGTGTTCGGTTGGGTATGCTTCCCGAATGGTCCCATATAAATCTTTTCGAAATCGGTCAAATAGTTTTTGAAATATGAACCAAAAACTGAAAATTTGCGTACAATTATCTGGATGACGTAGTTGTAGATTTCACAAAAGTTATGAATCTCGACCCTGTCAATACAAAATTGTGTAAATGCTTTAATGAAAACTTGTTTTTAACCCCCGACCAAATAAAAGGGGTGTTATAAGTGACGTCGATGTCTGTCTGTGTGTCTGTCTATCTGCTGTGGCACCGTAGTAGAACTCAAACAGATGGGCCGATTTCGATGCGGTTTCTTTTGATTCAAGGTTAATACTATAACAAATGTTCTTAGCTATGTCTGGTTAATGTCGATTCAAGATGGCCGCCTCCACAAAATGGCGGACAAAATATTTCTTCACAACCTACCTCAATTTGGGTATCAAATGTAAGGGCTTGACTAGTAGAATACTATGTACTATAACAAATTTCAAATCCAAAATGGCCGCCACGACAAAATGGCGAATTATATTATATTTTTCATTACTACCTCAATTTGGGTATCAAACGAAAGAGCTTGACTAGTAGAATACTTTGCACTATGAAAAAATTCAAATCCAAGATGGCCGCTTCCACAAAATGCCGAAATACATTTCTTTTCTCACAACTCCCTTTATATGGGTATCAAATGAAAGGGCTTGACTGGTAGAATGTTGTACAGATAACAAATCCAAGGTAGTCGGGGTTAATCAAAATTTTAATTTTGTTCTTGTACACTAAAAGAGTAAAATAAACTATTTTCGTACAAAAATTAAACCGACTTCAAAACCACAAATAGGCACTCAAAAGCGAAAAATAAACTAAAATCATTATTATAATCGCTACTCACTCATCTATTTGAAGTCGGTGCCAGTCAGGTCAAAAAGTTAGTAGATTGATGCTATGTAGGCACAGGTAAGTAGTATCTATCCTATACCTGTTAGATTTGGCTGGCACCGACTTCAAATAGATGAGTGAGTAGCGCTTATAATAATGATTTTAGTTTATTTTTCGCTTTTGAGTGCCTATTTGTGGTTTTGAAGTCGGTTTAATTTTTTGTACGAAAATAGTTTATGCCTTAAACGATTACGTACCTTAAGGGTTATAAACAATGATACTAATTAATCAGTTTTCTGATAGCAGTCTACTTTTGTCTGGCTGAGTGCCTCCGACTCATAAGTCTTTATGTATATCTCTAGATATCAAGAAACCTACTGTGATAGTTAGTATTACAATAAGTAGATATAAAAAAACTAGGCAGAAATTCTGTTTCGATTAGATTACGACCCAATAAAAACATTATGCGTAATAATTTTTTAAAATGTGGTCTCATTTTTATCTGCGGTTGCATAATTTATAATCGCAAATTTCGTCAACATTCTAGCTAGAAACGGAAGTACAAATGGGAATCCAAATTGAAACACAGTAAACCGTATCTAGATTCTAGAACTAAAGTCATGGGGTAAAGTCGTTATTAATATAAGTAAGTAATTTATTTTCATCGAAAAACATAAATCGATTTCAATTTAAAATTAAATCAGACACTCGACCAAATTACTTAAGAAGCCTACATAAATGAAAGTAGAATTTTGTTTTATTGTTCATATTTCAAAAACCGTAATTCATCACCAATTCGATAAAATTTATATGGGACCACCTTAAATGTCCTATATCTAAACCATACCTACTATGACTATCATCTACCAAACAAAGAAAAGAACCATCAGTTTAGATTCGCGATTTCCGGAGCTTTCGCGTGACATAGATATTAAAAAAACATGCAACCGAATTGAGAACCTCCCTTTTTTTGAAGTCGCTTGAAAACTAAATTGCAATAAAAACTATATTTCATATCTACTACCGTTTAATACATCTAAATTGTCCATATACCTACTGATAAAGAAATAATTAAGATCCTCAAGCCTATCTATAATACTATCAGTTGAAAAGATTGCTGGTGGCATTACCGCACTGAATGGATATTATGTGTTGAGTACTTTACTACTTACTTTTTACTTTATAAACATAATCATACTTAAGTTATTTTTAGCAAGCCTAATTATATTTTGGAAACGTTCAAGTGTGGATTTAAATATCACAACCTTTTGTTCTAATTATAGAGGTGAACGAAAATAAGATTATGACAATAATGATTATGGCCAATTTAAATTCAAAAAATGGCAAAAAAACAAGCGGTGGGGTTTTACATGACGTCTGTGAGCGAAAGGCGAGATTGCTCAGACCGCTCGGACGTCACTCGGTTCAATGCACTCGTCTGATATCGATTACGGCTGTTAGGGCTGCATCGAGTCGATTCGATAGCTTATGAGTTTGAGAAGATACGCCCTGCGCCCGCACTATACGATTCTGTGACGCACTTGTTCTTTTTAACCTCCGACCAAAAGAAGGGGTGTTATAAGTTTGGACGTCGATGTCTGTCTGTGTGTGTGTGTGTGTGTGTGTGAGTGTGTGTGTCTGCCTGTGGCACGGACCAAACGGAAACGGATGGGCCGTTTGAGCTCTACGGTGCCACAGGCAGACATTGTTTGTGGCCGAATACATCACCAACCAAGCCACCAGCCCGGGGGTGTCCAATACAATTTTGTCGAGGGCCAGGTGAAATATTTTTGTAACCGCAGCTGACCGAAGAAATGTCCGATCGCTTGATCTATAAATCCTCGCGCCTTTGCACACATATTTTAGTGTATTCTTAAAGTCTTAACCAAGTCGCGGGCCGCATGAAGGGCTTCTGCGGGCAGTATGTTGGACGGGACTGTTCTACCCCCTAGGCCACCATGGCGAACTTTAAGAAGTACCCGCGATAATATTCTTAAAACACCGTAAACAAAAAGTACCTAAGTAGAATTATAACTCCTTTAAGCTGGTTGCCTGCCTTATGGCTCTCAGCAATAAGGTCGCCATTGGTGGCGCTACTTCATAAGTGTTTTACTGTAATTTTTCTGTTTTTTTGTGTCACAATAAAGAGTTATCTAAGTAGCCTGTGAACATAATACGTTGTTATTTTCGAACTCGAACTGTTTTGTAATGAACCATCATTGGGACAGTTTGATTGATATCAATTGGTATGTTTTTTAATCAATCGTCGTTGGAACAAGGATGTTTTCGTTCAGTACGTTATTCACCGTAGCGAGTTTTCATCAGACTTGTATACGTCGGCCGTGTAGGGGAATGCAAGTATGGAGTGGATCCGGTGAGTTGAATACCAGCGCTACTTAGGAACCGGAATGGTGGAGAAACTTGTCATACTTCGAGTTCCGTGATGGAACAGATAATGGTTTAGTGGAATAAACACAGTAAAATCTCTTTTTATATCTATAAAATATACTTGTCTGCCATTTAGGGTGATGTATAAAGGTGCTTCACTGTTTTTCACTTTCTCTGTTAGGGCTGGATTAGGATTAGTCGGGAGGACGGCAGTTGGTGAATCTGATTCGAATCCCATGCGCACCACTGTCTTTACTAAGACAGGTGCGTAATGCTGCTAACTTAAAAACGGTGCATAAAAATCGTGAAAAAACCCGCTATGCTCCTAGAACCTTTCGAGGTCATCCGGGTTAGTACCCGCATTGGACCAGCGTGATGGTTTATGACCTTGACTCTATCCTTGCGAGAGAAGACTCCGATTCCCAGCTGTGGGAACATTTAGTGGGCTGCTTATAATGCTAAGAACTCGCTGTAATTATAAAAAGTTTGGTTAATAAGTCAACATTTTAATTTGTTTCTGAAGCTACCGATACCTGGGGTCTTTTACAGCTCTGGCGCCGCTACTGTATCATATCACACGTGAATAACCCGACAATGAATTATATGCGCACCACGAAATAATGACACTTGGATGGCAATATCAGGAGGGCGTGGGCATCGGGAAATCAGGCATCGGCAACGCTGGTTGGTTTGACGACGGCGTTAGTTCCCATTTTGGCCACGTGCCATTATTTCCATGTAAGGGTGTATACAGATGGGTACAACCACCACAGTTTTCATAGCAAAACAAATAAGCGTGTCGACTCATTTTTGATTTAATGTGCCATCCAAAGGTTACTCAATAACTGAAACATAGGTGAAAGAATTACTTTATTATCTTAAAACCTTCGCGTGATATCACGATTTTAAAATCACATTTTGGACTCTCCCAAAAAAGCTTCATACAAATCAGTACAGAAAAGTGACGTCACACTGTCATATTTTCTATGCGTCGCGAGTAAATTTTGTATGGTAGCTATATTAAATATTGCGTTTAAGAAACTGGTTTCATAACAAAAGTTACTTGAAATTGAGTGGGTTATCCAATGGTATCGAATAATCAAAACCCAATCAACCAACCAATCCAAATAATTTCGTACTTTTAAAATGGACTTGCCCATCCAGCTTTGAATGATCATAAAGTAAGTTAAACTAAAAAAAATTGGTTGCCAGTAAAGTCGGTATACGGGCGAAAGTTTTACGTGACAACGACTTTGAGTGGTAACATAATTTTACGGAAGGGACGCGTGCCTTTCACTTTTTATGTCTGTCTCTCTCGCTCTTAGGCGGGCTAACAATGCCCGAGTGGAAGGGACGCGTGCCTCTCACTCGCTCTCGTTGTGAGCGCATAACGTGAGCGGAGCGTAACGCAGTTTCTTGAAGTGTCACCCGGCAAACCAATTTATAAGACGTTGTCACTTCAAAATATCAACATTAAAATTGGTACATATTTTATTCTATTTAAATACTGTCATTATACAGGTCCTGTCGTCACGCCTATTCACTCTCAATTGTTATTATCGTTATCAATTTCGTTACCAATTTCTTGGAAAAGACAATTCTATCGGCAATATCTACGGAATAAAGTTTTCCGACCTTCACGAGTGGTGCGCGGTGTGCGTAGCAACAAGTGGAATGTCGGCGGGCGGTGGGTGGCCTCCGAACGCTCCACCGCCGAATGACATAGCTTATCGGATTGCTATTATCCTCTCTTCCATTTCGACTCGAATAGAAAGAGAGATCAATAGCAACGACAACAACTTAGACGTAGCCACTTGTAGCGTCCGAACCCCCGGTCCTCTGGGGTAGAATCAACAGAAACCAGGGGAAACCTATTATTGGGACATTTGACATGTTTTAATTTCATTTTACTTGGCAGACTTTTATCAACATTACTAAATTACAACGAAAATTACACTAAATATAACTACTATTAATTACTAAACAAGATGAAGTTCTAAAGATAATCGAAATTACAAGCCCACTACTATAGTCAGCAAAAACAGCCTAAATGTTCCCACTGCTGGGACTCTGGGCCTTCTCTCACAAGCGAGTCAAGGCCATAATCCACCACGTTGGTCCAGTGCGGGTACTACCAAACATAATTGAACATAATTAATGTATTATAGTTTCTCTGTGTAGAATGTAGTAGAATTTTTCTCACTCTCCTTGTGAAGGCCCCGAGTCCTAGTAGTGAGATCATAAAATGTCATGGCTGCTCACGATAGGAATCGTTACGGCTGTAATGATGCGCATATTCAAAAGTATCATAATTTCATAATGGAATTGGCTTTTCAAAGCATTCGCACGCTCATATGAAGTTCATAGACACATCCAAATATAAAGTTTTTTCGCTTGTTTTCTGCTGTTAAATACATATTTCGTTTAAAGTTGTTATATTTAAATATTCTGACTATACATTGAGACAGGTTTCAAATTTAACTGCCGCAAGAGGATTTCGGTTAATCTAATCTGAAACTGGTAAACTGGTTACACAAAGTTCAAAACTGCTTCAATACGCTGGACTTTCCAAACTTGACTTCAAATTTTACTCTTGAATTTTATTGTATTTGACTGTAGTGGGAGGACTGTTTGCTGAGTCCACCTGGTGAAGTACCTTTGTCAGTTATTTTAACGCCAAGCAGTAATGTGCAAACATTACTGTGTACCTGTTTGAAGGGAAATTATTTCAGAAAATTACAGGGCATAGAGATAAATCATCATGAATATCTCTGGGTGACGAACGCAGTGCAGTGTTAGGTAACGATTTGACTCTTCATGTTCCAATAGCTGCGTGACACTGTGCTGTTATGGGCAGGCGGCTTGCTTGGCGTCAGGCACATGTCCTGCTCGTCTCGTCACTATATTCAATAAAATAAAAAAATAAAATCACGGGTTAGAGCACGGAACATAATCATAGGACTCTGGGACTCGGGGCCGTCTCTCGCAAGGAGAGAGTCAAGGCCATAACACACCCCGGACACTTCACTAAAACTCCATACAAACGCCGCTGTGGAATTAACTACGCAGATGTCGTTCGTACACACGCGTGAATGTGTGCGTTAGAGCTAGGGCTACTGAATTGTTTTATTGCATAGTCGTGCCCCTTGAGTTCACCTGGTGACATGAGCTGTTGCTGGGTTGCTGGGCCTGTGCGGGTTGGTTGGTATTTGGTACCAACCCGCACCACACCACGGAACGCAGCTTTATTATACGTGTGTCTAGTAAATAATATTTATTAATATGAAGAGCTCATTGAGTCCCAATGTTCAGCAAATGCCTCCCTACCCTCCTATTTCTATCAGTCTTGTCAATGTCCCTCCATCGCCTTTTGAGTCTGCCACATCCATGGACGTATAAAAAATGTCTGGCATAGTCTCGCTAAAACAAAAACTGTGTCACTAGAGTCGGCCACATTTGCACGTGTGCATTGTCAGGTTGTCACTGGTAGGCTGACACGAACATATCATAATTATACACAAGGACTGATGTGTGCGTGTCAGCCTATATGTGACAGCGCACACGAGCTTATTATGTGGCCGACTCGATGGACACAGTTTTTGTTTTAGCTAGACTATTTCCGACTTTTTTGTAGGTACGTCCATGGCCACATCATCGTTTTTGAAGTTATAATTATTTTAGCTCATTAGGGAAAAATTATGAAAGTATTTTGACTGCCCTAGTGGCTTAGTTGGTAGTAGCTCTGCCTGCGAAGCCGAGGGTCGTGGGTTCGATCCCCACCCAGTGCAAATATTTGAGTGATGAATGCAAATGTTTGCATTGTGTCTGGGTGTTTCTATGTATAATAAGTATGTATTTAAAACTATATAAGTATTGTATCAGCTATCTGGCTGCCATCACACAAGCTTTGCTTAGTTTGGGGTCAGATGGTTGTGTGTGAATTGTCCACCAATATTTATTTATTTATTTTATATTTTATAAGACGCACATTGTAACGAAATATCGACAACCTGAAGTTGAAATGCATTTGAAATGCAACTAACTTCTGGTTAATACTTCTTGCGTCAAAGATAATATTTTTTATCTATTCTATAGATGAAGGTAAAAGTTGTTTAACTTCTATTATTACCACGAAGAATATAGAGAAGAAGTATTAACTTCTTTCGTGCACATACACATTTACACACACTTGTTTTTCGTTTCATGATAGTGAATAAGGAATTGAATTCCATTCGATTCCATTGTGTACATCGTTTATTGTCCTGAAATCTCCCCAGATCGAAGGTGTCCGTTTGGGATCCATTTGAGGTGATTGCGTGGTCTGCTCGTCTTTACGGCCTGTTTTACGACGCTGTCCTCGGCGCGGCTACCATTGCTCGACCTTATGTCGTATGGTTTCACGTGGAATACATGTTGCCCTTAAGTGAATCTCTGATCAACTGGATTCACATTGGACCTAGATTTAGAGACTCACATAGCATTTTTTGACCTGGAAAAGGCATTTGATAAAGCTAATTGGAAGAAAATGATGAACATATTGAAACAAGCAGGATTGGATTATAGAGACAGAAGAATAATATTTGAGTTATATAACAATCAAGAGACAGTAATAGAAGTGGGAGAAGAACAAGGAAGGCAAAGATAAGACAAGGAGTTAGGCAAGGGTGTCCACTTTCACCACTTCTATTATCTAATATATAAAATTCTCGTGTCACAGTTTTTGTTGCCATACTCCTCCGAAACGGCTTGACCGATTTTGATGAATTTTTTTGTACTTATCCGGTATCTATGAGAATCGGCCAACATCTATTTTTCATCCCCTAAATGTTAGGGGTAGTCCACCCCTAAATTTTTTATTTATTTTTAGACAAAATTTTAATTTCTATTATTTTATGATACAACATACAAAAATACATACAATGCTCAATTTTTACCATTCTACGATCAACCCTTATTTTTTAATAGCCATTTTAGTAATTTAATCATTTTTCCTCTCCGGTCGAAAACTGATCAATCGTCATTTAATTAGACATCCCCGCCAGTTGTCTACAGGTGTCACTTCTGACCCAGTAAACAGCACGATAATTTGGGGATCAAAAGTAGTCTATAGCATATATATATAGTTAGAACACGGCAATCTCGAACTATCGGACCGATTTAAAAAAATCGTTCACCGTTCTTTCATATGTACGTAATCCTTGAATGATGTAGGTTATATATATGTACCACGGGCGAAGCCGGGGCGGGCCGCTAGTTATATATAATTTCTAAAAAGACAAGTACAATATACGATTTACAAGTTAAAACAATCCTACTAGAGGTAATTATATTATGAATACGAATATTTGTTGGTCAATCACGTTCCAACAGCTGAATGGGGAGGGTTGAAATTTGGAATACAGATAGTTTATGGTCTGGAATAGCATATATAGGCTTTTCATCGGGGAAAATACGGGAACCGAAACTAGGCGGGTAAACCCGTTGGTTCTACTAGTATGTTATGTATTGATGTACAATGTATTTATTTTAAAAAATCTAATAGCGATGCAATGTAGCAACGCTGCCAGCGTTCGGCAATCTGCCACGTTGAGAATGTTGCGGTCTCGATAGCGTGTTTGTTTTGTAGCGAGACTAGACCACCTCCGTAAACCTGTTAGAGAGGCTAAGATGCAGATTCAGAAAGCTTTTTTATTATAATAGTTTAAAAGCAGGTAAAATTAAGTCGTGATTTGAAAGGCTATTAACATTTTTTTCAAGATAAGTCCGTGCAATCTGTCTTCAAACTAACAAAATAAATACTAACTAATCTAACATCGTTTTTTAAATGGTCTTACGAAAATTGTCTTGGTTTTGTCATTGCTTTCTGATTATTTTCACTTCAATTTGAATAGTAGCAATATCACAGCCATTACCGCTTTAGTAAACCGGTAGAAATGCGGGTCAGTAGTGCGGGCAACGCCTTAACTATAACTCTCGAAGAAATATGTTTGACTAACTCTCCAATATAAAAATACTCTGTACAGAAATGCTAAAACCATTATTTCACTTTCCAATATCTACCTAAGGACTGCTGATAGAAGTGAAAAAATCTGTGTGTAGGTATAAACACAGAATTTTAGGATGACACAGCACGAATGGTGCCCCTGAATGTTATACCATACAGCATACCTGTATACTTACTGTATATATACATCACAAGAATTGACCCATCGAAAAATCGTCTACGTGCAGGTCCCGTGCCGCTGCTCTACCGCCACTCATGGCGCTACGCCGTTACATCATGTCGGTGACGCGACCCCATAAGGTTTTACCTCTAACTAAAAATGGTCACATCAGGTAAAAAAATTTCACTTCAAAAAAACCAAATGGCCAGAATCGTTGGCAGCATTCAGAAAGTGCACCGCGACGTTTGCCGACAAAAACTTATAAATTTGGAAACTACGAAGGCACTCTCATCTAAGCTGTGGAACCACTGCCGATGGGTTTTCCCGATAGTTATAATCTTGGTAACTCAAATCGAGAGTGAATCGGTTTCTTCTGGGTAAACACGCTCGCGGACCGCATGAATCAGGCGAGATGGCGGTCAAGGCATGAAAAAAAAAAAAACTACGCGGGTGAATCCGGAGGGCGTGGGCATGAGCATGACCATCTAGATGACCATTGGGAAATAGGACGCATTTCTTGATGGCCAATGGTCATGGTACCCGATTTTACCCGAGGATTTCTTATCATTCCCGAGCATGACGCTAGAATTTAATTCAAAAAGCTTTCCGACCATTCGTCGCCTTCACCCAATACGAGTGATGGGTAGCTGGTTCTGGTTCTGGAGGGTCCAGCCCAAACCTCACAAATAAATACAAAGTACCCAAGAATTTGGTGCTGTTTGAATTTTTTACCCGCGACCAAAAAAAGGGGTGTTATAAGTTTGACGTCAATGTCTGTCTGTCTGTGGCACCGTAGAGCTCAAACGGATGGGCCGATTTCGATGCCTTTTTTTTTATTTGAAAGTTAATATTCGTGCGGGTGTTCTTAGCTATGTTTGATTAATATCGATTCAAGATAGCCGACTCCACAAAATGGCGGACAAAATATTTCTTCACAACCTACCTCAATATGGGTAGCAAATGAAAGGGCTTGACTAGTAGAGTACTATACACTATAACAAATTTCAAATCCAAGATGGCCGCCACCACAAAATGGCGAATTATATATTTTTTTTCACAACTCCCTTAATATGAATATGAAATGAAAGGGCTTGACTAGTATAATGTTGGACAGATAACAAATCTAAGGTAGTCGGGGGTTAATCAAAATTTTTAATTTTGTTCTTGTTACACTTCCAAGTTAATACGATTTTATTTGACCAACATCTCGCTTGATGTTAACGAAATTGATTCCTTTGGAATTGAAGACACCGAGAGGTTTTTTTATAACAGACTCCGGGGTCCCTGACCTTTGTCATTTTGGTTCGATACCGAGAAGTTATACATTAGGGTAGATAAAATTATACAGTATATTCCATAGTTTAGATATTCTTATTATGAAAATGGAATGAAACCTCTTCATTCAAGTCTGTGGAACTTCAAACATGAAACGATATCGCCATGGAAGAGGGAGCATCAGCATTAATTGAGTTATAAATCTATTTTGCTTCTATCCGTCTGTATCTCTGTATAATGTTGTTTTTCTGTTCTCAGTGGCCTCTCTCTTGACAAAACACATTAACTAATTTACGCATACGAAATGCTCCTTTCACTCAAGCAGGTTGCATTGCGGTCAGTGTTTCGAACGTCACACTCGACTTTATGGTAACATACATTAATGTCAAAATCGAATGCCGCTGCAGTTCAGATCGTTATCTCAGACTGGCATGTATGGAACTGTGATTCAGAACTGGAAATTGAAATTCCAATTAATTTGAATTGTAAAGTAATGTTAAGACTGTGATCACTCGCTTAAGATTCATCCACGGTGCCGCAACAGCTGTGCGTCAGTATAAATATGCCAATTTAATTTGCATTCTAAACTTCAATGTAATAAATTCAGTGATATTTAATATTTTAAATGTTGGTGAAGTGTATATTCAGCATCCATTCATACAAGACACGTTGAAACCTGAAATATACTATACGCCACCGTAAAATGGTAAAAACGGTTAGATTGCAATTTTACGGCTTTTTTCATAGTTTTGAGTGACGAGACGAGCACGACATGTGTCTGATGGTAAGCAACATGCCTGCCCATAACAGCAAGTGACTCGCAGCTATTGGATCATGTAGAGTCCAAATAATTACACAGCACTACACTGCGCTCGTCATCCAAAGATATAAGTTGTTTTATCTTTACGCCATGTAATTTCACTGTAAACATAACCGTTTAAACCGGAACACAGTAATGTTTGCGCTCGGGCATTAGAGAGCAGGTAGACCCGGGGGGTCCACCGCCGAACGAAAACTGTCTTAGCTTTGTAGTTTCTCTTTCTTTTCTTTTCGTTTCAAATTATAGAGATGGAAATAGCAAAGCCGATTTAGTTAGGCGGTAGAAGGCCCGCAGAATAGAGGAGCTATTGTATTGCCGCAGATTTCGTAAGTAGATTTAAATGTTGCAGATAGGTAGGTATAGGCTACCTAGTGTTAGCCGGAGCCGCGCCCACTCGGTGTCGGTGCTCACCGTCTGAGGGAGGTCGTGTGAGAGGAGGGAGAGAGGCGTCACAGACGCAAGCGAGAGCCAAGTCGACCTCAGATGCAAGACTCCGCCCAAACACATCACAATACACAGAACGTGTTTAGAAATTGCAGTTTTGTTTCCAGTATCCGTTAACTTCCTCGCTAAAATATGTCAAAAGTATTTTTTACCGACTGCCAACAAGGAGGTTTTCATTTCGATTGAGTTTGTTTGTATGCATGTTGCGCGATGTAGCCGTTTTTGAAATATCAACAATTAATCTAAAATTTGTTTACCTATAATATTTATATTTGTTTTTTATTTTATGAAATTGAGTTTAGTGTCTCAGTTTAGTTCTAAATTCAAGTAGGTTTCTGTATTTTCGGAGAATATTTAATTGTTCTTATTCATTATTAGCGTAATATTAATTTTATTATTTTTGCTCTCAGAAACACTACACATAACTGGCTATGAAAGAAAGAAAATGTATGTTCGCACCTCTCTGTCTCGCCCCTAAAATGTAACTCTCTCTTTCTATTTTCACTAAATCTATATCTGCCTCTCAACTTCACGTTTTCCTTCAAAAAGGTTTGAAATACTGAGGTAACAGTTGACTGACACCCCTTCTATATGATAAGGTGTAATATATACGTAACAGTAGGTAACATTTAACACAATATAAATTATAATAGTGCTGTTCCTTTGTTCTCTGTGCGTTTACATTGGCAATCAGCTGTTTATTATGTACACCGGCTTATCTGTGTTTACTGTTTTTATTCCGTGTGCGTTAATTTCTTTCTGTCAATCTGAATGTGTGTTGATTGTTAATATTGAATTTGAAATCCACAATGTTATTGCATGCTTTTATCTATTTATTTTATTTCTTACTGGCCACGTTTGACCTTGTCTTATCGCAATACATAGTGACAGAGATACAGAATATACAGAGTATAGAGTCGAATCGTCGTACAATACTAGTACAGTCGAGTAAGTGAGTAGATACGGTAAGTAAAGTATATCTATACCTTAATTTGCAAAACGAAAACTCCGTAGTAGCAAATTTCACAGGGGCCACTAAAAACTTAATATAAAAAACAATTAAAGCATCAAAAGAAAAAAACAAACATCTCTTTAGAAATAGTGTTTCTTATTAACTAATAAACACTTAAAATAATGAAAATACCAGTTACGCAATAGATTTTAATGGTGATTTAGTGACCCCTGTGAAATTTGCTACTATGGAGTTATTCGTTTTGCAAATTAAGGTGTCGATATGGATTTTTGTGCGACGTGTGACCAAACTTTGTTGTTGCGTTTATTTGGCTCAACTTTTGTGCCTTTGCAATTAAGCGTGGTAATTCCGTCAGCTTGCTAGGTACGCTTCCCACTTGCGGTGGGCTTGATAATTAAAAGTATAAAGATAACCGGTTATAATCGGTTATCTTTTTACTTATTCGGTCAATGGTTAATCTAAATGTGCTTTGTGTAGGTAGATAATTAGGTATGGTATGTTGTGGCGCAATTGAAAAGTATTTACATAGATTTAACTATGTTGGATTTTTGAATGACATTCTAATAATATTTTTCTTTGAAAACCAGTCCTGGCTTCACTTTGTGGAAAGTTCGCCGTAGGAAGCCACAAAACTACATTATTTCCTCATTTATTTTGTTTTGTTTATTTCTTCAAAAGCGTTGAACCTCTGAAGTATTCTAGTCTACCAAACAAAAATATGTGTGTTATTAAATTAGCACGGAAGAAGTGAAAAACCTCATAAATAGATTTTTGTATTATGTAGTATTCACGTATTTATTTATTTCCTTAACAAAATTTAATAGTTTTTACAATATTTACATAAAATAACATAAACAAAATTATATAAACTAAGTAATTATAATTTACTAGCTGTACCCTGCCACGCTTCGTTATGGTACATTCTGATGCAAAAATTATTTAAAACAATCCTTGATGCGTATTATGTATCATTGTAAAATTTCAGCTCTATCGGACTTTTCGAGTTTTTGAAACGTACACAAACCAACGTAACGTTTTTATATTTAGACATTTAGTATTATTATTGTGGATCGTATTAGTACGATAAATGAGAAACAAATCAAAATTATTAATTTTTTTAATTCAATACAAATAAAAATAGTAAAACACAGCGGAAAGCAGTGAAGAGCAGCTATCTTTATCGCTCGGGCACACTCGGCGGTCCTGAATTCACCCGATCGAGCAATTCACATCACAGCGGCAGCGTGACGGATCAGCCTTACAGCCTGCGGGAAAATCTGTAAGCGGTGCGCCAAAACTTTGCACTAAAAAAAACGGATTCACATTGGCGGATTACTATCGCGTGGCGTAGATTTCGCGCCACCACTCAAGACCATAAATGATTGGTGCCATTTTCGGATTCTCCAATGATTGAGGAACGTTAATCCTAAAGTTACATAGTTCCACAATTCCGTCATTGGACTTCATTGGTGGCGCGGACTATACAACAAAACACACCACAGCCAAATTGATTGATTGATTGGCTCTTTAAAATTAGCAAGTTGAAGTGGCAATGCCATATAGCTCGCAGAACCGATAACCTCTGGGGAGTAAAGGTTCTGGAATGGCGACCACGAACCGGCAGAGGCAGTGTAGGACGGCCCCCCACACGATGGACCGATGATATTGTCTCGGTCGCGGGAAGTCGGTGGATGGAGGCGGCACAAGATCGGTCATTGTGGAAATCATTGGGGGAGGCCTATGTCCAGCAGTGGACGTCTGCAGGCTGCAGATGAAGAGGGCTCATTGGAGACTCCGCCTGGGGAATTACCACACCTTTGCCTGTCATTCTACCGCCAACCAGTACTGTGCAAACATTGCTGTGTTCCGGTTTAAAGGGCAATGTTTCCAGAGAAATAACTGGGCTAAGAGATAAAACACCTTATATCTCCGGGTGGCGAGCGCAGTTCGGTGCTAGGTAATTAATGATTTGAACGCTTCGTGTTCCAATAGCTGCATGTCACTGTGCTGTTATGGGCAGGCGTGTTGCTTACCATCAGGCACATGTCCTGATCGTCTCTCTATACTATAGAAAAAGATAACCTCTACCTTTTTCGAAGTTGGTTAAAACAATAATATATTTATGACGTGAAATCAATATCATAGTGTTATTTGTTTGGTTCGGCGTAGCCACACACATCCTCGCCGATAGATAAATAATGCACGATTTCTTGGAATCGCTTTATTTGACTTAATTAATTCTAGAATTAAGAGGCCTTGAATATATTATTATTGAGGATGTTAATCGGATTAATGTATATAGAATACAAAACAGGCGGGTAAATTACCTCAATAATATACCTCTATAATTAGGTAATTTAAAGTTGCAAATTTATGAAGGTATTTGTGTAAGGAGGAATATATAATGCAATGCAATACAACGGTGATCACATAACACGTGATATTTTAATATTTACTACATATTAGATAATAGTAATTAGCATAAAAAGCTTAAACAGCCCACTAAATGTTCCCATTGCTGGGTCTCTCGTTTGGAGAAAGTCAAGGTTATAATCCACCACGCTGACCCAGTGCGGATTAGTGGATGACACATCACTTCGAAAGATAGGTACACGTCGGTTTCCTCACGATGTTTTTCTTCACTGTTTTAAGTGAGCAGCATTACGCACATGACTTCGAAAAGACAATGGTGCGCGTGGTCCTTAACTCCGGATCGGCAGTCGCCATTCTCCCGACTAGACCAGCCGTAACTTTAATGTAACTATAAATAAGTAGTAATTACTTATTTGTTTTAAAATCCTTTCGTCGATGATTATTATTATTACTGGCTCGCCAATCTAGCTTGTATTGATATAGTCAGTCCAGACCGACACTGAGTTTCAGTGCCAAACGAGCTGCGAACAGGCGCGCGCACTCTCCTTGAAAAAGATCGCCGGACGCGATCGAAACTTGAGTCGGACTGGACTGACTATCAAACGTGAGTTACCCGTGTATTTATTTAAAATGTGTTATAACCAGCTTGTATTTTTTTTTTTAAATAAAGAGTGACGAGACGATCAGGACATGTGCCTGATGGTAAGCAACATGCCTGACACATAACAGCACAGTGACACGCAGCTATTCGAACATGAAGAGTCCGAATCATTACCTAGCACTGGACTGCGCTCGTCACCCAGAGATCTAAGATCTTATATCTCTAAGCCCTGTAATTACTCTGGAAACATTGCCCTTCAAACCCATTTATTATATTATGTTTATTTATTTTTATTTTTCTTTGTATCGATGACTTTTATGATGATTATATTTATTGTCTTATTAATATCATGAATGCGAAAGTTTGAGTGATTGATGTTTGTGGCTCGATCGCGTAGCACCTAAACGGATCCACCCTTCTACCGCCTAACTAAATCGGCTTTCGCTTTGCTATTGCGGTCTCTATCATTTCAAGCAGAAAGAAAAGAGAGAGAAATTTCAAAGCTAAGATATTTCTAGTTAGGCGGTAGCCCCTCTGGTTGAAGTACAGATAGATTACAGTCTGTAATAGGCTACTTTCCATCGCTGGTAGTGTAATAGTTATTAGTTATACAAGAGTGCAAAGTTAATTTTTAACCGCGTGCTCAATTTTGATGACCGAGCAAGCGAAGGATTCTAAAATTGAATCACGAGAAAATTGATCAAAATTAGAATCCTGAGCGTAGCAAGGGAATCAAAAGAGCACAAGGTGAAAAATCTTTGCACTCGAGTGCAACACGTAACTTTTCATTCCACCTCAGCGAGGAAATGACTAAGTGCAAATTTTTAAATGTTTTCGCGCTAAGCAAATTAAAAAAAGTAAGTACACGAAGGAGGTTCCTAGTCTGAGTTTTTAACATATATAAAAAAAATGTATGATGCATTCGGCACCAAGGAGGTAGAAATAAATAGGTTGAATTATGTTTTGAATTCAAAACCTCAGTACACACGATGTTCTAAATTCAAATTTACTTTAACCTCTAGAGGGTAAAAACGACTTTTGCGCCCTGATATCGAGGAGCAAAAGTACTCTTTCCGAGCTGGTGGGATGAAAAATAAATAGAAGTTTAGTACAACAAAGCTCTGGGCATGATAAGCCATGCGCACCTTTATTTATTCAGTCCTATAGAAAATGTATACTTCATACACAAATAGGAAATAAAATGTATTGAAACAACACGACGGTGGTATTGACTTATCAGTGCAAACAGTAATAATGGCGCCATTAAACGTAAAAAATGGCTATCTCGTTAACTTTACGAGTATTTTACGCGCCCAGTCGACGCGAACTCATTAAATCCATTCAACTGTTCAACTAGAACCTAACGAAGTGATATTGTCTGAGTAATTATAATGGCGACAGAGGCCATGTCAAGTCAAACTCCGGTGTGAAAAGAGACTTTTAGAAGTGAAACCTTCCTTTGGCGCACCACACACAGATTTTTCGTGGGCTTTGAATGAAGCTCAAAAATAATAAATATAATATCATCTGCAGCCTGCAGACGTCCACTGCTGGACATAGGCCTCCCGCAATGATTTCCACAATGACCGGTCTTGTGCCGCCTCCATCCACCGACTTCCCGCGACCGAGACAATATCATCGGTCCACATGGGAAAGTACCAGACCTACCATTTACCCACCACACCAAGTTATTCTAAGCCCGTTTGTTGTATGTCCTCTAATGTTTATTTATTTTATTTTATTCTAACAGTCGCACAAACAGCAATGTGCAAACATTATAATACTTACAATACAATTATGCCTACTACAAAACAATAATTAAACTTGTAACTAAAACACTTTGTGCACAGAACGCGATCTTATCGTTAGTAGAGATCTCTTCCTGATAACCTACCTAAACTAAAGACAAAACCCTTTTATTAAATTACTATAAATAATGTATATCACGATAACTTGTTACAATCTGTTCATAAATAAACAAAACATATACGACAAATATGGATTATGTAGTAGATTTTGTGTCGTCACATCTCCCAGAGATTCGTAATAGGAATGGTGCAATTACGCAATTTATTATTAAGGTCTAATTTGGATTAAGTGGGTTAAACATTCTGTTTTAATTACTTTAAAAATAGCGTTCTATGATTAAACAGGGTGCGGTCACGCAGAAAGATCTTGCTGTTGCACGGCCTTCCTGAAGATAAAAATGAAGAGACAAATGAGTTGGTGGCAAAAATAGTATCTGGTCATCTGCTAGCATTGGCAGGAGTCATCGAATGGGACGTCTACTGCAGGGAAACCACGTCCCATACTTTTCGTTGAGAGACGTATTTGAGATTTGGTCAGCTAAACGTTCTCTTAAGATCACATTATCCGAGTTTTTAACGAGGACCCTCCACGACCTGTTTCAGGCGGCTCGTCAACGCTTTGGTGTTACGAAGTGCTAATTCTTACATTCTTGCGTAGTATGAAAATTTTATTAGAATTAAACAATTACGCATCGGGAATTTGGAAATATGTGCCGTGTGGAGGAAGACACGCGGAATCAGCGGCCGCCGCGCCCTATCGGTCACAGTCGCTGATAAATTAATACAATTTTAATAGAGTTCCGTTATCGGTAATGCCCTCGTAACGAGCCACTAATCGCTGTGTAATCGGCGCTAACGAGCCGGCCCGGAGCCCTAGACAGCCCTAACCCTAAAACGCTACTCCGGCCTTGCTCTGTTCATCTATTACCCGTCAGTTCTCTGTGGACATAACTACGTTTTCGATATCTTTTGATTGATTTATTAAATGTTTTAATTGGTATTGGATCAGGAAATCGTTTAATTGGACTTGGGTTTATTTGTCGTTTGAACTGCGACGTATTGAGTGTCATTTGAACTTGTAAACGGGAACTGAATTGAACGCGACGCTTTAGCAACGTTTTACTCGTAAGTACCTACCTACCTAGAAATAATCGCAATGAGACGGTAGTGTTGGTAGTGGTCTAAAAAAACATACATACCCATAGTTTTAATGACAATTTTTAATAAAATGGCAATGGTTCTTAAGTATACTGAGTCAACTAGCAAATTACGACACATGCACTCTTTTATATCAACAATTAATAAATTATTTCCTATCGACCTGTGTATTAAAGTGCAATAGTGAAATTTGTGAATTAATGCAGTATACTTAGGAGCCATCGATATGTACGAGGGGTGATCCAAAAGTAATGATAATCAATAATAAACACAATGAATAAAATCAAAAACTAAATTTATTTCTCAACATAGTCTCCTAGCAAGTCTATACATTTAGTCCATCTCTTTTCTAAACCTAAAATTCCCTTAGAAAAAAAATCTTTATCTTGACTCTCAAAAAAGTCCTCAACCGCGGCCATCACGTCGCTATCATCGTCAAATTTCTTGCCCCGGAGGTGTTCCTTGAGTCGTAGAAAGAGATAGAAGTCACTGGGGGCTAGATCTGGTGAATAGGGGGGGTGTTCCACCAGCTCAAAGCCCGCTTCCTGAATGGCAGCCATGGCAATTGCAGCTTTGTGAACCGGTGCGTTGTCTTGATGGAACAGCACTCCAGCCCGCAGTTTGCCTCGCCTTTTCTCCTTAATAGCCTCCCGCAATCTTCTTATTTGTTCTGCATAGTAGAGCCTGTAATAGTGGCCCCTTTTTCAAGTAGTCCACCATGATTATTCCTTCAGCGTCCCAAAAACAGACGCCATAACCTTCCCTGCTGAGCTTGACACTTTGAATTTCTTCGGCGTCGGTTCATCGGATCGTTTCCATGTCATCGATTGTTGTTTTGTTTCAGGATCAAAATGGTGGATCCAGGTTTCGTCCATGGTCACAAAACGTGACAAAAAATTATCCTTGTCTGCCTGGAACTTTTCGAGATTTGCTCTTGACATGTCGACTCGTTTGTTCTTTTGCTCGTCGTTTAATATTTGCTTCCCGTGTTCATTTTCGGTACCCAACGCGCGGAGACCTTTCTCATATGCAATTCGTTCACAAGGATTCTTTGAATGCTGCCATATGAGATCCCTGTGACCTCAGCTACATGCCTGATAGTCACTCTTCGATCTTCCAATACAACTTCTTCAACTTTTTCACATTTTCTCCAGTGAGGGACGTCGATGGGCGCCCTTCGCGGTGTTCGTCTTCCGTCGATGTTCTTCCCAGCTTAAACTCCTTAGCCCAGCGTGCAACTGTGGAATATGGAGGAGAACAGTCCCCTAATGTTTCCACCAAGTCGCTGTGTATGTCTTTGGTAGACATTTTTTCAAGCAGAAGTCGCAGCTCCACCAAGTCGCTGTGTATGTCTTTGGTAGACATTTTTTCAAGCAGAGGTATTTAATGACAGCTCTGATTTCGTGTTTTTCCATTTTGATGTTCACTCCTTGACAGTCCGTATTCAAATGAATGTAGCTCCCGGGAATCGTGGCCTATTTATATGATTTTTTTTTTCCTGAACTAGTGGGTAATTGAGCAAGTGACTGTAATTTTTTTTGTATTTTTGTGTGCACTAGAAATAACTGATTATCATTACTTTTGGATCACCCCTCGTACCTAATACTACTTTTCTTGCATTCAACAACATAGTGATTCCCCGATGTATGGATGCTGTTTCATCGAGCATGTTTACGGGTAAATATTTACATGTCTACTATAGATTGTGATATTTCAAGAAATAAATAATACTTATTGAAACACTATAGCGATGTATAATCTGATGTATAAATATGTTATAACAAGGACAACCTTGAACATATTGTTTATACGCGAGTGAATAAAATACGCATAGAATAGTAATTTACGGAATAAATACCTAAAACATTTCTCAATGTTAACACTACTCGTATGTCGTCCTCGAATGAATTATATTTTTGAGACATTATACGAAAACCATACTCGTCCGAAATGGCTTGTTTTTTCATAAATTTGGTACTCGTAGATTTGGGAATTTAAAAAACTTTGGCGTTCCATTATTTCATGGTACTATTTTCTTAACAAAATACTCGTATGTTTTATGAACAATATACAAAAATAATGTAACCGTTATTAATGTTTAAGTGAAATTACGTTCGATTTTTCATCATTCGGCCTTTTGGCTAAGCTATGTGGGCACTGGGCAATGTGTAGTTAAAAAATAGTATTATTGGTGGACAATTGAAAATAGATTTTTCAATTTTCACATTTATAACTGATTGAATAGTATTTTCATATAACCTAGACTAGGTGTATATTTATCTGCACAGTTATATACATAATACATATATAATAATGTAACAACTCGTGCCCTCTGACTATATATTCATTGAATAAACTGTTACCTAACAACATGTGATTTGTTAAATTCAAATTCAAAGTTATTCAAAAGATAAACTTTATGTGTAGGTTTCTATAAATTTAAAATGTAGAATTCCGACCTCACATTGTTTAATCAAATTCACTGAGTTTGTATTGAAAAAATTGTCATGTTTACATAAAATTTACAAACAAAATGTCGTTTCATAATATTCTTGCAGCATTTTATCTGCCTGAAGACACGTCGCGGGCGCGTGTACGCTGATATTCTCCGGATTAGAGGCATTGCAGACGCAATAGGTATAGAGACGCTAGTCGCTCTTTCTATAATCTAAGGCAATGGTTCCGACAATATCTTCGCAATTGCATCTAAAACTAGTTATTGAACTTATTGTAGTGACTCTTTGCTGCCTCTACTTGGGAGAGTACCACGCCTTAAGTCTATCTGGAGTATTTGCCATCAGTAGTTGCCATCTCTAAAGATTGGGAATCAGGACAAGTGTCGTGAAACCCCGGATTTTCCTGAATTTGACAGCCCAAAACCCGGACATATCGAAACAGGGGTTTACGCATAACTTTCTTCCCTCGTCTTACATTGACACATCCCAGTTCCATCCATCCCATTTTGTGCCAGTTATTCTACCGCCAATCAGTACTTTGCAAGCAACGAGCGCATTGCTAGGTAATGATTTGAACTCTTCGTGTTCCTATAGCTGCGTGTCACTGTTCTGTTATAGGCAGGCATGTTGCTTATTATCAGACACATGTACTACTTGTCTCGTCACTCTACATTATTAAAAAAAGTGAAGTGATACTCGTAGTGTCTTATTGCACAGTTCACTCGGCTAATTAAATCTACTAAACTTAAAATTTTGGTACCTTCTCTACTCTACTAAATTTAGGTAACTTTTTAGCTTTACACTTGACCGCCATAGTTTTAATAG
Source organism: Ectropis grisescens (assembly GCA_017562165.1). Lineage (NCBI taxonomy): Eukaryota > Metazoa > Arthropoda > Insecta > Lepidoptera > Geometridae > Ectropis > Ectropis grisescens. The sequence continues at coordinate 2,820,535 of CM029770.1, read as the reverse complement.
GTTTCACGTAATTCTGGAGTAAATGTTTGGAAGACGGCGACAAGTCCAACGAAATACAAAGTATGGAGACATATCAAAAGCCGTGGCTAGTTTCGATGACTAAACATGTAGACTAACTACTAACGACAAACGAAACTTTTCCATTGCATATACATATTTATTGGCTCTTTTACTTCAATCTGTTATGTGAATGAAATATTCTGTTATTTTAAATTCAACTTTTCTCACGCCCTGACGGCGTTCGAACGAGTATATTAATTTTCTAAAAATAAATAGCTGTCACACTTAAGTGTATATAAATTCTTTACAACATAGACACGGCGAGAAATTTATCGCTAATCACACAAAATATATACGTAACTGTTGATTTTTGAAGTGAAAAGAAAGTGTCTTTTGGCGCGCCTAGACAGAATTTTCGTGGGCTGTGAATTGAAATCTAGCGTCACGCTCCGGTATGATAATAGCTTTTCGGGTAAACTCGGGATGCTAGAGCGAGAAACAAAATACAGTGAACAAGGGCGTCAGAGCGAGAAACAAAATACAGTGAACAAGGGCGTCAGAGCGAGAAAGATAATATAGTCCCTGTGTACCTGTGTTTATTATTATATTTATGTCTTTTTATCGCAACATTAACTTCTAGTTACTTACCACATTAATTCAACTTGTCCCGAAATATTGCATTTCACATCCATTGAAAAAAAGTTTTTGTTGTAATATACTCGTATTACTGTTTTATCACAGCACTTACACTACGTAAACACACAAAATGATACCTATTTTCATCACAGCACTTAAAGATACACTACAAACACAACATATTTATGCATTTTAGCGAAATACCTATAAAATAAATAAATAGAGAAATACTAAAAAATTTGCTAGTCAAACGCTATTTCCGAACCGCGTAAATTATTTTTTTAAAGTTTTTATTGGCCATGAATACTCTAGTCATTCTGCCGCATGTTATTCTCGTGCTGCTGTGCTTACTAGGTATACCTATGCTAATTTTCAATTTCTAAATATTTTTTTATTTAAACATAAAATTATTATAGGTCTTTAAATACGAGTAGCTAAGTATTTATTATTTTAGTTTTCACTTCGGCCGTGCGGTCTTAATCGCACACATTTTTTGTTGTGTTTTTTGTATGTTTTTCTACAATTTTTTGTTCAAGTGAAACCTTCTTTTAGCGCGCCACAGACAAATTTTTCGTGGGCTGTGAATTAAATTCTAACGCACGCACGGGAATGATTAGAAATCTTCGGGACCATGCCCATTGGCCTTCAAGAAATGCGTCAGCATTTCCCATTGGTCATCTAGAAATGCGTCATTCTAGATGGCCATGCTCATGGCCACGTCCTCCAGTTTCACCTGCGTAATTTCCAAAGTAAGCTATCACAATCTGAGTTATAAGTTTTCACTTCTATCGGCAGTTCCTATACATGACTGCCAATTATTTTTCATTTTGTTTATTCGTACTTGATTACCTTATAATTTCGACAACTCCCCACTGCTGGACATAAAATATGTTTCTCCCATAACACGGCCCCACCGAGTCCGATTATCGCCGTAGCACAGTCGTCGCCCCGCATCGCCGAGCCGTCTCCGCCTGTCTGCCCAGCAACAAGCAAGCTGCCTGCAGTGTAGTGTTTGAGGCGGACAAACATGTAAACATTGTTAGTAGGTAGACACTCCACATCTGGGTCATGGAGAGAGCAAGGTCCTTACTAGACGCCGCTACGTGACGCGTCACTGCTGTCATATCAGTCTCCACATCAGGTTGAGATGCAGATTTGATTTACATTAATTACTAGTAGTCTTACTTAGTACTTTCGTCTGATTAGAAATTGGAAAAAGATTTCTCATAAAAGCTTTGCTATTTTCCGGATTTGATTTAGATATTAAAGACTAGACTACATACTATATCTATAATATAGTCTTTCTGAGGTTTAAATTTCAGCTTGATCCGTTTAGTTGTTACGACAAGATAGAGCAGCAAACACCAGAACTTTCAAATTTAGAATATTACTAGCAGCGCCCGCGTAGTGCCAGTCCGTTCGTCCCGACGTGATTGAGCAACAAACGTCCCAAATTTGACATTTATAATATTAGTAGGATTAGAACTAGTAGCATGACTAGCTGACCGCCCTGACTTCGGCAGCGTTGAATAATTATCACCCTATTATGTTCGCGTAAGTTTGTAGGCATGCACGGAAGGAAGTGTGTTACATATGTTTGTTACTCTTTCACTGAAAAATCGATGAAGAGATTTGGATGAAATTTGGTACATAGATAGAAAATGGTCTGTTAAACACACAAACACTTACTAACTTTTATTCAGGAAAATTAATAGGATAGGGAATTAAGCGGGCGAAACCGCGGGGCCCACCATATTTCTTTAGATTTAGGGGCGGATCTTGTAAACACGGTCTATTTATATTATCTTCACTTATTTTCCTGTAAAATTGTTGAGACGATAAACGAACTTAGCGACACGAAATTGAGCTTAAGTCAAGCTTTGTAATACGGCGCGGCAGTTAGTACTTGAAACAAGTACATATTTGTTATGTCTGTGATATAATTGAGACGGTAATTTAATTTAGTATGGAAACTTTTTATCTGGAGTAAGCCTATCTGTTTCACCTTTTACTTGTTTTGAAACAGTGCTATGTTTTGGCAACAGTTGATAAGTTCCTGACAAAACTCACGTGAGGATGTTGTTTGTCAGTTGTAATCTGCCCCTTTTTCCCCCCATTAAGTAGTTCACGTTACGACATCTCCGTTATCACTTCGGCTTGTTACGTTTTCGGGCGAGTCACCACGGCTGCGTCTCTGTTTATTATTGTGACGAACTCGTCCACAAATCTACAATCTCAATATTTTTAAATGAACAAACATCCGCCGCTGTATTTATTTATCTTGAGTCCGCAGTACGGTCAGTAACCTGCAGCCTCTTAATATATTGCTTCGATAAACGAACTCGTCAAGTGTTCTCCGTCTGCCCGTCGATGTCGGTCATGCTAATGCTACTCTTTACACTTATATTAGTTTTTCAAGTGACTTGATTGGATGTCCAATGTTCAATAGCTTTTTGCGTAAATTTGTTAATCTTATATTTGGAATAGTATTTATTTTTAACATCTTCTATTTTGTCTTCAATTTTAATCTTTGTTGTTTCTGTAATTTAATGCTTACCGCACAACTCCAGGAAAAAAATACCTTACTTTATACGTACTATCTTGCAACATGCATACATTATATTGAAAAAACTCATATACTTCAACAGAACTTAACTAACATAACATATACGGTAGCTGTATTTAAATTTTAGATACATCACGTGGACTGCCACGATGTATTCAACCGATTTGACAACGCTTATCGATTTTATTTAAATTTGACCCATTCTCATCTAACACTGTTACGCAATGCAAACAAGCGAGTATGTCAGGCGATTAACATTTCCTTTTAGATATCGGTGCAACTGCCGGATATCATTTTATCACATTTCACATTAGATAGATAAAAATGCATGTCAACAATCTTGAAGATTAGAAGGTTCGTTCGTCGATTTCGAGAAGTCGGTAAAGCTTTTGATATCGTTTTCGATTCGATTTCTCTGAGTTGGGCGGTACGAATATGTAGTTAACGGCTATACGATAGTTTATGAAATGTAGTGATCAGGTGGGATGGTCGGACTTTCACCGCAGTTCGATTCCGACCGATAACCGGCGATAGCGCGGGTCGCGTCTCGGAGTGTCGCAGGGTAACGAACTCGGTCCTACGCTATATCTTGTACACACACCTACGCGCGTGCACTCAATAATGCGTTTTGATAGCCTGTCAATGCTATCGATCCTTGCCTCGTCTGTCTGTTGGAATTTTCTTAATCGTAATTGTTTTAGTATCCTGTTTTAGGCTTTTGTGTGAGTGGACGATTAGAATATAAGATTGGGATAGAGTATAAGAACGTTCCTTTTGATAGTTCTAGTATCCTTTAACATAAACGTTAAACCGTATCTTTGAAACCAATCCACATGACCAATCAAGAAATAAATGAAATGACTGTCTTAAATTAAGTTAATGAACAAAGTCCTCTTTTATAATAAGATGGAACTCAATCTGTATTTGTATCTTGTATCTATATTTGTAATTGGACGTTAAAATGGACTTGATTTGAAAGTAATAAACGTTTTCTTGTAAATATTGGTTTGAAACATCGCGGTGAGAGATTCAACTGTCTTTATAAAACCAGTCGAAACCAGATGTACACTAGAAGGATAGCTATTTTTATAATTTCGCACTGACTGAGTGAATGGACGGATTGCGATGTTTTATTTTTACTTGAGTTGCGAACGAATGAGGGCCATGGTCAACGATGACGGTATCAACCGGATCAAATTGGTAAATTTCACTAAGAAGTGTTCCAAGTGTTTGGGCTGATCTCGCAACATAATATGAAGCTTATAATTTATTTATGTCGCTGAAATAATGTCTATCACAGATCTGACAAATATTATATGACTTCTATAATTCATTTTGCTTGTGAAACACAAGACGCTGGCGAAAATGTGCTCACCAAGCATTTATATCACATATATATATATATATATATATCACAACCAAATAGATGTTAGAAATGAATCGAAGATGAAGAATCAGATGACATAAATAAAAACCAAAAATTAGTAGAAGATGAGGAAGAAGTAGACTTTAATCAGCTGACTATTATTTTAATTTTTTTCATTTATAAATTAAGACTACAACAATGTCTTGCCAGACATGTTGCATGCCTCTCAGGTCAGTTTGTATGGGGCAACTTTTAAAATGTTTTGTATCATCTTATCTTACCTACAAACAGCAATAAAGATTTTTATTTGTATTTGTATTTCAAGGTAATTTCATTTATGTATATTCTCTTTGAAAATATACAAATTTAAACCCTTTCGAGGACTAATGTCGAAGCGGAAAGATTACAAAATGCTAGATTTTTTTGGCTCAACATGTAAGCATTGCTAGTCTGTGACATGCTGGGCGCTTGGGCAGCATGCCCCTCTTTATAAAATAAAACATAAACACAAACATATCCAAAATATTATAAATGGCGTCAACAGCAAGGAGTCTTTATAAACCGCACACATATCAAGTATTCCTGTCTATGGCATTTGATAATTATTTACATATAGCAAACTTACTTAATCCCAATTCAGAGCTCGTCATAATAGTAAACCTATTTCGCATTCATCCTTTGTCTTCTGTGGATCACTCATTCGTCGATTCAAACTACGTATACGGCAGGTTTATAAGCTGGAGTCTATATGCGCTTTGTTCATACTCGTAAACATCTAGCATTCACCTGCTATAAATTCCAAACGAATATTAAACGCCTCCCAGAGGGGTTCGCTATCGCAAGGTCGGTTTTTATTGTCGACTTTATTATTTCCTGTAAATTGTGAATGAATTTTTTACACGCTTCAGTTTGGAACAGGCATTGTTTGGGTTCGGATATAAAATATACCTTATAGGTACATTAACTAAACTTATTATTTGACGATACTTTAAGACATTTTCGATAATGAGATGAAATTATTGTTCGAAGAAATTGAATGAAGAAAGTAAATTAAGCTCCACGTGAACAGCCCGTCTGTCTAGTGATGATACAGCAGGATGCACATAGTGAACTACGCTTGTTATCATGATTCTAAGGTGCTGTGATTGTACCGCTACCTACGTCCTTGTTTGGAAGGATTCATGTTTAACACGAGTACTAAACGATTTTCCACCCTCCGAACCTAAAGTTGATGATATAAATATCAGTGTTAATACATTTCTTTGTATTGATGTCTACGCGTAGCCAAAATAAGTTGTGCGTCAAATCATTGCGCTTGCTTGTGCTGAATCATAGCCTGAACTCACATGAACGTCCTAATAACGTATAGTTACTGACGCAAACACAACTTGTTAGCAACTCCAAAAGATTAAATAGCAAACTGACTATGGATTATTATTTATCATGTTTCTTCTTAACATTACGGACGTAGTTTGTCTGCAAGTTTAAGTGCCAGTTCAACTTTTACATAAGTATATTTCATTCCATATAATTTGTAAGTTCTCAAAATATGTCGATCGTTAGTGAGTTAGCAACGTTCTTCAACCGAAATGATATCAATAAAATATCGAAATAGGTAGACGCACATAACATTAATAGCCATTCCGAGTGTAGTACGTTTATCATCAATCCAAGCAGGATTTACTGCTTCGAATAAATTAACTTTATGTGCTTTGGTAGTAATGTGCGCTTGCTGCTAACGATCGTCTATAGTTTACTTATTCGCGTCAAATGTGCCAGTAACTTCTGGAGCTAATAGACCAACAGTAGTGGGCGGCGGGAATGGATCGCTTGAACGCAGTCGATCGAAAGATCGCTTTATCTGCAAATTGAGATTTTGGAATCTGGGAAGTTTGTTTCGAATTCCATTCCACATTTCCCATCCGCATTCCGTAGTCTAATTTCGATACTTGTAAACGTGGCAAACTAGAAAGGTCATGTTTTGTTTAGCGTATTCGCTATTAATCCCATAGATTTTCCAGTTAATGTAGGTCGATCGAGACATTTTCCGTTTGTAACCTACATGCTGTTCGTATCATCCCATGTGTAGAGCTCGTTTTAATTCAATGTTTATGTATCGTAGTCGCGTCTCAGTTTATTGGTGTACGCGTTATGACCCTCGGTCTATAAAATAGAGATTGCCATCTCAAACGTTGTCGCTGTGAGTCATGTCATGACCTTACGCCGGGTATCACAATTACACGGCTTCCGTCCTCACGTGTTTATGAAGGGTTATGTAACGTCGTGCTTCTTACGGTTATGAATTCTCTCATAATCTGGGATTATTACCTTTCCGATATTGAGCGGACAAGCTGTTATTCGCGTTACGTTATTATCGCGTCAATTGTTCGCATGCTGTTCCGATATTTTTATATCGCTTGATTTTTCATGTTGCGATTAAGGTATACTTACAATGTTTCGGTAATAAAATCAACGTTTCTTCTTTATGTTAAAAGTTTGAGTGTTTCAATCATTTTGTAAGAATTGAATGAATCATTTCAAAACTTTGAAAATAATTTGTCTGGGAATGGATCAGGCTATAATTTTGGTATTACTCAGATAGATATAATAGGCTGGAATAGCCCAGTCTAAATTATACGCAGAAGAAGTCGCACTACGTATTTTACAGATAGACAGAAACACTTTATTATGCACACCAGAATACATATACTTACAGTGAAAAAAACAATAGTACATACAGAAAATAACTTATAACTAGTGCCACAAATGGCGGCCTTACTTACTTACTGGCTTACTTAGCGTACTTTAGCATCTGCTTAAAATAAAAACGTTAACTAATTTAGATTTTCTGTTTGTCGACAGGCATGAAAATGACTATGTCCACGGCTCCTACAATGAGCGCTCGCGTCCACAGAAAAGTGATGCGAGCGCCGCATAAGCGCGCGATACAGGGCAAGATAGCGCACCCGGGCAAATTGAGCCATCCGGGCAAACTGAGTCATCCGGGCAAGCTGAGCCACCCGGGAAAGTTTGCCCACCTGGGAAAATTCGGGAAGCTCCATCACTATGCGCACACGCACTCACTGCGACCGCCAGAGCCCTGCGACAATAGCAATGACAGTGGTCTCGGTCCCGACGCCATCAACAGGTATGTTGCATGAACTTCGTGTCTACGCTTAGTACACTACTTGACAACTGCATCCCAATTTGAAGAGTCTAGTTTCAAATCCCGGTATAACAACTTTTGCTCCGACATCTCTACCGCAGTATCAGAGAACTTGAATTTGGTGTGAATTTGAATTCATTTGACGTAACAAACATCAAATATTATATATATCTGTACCGATTTGACTCGCTTACAAGTTTCACAGCTTTCTGGCTCGGGTAAGTAAAAGTTCGAAATACGACGCTATGGTATGTCAAATTAAAGTTCACTCAGTTATATACCCAAAAAATAATACTATTTTTGTATAATGTTAACGGGAATTGAAACTGTATAAAAATCTGTTGTGTCTTGTCTTGTGTTATATAGTTATATACTCATAGATAGCGTTTGTGTCTGCGTTCATTTGTGTCGTCACGTTTGTAGCATGCCCTATGCACTCATACATTTATAACAAAATTGCCATATTGTATGTACTAATATAATTTAGCAGGTAAGTAAAATATTGTGTTTGAACCCTTCTAACTAATAAACGTCATATAGTTTATCTCCTAAAAACTGGCTGCGTCCCGCGGTTTATCCCGCTGCTTATGTAGACGATCGAATGTCATATTTATTTATTTTATTTACGCGAAACTCTATTAAAAAAAATGTTCAGCTATCTGACAGCGAAAGTTTTAGAACCATTGCAGAAATTAGCCGGAACAAACTAAGACAAAAAGTAACTTTTTTTATGTAAGTGCCGTATAAACTTTCATATGCATTTTTAGTGATGATTTATTTACTACGAAAAAACAAAATAAAACGACTTCTATTTAAAGTTAAATTCAAACACTGGACCCAATTTCACAAGAATCAATTACTACGTCGGCGTCGTCTAAATACTCGTACATGAAAGCATATTGTAGTTTTAAGCTATTGCATAGCTTTTATCGTGGGCCTGGGGACAGAATTTTAGTGATCGTGCATCTCTTTCTTATGTTCACAAGAAAGAGGGATGTAAGACCGTAACGCCGTCCTCCCCACTCGGTCATTCGACTTGAATCTTATATGTATTAGCTTTACAGACTAAATGCTCTTAGCTGTCGAAGCCTGACTAGATTGTATACTTCTCTGCATTTTTTTTATGGTAAACTAATGTCACTCTTCAAAATAAAAGCTATTCCGAAAAATTGTTAACATCCCTATTGCTTATGTTGATAAAAATGCATGCAACATGCAATAGCTTTACCGCGGCAGTCCGGAGTGCCACACTTTTTCTTTGTCTTAACCACTGGCTTTGATGATGAAACTGGCGTCGTAAGGAAACCAAAATGTTCCAAGAACGATATTTCTCTAGGACTTATGTTAGTCGCCAACCCGCGTTTGACCAGCGTGGTGGATTAAATCTTTAAAAGTTCGGTAGACAATAGAGGCCAACTGAGAGTATCTACCATTGGCTTCTTAAAAAAATCTAGAAGCATCAGCTCGGCAACATGACTTGTCTGCTGAATTTTTGAGATATTCAAATTCTCAGTCGACGTGCGTAATTTTTACGAGCCATGAAATAAACAGCGTGTTGATAATCTCGTTCGGTTTTACGCGAATTCCTGTTCAGGCGACCTTCAGCGATTCCGATCTTGAATAGATAACTAAAAGATGCGTGCGTGGCGTTAGAACGACGCGTTTTCAATAAGACAAACATTGAATCAAAAAAGTCCTCGATACATGGCGCCTATCTGATGCATAACATGCTTTGTCGAAATCTAAAAAAGTGTAACACTGAAATCCGACGAAGTACCAAAGTTCAGGACGTGGGAACAGCAGTTACAAAGCTACAATGGAGTTGGGCAGGATATTGTTAGGCGGTGTGACGACAGGTGGACTAAAATTGTGACCAGAATGGTGGCCGAGGCAAGAAAAACGGAGCCTTGGACGTCCACCAGCAAGATACGTCGACGATATCGTAAATATCGCGGATCGAGCCTGGGCTCGATTGGCACAGGACCGAGGCAGATGTCAAAATAAGAGCCTCTCACCAGGCCAGGATAGAGGCCTATACCCAGCTGTGGGCTAGAGAAGGCTGATGATGATGTTTAAAAATTAGTGATAATTGGGCTGATTGACTTAAATTTTTAACTCCCTATTTCTCTCTCTCTCTCTCCCTCTATGTGTGATTTAGTTTGTATGTTTTCATGAAACGAAATTAGCACATGGTGGTTATGCCGTTGCATTACTTAAAAAATCACTAACGCTACTTTGTAAGTAATTTGTTTAGTACTTTTCTTCTTCTGAAAATCTCTCATTGAAGCGAGCGCACGCATCTTCTATAAACGTTTGGGAGCACGTCCGTTATCTGCGGTTGTGTCTGGCGCCGAGCGAACCCAATCAGCGACGTATCTATGCGTTTTGTTATCTTATCTGCTTTATCAATTGGTAAGCTGCGTGACTGGTGATAGGGGGGCTCGGCGCGAGGTGCACGTCTCTTGAGACTGTATTTGCCGGATTGATATGAGACGTTTTGAAAGATTCGTACTCTGCGTTGTTTTATCATTCTTTGGCTAGCACGAGCCTACTTGACGCGCACCTAAGGCTTCGTCTCTGGTCATAAGATGGCGGGTAAGTGGCGTTCGGTCTTGGAAGACAATGTCATATAATTATTCCGATGCGCGCGCGCACAGTCACGGAAACCGACACCCTGAAGTTAGCTCATCAATAAATTAATAAACATTGTATCCTTGAATAAAGTAATTGTAACTAACTCTATGTTAATACCTCTTGCGTTGAAGATATAATCTATGCTATGCTTGAAGTTAGGACTTCTTAGTGGAACAGAAGGAGTATTACCTTCTTCCGTACATACTTAAGTACACACACAAGTTTTTATCGCGCATAGGTCTGCTCTTCGTCTCGCCTAAGCTAGTAACTCGCTAAGAACTCCAATCGCGGCTCACGCGCGGTCGTCGCCCGCCCTTCACCCGCCACGTTCGCGGGCGAAAATCTCACCCACGGCGGCTGCGAAACCGCGAAAATCAGCGGTCTCGTGAGTTTTGAAATAAAACCGTCGCTCGTCGCGGTTCCACCCGTGCGGTTGAGAACCGCTCCATGAGTTCTTAGCCTAAGACGACACACGCTGACCTAGATAATACCTATGGACTCTGACCTTATAAGGTTCTACATTGTATGTCTCAGGGAACAGAGAGATACAATGTAGACAACTTATTCCACTATATTGTTTAGTAATAACTTTGCTCCGCGGCTTAACAACCCCTAAATTTAACGGGATAAAAAGTATACCTATGTTTTATTCCTGGCAGTATCCTTACCGCGTAGGTTTTTTTTTCAAATTCGTCCAGAATAACAAACATACAATCCCCTCTAACTTTCACGTTTAAAATATGTATTAGTTGGTTTCTTTAAGGAAACCTCTATAAACTGTTCGGTGGATATCATCATCATCAGCCGGTGTTCGTCCACTGCTGTACATAGCCCTCTCCCATAATACGCCACTCAGCCCGACCCTCGGTCTTACGTATGCAACTGCCACCAGCCGTCTTTCGTATATCGTCACTACATCTAGTCGCAGGGCGTCCTACACTGCGCTTGCCGATTCGCGGCCTATGTCTTCGGTGGATATGTCACCCTAAAGTTTTTAATACCGTGAGTTAATATAATCTAATGGTTAATATAATTTTGCGGTGACACATACAGTCTGAGATAAATGATTGTTTAATCAATTTAGTTTGATGTTATCGGAATCGTTTTATTAGTGATCTTCAGAACAGAAATGCCTGCATTTATGTTCACAAATTAATCTATATCGTCGCGACTCGGCCGAGTACCAATTACCATAAACAAGGTTCCAATGTTTGAAATATCTATGAAACTATTCGCTATACTTATTCAAAACTTGAGGCCTTTTATCGATAACTAGCGGTCCGCCCCAGCTTCGCTCGTGGTACATTACATAGCCTATAGCACTAAGTGGTAAGACTGGTAAGGGGCCTGTATAGACTACAGGCCCGTGAACAAAATGTGTGGGTCGTACGAACTACCAGGAGACCTATACAGGATGATAAAGGGGTATAAAATAATAAGATTGAACACTATGCCGTCACTTGAAAGCTGTCCGACTGAATGCAGGTGAAGATGTTGATGAAGAAGGATTGTAACTCTCGATAATTTCTCCTTGTCGCATAATTTTTGTACGGCTTTAGGGAATAAATGATAAGAAGAGGTATTGAAATTATAAACATTGAAAAATTTAATTTTATTATTGTTATTTTTGTCGGAATAATTCTAATTCTCTGGCGACTTTCAGGGTTCATTTGGTCATTTGATTATGTACAGTATTGGTTCCATACCGTTTGAATACCTCTTCTAATCCATTATTCCGTAATGCTGTACAAAAATCATGTAACAAGGAGAAATGGTCGAGAATTGCAACCCCCTATCTTCACCTGCACTCAGTTGGACAGCTTTCAAGTGACGGCATGGTGCAAAATCTTATTATTTTATACCCTTCTATCATCCTACATAAGTATCCTTATGGTTCATTAGACACATACATTTTGTTCACGGGTCTGTAGTCTAGTACATATCCAACAGTGAAAGAATTTTTTAAATCGGCCTAATAGTTCCTGAGATTAGTGCGCTCAAACAACAAAACTTTTCGGTTTTATAATATTAGTCGATAATACGAGTAGGATTGGTCTTGACGGCCATCTCGCCTGTAAATGAACAATGCGGTCTACGATAAAGCGTGCTTACATCAACTGCACTCCCCACTAAATGTAGAACCGTGTGCACCGCCAGCGCCGGCCGTTAGTCGGCTTTGCTGACCTTGAGGTTACTGGCCTTCCTACCCTAAAACTCTTTCGAATTATAATTATGATCTTCCCTGCAGTCATTATTTTTTTTCGTCGTTAATTCGAATAAAATCAGCAACTAAAGGCTTTAAACGATTAAAGATATTACCGTTGTTCTCTATCTCTATTATAGTAAAGAATTATTATTACTACTTTGGAAATAAATTATGACTATAAATTACTATTAATTCATAAGCAGCCTAGTACTGAAACTCAGGGCCTTTTCTCACAAGAACACAGTCAAGGCCATAATCCACCACGCTGGCCAAATAGACTAGGGTAGATGACGAATGAAAGATGTATTTGTTGATACATGTCGGTTTTGTCATGATATTTTCCAACACCGGTAAAGTACCGGTACCGGTGTTGACCCGTGAACATTCCGTGTTCTCGTCGGTTGACCCGTGGTGAACACGATGCCTGAAACTGCATCGAAAGGCCGGGAACTCGCCTCAGCGTAGACACGGCTAATATCCCGTAATCATTCATAATAGACTAATAGTGCACTAAAACTACAATTAATCATGAGCCCGAAATAATGTATACTTCGAATCAATTCGTGAAGACAATTCATTTTCAATTCAGTGTAACCAGTACCCTGGTTGAAGGGTAAAGATCGTGGAAGCCATTTCTTATTTTTTACCGACTTCATAAAAGGAGGAGGTTCTGAATTCGGTTGTATGTTTTTGTATTTTTTTAATCAATTTTGTTTATGGGACTTTTATGACAAGTCGCTTGGCAGTCCCATCATTTACAACACTTGGTATGTAAGTGTATACGCGATAGCTCCGACAATTACGAATCGATTTTGAAGGTTCTGTTTTTATTTAGTAGATAGTTATATCATAGTTCAAATGTGGTCCCATATACATTTTATCGAAATCGGCGTGGTGATTTTTTAAATATAAACAAAAAAACTAAAACTTTTATTGCTATATAGGTATGTATAGATGACGTGATGAGAGATTTAACAAACAATATTAGGCGGTCAAGAGTAAAGCTATAAAAGTAAAACAAATGGATTTTTGTTTTCGGGGTAAATTAAAATATTGTTAGCACACATTAGCCGGGAGCCCGTATCAGTGATACTGTGCGGCGGTAGCTACGCGCCTGACTGTAACATAGGTACTTATTATTCCGTAAAAAATATAAATTAAAATGGACACGAATCTAACATATTAAGATCCTTGGACTTTGGCCTCGTTCGTTTATTTCGTGTGGTTCCACATGTTTGGCGTGTGGCGGTGCGCACGCGCATATTACGTACTATTGCACTGATTTATATCTAGTACGAGATAGTGTACACTACGTCGTAATAGCAACAAGGAAATGAAACAGCAGTCGACCGGATTCTCTGATGTTGTATGTAGATGTGCATAAGCGACGACTATCACTTACAGTCAGGCCGTATGCTCATATGCCACTTGTCTTATAAAAAAAACAACAGGAGAACTAAAAAGTGTAATTGTTTTTCTCGAATAATGGTCTAGACTCTAGACGTTTAATTCATTTTATTTAACGGGCAGAGCCTTTATTAACAGAACTAAAATATAACGAGATCTACACTACGCTACATACCTAATTATGTTGATTCATAGGGTTTTCAAAACTATAACTTGTATACATATACTAATGTATTGATTAATATAACGCACCTTACCACCAAATAAGGAAGAAATTATAATGTTAGACCGCGTCATACATCGTTCTATGCAAAGACGTCGCGCCGCGCCGGTCTGTACGCGTACGCTGCGCCTGCGCAGTACCACGTGCTAATTCTTATTTTTGTCACATACGCCTCTCTTCCTACAACATGTACCAACTGTGCGCTATATTTAACATCATAACCTTACCGCATAATGTTTGTCGTACGCTTTTGTTCATATATTTCGTAAGCTCCGTAGTGACCACTACTTCCGTGATGTACATTGTACGTCTTTTCTTTAAAATCGAATCTAATCATGATATCATGTAGAAACTTAGAAAATAGTATTTTAACTTTATATTTCTCAGTTACCGTTCCTCATTTTCAAGTTTTGCCATAATTATTCACTCATACGGTGCCTGTGCTCATTCATTGCAACACCGCATCGACGTACACGAGCTCATTTCACTGAGCCTCTCAAATTGACGATTGGTATTTTAGGGCATCATCGGGGTGTCATTAAAATCACATTAAAATGTTGTAACGTAACCCCGGCCTGTGCAGATTGTCGGACACCCTGGAGCCGGAAGTGGGAGCACCCCGACCTGAAGCGGCAGCGCCGCGCGAGCGAGATGGCGGTAAAGCTAGAGTGTGACGACGCTAACGATGCGTACCCCTTCCCGCCCGCCGCCGCGCCCGCCCCCGCGGACTCGCTCGCGCCGCCGGCGCCGCTCGCCCCCGCGCCCACCTCCTTACCTGTCCCCGTGTACGTTCTACTATACTTTACCATATCAAAGCTGCCATCAAAATAATTTTTAAACTTATTTCTCTGACAACTTTATCTCAAACTGCTTATTCAAACACAATCTCTGTGATTTACTAAATGAACTAACATTTTTAATATTTACTTTTCTTTGTGAAAATGCCATTGATTGCTCCATCGGTCGGTTTCTAAGCAGGCGGTGCCAAAGTCCGTTCTGTTCTATTGTGCCGCGTCACGATCATTACCATCCTGGATTCGCATGTTCACTGCACGTAATTGTCCTAACAACCAGCACCGCATCATTATTTTAGTCAGACGTATAACTTGCAAATCTGTGAACCTCGCTTTGCCTCGCCGATCTGTGTCAAATTGTAAACAAACTCATTAAGGCAACCGAAATCCCCTTCAAAGATCAAGGCTATGACAAATTGCACGTTGGAAGTATCTCCAAATTACCGTTTTTAACAACACCAGCTGTTCCGCCGAGGCGAGCATGACTCGATGTCGTTTCCATTGCAGGATACGGGCAGGCTGCAGTTTATCTAGTCCAAACCTCACAGAATCTACAGGGAAACGGTTCCAGGACCCGTACACGATCAGGTCGTGCGGGAAACTGGGGAGCGGGGGGAAGCTGGCGAGCAAGTACGTCAGCGGGGGCAAGCTGGGGGCCGGGGGGAAGCTCGGGGGGAAGCTGATGGGGAAGTACGGGGGGAAGCTGGCGATGGCGCGCAAGCGGGCGCTGATGTCTCAGGCCGGGCGGCCGGGGCTCGCGGCGCCGCTCACGGGCCGCTCGCGCGACGGCTCCGTGGAGCTGCAGATCCTGTGCCAGCCGGAGACGCAGCACAGAGCGAGGTGACCATTCCTAACACACCCTCGTGCTAAACGATTAGCCTGGCATCTGGCTGAAACTGCAGGTCTACTACGAAGTCCGATAAACGATATATCGGCCGAAGTTATGGACGTTTTATACCACGAAACACAATCGGTCGGTTGATGACACAAAAACTGTCAAATCATCGTCGGTCGGGATGAATGAAACGCCCGATCAGATCAACCGACCGATTGTGTTTCGTGGTATAAAACGTCCATAACTTCGGCCGATATGTCGTTTATCGGACTTCGTAGTAGACCTGCAGGTCTGATACTCATGGCTAACTCGACTAAAAATGTATATTTCCAATGTATAGATATAGCAGTTTTCTTTTAAAATGCAATTTTGCATCCTGAAAGGGAGATTATGGCGCTTTTATTGTTCTTATTTATACTATTTATTGTTTTTATTGTATTCATAGACGTAAAGATCAAAAAGTTATATCATTAGCAAGCAGTACCGTAACCAGCTTATTGTAGTCAGGCCAGAGCGGTCTTCTGTGTTCGCTGCAAGACCCTTTGGATCAAGTTTGCGCAAAGTTTAAGCTCTGCACCCCTGCCGTGTATAATATCATTTAGTATACGAGTACTCTTATTGGTACACTTTTCAACACCAAATTATAATGTAAACTAAAGAATTGTCGTGGTTATAGAGAGGAGGAGTCTTCTATTACAGGTATATTTTATGCTTAAAAGAAGACCCCGAGATACTTGTTTCGTAAGTTTACTGTTTGAAGGAAATATTTTTTTTGTATTGTATTGTATTTGTATAAATTATTAATTACTTAAAATTAAACGTGGTTTCAGTAGATGAGTGCAGTCTTGATAGTTTCACTGCACCGAAAAAACATAAGTTTTGTTTCGGATCTACTAATAACTATTTAACGTAAACGCCGTGTTTAAATTTTATATTGGAAATCTACTTATGAATAAACCATTATCATCGTGCCTACAAGATCGTATTTCCTTTAGAGAAAGTCAGTAAACTGGTTGGTAACTTTGTTGATATTGGAAAAAAATTAACTATTTGGTTATTCATCTTACGCATACTTATAAAATACGACATTATCATGAAAGCCCTTTTGAAAAAAATATTTAAAAACAATTTTAATTTTCAGATATCAGACTGAAGGCAGTCGAGGCGCCGTCAAAGACAACTCTGGGAATGGGTTCCCGATAGTCAAATTAGTTGGTTATGATAAACCAGCTGTATTACAAGTAAGAATCCAAGCTAAACAAATATTGGTCCACATTTTTGTGCTAAGAAACTGCAGGGCTTAGAGATATAAGATCATAGATCTCTGGGTGACGAGCGCAGTGCAGTGCTTGATAATGATTTGGACTCTTCATGTTCCAATAGCTGCGCGTCACTGTGGTGTTATGTGTCAGGCATGTTGCTTACTATCAGGTACATGTCCTAAACGTCTCGGCACTCTTTATTAAAAAAAATAACCTGCCCTAGTCAGATAGGTGATAAGAGATACATATATAGTATTTTGTTTTAAATATAAACTTGTGAGCTACCAGACACAAAAAAAAACCATATTCGTCACACAAATAAGAATCTGGACAGGGATCGAACCTACGTCTCAGTGGTGGACTCACCACCGCCAGGCCAGCAAACCAGTCCCGTGACTTTTGACTTATCAGTTAACTTTTTCAAACTAACAAAAAACTCTTTTTCAATATCAGCACATTGTTTGGACAAATTGTAAATTGTCTTTAGTAAATTGATCTACAGAGGATGTCTCCCATTTTAATTTATTGTGCCATTAAACTAAATTGAAACATTATTTGCTTACAAGGAAATTTTGAGAAATTATGTCCATTAAGAATTATGAGTAATAAAATCGATGCTTTTCCTTTGCCTTTAATGATAGTAGTGATGATAGACTTGTACTCGTACGTACATCTCTGCATTTTGAAAAATATTCAAAGTCGAGATAATACCACGAAACCATGCCCTTGTATTTACGTGTGAATTGCTCTATTTTGAATTTAAAATGCAGTGGCTTGTATCTAAAGTAAGTGAGCGATTTTTTTATTAACTCATGGCAATTATCCGCTTTGGCAATGATAATTAATAATTGTCTTATGGCAATTTGAGGATATTCGCAAAAGAACGAAAGTGGCCGACATAGCTCAAAGAATGCAAGCTGAAGTGGCAATGGGCAGGCCACATGGCTCACAGAACTGACACCCGATGGGGAAGAAAGGTTCTCGAGTGGCGACCACGAACCGGAAGACGCAGTGTTAGACGGCCTCCCACTAGATGGACAGATGACCTCAGAAAGGTCGCTGGAAACCGCTGGTTGCAGGTTGCGCAGGACCGTTCGGTGTGGAAATCTAGGGGGAGGCATATGTTCAGCAGTGGACGTCTTGAGGCTGATGATGATGAATTGTCCTCTACTGGTTACTCAACTTTGGGCTACTAAGTGTGAGTTATCCGTTAACGTTCATACTAAAATAGTTGGCAAAGTTCTGAAAATAAGGTCTTAAGTCAAATGGAACACCGTGGCGCCCGGGCACCACTTGGTGTTTTACGGGCTAGTTCTCAGCCATGTTAGTTACCAACGAGTGTCGTGTGGTCTGTGCAGGTGTACATAGGCACGGATGCGGGTCGGGTGCAGCCGCACATGTTCTACCAGGCGTGCCGCGTGGCGGGGAAGAACTCCACGCCGTGCAAGGAGCGCAAGGACGACGGCACCGTCGTCATCGAGATCGACCTCGAGCCCAGCAAGAACTGGCAGGTCACCTGCGACTGCGTCGGCATACTCAAGGTACCACTCCGCTTTAAACTATTTTGAAGTTAAAACTTTCTTAAGCGCACCGCGCACAGATTTTTTATAAATTTCATGTAAATCAAACAACAGTAACAAACATACGAGTACATCCATATTTATATTCTTCTACGCTTTCGCGTTTTATAATATTAGTAGTAATAAATTTTTCATCTATTACCTACACACCTAAAATTAGAAATATTATTTTTCTGTTGTACTATTTTTTTTTTTTCACTTAAGTGAAATTTAACATTCTTACTGTTTCTTTTTCAACATTTGCAATGCTCTTTAAAAAGACGACTAATTTGTAGATACCGATTGTTAACTTGAAATCCATAATGTAAACCTTTAAATAAAGTTTTGAATTTGAATTTCAATTTGAAATGTTAAGTTTCTTGTTCAGAAATACATTCTTTAACAAAGACATAGATTCGTAGACATAGATTCACCACACACCTCTCTTTTTTCGTACCATCTTGGTCATCCTTGTACCAATCGAGTCCAGGTTCCCTGATGAAGACGATATCGTCGACTCGTTTTGCAGCTAGACGTTTTACACTCGGCTTAGATTTGTTCAGCCACCAGAATATAAATTTGCATAAGCAGACCACTAAATATTCCCAGTTTTGGAACTCGGGCCTTCTCTCTCAAGGACAGAGTCTAGGCCGAAATCCACCACGTTTTTCCAGTGCGGTTTTGTGGATGAATTATAACCACGAAAGATCCAGAAATATGTTTCCTAACCAAATATGTAACTAAAATAATGTTTTGCTTCGGCGTTTTTAAGTTAGGAATTACGCACATGCCTTCGAAAAGACAGTGGTGTGCGTGAGATCCAAAACAGGGGGTACAGATCGGCAGTTGCCGTTCTCTCAACTAGACCAGCAGAAATTTCAATCTGATCGTATGTTTTGTAATTTTTGTCTTTTCTGTAACGGATTGCTCGTGATGATCTCCAGGAACGCAACGTGGACGTAGAGCACCGGTTTGGCGAGTCGCTGGGCGGTCCGGGCGCGGGCGCGGCCGGCGCGGCGCACGTGTCGCGCGGCAAGAAGAAGTCCACGCGCTGCCGCATGGTGTTCCGCACCGACATCGTCAACCCGGCTGGCGACCAGGAGACGCTGCAAGTCTGCTCCACGCAAATCATTTGTAGTACGTACTTTCATATTTCCTATTCCTTCTTTCATATTTCCTATTCCTACTTGAATGTTTTCACGCTATGGTCATTTTACGGGTAACCGAGTTTTGAAAGCGTTGACGACGCTTGAAGTTATAAGAATTATTGTGCAACTAAAACTATTTGTCTATAGTATCCCAGTTTTGAGGAAAGCTTGCGTTAATAATTAATTTACATCAAAAGTTTAAGTTTCCTTCTAGATTTTATCTTCGTAACAACATTTTTTCTGAATGATTTGACATAATTATTGTCTTTATTCTCTTATGCAGCCCAACCTCCCGGCGTACCAGAAGTCTGCCGCAAATCTCTCGTATCCTGTCCGGCCAACGGAGGCCTGGAACTATATCTTCTAGGGAAAAATTTCCTCAAGGAGACCAGAGTAGTGTTCACGCAGAGGCGAGAAGGTAACACCGCATGGGAAGAAGAGGTCATACCAGATAAAGAGTTTCTGCAGCAGGTGAGACGACGTTCCGATACGAAACGTATGTTTACTAATAATATTTATTTCGAAATCTCTGCATTCTTAATAAGCCTTCGAAGTTTAGCCCGGACCAAAACTCGGCAGGATAGCTGTCTTATGAAAACCCGCGCATTCTCCGCGTAGTCGCCGGCTGTATACGTCTGTGAAAAAGTATGATAAATTCTTTAAGGATACTTAGGTCCAAACGTCGAGCGCAGTGTGGTCGCGTCGCCCCGGAGTCGGTCCTTCGTGTCAGTCCGCGAGGCTGTGCATTGGCGGATTTCTGATAAGTGGAATCTATTACAGACTCATCTAGTATGCTGCGTGCCACCGTACTTTCGCGCAGACATCTCGGAGCCTGTGTGCGTGCAGCTGTACGTGCGCTCGGGCGGTAAGGCGTCCGAGCCCCATGCGTTCTACTACACGCCCGCCGTGCATCACGCCGGCCCGCTCCACGCCACCCAACACCACGCGCAAGGTAAACCCGCGACACCTCTCTTGTTCCGCCCCCGTAGCGTCTCGCCTCGGATAACGGTGGCTTTAATCTGCCTTTTGTCTATGATCGTCTATTCTAGTACAGCTTGCCCAGACGATCCCGTTACCGGTGCGACGACTTCGTTGAAACTCTGAAAAGGTCGTTTGTTGGGAGCAATTTTTGAAGTTTTCTTGTATTGTTATAGCATTTGCGGCTGACTACAGACTTTTTCGAGGGCCGCTTTTTTGTCTCAAAGTTTCATCGACTTTACATAACATCAACTGTGCTCCATTACATATCAACGAATTCGTCGGACTGAAAAGCACGTTAATGATGGGTATATGTCTCACTGGCTCGCTTGACTGAGTGGCTAATCATGTTCATGAGCGCTTTAAATCTACATTTGCAAATTTATTTTGACTGCTTGTACCGTATAAATAGTACTCGACGATTTGTAAAATGATTGATGTAATTGTTGATTGAAAAATCTTGTAAATATTAGAACACTATTTCTTGTCATTAGAGTGTATAAACCTAACAAAAACAAAGTTATCAAATGATGTCAATAAAGTTTGTTTATCAATGATCCTCATGTCATCCAGTGTGCTACTACAGTCATGACATGTTTACAACTTTTTAAACATTTTCTAAGAATTAGTTTTAATTATTTTTATCTATTTAAAAGTTGTTTACCGCAATCGCATGTTAATATCCATGTGATGATTTCTTTTTTTTTTCTCTTAACACACACTAACGTCTTTGGCAAATATACTAGACTTTATTTAACTTAAAAACTAAGCTTATCACAAAGTGTATAGAATGCATGAAATGTACAAAGAGCACAAGACTAGATTAAAATATTTCTGCTTTTTAGTAACTAAGTGTGCCTTGTTTTATTTGATATTGCTTATCTGTTGCTTCACAAACCAGTAGTCGTGACCTAGTTAATATCTATGCCATTTTGTGTTATCAATACGTTAACAACCAAACAAATACATTTAAAAAAATAATCAGAAGCATGTACTGCTCCTTCTACTCCCAGAACGAGTACATTGGACATTAAACTGTTCCACTAATAAGACCCATATGTGTGCCCGATACCTATAAATGTATGTGTGCTTCAAAAAAGAATACAGATAAATATACATTGATGATTCCATGTGTTGCTTGAACAACTTGAGGCTTTGGGAACAACAAACAACACCCTTACTTTTGAATATTCAACTTATTCATATAGTACGGTTTCAGTTCCCTTACGTCTTGCTGTAAAACGTTTCCAAAAAAAAGTGTAAATTATGATTGGCTTGTGCTGCAAATATTCAGAAGTGAAGGTGTTTGCATGCAACATTCTACGTTGCGCGGTGTTACATTTATATGTTACATTGTATAAATAATTTGAATACGCTAAATTGTTATTGGAAGAAACTGAGGCGTGCTCTTCTTTTTTTTCTCCTTTCAAGCTAGGTCTGTGTAGGTAGCGAGCTCGGCCGCCGCCCGTCAACGCTGCTGACCCGCGCCGGCACGGTATTGACACACACACACATGCACCACCACACACACTTCTTACACCTCCTTACACGTTTACACTCACTGTCTTTATGTAGGGACATAAAAGGTTCTTGCAAGCGTTCTTTAAAAATATTTTAGTATGGTAAAGTCAAAAAAGGAATTTGATTAAGAAAAATCATATCTGATTAGAATACGTACAGAAACACAAACTCCTCAAATTTATCTTTAAACTGAACTGAAAAACTGAATAAATATTTTCTAGTATATTTTTTTATATTACTTTTGTTTATCTTTTTTTTCTTTTTATATTGCTTGATTCTGTTCGTTGTTATCTGTTTAATTAATAATACAATTTTTAAAATCTATGAATGTATTTTATTTTTATTTAGCTAATTTTAAGGCAATATTAGAGTTTGTAATAAAATTAAAAGAGGTTTAGATAGTTCTAAAAATTGAGGTGTTTTTCTTAACGCTTAATTTAATACCGGGAACGACAGTGTGAAAAAAACACACACACTATTCATGAAATTTACACTCATCTTTAATACATTACAATTTCACACCAAGAAAAATGTCCACAACAAATAATGATGATTTTTCAGGATGATTTTGAACTCAATAACACATAAACAGAGCTGACTTTTCATTGACACTTACAGAGTATCGCTTTAGGTACAGACTTCACAGATCCCCTCCCTACACCACCTAGATAGATATCATCGTGCCCTATATCTCGTCCTGACGTGTATCGTCACTTTACTGCCCGATAGATGGCGTGATTCCATTTGGGCTGTCAAATATGTTATCATTTTCTCTAGCGAGAATGATATTTGTAGCTTTTATTGAATTCGTTTTTATTTATTTCGCATAACGTACATGAATTAAACAAGTTATGCACGCGATCAAGAACTCTTGTGTCATTGTTGTGACCCAAGGGGACCCATGCAAAAAAGTTTGAGCATCACTGTCCGAATTTTGAAATCTTGGACAAAATTTTTAATTTCTATGATATTTAAACTTTTATGTTATGCATTTAAATGGTAGTTTTCTGAGTAAAATGACTTTTTAATTAATCAAAAGAGTCGTATCAGTAGGCAGGGGCGCGATGACACGTGTAGGTAGTCAGGTCCCATGTGGCAGAGTGGCCCTGTCTGACCGCGTTGTGTGTGCAGGCCCGGCGGCAGGCGACGAGGCGCGCCCCGTGCTCATGTGGGGCGGCGGGGGCATGATGCCGCCCCCGGCGCTGCCGGTCCGCCGCCCCCTCCATCATCGTGCCTGACCCTCACTCGCCCCTCGGATTGAAAAGTGAGGTAAGGACGCCAAAATATCATATTTTTATCTGTTATTCACAAACTGTGGTTTTGGAACTTCATTCGCTATTTTGTTACATTTAATTCTGCATAATCAGTTTATTTTAAAATATAAAACCGTCGTGTTACATTCTGGTAATAAAAGTAAATGCTGAAGAGATTGGCTAGGGATATATAGATTGTTGATAAAATATCGATATTTTTCACTCGTCATCATATTATTATAATGATATTTTTGGCTGAAATTTATTTATATCCGAAATATCGATATTAATATTGAATATTGGAAATCACACAAAATACAACTTTTTTATTGGAACGAAGGCTTGGAGAACATAGGGATTTTGCTATAATCTATGCGATAATAATATGATGGTGATGTCCACGACAACATCCTGCTGAAGTACAAGACGTTGGCGTAATTGTGCTCACCAAACATATCACAGTTACATAGCACAACCGGATAGAAGCCTGAAATTAATAGACTTAGAACTTATAGAGTAAATGAATCAGATGAGATATAATATTATTATACAACCGATTAAACGCTAAAAAATGAAAAAAGAAGAAGAAGACTTTATGAGCTGACTATTATTATCATTGTATAAATTCAGATGAATATCAGACCATAGAATATGTTGCCAGACATATTGCATGCTTCTAGAAAAAGAGGCCAGTTTGTATGGGTCAACTCTTAAAATATTTTGTATCACCTTATCTTACCTGCAAACAGCAATAAAGATTTTTGTATTTGTATTTTGATGACTAGTAAAAAATATCGATATGTCGATATTTTGTCAACAATTCTTTCTACCCCTAACCTATCTCGATTTTGTTACTGCCCACGATACGATAAGACATCGTGGCGGTGTGAAAACGTCCTTTGTTGGAACGAAAGGTAATCCAAAGTACAGTACTAGGTTTTAGAGTAGACTAGGTTGTCAGCCATGTGGTCGAGTCAGCGGTGGTGAGTGACGGCGGGCGTTGTCGGCAGGTGACGGACGACAGCAGCCAGCAGTCGCTGCCCGAGCTAGAGGGCTGTGAGGCGGACGCGCGCTCGCCGCGCGCGCGCATGGCCGACGAGCTCGGCGTCGACCTGCGGCTCAAGACGGAGACTCCCACCGCGCAGGTAACAACACATTTTTCAACTGAAAACTTCCTTTAGCGCACCAATTACAGATTTTCCGTGGACTGTGAATTGAGCTCGTCGTCACGTTCGTAAATGATAGAAATTTTTGGGTAAACTCGGATGATCTACATGGCCATGGTCATGCTCATGCCCTTCGGTTACACCCGCGTAATTTCCAAAATGAGCTATCAAATTCTGAGTTATTAGTTTTCACTTCTATCGGCAGTCCCTATGACAGCCAATTTTTTATCGTAACTTTACCATCACTCCTTAACAGATTAACTGTTACTGTAAAATGTTTGATCGAGCATTTTGAACAGTTTTTGAAGCTGCCGAAACTTTAGGAAGAATTATATAAAATTCCAATACGACCGATCACTTTCCCCGACCTTGTGAAGGAGTGTGCTATAGCATCCAGCTTGTCAGCTTTGCGTACGTTGCAAGAATGTCTCTATCCCCGCGTGTTGTACAAGTCTAAGTTATTTCTGACATATACAGCCTCCAGGTGGATAAAAATTGCCGGTAAGGTAAGTGTGCCAAGCTCTTTTAAAAATGGTCTGACGGATGTGCATTACGATACGTCAACGATGGCATGTACAGCACGTCTTTGGGCGCCGAACGCACGCTCCCAGTCGGCAGCGCGCGCGTATAGCTCGGCGCCGTTTTATAATCGAGAATGCACTGTGGCAAAGTAACACGCACGAGACACATCCGCATTCGGTTTTAATATTAATTTTAACAGTAGTAATCAGTCGAAACCATTTCGTTTCCTTAAACTGCACAGTCTAATTGACCGTTGCATTGGTCAGGTCGGCTTCGTGGGCGGATACGACGCGATGAAGCTGTCCCCGCAGACGCCCGGGCAGAGCGAGCCGCCCTCGCCGCTGGCCTCGTTCCAGCAGCAGCTGCAGGCCATCCAGAACCAGGTGCAGACCGACAAGATGGTGGAGACGGTCACCGCCGCCATCTTCAACACGGACGCGCCGCCGCCGCTGTACCCTAACATGCTGGGCGCCATGCAGCCCATGGACACCATGCGCCAGCTCATCTCCGCCAAGTCCGCCATGGAACCGCTGGAGAGCGAGATGAAGGTGCTGAACCCCGAGCTGATGATCCAGGAGTCGAGCCTGCAGGGCGGCGCGTTCGGGCGCCAGGCGGGGGGCGCCTTCAACCCGTTCGGCGCCATCTCCAAGCTGGAGCTGGAGACCACGCAGATGCGCGAGCAGCGGCTGGCCCAGCAGAGCGCGCACATGGAGGCGCTCGTGGAGGACGCCATGAAGGCCACGGCGGCCATGCTGCCGGCCGACGCGGCCAAGCTGGACGAGCTGGTGAACTCGCGCGTGGACGACCACCTGTCGGGCGCGCCCGCCGCCGCCGCGCACGCCAGCGACGTGCTGCTGTCGCCGGCCGCCGCGGTGGCGCGCGCGCCGCCCGAGCGCCTGCCGGCCGCCATGTCGCCCGACGCCATCATGAACCCGCAGGTGTCGCCCAGCCTGCTGTGCGAGCCCGGGCCGCGCCTGCTGCCGGCGCCGGCGCAGGACGAGCTCATGATGCTCCCGGAGCAGTGCGCGCTCAGCTCGGTGAAGACGCCGCCGGCCGCCGTCAAGTCGATGATCCTGAACGCGGCCGCCGAGATCCTCACCTCGGACACGACGATGAACGCGCTCGTCACGTCCGCCATCAACACGGCCAACATCCTGACGACCGAGGGCGCGGGCGGCGGCGGCGCGCCCGACCTGGCCGCGGCCGAGCGCGCGGCCGAGCCGGCGGGCGAGCCGCTGGCCGCCATGTCGCAGGCGGTGTCGCAGGCGGTGACGCAGGCGGTGTCGCAGGCCGTGTCGCAGGCGGTGTCGCAGGCCGTGTCGCAGGAGATGACGGCGCCGGTGCTCACCGACATGAGCGACCAGGACCTGCTCTCCTACATCAACCCGTCCACGTTCGACCAGGGTGAGTACATGGACGTCTACTACGCCTGGCCGAACACCTCATTAATGATTCCTATATAAACTGCGCCCGCGCGGCGGCGCCGACCGCCGGCGCCGGCGGCCCGGCGGCCCGGCGCCGGCCGCGCGGCGCCCGGTTCCGGCCGCTAATCGCTCTTTGTTTCTTGCAGTGTAAGTCGCGGCTTCGCTCCCGGAGTGGACCACGGTTCGACACAGACTATTACGTCCGCCTGTACTGAATGCATTTTAAGTGACGCGCCGAGGGCTCAACCGAATGCAGTTTTTATGTGAATTTTTAATGGATGTCCCTATTTATACGTAGATAGACGTTACGTTTAGATCGATATAATCTCCGTTAGAGGCGTGTGCGCGTGCGTCGATGTACCTATCTAAGTGTGTTTAAGGATTTTTTTTATGATTCTCAACTTAATTTTATGTCAAGCGTATGACGGAATGTGTTGAAGACGTCAATTAATTCATGATGTAAGTCAGTATTACAGGGCCAATTATTCAACATTTATATTATGTACAGTTGGCATTGTGTGAGTCGGAGCCCTATTGGGCGCCCGGCGCTGCGCCCGGCGCGCGGTACGATGGACGTTACTAACGACATATTCGTGATTTACAAAAGATCTGTACATAATATAAACCAGATTATGTATGTATTTTTATAGTGAAATTATGTAACGGAAAATACAAATGGATTATATTAATTATTATATAAATTGAGATGTATGTTTGATATCGATTTTGTAAATATAATTATAGCTTGTATATGTATTAATGTTGTTGACGGTTGTTGCGACTACGATTGGTACCAAATTAAGTAAAAGACAAAATATCGATGTGGAAAATCTGAGTAGTAAATTATTTATTTGCACTGTACAAAAAATATGAGGAGATCGAGAGAGGAGTGAGAAAATTCGCACGCATTTCGTGTTTCGTGGTCAGTAATATATCTTTGTTAGCGGACGTGTGAAGCCTTCGAGTTACTAGTTTACTCAAAGCTTACATATTATAGGCACAAATTGATGTTTAGCAATTCCATTGAATAAAAAATATATTTATTGATAATAAAATATGTGCTATGAAATCTCAGTTTCGCAGAATTTATAGGAGGCAAACCTTATTTATGATAAAGATATGTTTAAGTCTACATTAGAATGCAACATGTGCACTTAGCTGATTGAAAAGTTACGTGTAACCGCCACTTATATATGTTCTTTTATAGCACAAAATCTTTACAATAAGTGAAGTGCGCAGGGATTGCTGGTCTGTGTAGTTGTGGTCCAATGTGTTTTTACACGTTTTCATGGGCTAGTGAATTTATAAGGGCGATATCTCTTCGTCATGTCAATATATCTCGCAAGGAGGATATGCTCGCTTCAAAATATAACATTATCAAATGACATAATATTCATATCTGTCGATTAAGACTCTCTACCTCTTTTTTATACTGTACTTCAGTTGATACCGTTCGCAGAGCTCTCTCAGTGAAGCAATATTGGCTGGAAGATACCCCTTGTAAATTTAGTGGCTACTACATTCAAATCATACGAATAGCTTTAACTATTACTAAAGTTCTGCTCAGCAGCTGTTCCAATAGAAAATAGACCTAATAAAACGTGATTTTGATACCATCTAAGAAAATATCTATTTCAATATTTAGCAACAACTGTTATATATGATAGTGATACAGAACAGAAAGAATATTAATCCACATAGTTGGTAGTTAGTTACTTATAAGAAAACCTGTACTGATGTGATGTTAGAGCAAAGAGTATATAGAAAAAATGTTTTAAATATATAGGTAATTGTGTTAGAGAAATGTTCTTTATTATAGATATGAATCAAATGCTACATATTTAAATGTGCCATTTATACAATAAATGTAATCTTAGTCGTGTAGTTAGGTATAATGTGTGGAGCATATCGGAGAGTAGGTTGGCCGACATAGGGAACTGTGCCTTGTCGTGTGAGCTGTGCCTCGCTTCTGCGCACTTTATTGTCGACTCGCGAACAGAGCCAAGCAGATATACAGCCCACCTGATGCTGCCCACGTGAGAAGCAGAAACTGACGCATGTAGCGATGCCTCCCACATAATTGTGTTGTATCTCCAAAATCGTGATTTTACAGAAAACCTTTCCAAAGACAAAACATTGCATTTGAATCGTCACTTTTTGTTATAGTTTTGCAAAATTTGTTGTATGTAGGTATATTTTTTTACCCCAATTATACAAGAACGAAATGACAATTGAAATGCAATCTCCATCATTTTATCCTGTAAAATCTCTATTTTGGAGATGCGACAACTAACGTGGGAGGCACAGATAGCCACCCCATGTTGTCGACATGAGAAACTGGGACAGGCGTATATAGCCCTCCTCATCGTTTTCGATGGCGGCGACCCCTATTGTTACAGAGTATAATATGTCCTATTATGACTCTTAAAACTAAAATTAGTTTTAAACACTAGCCAATATTGTAATAGAGTTGACCCTCAAATATAACAATAGTATCTCAAGTGTAACAATAGAAGGTTTTAGGTCTATCTATACATATGTCACAACCTGACGTTGGTACGTTGGTTGGCTTTGTCATACGACACAGTACAGTAACATATTTTTCGGTGCTCATATCAGACCGCTAGCATCGATTTGAGTCGGCTGTATCTGCTGTCATGACCGCAGGAACTAGCAATTAGCAACTCTCTTAAAATTGTATAAACATAATTTGATAAAATATTAGATATATATATATTTTACACATTCAACGCACTGTTCCTCAAAAGAAGGCTATAAGTACCTACAACGAATATTTGGGAGCATAGAAAATAATGTGTCCATTATTTACTGTAGCATTAATACTGTAGCATTAATACTGTAGCACAAATGTGCCATACAATTATAACCTCTATTTGACAACCTGGAATCGCAATACCTGTATTTTTTTCCAAATAATATTACAGAAATATACTTTTGCCATTGTCGAAGGTATCGAATTGAAACTAAAGTACTGCCAGAAATGTTTCGAAGCTTGGCCTCTTTCAAGAGGTGGCCGGAAAATTACAATGTTCTTTACAACAGTGTACTTTGTATAAAATTAAACACTACATACAAGAGAGTGTTCTTTTGTGAAAAAATAACCAGTGTACACATTTCATAAAGAAAAATTATGCATATCTAAAAAGTCTAAATTAAGTGACAAGCACACTCGCAATGCAGGCTGAGTGATCGATATATCCGACACTCAATGGCTCTGTCATTCTGAATTATTTCGTCGGAATTATTCCGAATTTGTTATGAATCGGGACGTTGGATACAAAATTATATTTTTTTATTAACAATGTTAAAACGTTGCTAAATTAAATGGTGGTTTCCGAAGCGTTAATTCTATGTTGTTCTGACCAAATCTGGCACTAAATTCTGTATTTACACATTACTTAACGATTTTTTAAGTTACGTTTATTGGTTTATATCTGCAATGGACATAAAAAATGACAAAAAAGGCTCAAAACGACAACGCAGTAGATGATGTTAGAAAAAAAATACTATTATACAGTATTTATATCAGGGACCACGAAATGTACAAATATGTTGAGTGAATTATATAAATCTGTTGATATGTATGACGTCCATGCATTTCTCGTGTTGTTTTTGTAACGAAGTAATATATAGAAAGAATACTATGAAAAGTTATGCGATTGCACCATGTCATGGTACGGAATCTCCACGCTGAAATAGGTAGATTAGAAGTGTGATTCAATATTTGCACAGTCCAACACGGCTCTTAGTCAAGGTAGCTCAACCAATTTTTAAAGAGGCTCGTAAGTATATTTTTACTTCAGAATTTGCTGCAACGAGCCGCCTACATTTTAGATAAGGTTTCCGTTATTTATTTTTTTACTATTCTGTATATATTTTTTATTTATTGGTCTACGCGAGTGAGATCCACGTCTCGCTAGTTTTTGGTTAGGCACCCTTGCTACACGTACCTACGTGTAGTGATGATGTGAAAATCCTCTCATGTGAAGACTCCTACCGTTTTATTTTATCACTGATATTAGTAAAAAAACTATAGCTGTGTCACTTTTGTAATTCAAATAACCCCAACTTTTGTTATATGTATAATTCCCGGTAGGATAATTTAGTTTTTGACTATTAGATGTTGGTTTCTCTCGTCGATTTATAGAAATGTTCAGTCTTCTCCATGATTTGGGCTATCAAATGCTAGTAGTAGGGACTGGCGAGTTCAAATATAAAAACTAACTCTTCAGCTGAAAATATTAGTGACTGGGGACTTTGACATTGCAAAATTGGGTCCGCGGCGTATGTCACTGTATGCGAAGTAAGAATACAATGTTTTCGTTAACATCGCATAAACGCTAGCGAATGTATGGAAAATACAGCCCTTGTAAGAGGTTTTTACGTACGCTAAGAGCGCGTTTAAATTTTCCATACTTTAGGTAACATTTACGCGTACGCTAACGGAGATTTTACTATTCATACTTTCGTCTACTGTTTATTAGGTCGTTGAGAACAATGATCGGTGAAAGCTCAAGAATCTTTCAACCGAAGTGTCGGACGCCCCAGGAAGTTTAGCGCAACTGTCACCGAATCCAGTCCTGTTGATTAAACTTTGTTTTGTAGACCACAATTTTCCCGTACAACTTGTAATATTTAATTAGTCTTCCATTTGTTGTACCTACGATTAATTTATTGAAATGAGACAGAATAAGGACTTTAAAACAATAAAATTGTCGATAGATGGCGCTGCACTGATTCGAGTGCCTAAATAAAATCGAAGTTCCAAAAATATCCTTTGTTCAGTGTTAGTTTTTAACATGAGACTCGACATGAGATTTGCTTTATTTTTAAAGCGCCTATGAATATAAAAATGTTTGAAAAAATGAAATGAATAAAAAAAAATTTTTTTTTTTAATAAATTGTATAGGTTTTAAACAAATTTATTATTTTGTGATTATTGAAACAAAACTTAAATAAATTAAGTAGTTTGAAAAATCGAACAGGTTGATTAAAGTTCTATCTAAAAGTGTTATATATTCAATATTTTTAAATTGACATTACATTCGTTTATTTTCCTATAACGCCATTTAGCAAACTGTATAAAAAATAAAAAGCAAACCTATTGGAACTAAGTTCCGCTCGGTAAATAGCACGCCTTTTTATTTAAATAAGTCCTCATTCTAATGACCTAATTCCATGTTTTTGCTAGTTTTTTTTTTTGTAAGTACATATATTGAATCATTTAAATAAATTAGAGTCCTTCCTGTTATAACGTCTTCCCTGTGCAAGGCAAAGCTTTCCATACAGTGTATTATAATGTGTGTACGTACTATGTTTATAGTATAGATCTCTAGTCGGTCTAATCTTGATGCAACTTGCCGAAACGGTCACGATGATCAGTCTATGTTATTTGTTTTGATGTAATTAATTAAATGTTATTGAAAATAATTACATGTTTTTATTTCCTTACCTAAGCACATAACCTTATTGTAAACCCCTACACTTGAAGGCTAAGAACTCATGAAACAATTTTCACCTGCATCCGCGGCGGTTCCGCAACCGTTTTATTTTAAGACTCACGAGATCGTTGATTTTCGCGGTTTCGCAGCATTCTACAGAAGCTGGCGGCCCGCAACCGCTGCGGGCGCGGCTGAAAATCGCTCCGTGAGTTTTTAGCCATACACAGCCACGAGAAGACGCATTCGCGGCGGTTGTAAGGCTGCGGAAACGTCGATGTAGTAATTAAATAATAATTTGGATCGTGATTGATCAGGAATTAAACACTACACAGTACTCAAGTCTACGTTAGATAGGACTATCTATGTAGTACGAGTTCATATCACGAAAGTCTAAAAACTATATCAGTTTAAAAATAGACACATTATAATAAACTATTTTCGTACAAAAAATTAAACCGACTTCAAAACCGCAAATAGACACTCAAAAGCGAAAAATAAACTAAAATCATTATTATAAACGCTACTCACTCATCTATTTGAAGTCGGTGCCAGCCAAATCTAACAGGTAGTGGATAGATACTACTTACCTGTGCCTACTTACCATGTGCCTACATAGCATCTATCTACATTACTAACTTTTTGATTTGTATGAAACCGACTTCAAATAGACAGACATACTTTTGTGATTTTTTTCGTTTTACCCTTTTTAGTGCAAAACAATTTTTATTAATCCATTTACAAAATTTCGTATTGACAGGCTCGACTTTCAAAACTTTTGTGAAATCTACAACTACGTCATCCAGAAAATTGTACGCAAAATTTTAGTTTAGGTATGGTTCATATTTCAAAAACCACCCGACCGATTTCGATAAGATTTATATGGGAAAGCATACCCATCCGAACACAAAAAGAAATTTTAAAATCGGTGCGGGGGGTTTCGAGAAATCAGGTAACATACATAAAAAAAAAACATAGGGTTCGAATTGATAACCTCCTCCTTTTATTGAAAGTCGATTAAAAATGAAGAGTCACAAGAAGGACCAACAATAATGAGGCGCTTTCAAGATGTAAACAGACCTGCACTACTTCTACCGCCTAACTGAATCGGCTATGGCTGTCTAGCGAAAAGAAAAGAGAGGGCGATATCAAAGCTAAGACAGTTTTCATTAGGCGGTAGACCCCTGTCAGAGGTAGTTATTAATATCGCTAACTGTCGCACCAACATTTCATTTAGCGAAATTTCTCCGAGGCCACCGTGTGCCAACTGGGTGTGAGCGTGCGCGGATGATCCAACTCATAGATATTTATTGAAGCGAACGAGTTTGAGCTTAGTTCCACCACGCCGTTTATAACTTCCAGTTTGACACCTAACAAAATCAAACATTGGCGCCACCTATGGTAAAATTTAGAATTTAGAGTATCTTTGACGAGTCTATTTGAAAAGGCCTTATTAAAGAGGTTCTACCCAAAAAATAAAGGTATCAGCGGGTGGAATTGAGGCGTTTTCAGGATGACAGATGATTTTGGAAAATGTACGCAGCAATGGGGCATGAATGGGGCGATTTCAAGAGGCAAAAATACCTGTCAAAGACAGTTCCCAATTTCGCCGTAGGTGGCGCCACTGTTTTATTTTGTTAGAGAAATTTCACTAAAACCAACAGTGGTGCCACACTTGGAAGTATTTAAAACTATATTTAACAATTCTTTTTGCATCTGGAAAACGCCTCATTGCGAAACTTGATTCAATGTTCTCCAGCTTAGTATGTTGGTGATCTGTGCTCCTGCTATCCGACAGCCAGACGAACAAGTGCATGGTGGATATCCCGAACATTGGAACAAAGCCACAATACAGTTATCACAGGTTCACAGGCACGGTGAACTGTGGAACATTTTACTTGACCCTATGTTTCCCGAATTCCCGTTCAGAGTTTCTTTAAATGTAAATATTGGTGGACAATTCACACACAACACCATCTGACCCCAAACTACGCAAAACTTGTAAGGGTGTAGCCAGATAGCTGATATAATACTTATATAGTTCTAAAAACATACGTATTATACATAGAAACACCCAGACACAGTACAAACATTTGAATTCATCACACAAATATTTGCATTAGGTGGGAATCGATCCCACAACCCTCAGCTTCGCAGGCAGGATAAGCCACGAGGCCAGTCCAAAGAGTATATTCTAAACAAGCTGTCCCCCGGCTTTGCCCGTGGTACATATTTAGCCGTAGCAATCGGGGATTACGTACAACGGTGAAAGAATTTTTGGAATCGTTCCATTAGTTCCGCAGATTAGCGCGTTCAAACAACTAAACTATTCAGCTATATAATATTAGTATATATATAAGCGTGCTACGTCGTCGTCTGGTTAAAGTAAACAGCGCGAGGAAACCGGGCATGTAGTGTAGTGGTATGACTCATGGCAGAGGCCGCCTGGGGAAATACCACACCTTTGCCAGTTATTTTATCGCCAAGCAGTAATGTTACATTACTGTGTTCCGGTTTGAAGGGCAATTTTCCAAGTAATTACAGGGCTTAGAGATATAACATCTTAGATCTCCGGGTGACGAGCGCAGTGCAGTGCAAGGTAATGATTTGGAGTCTAAATGTTCCAATAGCTGCGTGTCACTATGTTGTAAGTTGTAATGTGGCATGTTGCTTACCATAAGGCACCTGCTCGTCTCGTCATTATTTATTTTAAAAAAATGTTTCAAGGTGTCATCTGTCAACCTGCACTTGGCCAGTCTGGCATTGCGACGGCGCTCAAATTCCCAGCAGTGGGAACCTAGGAACATGGGCTGATTGATGTATGGGTTGATCAAACATAAACAACTATATCCATGCTTAATGCACTTCTTGTAACCGAATCATAATTTATTTATACATAACAATTATTTTATACATACAGACAATATGTACGAGGGAATCCAATTTACCTATTACAATTTACAATATAATTATACAATTAACGTAACCCCGACTTACTTAAATAGGAATAATATTCGTTTATAAATTAAATGCCTAGATATGAACATAGAGTGAAGGTACAGAACAGGACGAAGATTATAAGAATCACGGCGACCCAGGCGGGGATGGTACCTGGAACGGAGAATAGCACATTACTGCTTCGGTTTGTGATGACTGTGTACGGAGGCGCAGGCAGAATAGTAATGGTGACAGAAACACTAATTAATCTGTCAGTTGGGTTATTAAAAAATATTGTAAATGTATTTTTTCTTTTGTTTCACAAGCAAAAAATTACGAAGATATAGAAAGCTTAAGGTACAAGTTCGCGCTGTAACCGCGACAGGAGACCGAGACCGGAGACCGCGACAGGCACTTGACTCTATAGAATTGTATGGGCGCCAGTTCGCGCCGAGACCGTGACAGGAGACCGAGACACGAGTCGCGAGACATGTGTCGCGAACTGGCGCCCATACAATTCTATAGAGTCAAGTGCCTGTCGCGTTCTCGTGTCGCGGTCTCCAGGCCAACCGCTACCTTTAGAAGTTTCGAGAGACGTCACTTCATTGTACGATTTTTACGTACACGTGACGTCACAATACCCCACTCCGTAAGACAAATACAAATACAAATACAAAAATCTTTATTGCTGTTTGCAGGTAAGATAAGATGATACAAAACATTTAAATAATTGACCCATACAAACTGGCCTCTTCTTCTAGAGGCATGCAATATGTCTGGCAACGCAGTTTCCATTGGTCTGAATTTATACAATGATAATAATAGTCAGCTGATAGTCTTCTTCTTCTTTTTTCGTTTTTAACTTTTAATCGGTTGTATCATGTATGTCATCTGATTCATCATGTATTAATTTCTGGCTTCTATCCCGGTGTGTTATTTTAGTGTGATATGTTTGATGAGTACAATTACGCCAACGTCTTGTGCTTCAGCAGGATGATGTTATGGACTTTGACAAGTGTGTGGTTTCATGTAGAATCCAAAGTCTTGCAGTAGTAGCTCTTGCAGTTTAGCCGTGTGAGCAATTTTAAAGAATGTCATTATGTATAGAAAAATCAAAAATAATAATCAAAAAATAATAATCAAAAATAATGATAATAATAATTCAATTTGTATAAAATAAAACAATGTCAATGTGTGTAAAAGAATGTTAACATGTATAAAATTTAATATTTGTATACCTACTCAAAGAACTCTCACAATATATTATAGAGTAATCTGATTCAACCTGTCCGTTACAATATATTATCTGATCTAACATTAGTTAAATCTAAAGTTTCATAAAATATAGACAGTGGACACTGATTGATGGTCTATATCTTTTTAACCCCCGACCAAAAAAAGGGGTGTTATAAGTTTGACGTCGATGTCTGTCTGTCTGTGTGTGTATCCATCTGTGGCACCGTATAGCTCAAACGGATAGGCCGATTTCGATGCGGTTTTTTTTATTTGAAGGTTAATATCCGTGAGATCATCCGTTCTTAGCTATGTTTCGTTAATTTCAATTCAAAATGGCCGCCTCCACAAAATGGCGGAAATATTTCTTCATCAATATGGGTATCAAATGAAAGAGCTTGACTAGTTGAACACTATACACTATAACAAATTTCAAATCTAAGATGGCCGCCACCACAAAATGGCGATTTCTTTTATTTTTTTCATTACTACCACAATATGGGTATCAAACGAAAGGGCTTGACTAGTAGAATACTTTGCACTATGACAAATTTCAAATCCAAGATGACCGCTCCCACAAAATGGCGAAATACATTTTTTTTTCAAAACTCCCTTAATATGGATATCAAATGAAAGGGCTTGACTAGTAGAATGTTGTACAGATAACAAACCCGAGCTAGTCGGGGGTTAGTCAAAATTTTTAATTTTGTTCTTGTTCGATTATTACCTAATAATTTGATAAAACAAAAAAAACTAAAAACTACTCAAAGAACTCTCACAATATATTATAGAGTAATCTGATTCAACCTGTCCGTTACAATATATTATCTGATCTAACATTAGTTAAATCTAAAGTTTCATAAAATATAGACAGTGGACACTGATTGATGGTCTATATCTTTTTAACCCCCGACCAAAAAAAGGGGTGTTATAAGTTTGACGTCGATGTCTGTCTGTCTGTGTGTGTATCCATCTGTGGCACCGTATAGCTCAAACGGATAGGCCGATTTCGATGCGGTTTTTTTTATTTGAAGGTTAATATCCGTGAGATCATCCGTTCTTAGCTATGTTTCGTTAATTTCAATTCAAAATGGCCGCCTCCACAAAATGGCGGAAATATTTCTTCATCAATATGGGTATCAAATGAAAGAGCTTGACTAGTTGAACACTATACACTATAACAAATTTCAAATCTAAGATGGCCGCCACCACAAAATGGCGATTTCTTTTATTTTTTTCATTACTACCACAATATGGGTATCAAACGAAAGGGCTTGACTAGTAGAATACTTTGCACTATGACAAATTTCAAATCCAAGATGACCGCTCCCACAAAATGGCGAAATACATTTTTTTTTCAAAACTCCCTTAATATGGATATCAAATGAAAGGGCTTGACTAGTAGAATGTTGTACAGATAACAAACCCGAGCTAGTCGGGGGTTAGTCAAAATTTTTAATTTTGTTCTTGTTCGATTATTACCTAATAATTTGATAAAACAAAAAAATGCGTGTCCCGTATGTGTCCATAGCCTACCTGACTGACTGACTAATTAAAATAAAATTGAATGGTATAATTTATGATCCGGTCGTTATCCAAATTATTTTCAGGGTGATCCACTTGCATCCACATAGATCACTTTACTATGGTCACGTGATCGAGTGACGCTTCTTGGCGTAGCCATCTGGATTTAGCGCGCTGCGCGAGATTTGTCAAGTTGACGAAAATAACATCTCGTTAATATAATAAAGGTGAGAGTGTGTGAGTTTGTTCAGATCGGCAGCCTCTATCACTGCTATTTTTGTGTGTAGTGTTAGTGTAAAGTACAGTACTTATTGCTGTAGGGCTCTGCGCCTTCCGCGTTAGCCCAAACATCGGTAGGCAGTGGGAACAACTTGAAGAAAATTGCCACAAGTTCCTTTTGGTAGTCATAAGGACTAGAAGCGAAAACTTGTAACTTAAAATGTAATAGCTCACTTAACGTTATACTTTGCTAAAACCCCAGATAGCGCAGTAATAATAGAACATATCACAGAAATTATTTTTGTTAAAAAAAATTGTAGGTAAGCACGCTCCATCGTAGACCGCATCGTCGCTTAACATCAGACGAGATGGTGGTCAATTGTAAGTCTATTAAAGTAAAATCCGATAGAAACGAAAACCGACCGAAAACATATAATTCAGAATTTGACGTTTGAGTTTCTCCAAAGTGAGTTAATTCGCAAACAACGCGGGAGAAACAGGAGAGCGCTGCTAGTCTGGGATAAATTCTTCTAAGCATGGCCATCAAGATTAACCTTCTAGATGGCCATGTTCCCGAGTTCACCAGAAGATTTCTTTCAGTTACGATCGCAACGCTTGAGCTCAATTCACAGTTCACGAAACATCTTTGTGTGGTACGACGAAAAAAGATTTTACTTGAAAAATGTTTCGGTTTTATGTGACCCGCCCCTCTACCGCCTAAATCAGCTATTGCTTTGCTGTCTCTATCATTGCAAGTGAAAAGAAAAGGGAGAGAATTATCAAAGCTAAGACATTTTTCGTTCGGCAGTAGACCCCCCGAGTTCCATGACTAGTTCACCCAAAGAGTGGCCAACGCCCAAAGAACGCCAAAAGAATCTAAATAAAGGCAAAATAGACATCATAGACCGCATCATCGTTTAACATCAGGCGAGATGGCGGTCAAGTGTAAACCTATAAAAGTAAAAAAAAAATTAAAATAAAGTTACCCCGTCGCGGCAGGCTGTGCACGGCCAGGCAGTTGTCGACGGAGATGGACAGCAGCGCGGCCTCGCTGCGGCTGGTGACGGCGGGCCCGAAGCCGCGCACGCCCACGAACTCCACGCCCGTCACGAACATGCGGTGCGCGCTCGCCACGTGCAGCACGCGCTGACAACACATCACATATTATTCAAAGCACCTGGTTGACCGAGCTTTGCTCGGTTTTTTTAAATGATATTTAGGCAGGTACACTCCGCGAGGCATAAGCTGAGCTTTGCATTTGTGTGAGTGTACATGGATAGTGTAGGTGTGACAACCGGCCTTAGGCGCGGCGCCATTCTGTCTGGCCGCGCTCCTGCCTGATTGGTGATCACTCACACTAATGCAAAGCTCAGCCTATACCTCGCGGACAAAATTTCAAGCTCCTGCCTGATTGGTGATCACTCACACTAATGCAAAGCTCAGCCTATACCTCGCGGACAAAATTTCAAGCTCCTGCCTGATTGGTGATCACTCACACTAACGCAAAGCTCAGCTTATACCTCGCGGAGTGTACGAATTACGAAGTGATGACTTACTTAGACCTACTAAAAGGCGCTAAGTATAAGATTTTCTCAGAAAAAAAAACAAAGAGAAAAGGACCACCAGGATTCGAACCGGGGCTTGTTGACTCCGAGGGCGAGCGAAAAAAAAAAAAGTAACCACCAGGATTCGAACCGGGGCCTGTTGACTCCAGAGGGCGAGCATATTCCGTCTGAGCCATTTAGACTTAAAGAACAGTGGCGAAATAAGTTATCGTATTCTAATAACATTGTAGGAGTTTTTCATTGTCTAAAAACGCGCATAAAATGATGTTTTAAAACATAAAACCTAGCTAGATCGATTTATCGTTCCCGAAACCCCCTGTTTACATAATTTCATGAAAACCGTTCGAGCCGTTTCCGAGATTCAGATTCTATATATATATATTATATATATACAAGATTAGCTCGTTTAAAGGTATAAGATTAAAAACGTATTTCGACACCTTACAGTTCAAAGAAAAGAAGAGTGTGAGAACCCGTCGTCTCCGGAACTAGTATGTTTTTAAAATGAAACTTAATTGCTTACAACTTAATTGTACAATAAAATAAAATGAAACTTAATTGTACAATACCATTGACCGTTTAGGGTTAAAATTGAAGATTGCATAATGATTGAATGAAAGTTTGAGTGAGTTAAATTTTTATTGCTCCATATTTTTTCATTGCTTCGTGTAGAATAGAATAGAATAGAATATTATTTATTGTCATGGAAGTAACATTCACATATATAATTACAAAAATTAAGTACATAGTATGAACGCCACTACACAGACTCGTCACATTACAATTAAATTTCATTTGATGTACTTACAAAATATGTTTGAGACCTGTTGAAATAAGTAGGTACTCTGTTGTATCTTCTTAACTCAATCTCTCACTCACTCACTCAAACTCTTTTCTTAACTTAATTCAATCTAATCTCAAAATATATATTTTCTTTTTATTCTGCGTCAAAGAAAAGAAAGAAAAGAAAAGAAAAGAAAAGATAGGTTCACCATTGCACAATATTTATCAGTCTGTTGGTCGTCTTGACGAGGAGTACATGTATGGCGAGAACACAGAAGTTAAGGAAACTTAAGGATGCTTTTTCGATATTAGTTCAAAATAAGGTGCAAAAATAAATATTTCTAATCAAATAAATTACAGCGTATTTGGGACATAAAAAAGAAAGTTCTCACCAAATTTCGTGAAAAACAACTTATTTGAAAAAGATAAAAATAAAAAACCAAAAACTTGTTTTTTTGAATTTTTCACATAAATTTTGAGGTTAAGTATATGAAAAAAGTGTCCATAACAAAGTTTTAGATCTTTTTATTACCTACAACTTTCCCATTTCACTTTTTTCCATAGGTCTTTTAGTTTTGCCGGAAATCGAGAAACCCCGTTTTTTATCCTTAAAAACTCACCCCCATCCCCGTAAAATATTTTTCCTTTCATTTTTATAATCTTCTCCTCCTTTTCTAATGGGTTTCATCCATACTACTCTCTCTCTCTCGCTCTCTCTCTGATCGTTGACACGGTACAATCTGCTCTTATCATTTTCGTCATTGTAGTGTAACTTTGGAGGCTCAGCTGCAAAAAAGTGTTGGTTTGTGAAGTGTGGATCGTCCTGCATCGCATGGAAGATAAATCTACGCCAGAAACTCCGGTAACCACTCAAAAATCACATCACTAATAATAATAATAATAAGACAAAGATTTCGCTTCCAGCCAAGACACTGAAAACGTTAAAATGACAAAATGGCGGAGTAAAGAACTGCATGGCCGACACATACATGATTTAGAACA
Organism: Ectropis grisescens; assembly: GCA_017562165.1. Classification (NCBI taxonomy): domain Eukaryota; kingdom Metazoa; phylum Arthropoda; class Insecta; order Lepidoptera; family Geometridae; genus Ectropis; species Ectropis grisescens. The sequence goes on along the minus strand of CM029770.1, from coordinate 2,779,147 downwards.
AACACACATAGACCTTCAAGCTTCTAACAAATGGTTAAAATTAGGATATCTGTTCCCCGAAACAGAAGGCTTTATGGTAGCTATTCAAGACCAGGTGATTAACACAAAAAATTACAAAAAGTTCATAATAAAAGATCCAAATATACTTAGTGACAAATGCAGAAAATGCCACCGTCAATCAGAAACCATTCAGCATATTACCAGTGCCTGTCCTACCCTCACTCAAACAGATTATACACACAGACATAATCAAGTGGTACATATTATCCACCAAAAGTTAGCCATTAACTATAAACTCATATCAAAAGAACCCACACCCTATTATCAATATTCACCAAAACCTGTATTGGAAAGTACCACCTACAAACTATACTTTGACAGAGCAATATTAACAGACAAAACCATCCACTACAATAGACCTGACATCACTTTAGTAGATAAACAAAATAAAATAGTTTTCATAATAGACATTGCAGTACCCAATACACACAATCTTCATAAAACTATAACAGAAAAAGTAAACAAATATACGGAATTAAAAGAAGAAATAATTAGAATATGGAGAATGAATAAAGTTTACATAGTGCCACTGGTACTTTCCAGCACAGGAATAATCCCCAAGCACTTACTACAATCTCTCAAAATATTAAATATATCAGAAAATACATACATTACCATGCAGAAAGCAGTCATTCTTAATACATGTCGCATTGTCCGGAAATTCTTACAGGACGATACAAACCATCCTCCTATTGCAGAACATGAGACTCACTTGGCCTAGGTCCGTGATCTCATATTCCTACCGAAGTATCTTAAATACTTTGAGATTAAAAAATGATACACTAAATAATAATAATAATAAACGTTTATTTGTATAAAAAGAAACTAAACTAATACACTCGCCGACCGATATAAAACAGGAAGGTAGACAAATAAACATAAACAAAGAACTGAGTCGGTAAACGCTGAATTCCCACACTAGGGTGACCTGTGTCGTGGGAGTTCAGGCCTTTCCGTTAACATAATATTTGTAAGACGACTAACTAAAATAGAATATTATTTTGACAAATTAGCTAAATTAATAAATAAAGTGGGTAACTCAGATAAAAAATCACATATTGAGCGAGCGCGAGAGAGATGGTCGCGTACAAGAGTACAACACAACATTAAGTGCATAGCATATTTATTTATTTTATCTAAGTCACCCAGGGCACAACAATATTCCAAATTAGGTACTACATAGAAAACAAATGTATGGATTAAAATAAGAAAACATTATAGTAAAGGAAAAGATCGGGGACATATTTAAATACACGCCGCCTAAGCTACTGCGTGAACTTGCAGTTTAAACCCAACATACTCGTACAATATTTAAATCATAAATCTAACAGCGAACAACTTTTTTGAATAATTTAAGTTTTAACTAAGTGGGTTTATTAATTTTCATTTAAATTTGCAGAAGATTGGATTTCATGTGCCATTGTTTTAATGAGCGGGAGGCGTATGTTCAGGACAAAAATAAATATAAATATGGATGTGTATGTGGATTTAATATGAGTATGTGTAGTGTGATAGGATGTAAGAGAATAATTAATGTGTGGGTACCGTTGTGGTTTGCTTGTTGCGTTATCCGGTTTAAATGAATATCTTTTGTATGTATAATAAATAATTCAAATCAATATACTTAATGATAGTTAGATCCATTAGTGTTGTTAATCAAGTGAATAAACAACAATAAATCCCTTTACAGCGTGAAACTCAATTGAGTGACGACATAATTTTTATTTCTATATATTTATGACTAATATACGACCGAAACCGGAACGGGTCGATAGGAATCAAATAATCAAAATATACATAGATATAGTTATACATATAAATAGTATGTAAAAATATGAATATTGCTGATAATATAAATTGTTGAAGGCAGTATTATGGTTTGGTAAGAATCACATGAAATTACAAACATGTACTAAAATATACTCGTATATTGGAAGTACATATTGTATATATTTCAGGGAGCAAAATGGAAAGCTTATCTTGACTAACGCGCAAATTTACGATCACTTTAAAAGCACATACGAAGTGCCTAAACGCGGGAGCTCGTACGTAGAACCAAACATCCAAAGACCTAATGATCCTCTGACAGGCTTTCAAGGCACCCCACCTAGTGAAGAGGAAGTAAACTATCAAATTAAAAAGAAAACTACTAAATCAGCTCCTGGCCCAGATGGCATTCCTTACATAGTGTATAAAAAGTGTCCATCAGTTCGTAAACATATCTTGAATATATTCATTAAGATCTGGTCAAGAAAGCAAGTCCCAGTAACATTTGGAAGAGCAATTTTGTCCTCATCCCTAAAAAGCAGGAAGTAACTCATCCCAAAGACACCAGACCGATAGCCCTAACCAATACAATTTCTAAAATCTTTTTCAGTATTTTGCAAACAAAATGACCACATTTATGACTAGCAATAGGTATTTCAGGCCCAATCACCAGAAAGGGTTCTTGCCTGGTATTTCTGGATGCCTGGAACACAATACATTACTAGCAGAAAGTTTGAAAGATGCCAGAACACATGAGAGGCAAATTACAGTCTGCTGGATAGACCTAGAGAACGCGTTTGGTTCTGTCCAGCATGAACTTATGATATTTGCCCTAAAATGGTATAACTTTCCTGCTGAAATTATTGACATAATTAATTCTTATTATTGCCACTTAAAATTCGTCATAGCAGTAAACAAGGAATACACAAAACCACTTGAATACAATGTAGGACTATTCCAAGGGTGCTGCTTATCACCAATAGCATTTAATATAGTTATAAATATTTTAGTAGACAAATTAATATCCCGTGAAAAGAAATGGGCTACCGGTTTAAAATCAACAATAAGTACACTGAGTCAATCTTGGCCTTTGCGGACGACCTTGCAATACTTACACGTAATCCCAAACAGTGTCAAGAATTGTTGAACGAAGTCGATGAGTTCTGTACATGGACGGAGGAATGAGGACAAAACCATCTAAATGTCATTGTCTTTGTCTGGGTAGAAGAAATACCAAATATACGTCTTACGATCCGGGACTCTCCATAAGTGGCCAAGGAGTTGCCACAATTGCAGAGGCAGTGCCTTTCAAATTTCTTGGTAGAAAGATAGATCACAAAGGACGTACACCATCATTAGAGGTGGTTGTTGAAAATTTCATGAACAACCTCAATAAGGTAGACCAGCAGCCTATCAGCAATATCAAAAAGCATGGATATATGACAACTACCTCACATCACGTCTAACTTGGCCTTTCCTAGTATATGACATCGGTAAAACTCTCCTGGCAAAGCTAGATGCCAATGTCATAAAGATATTGAAGTCATGGTTCGGATTGGCACATCCGGCTGATCCTCTACTCTTTTAGGGATCACAATAGTTTTGGGCTGAAACTAAAGAAACCGTCTGAACTTTACAAACACCTAAGAGTTACAAAAACGCATGTTTTGGGAAAGTCGCAAGACGAATTAATTACATCTCTCCCAAAAGACAAAACTGCTTCAGACCTGGAATCTAGACTTCAATTCCATAAACAATTTATGGCAGGTGCACAAGTAAATACTGCTGGGTTGGGTGCGAGAAAAAAAAGGAAGACCGAGACATGGTAAAAACCTTTCTACAACAAGACGAAAATGACGGTTACAAAGTGCACGCTATGAATTTAGAAATGCAAAGTGAGTGGTTAACCATAGGTGAGTTCTGTATCCCATTAGCTCTAAAATGGCGCACCTTGATCTATGACTGGTCCCCTGCCTTATTAAAATTTTATCTAAATGCATTCCAAATGACCCTCCTGACCAGAGTAACTTGGTAAGGTGGGGAAAAGCCTCTGAAAAATGTTGCTATACTTGTGGAGAGGCGATATGTACAGCAAGGCACATATTGGTGGGATGCAAGGTGCTCCTTAATGGGGGTCATTACTCACGGCGGCATGACAGAGTACTTGAAATCATACGTGAAGCCATGAGCCTTTCGGTAGCTAGAGCCCAAAAGGGATTGACGACAAACAACAGACAAATTAACTTTGTAAAAGAAGGCTCAACTTCAAACTCCAGGAACAAGCCTTACTCAATCCTGGGTACAGCACCTGATTGGACTATTTTAATGGACACGTATGAAAAGCACTACAAAATCCCAGAGGATGTGGGTGTTTCGTCATCCAGACCGGACATTTTCCTTTTTCTAGAGCTACGAAACGCATAGTCCTTGTAGAACTTACCGTACCGTGGGAAACTAATATACCTAAAGACCACGCGATGAAACAAAATAAGTATTACGACCTCCTAAACGAATTAACAAAAAAACGGCTATGTAGTTAGTTTATACGCTGTAGAAGTGGGAGCGAGAGGTATACCAGCAAAATCTCTCTATAACCTACTGAAAGACTTTGGCTTATCCAGAAGTGCTGTAAGTTCTATACTAGAACGTGTATCTAAAGCTGCACTAGTAGGCTCATATCAGATTTGGCTGGGCAGGGAGAGAAAAACGAGTGGTGAAGGTGAGTGTTGATGTACGTCAGAAAGGGGCCCCTTAAACCTACGCCCGAGTCACAAGTCTCGGGAACTACTCGAGTTTTTCTCTCTCTGCCACACGATGGACCCGGCACCCGCACGGTGAATCCATGGAATGCTAAGAAGATCGTCTCAAATTATTTGAGCCAATAAAATGATCAGGTAAAACATTTGCTCGCAACATTTAATCACTTGTAGTTCTTTTATAGGTAGTTGGTTCCGTCCTCAATCGTTTGTTTACAAAGCACAAACCCGGTATCTCATCAGTGTGGGTGCTATTCAATAGAATAATATTATGTAGGTATAGGTAATGGTTTGTTAACGGCGCGAGCGCACGGCGAGCGAGATCTCATTAGTGTGAGTGCTATTCTATAGTATATGTCTTTCGTGCGGCTTTACTCTGTAAAATTTAATTTAGTTTTGAGTGTGCTTAATCCTTCGGATACAATTTTATGGTTACATTTTTGTTTTAAAACAAATATATAAGCTCAATAATACATAAATTTCACCGTGATTATCCTACCAAAAATGGATGAGTGGTGAAGTACCAGTTTGATGCGCAACAACGACGCCTGTACCTAACGAACTAGGCTAAATTATGAGGCTCGGATAGAGTAATTAAAGTTAGCAATGTCACATATATTGTGGTGATACTTGACATATCTATGTGAGTAGGTAGGTTCTCTTAGTAGGTAGGTCACTTAACTACAAGTTTTGATTTTGAACAACTTTTCTACCTTACTTTGGATTTTAAATAAGCAAGATTTTCTGGCTGTGAGTAAACAAACCGTACATCAGACACTGTCTGTGTCACATATCACAACGCCTGACCTTGACTTTGACATACACGCCGATAAACAAAATATTTTTTTTTTGTTTGTGTCATTTGGTGTTGCCACTTATCAGGCAGTTTTTCCACCGAGTGGAATTGAGTTGGAAACTATTTGGAAGTTTTTTTTCTGTCTGTTGCAACGGAAGTGCAGTACACTATAATCCACCAAGATGCCGTTGAAACGCACACCACCACCGTCAGCAAATGCGTCTCCCTCGCTGTCAACCTTCGCAATGCCCATGCAACACAGTTCCTCTGAAACGAACGTCTCGGAAATAGGGCTCGAAGCTGGGCTGAGCGCGGCTTCATCTGCGAGTAATATAAGCGAAATCTCCGCGGCCAGTAAATTATTGTTAAAGAAAAATCCTACAGCCAAACGGAAACGTTCAGAAACCACCGACCGGAGCACCGACAAAATAGAACTAAGTAAATTTGAATTCCTGAACATGTTGGAGTCGCTCCAACATGAACAAAACGTGAAGTTTGAGATGATTCTTAGTTCTTTACAAGAATTGAAAGTCTCGATGGATTTCATCTCGAATAAATATGATGAAGCAATAAAACGGATAGAGGTTTTGGAGGCAGACAAAAGTAAGGATAAAAAGTACATTTTGGAACTAGAAACTAAGCTGGAAAAAATAGACCGTAATACTCGTAGCACCAGCATCGAGATCAGAAACATCCCAATTAACAACAAGGAAACTAACCAAGACCTCATAAATACCGTGAAAAATGTAGCCCTCTTTCTCAAGACGCCTCTTCAGGACACGGAAATAAAGAACATCTTCAGAATTAACTCGAAAGCCGCAGTTAAGCCAATTGTAGTGGATTTTACAACCATCCCAAAGTGCGAAAAGTTTATAAATTCGTACAAACAACACACCAAAGCGCACGGTGGCAATCGGTTAAACACTAACGACATAAACATCGAAGGAGCTAAAACACCAGTATACATTTCGGAGTACCTCACTCAACAGGAACGGAAGCTGCTTTACTTGGCTCGAGATTTCTCGAGAACCCATGGCTATAGGTTTTGCTGGTCATCATCAGGCCGTGTTTATTTACGCAAAGTGGAAGGCTCACCCCATATTCACATTGGCACTAAGGAAGACCTCGACAAACTTCTGGGTAAATGACTAGCTACTCCAATACCAAGTATTTTTCAAACGAATTTGTCTCACCTTATTTTATCATCTAATTTTATGCTAACTTTAACTCATAAGCGGAATATTTTCAATTATTTAAAACAAAACTCACTATCACATACATATTATAACAGAACAAACGCACACAGTATCAATGAAACTGCACAAAAATATTCATACAAATCTCAGTCACACCTAAACAAATTCACACAAAACATTAAAGTCAATCACTTACATTCCAAAAAGCTACTAAACTATAAAATAATGATTATTTACTCTAACATCCTCCCATACTCCCTATTAGTCTTTCAACGACATTTGATCGAGATTTCATTGAAGGAAATCAGGTACATTAATCCGCGCCACTTAGTTAATTCATCGTATAATTATGGATAACACAATTCACGAATTGGCTAAAAATATAGATGAAATAGCTCCGTCTGTTTCGTTAGTCTGTGAACCGGAAGAGTGTGCATCTCTCATTGCAGGCAGTCATCGCACCCTAAACATTATCAGTCAGAATATCAGAAGCATTTCTTGCAACTTCGATCACTTCGCCACCCATTTACAAAGACTCGCTGTTGTTCCTGATATACTGATCTTCAGTGAGTGCTGGCTATCACGCAATAGATACCTTCCACAATTGGACGACTATACTTCTGCATCTTCTACCCATTTATACAATCAAAACGATGGTCTAGTCGTTTACACTAGGAATGGCTACAACATGCATATAGTTGAACCGCATTTCGCAGAAGCAAATTGTATTGTTATAACACTGGAACAGAACATTGCAGTTATAGCCATATATCGTCCACCTGAATTCAAAAACGTCAGTAACTTCATTGATTCTTTGGATAATGTCCTAACATCACTAGATCATTTTCAATCAATAATAATCATGGGCCACACATGGACTACTGGCCGCACACTCCTTTCCAACATGTGGTAATAGCTGCCTCGACCAGGTTTTACTAAAAACCAGGCTTTCTTCCAAAACCCTTGTAGTACGCAGCTCTATAACTGATCATTACACATTGCTCTTTTCATTGGTCGTGAAGAATACTACTACCAAATTAAAAAGTAATAATTTCAAAAAAATTAACCATCCTGAGCTTAATGCCCAATTGCTGAAAATAGATTTCAATCCTATACTAGACTCTAACGATTGCGATACTGCAACAAATACTTTCATAAAAATAGTCTCAGATGCAATCGTGGCAAACACCTCAATTGTAAAAAAACCTAAGCGTAAAATTCCAATTAAACCCTGGATTACACCTGGTTTAATACGTTGCATGAGGAATAGAGACAGGTTGCACTCAAAAGTTAGAAATAACCCGGATGATTTGATAGCAAAAGTTATCTACACCAGGTATCGAAACTTCCTCACACAACTCTTACGAAGGTTAAAAATACAGTTTCAACGTTATGAAATAGAATCAGCAAAGAACGGTAAAGAGATATGGGATGCAATAAACAAGATAGGAAATCGTAAACCTGCTAAAAGTCACTCAAACGAACTCTGTTCCATCTCATCGAATACCCTGGATGCTGCAAACAAGATCAATCATTATTTCGTTAACGTGGGCAAAAAACTAGCTCTTAAGTTACAGGACAAACATAAATTATTTGACACAGAATTTGTCAGTGTGTCTTGTAATTCTGCATCAATTCCACCTTTACATTCTTTTTCCTTGATGGACACAGATATTTCCGAGGTTGTAGCTATAATAAATTCGCTAAAATCCACAAACACAGCAGGCTTAGACCACATTTCTTCAAAAATAATAAAAGAAAACAAAACTATTTTTGCTGGATTACTAACTCATATTTGCAACCTGTCTCTGAACTCGGGTCGATTTCCGGAAGCTTTCAAAACTGCGCTCATTATACCAATACATAAAACTGGTGCTAAAGACGTCATTAGCAACTACCGGCCAATTTCAATACTGCCAGTATTTTCTAAAATACTCGAGCGTATTATGAATACCAGATTATCAAAATATTTAGAAGAGTGTAAACTATTATCAGATCGGCAGTTTGGGTTTCGCAAAAATAGGTCGACCTGTGATGCAGTTTTTGAGCTGACTAGCCATGTGTCGGAAGTGTTGGACTCTGGGGATAAGTGCCTTGCCATATACTTAGATATAGCAAAAGCATTTGACACGATACCGTCGGATATTCTTATCAAAAGTTAGAATCCTCGGCATTCGCGGTATGCAGCTACAGCTATTTAGTGACTATCTTTCCAACCGAACTCAGTGTGTCAAAATTGGGGATACTCTTAGTACCCCAGAAACCATAAGCTATGGTGTGCCACAAGGCAGCATCGTTGGACCTACTCTGTTTCTAGGATACATAAATGAACTCTGCAATCTGTCACTTATCAATGGAAAAATACTTACGTTCGCTGACGACACGGCTGTCATATTTCATGGAAAACATGGGATGAGGTTTTTTACCTTGCCCAAATAGGGTTCAATAAGATAAACCTACTGTTACATAAACACATATTAAGTCTCAACGCAGAAAAAACTAACATAATGACTTTTTCCATAAGAAATCACACTCAACCTCCTGCACATTTAAGTTTGATCGCCCACTCTTTTGAATCATATCTGTGTTTAGAAAACAATTGTAGGTGTAATAAATTAGAACGAGTAAGTAGGATTCGGTATTTAGGTGTCATTGTCGATAATAATCTTAGTTTCCAAGCGCACATAAGTGCACTGTCTGGTAGAATTCGTAAGCTAATCGCAGTTTTTAAGAACATAAGGCACGTAGCAGATAAAAAACTTTTAAAAACTGTTTACCTAACTCTCTGTCAGTCTCTTCTGATTTATTGTATCGAAGCTTGGGGAGGTGCCGCAAAAACTCATTTAGCTACTTTAGAGAAAGCGCAACGAGCAATTTTGAAGGTCAGCCACTTTTTACCTTTCAGATATCCAACCACAGAGCTCTACAGGGTTACGGGTGTACTTACAGTGAGACAGCTATTCATACTCCGTATTATTTTAAGACAACACAAGCACTCTCATCCTATTAATGAGCAGAACCTCGACAATAACCTTACAAAACGGCGTAGAGACATAGTATTTGTAGTACCCCGATGCAAAACTTACTTCAGGCAAAGATTTTCCCCCTTTGTCAGTCACTATTTGTACAACAAACTATCAGAAATCAAGGAACTGCACACACTTAATCTACACGAACTTAAAAAAACTGTAACTAATGTACTACTAAAATTAACATACTGCGAAACTGAGAATCTATTCTCAGTCATAAAACAAAGTTAGAGTAAAATGTCACACAAACGCATACTCGCGCACATACAAACACACCCTCACTTACAACACCCACTCTCACTTGCACACACACACAAACACACACACACACACATCACCCTCACACGCACACACATACACACACACACTCTCGTCTATCTTATTATTTTAATTATTTTTTCTCTATTTGATTGTTATGCTTAAAAGTAACTACAAAACGTAAATTAATGTAAATAGTCAATTAGATTCAGCACATTGTTTAGGAATTAAACCGTTATCAGAGCTTATTTAGGGAGAGCGCAGACCTTTGAAGTACAAGCTACAAGCTTAGTTCGGAGGTCTGAAGCTCGTCAACTTAATGTTTAATGTTTATAAGTTGTTATTTTGTATTTACCAATGTACTTGTATAAGCTATTTAACGTTAAGTGCGATTGTATTCATTAATTTGTTGACAATAAATATTCTTATTCTTCTTATTCTTATTTTTTTATAGTACCTATTAGAATGTGACGAGACGAGATGGGCATGTGCCTGATGGTAAGCAACATGCCAGCCCATAACAACCCAATGACACCTAGCTATTGGAACATTAATAAACCAAATCATTACCTAACAAAGCATTGCGCTCGTCACCCAGAGATATAAATAAAAATAATGCCCTTTAAACTCGAACACAGTAACACATTACAAACAAAGAGAAGCAAAGATTTCTATGAACAACAGCACTATATACATATATATGTACATACATATATAGCTGCAGCTAAATCTTGCTGAGAGACATTTTGTTCGCGCGGTCCTTACGGTATAACCATCGTTCTCAGACTGAATACGAAAACATTGAGCAGTTCGTATTTTTGTGCAATATAATTGATCGTTTGGATGTTCCTTTCAATCTTTTTGTACAATAAAATGCATTGCACAAAGTTATTGTAGGTCTAGGGGCCGCCTAAAGAAAGCGCTAACTCATGATGGTAGTTGTAAAGAAAGAAGAAATCGTTAACTTTTGGTTGTAAAAGAAACCGTTAACGTATGATTGTATGTTTAAAGAAAACGTTAACTCGTGATCGTATGTATAAAGAACGAAGAAAACGATAACATTTGATTGTAGCTATGAAGAAAGAAGATTTTTTACCATAGTAAAGATTCATGAAAAAATTATCACTTTTATAGTAGGTATAGAGAAAGAAGAAAAATGTCCTTGTTTGAACTTTTATAGAGCAAGAAACAAATGTTAAGCAGAAGGTTACCTGTAAGCTGAACGCGACGTATATATCGACGGAGCCGCTGAGCATGGTCCCGACGCCAACGAAGCGGCCGTCGTCTCGCACGGCCAGCGCGCTCAGCGACTCCCCGACGACGACGGTGCGCCGCAGCGCGCCGGTGACGGGGTCCCACTGCTGCAGCAGCCCGGTCTGCTTGCCCGAGCGCGCCAGCGGGTTCGCTATCGTGAACATGCGGTACGCGTCCTTCTGGTCCTCGATCGGGCCGAACCTGGAAGCACAGATGGATACTCTTAAATGTACATAAAAAAACAACAGAAATACAGATATTAAAAAAAAACGGGGCAAAAGCGAGCCGGATACGGGCACGAAAGATTCCGTACTGTTATTTGTAAAAACCCACAAAAATGTTAGGTGCCTATGGTCTAGCGCTCTAGGGCACTGTTTGGGTGTTTGGACCCCAAAACAATAAAAGTTGTGTTAGAAGCTGCGGCTTTACCGCATGTTTTTAAGTTTATTGTATATTATTTTTGTGCATCCTATTTTTTTGGTGTCTAATAAAGTGTATATGTCACCGGAAAATAACAAGAACCGTTAATTGTAACAAACAGCTGTTGAAATGTATTATTTAACGCAATGAAGTTACGTTAATTGATTAACTAACGGTGCCTGGCCGTCATTTAATAAATTACGATTTAGCCGTAAGTAAAATCATCCACAAATGGGCCAATCGTTGCTCAGCGTGCTATTTAACGGTATTACCCGTCAATTAATACACTGTTGTCTGATTGGTCGATGGCTTTAATTATAAGCATTTGGCAGTCAGATAAAACTGGAAAGCCCCTAACTGGATATTGATGCACTTTTTGACACCGGGTGGGCTCCCGCCAGAAGCTCAAGGGAGGTCCTGAGTGGAGTATGAAGAAACGACACTCAGGGCTGACCGCAGAGCTTCTGGCTTCCGCATTTTTATAAACACTCTAGGGGTAGTAGCCACCAGACTAGGTGGAGTCGGGGTGCTCCGAGTCGGATCTGGGTCCTATGTAACCTAAACGGTCCGATTTGATAATTTTACAACCCGGACGGACATATTTCCCAATAATCTCACAGGTGAACCGTTGTAAAAAAAATAATTCACGGTTCACCCGGCTGGTGGGGAGCGGTGTAAAAGCGTGTGAGCGTGTAAAACACGTGAGTCGTTGAACCATCAGCGCACAGTTCGCCTTCGTCGGATTATTTAACAGCCACACGCCGTGAATTGATCAATTTACTAAAATGCATACGTTAAATAATACATTTGAACCACCGTTTGTTATTTTCCGAAAGTTAATCAACTGCCTAGTGAATTGATCAACTAACGGTTCTTGTTATTTTACGGTGATATATCTAAGTCATAAGTGCTCTTAAGTCACTAGGGTTCGCATCCTTCTCGACTTGCGAGGGCCTGGGGCGTCGGATGTTTAAGGCTGCCCGGCAGCCTTCCTAGGAATAAAGGAATAGACCCTCCCGAGGCGGTGACGCGCGTTTTAGTCTGTCGGGGCACCACTTTTAGCGATGTCGACCCTGACACATCTGGCGTGTTCCTATACGATAGACGTAAAAAAAGATGAGACCTCGAAGTCCGTAGAGAAAAAAATTTGGAAATTTTTAATTTTCGTAAATTCTTGATTGTTGTGAGTGTGGTACCGACCTGCACCTCCGGAACAGGTACTTCCCGCCGTCGGGCGGCGCGCAGGAGAGCGTGAGCAGCGGCGGCGCGCGGCGCGCCGTGCCCCACACGTGCGCCAGCCCGTCCTTGCCTATGCTCACCAGCCGCGAGCTGCACGGGCTGAAGTCCAGGTCGTCCAGCTGAACACCACACCACATTCAATATTAGAACTCACAGAAAAGCAGCCCACCAAGGGCGGAACCAGCCTTGGCGCCAGTGATCACTCGTCGTGGTCAATCCAGTAGACCGTGCGACAATTGCGAGGGTACGCTTCAGCAGCCCACCGAGGTTCTAACTCCATGACCCACCCCCTGGATCTACCCTTGCAGCCCACTTCACGTTTAAACACTGGGACTCGAGCCATAAGTAGGAAATCGAGATCGAGACAATCGAGAAGTCATTTTTGCGTTGTCGTGATATCATAAATGTTGTTGGACTCTTAGCAAATTCCCCCTGGAGGAAAACCAAACCTTTGCCAGTTATTCTACTGCCAAGCAGTAGTGTGAAAACATCATTGTGTTCCGGTTTGAATCAATGTTTCCAGAGAAACACAGGGCACAGAGTATAGAAATAAAACATATTATTTATGTGGGTGACGATTGTCTCCATAATAGTCCCATTGCAGAGCAGAGACCTCTATCCTCTTCCTCCAATTTTGCCGGTCCAGAGTAACAGTCCCCGATTCTTCCCTAAAATTAAATAGTTCGGTTCGCCATCTTTTCCTGGGTCGCCCGGCCGGTCGTACATGTTATGAGACGCAATTAGTTGTTCGTTTGGCCCTGAGTTGTTCCGGCATTCGGCATAAAAAAAATTAAAACTTAAGAAGCATTTTCTGGTCGACATTTGAATGTACCTCTTTACTGTGTCCGTCGAGCTGGAAGAGCAGCTGCATCTTGGGGAAGCTCCAGACCCTGACGACGGCGTCGAAGCCGCCCGTCGCCATCAGCGAGCAGTCGGGGCTGATGCGGACCACGCGCTGCAGAGGATCCGGCCTGCAATCATTGGGCACATACTTTACAACCACAAACTTTACTTCATTAAAATAATAAGCATGATGACTAAAAAGACGAGTTAGCCCCCTCAGTTAGATTGTAAAAAAATATTGTACACGTATTTTTCTTTTTGTTTCACAAACATAAAATCGGCCAAGTGCTAGTCGGATTCAAGCACCGAGGGTTTCGTACACAACCTGTAGGCGTAAAATTTATAAAGTTTATTATAAGTAACTACAAATATAAGGTTATCGAAATTTTTCCATTGTTTACCTACAATAAAAGGTTGTTTCATGTCAAATTTTAAGATTCTAGGTCGACTGGAAGTATCCTTTATGCCCGAGCGACACGAGGCTAATTTTTCAAGCTAGGATAGCAAACTAGTGTTAGCAAGCTACTCGTAGTACTTCTAGCCTCGTGCAGACAACGCTACGCAACGCTAGTTTTGTCCACACGAAGCTAGAAGTACTAGCTTGCTAGCTCACTAACACTAGCTAGTTTTTCAAGCTATCCTAGCTTGAAAAACTTAGCTTGAAAAACTAGCCTCGTGTCGCTCGGGCATTAGTTTGGATTCCCTTGCGAGTGGTAGCGAGTTTCAAATATGCGGCTTAAATTGCTGTTCCTGTGGATTATGTTGACACAGAAGTCTAGTTATGCCACGCTTAAAAGTATTATATAACTGAGTTTTTGATATGAATCTCAATTTAATATCTAGTCTACGCTTGTACGAGGAAAGGGGAAAATATACTAAAATAATATTTATTATATTTATGATGTAACTATGATGTATTTAGTAATTGAATGTATGATGCTCTTAGCAATTTTCCTTTATTTGTTTTGTATGTCGCATCGCATCAAATTTCAAGATTCTGAGTACACGGGAAGTACTCCGTAGGTTTTGATTCCCTTGCTATTAGTGACGAAAATTTGCAGCATCAATGCCTATATCCTTTTGAAGTACGGAACCCTAATTTTATCACGAACGAACGAGATTATACGTGAATTATGTTAGATTTTGGTAAAAACAATCAACGTAATTCAATAACAGAGATGTGAGATCACGCGAGCGACGTTGATGGAACGCGTGGCGACGTAGCCTAAATACCTTGAAACAACTAGTTGCATCATCAACTTCATACTCAAAAGTCCTTATTAACATGACAAGGCACCTTGGCGACGAAAACGAAGATTAGAGGTAAGTATAATAATTATGACATGATGCAAAAAAAAAATTCTAGACTTGATATAGAAATTATGTAAATAGGTACATGTTTTTAATTATTTTTCCTTTTATCGTTACACTACTTTTGGCGTAAATGACAACATTAGGGTGAAAATTTAAGGATGTGCACGTGCGCGCATACCGACAGCCAGAAAACGATAGGATGAAGTTGCCTGACTACTGTTTCTTCAGAGTGTTCACCTCCCCCATTCGCTCGGCCTCGCTTGGTTCGCTCCACTAAGGACCTCCCTTGAGCTTCTGGTTCCCGCATTTTTTATGTACACTCTAGGGGTAGTAGCGACAAGACTAAGTGGAGTCGGGATGCTCCAAGTCGGATTTGGTATATAACCCGGTCCGATTTAGTCTTAACAAGGAGGTCAGTGGTAAACCAATCCAATAATGTTGTGTAGTATTCCGCCGAACACCAAAATCCACAGTCTTCTTAGCAATTTAGCAACACGACACGTACTGTTTTCAACGCCATATTTGTTGTTGTTATGTCAGGCAGCCACGAGTGTTATGAATCGGAACTAAAAATTGTCAAAGAGGCGGCTAATCTCTCGCTGTATTACATTACGGCTAGCCGTATTGAATGACGTATGGTGTCGAATACATTCCGGCTGTTTATTAATCAGCCGCATTCAATCTGGCTAATCGTTAAACCGCCGCTTTACAAAACGGCCCTGTTTTTCAAAACGGCTAGCCGTAATGTAATACGGCGAATTATACGATCCGGCTGCGACACATACACATAGTTTTAATAAACAGGTTATTTAATTATTATGATATTATATTTGACTGCTATCTCGCGTGATGTTAAGCGACGATACGGTATATGATAGAGCGTGCGTGAAGACACCAAAACCGTAACCATCACGTTAAAAAACCAAACTAATGTAACTCTTTTCCGTTTTTTTCCGTTCCCTTTATTTTTGCGGGATAAAAGTAGCCTATCTGGTCTTACCGACTATAATTTATCTGTGTCCCAACTTTCAGCCCGATCTGTCCATACGTTACTACGTGATTGAGCAACAAACCTCTGAACTTTAGCATCCTATTAATATTATAGAGGTGAATGTTAATGTTTGGATGTTTGAATATTTTGATATATGCTGCTCAATAAATTCAATCATGTCGTAACGTATGACGTATGTGTGTATAACAGATACACCAGTTAGATGATAGTCTGGAAGAACACATAGGCACATAGACATCTTTCTATACTTTAACTTCTTTTCCATCCGACGGTTGCCTAGTAGAGATCGCTTTTAGCGATAACGTCGCCATTTGCTACTATATTTTAAGATGGTTTTTTTAAGTTGTTGGTTTTGTTAAGTGCAATAAAGAGTTTATCTATCTATTTATTTATACGCTAATTATCCCATGAAAATGCGGTAACTACGGCGGGCACTGCAAGTTTATAATATCAGTTAGCAGTTACCCGAAGTCGGTCTGCACGCTGTCGCTGGGCCGTATCTCGAAGGAGATGCGTTTCTCGGCGGCGCCGGCGCCGGCGTCCTTCTTGGAGATGTTGTCGTTCTCGGACACGGTGCGGCGGCGCCGGCGCACGAGCCCGTTCTCCGCGCGGAACGAGCCGCGCCGCATCTCCGCGGCGTCCACCATGCGGATGTTCACCTGCGGACAAATATTTATAAAGCGAACAAAGCAAAACATGAGCGATCGCAGCCTTTAAAATTGGGCAGGGGGAGTCATCAGCATATGATTGGCCATATAGTTGAGGTGCCATTTACCAGCCGGGCCGCGGCCTGGCCGGCGCCCCACGGGCCTGGCTTGCCGGGCATGCGGCAACCAAACATGCGGCAGGATAAAGTCTCGGGCCCGGGCTTGTAATCGCCATGGAGACATCCGAACCCTTTTGGCCTAGTCCGATCCTGAGTGTCCCGAATAATAATAATACACTTTGTCGAGTAGCGCTCACTAGTAGCGCTCCGCGATTTTACCTGGTTAGTTGACGTTCTAGTTGTTTTCCCGCGGTAAAAAAAGCCTATGTAATGTCCCATGTGATGCCCCCGCCTTTCGGATCGCGCCTGTACTGGGCTTTCGGCACGGGGCTAGACGAGTGGATGGGGCTATAGTGCTAGCCATCCACTCCCGAGTTATTCAGTTCCCGCCCACATCTACTACAAAATGAAGTAATTACCTGTATTTAAAGCTCAAAAAAAATGTATACGTTCGATTTGTAGATTGAACCAAAGAGACTCATGTAAGCCTTACTTTGAAAAGTTAAAGTTGTTGACTCTTCCCTCTATTTATATATATGAAGCCGCCCTCTTGGTCAGGAACAACATTCAAGACTATGAATGTTTAGAGAGTATTCGTCATAAAATATCTTATGTGCTCCAAAATGCAGATTAGCCATGTTTAGTAAAAGTATTTTTGTTAAAAGGGTCGAAATTTACAATAAGCTTCCCAAAATCCTGAAGGATATTGAAAATAATAATATTTTCAAGTATAAATTAAAAGAAATTCTTTTGGAAAAGGCATATTACTCGATTGACGAGTTTCTAAAAGATAAAGACTTGGCACACTTACAATGTTCATAAATAATTACAATTTTGTGACTTTTTTATGTAATTTAATTTTGTGTGAGTCTCATTGATTATTATTGTATATTTTTGACATTTTGTTTGTAATCTCTATTGACATTATATAAATTAATATTATTATGACTAACTGACCAAAATATTGTGTAGGTAGTTAACTTTCGGGAGCGCGAGAAACTGTTTTTAAAAACTAAATTTAAAGTTAAATTAAAACTAAATACGTCTAGACGAGCCGAAGAGTTTATTCAGACCCTTTTGCTTATTACAATTAGCCTTAAAGAGAACTTATAATCTAACCCAGACGCAACTATGCATTTCTGGGTGGCATGGCGTGATGTCGCCTGATCCTGCGTAGGCGCAAACGCTAGGTCAGCAACTTATGCAGGTTCTCGGGAACATAACGCCTTCCCCCTCAGACCCGAAGTTATTGGAAAAGGATTTTCCATATAACTTCGCTTCTACATTTTCCTTATCCTATTTATGTTATTATATGTACTATACTCTAACTTAATACTAATGTTGTCTCTACAATACGCAATTCCAATACTTGAAAAGGGTGAGTAGAGGCAACGAGCTTATATTTAATTTAAGTATGTAGTAAAATTGGTTTGCGTTCACATTTTCAGGGTCGTTTACATTAGAATTGATTTTACGTAATTTTCGAACAAGTGGTATAAACTTTTTCCAAATGAGGTACGCCAAGCATGACGACAACACTAAATAGAGAACACTTGTGGCTATGCCAAGGCTTTTCACTTCACTTAAATTTGTAACACTTTTCACACTCTTTTTAAAAGGTAGTTGAGATGCTGCACTTCGTCTAGGTTGATATCTTGCAGGTCTATAGGTTCGGCTTCTTCTGTGGTATTATCTGGTAAGGCAGGTAAGTTTACAATAGGTAAATGGCTGTACGA
The DNA here is from genome assembly GCA_017562165.1 of Ectropis grisescens. Classification (NCBI taxonomy): domain Eukaryota; kingdom Metazoa; phylum Arthropoda; class Insecta; order Lepidoptera; family Geometridae; genus Ectropis; species Ectropis grisescens. The sequence goes on along the minus strand of CM029770.1, from coordinate 2,760,701 downwards.
ATTTCCCAATTCACGGAAATGGTTCGCTCGTAAACGAAGAGCATCAATTATAACATCACATGGTTTTGGATTGTAATGAGGTATGTCCCTCTCAATGGCTCTTGGGTGACGTCATCGTCACATTTTTGGTAAAATACTTTTGTATATTTGGAGAATATAATCCAGCTGTTATCTGAAATTCTCTGGACCTTTAAATCTTCTGTAGTAATTCGGTGTGCAACACATTTTGAGGGGTGTTGTTGGTACTGCATCAATTGTTCAACGCAGGTTTCTCTGGAGTAGGGGCAATGTCGTTCTCGGAGCACAAATATTCCTTGGCAGTTATCTCTTTGCATTTTTGGGCAATTGGGCGATATCTTTTCTCATCCTGGAGTAAATAAGGATATTGGGGAATAATGGTGAAGGTATCGGTAGTAGAGTGGTTGAGCATGGGTAATGGGTACAATTTATAATATACATAGCATTCCTGTTCTACAAGTGGTACATCTATAATAAATCTTATGTTACTATCCTTAAGGTAAGTTTTGACAGAAAATGTTTCCTCTAAATTAATTAAATTCTGGTCATTTACTGGATACATGAGGTTGCCGTATGTACTTATATCTTTCAACAACTTTAGGATTTCTACAGAGTCTATTACAGTTTTATGTAGTACTGAAACCTTGCTGAGGGCTAAAGCCGTCTGTACATCGCTGAGTTTTGTCGAAATAGAGCGGAAGTTACTTATAAAAGATTGAATACATTTATAATGTGGAAAATTACAAAGTCATCATTATCTCTAGATTTTATAAATTGTTCTATTTTGTTAACTCTGTCGTTCAATATTTTTGTATTTTCGTTTACCATTTTAGACGAGTTTACTATGTGATCCAGCATTTCAGAAATAATAGTAATTTTACTAGAAATGGCTTGCTCACGGGTTTTAGTGTCCGTTATCAGTTGTTCGAAATGGATGGCGTCGTCATTGTCTAGATTTCCTGTTATTACTTTAATTAAGGAACCTAGAGGGTCAATAAGGCCACGTTTTACCCGCTTAGTTGGCATTAGTTGCCCTAATTTCTCTACAGCCTCGTCGCGGATGTAGTTTATTTGGGACTGGAAGTCTTTTGAGTTACTGACAAGAGAAGAAGCATTTTTAGAAGACGATATTTTGGCACAAAATTTAGAGTACTGTTGCGAATTGAACTGTAGATCGGATGCTATGCCTTTCAGATCTATGGTTTTATTATAGACCAGCTATCGACCTGTACAAAAGCACGGCCTTGTTTAACTGGGAGGAGACCTGGGTTTTCATTTACTTCTTGAAGTTGTAGGCCCTGGCTCAGGAACCCTCGGGTTTGCATCACCCATATCACCACCGCCAGGAGGGGCGCACCTGCGGAGGGCGTTTTATATTTTTAACTGGGACTTTAGTTTCTCTATCTCGGACTTTTATAGGTAGTACATTACGTTCCACCTCACCACATACTATTGCTTTTTGATATTTTGGCTTATCTTTAGATTGTCGTTTGTTAACCGCCTTTGCGTACAGAGTTTGACCCTCTTGGAACTGTGGTCCTATTTCGCCACCGCGTTTTTCTCTCACCGTTTCTTTCTTACTTTTCATTTTTGCCGCAATGTGTTTATACAATTCTTGAGTTCGTTTTCGGTGGTCCTTTAATAGCTGTTGTTTGTATGCTTTATCGAATTCCACGTCAAATGTAGAGTTAAGCTCTGTGTGTCCGAATACTATTTCAAAAGGGTTAAATCTGTAGCACTGTGTATAGTATTGTTGTATGCCATTATTGCATAGGTCATCCTATTTGTCGCGTCTGTATATTTCACTTCATATTTGGCTATTCTGTAGATTTCTATTATAGTAGAGTGAAAACGTTCTACAATGCCAACGGAGTTTGGATTATTTGGTGTTGTTATGTGTAGTTTTATTTTGTATAAATCTGTAAGTTCTCTGAGAAGTTCGTTATTAAACTCAGAACCCGGGTCACAACTTACTCTGCGTGGGATGCCATAAAAACTGAAATATTTAATAAGGGCTCTCACTACCTCTGGTGTAGATCGAGATGGTATTTCCAATGCTTGGCCTAATTTACTAAATGCGTCGACTATGGTTAAATAGTGTTTTGATTCTATTGAAAAGACGTCCATAAATACTTCCTGAAAGGGCGCGTCTTGAGTGTCTGTTAGTTGGAGTACTGGTTTAATTGGTTTCCTGTCATATTTGGTTGTCCTACATTTGTCGCAAGCATTGATAACGGCGGAGACCGTGTCAAGCATATCTGGCCAGTAATAATTTCGCTTAATTCTTTTCACAGTTTCGGTGATTCCACGGTGGCAAGTCTTGCCTTCGTGTAATTTTTGTATAATCAGTTTTTGTTCTGCTTCATCTTCAATGTTGATTACCCGCTCAGTACATTCGTAGAAATTAATTGAGCCTTGCTTGAAAAGGGTAATTACTACGTTACTGAATTCCGACGGTGTTGTGTTGTTTCAAAATAAATGAAGTATTTTATTTTTGGTCTAATATATTTCTTTAGAAATTCGCATATTAGATCTGGTTTGCCGTGAGGAAGGAAAACTTCTAATATTTTCTGATGCTTGGTGGAGATGTCAGTTACTTGGAGGTCGTTAGTAAATTTATGGAACACAAGTATTTGGTTTGGTTTTGTATCTACGGCTTCTTCTAGAATTGGTATGCCTAGTGACGCTAAATCTTTACCGGAATGTATAGTTTCTGTCGCGCTTGAGCTTGTGTCTGAAGGTACTAATAAGTCAGGCTCCTTTCTCAAGATTTGATCTATGGTGTCGGTGTCTGAAATTGTAACAGGGCTGTCGGTTGCTGTTCTCTCAGAATCTGATATTGATATGGTATCTGAGTGATCTTGTTCTTCGGGGTTTACAATCATTGATCTGTTGTCGTTGTCCTCGGCGGTAGTTAGTGCATTCAACCTAAGTCGGGAGAGGGCATCCGCGTTAGCATTAAGTTGGCCATTTTTGTGCTTTATGTTGAAATCGTACTCTTGAAGGCGAAGTCGCCATCGTGTCAGTTTGCTCCCTGGCTCTTTAAGTTGGTACAACCAAAGTAGAGGTTTGTGATCGGTAACAATGTCAAATTTTCTACCGTAGAGGTACGGTCGGAAGTGTTTGGCACTGTATCTCTTTTCTGTTTCGCTTAGGGTTCTGCTGGCGTAAGCGATTGGTAAGTCAGATCCTATAGTCCCTTGAGAAAGTACTGCTCCTAAAGCTACCTCAGAAGCATCGGTGGTTAATATAAATGGTTTACTCATGTCCGGATACTGTAATATAGGTGCATTAACTAACAACTCTTTACACTTCTGGAAGGCTTCTATATATTTTTCTGTCTTCTCTACGGTTTTGCCTTTTCTTAAACAAGCGGTTAGCGGTTGAGTAATTCTTGAAAAATCTTTTATGAATCTTCTATAGTATCCTATGAAGCCTAAGAATCTTTTAATTTCGGTCTGTGTTTCAGGGATCGGATAGTCTAACACTACTTGTATCTTGTCGTTGTTTGGTCTGAGTCCGTCTTTCGTCAGCGTGTGTCCTAAATATTGGACTTCCTTGCAAAGAAATTCGATTTGTCTAATTGGACCTTGAGGTTGGTAAGTCTCAGTCTGTCGAAGACGGCGCGTAATTTCTCTAGGTGTTCACGGAGCCCGTTGGAGTAGATGAGTATATCGTCAAGGTACACAAGGCAATGGATACCCTGTAAGCCTCTTAATACATTGTTCATTGCTCGCTGAAAAGTTGCCGGAGCTGTCTTGAGACCAAATGGCATTCGGAGGAATTCGTAATGCCCGTTTTGTGTGGAGAAGGCAGTTTTCTGTCTATCTTCTTCTGCTATTTCTATTTGGTGGTACCCAGACGCGAGGTCTAGCGTCGTGAAATAATTGCTTTACCCAGTTTGTCAAAAGGTCGCAAATATTGGGGAGTGGGAATCGGTCGTCAGTTGTGATTTCATTTAGTCGCCTATAGTCTATTACCATGCGATATTTCACCTGGCCAGAGGCATCCGACTTCTTCGGGACTAAATGCACTGGGGCACTCCATGGTGAATGTGACTCCTGTATCACATTATCTTTGAGCAGCTTTTCAACTTGGTTCCTAATTTCTTCCGCTTGGGCCGGGGCTTGTCTATATGGCTTGATATAAATAGGATTGTCGTTAGTCGTCCTTATGTGGTGTTTGACCTGGTTGGTGAAAGTTAAGGGTAATTCTTCACTATAGAGTATGTCCTTATATTCAGTGCACAGTTCTAGTATAGCGTTTTGTTCTTCTGGTGGTAAGTGATTAAGTCGTAATTTTGTCAAATTTTGGGTGAGTATTTGGTCAACTTCTATGTCTGTTAAGTCTGCCGTGTTAATTTCACATATGTAATTTTCATCTGTGAGTTTTGGACTTTAAAAGGTTTCGTTATTTTTAAAGTTATGTCGGCGTCAGAAGTATTTTGTATAACGGTGGTCGCATAATAATTTTCACATTTCACTAGGGCTGTAGGCATTCGGATTTTGAGTCGAATTCCAAAAATTTAGGAGAGCGTCCCTTTTTCGAGATCTACAGGCAGCTCTACACGAGTTTCGGTGCGCGCTTGGAGGTTAAATAAGTATTCCTGGTCGTTCCAAATCGGGATATTGGCATGTTGTGTTTTAAAGTTTTGTCGTTCAGGTCTATTTTAGCCTTTAGCTTCACTAACAAATCCCAGCCAATAACTCCGTCATACTTGGGGTCAACGTCATAGATGAAGAATTTGTGATACATGTCCTGGCTGAAGGCCTTAAAGAGTGGTATGTCCGCTACCTCTGTATGAGAGCTAGACGCGTGCGTGCTTGTTACTTGAAACGGTTCGTATCTTTTGTACTGGGCGTAGTACATATCCGCTTTTGTTGGGCTGATAAAACACCTGCTACTGCCGGAGTCTAACATGAATTTGCCATCTATTTCCGTGATTTTTATATAGGGTAGTTTGAGGGCGGCATCATAATTTAGTTCGATTACCTCGGAAATCTCTGGGTCACTTCTACACGAAAATTTTCCAAATTTGTTTCTTCTCTTATATTATCATATTCCTGCACTGGTTCTTGCACTTCCATAACAGGTTGTGGACACTCCCGGGTTGGGTCTGCGTAATAATAATTCTGCTCTTCCTGGTAGTTGTTGTCGCTGTATTCGTACTCGTTCGGGTCGTCTGTTGTTCCACATTCCTCGGTGACTATTTCGTTTATGGGTAGCCTTGGCACTGGTTGTGCGGCAGTCCTCATCGTCACATCGCTAGAAAACGGTTGAGGATGACGATAGCCTTGAGGCTGCGGCGCTCTGTAACCGAATTGTCCCGGCTGTGGTCTAAATCCGAACTGATTTTGTACTGGAGGTCTGTAGCCCATCTGTTGTTGGGCAGGATGCTTATAGCCAAATTGCTGCTGAACTGCTGGCTTATAGCCAAATTGACCGGGCTGTGGTCTAAAACCTAGAGGTTGTTGGGTCGGAGGCCTATACCCAAACTGCTGTTGTGGTGTAGGTGGTTTGTACCCGGATTGATTTTGTGGCACTAATGGCCTAGCTAGCATGGGTTGTATAGCATTCGGTCTGACTCCAAAATACGGGGGTCGGAAGTTATTATTTGGGGGTTGCATTATTGCCTGAAAGGCTTGAGGCTTCGGATCCAGCATGGGTGGTTTGGGTGCCTGGTTGTGAAGCAACCTGGACCTCATTAGATACTGCTCGTGAAAATTAACTTCATCCATCACAGTTTTAGGGCCTCTTCTAAACTGGTAGGGCTCTTTAGTCTTACTATTCTCACTAGGTGTTCCGGCAAATTATATAGGAAAACATTGAGAGCTGTATTATTATGGATGATGGCCTTTGCGTGTTTAACTTCGTTGGAATTAGTGACATTAGTGTTAATTTTGGAAATCAAAATGGCTCTTACATCCTGAATGCGGCTACAAAAATCAAGGTATGACTCATTAGATTTAATTTTTAATGACTCCAACTCTATGGCTACACACTCTTCGCTTCTATGATCTCCGAAATGCTGAATTAGTAGTGTTTTGAAATCGTCATAACTTTCAAAATCACCCCTTTCGCTGATAAGGGCGGCGGCTCTACCTATGACTCTACTAGTTATTGACTGCATTATATATTCGTTGCGTTGAGCAACGCCTTGAAATTGTCTGATTACATACTCGCATTTTCTGAGAAATAATGCGAGCATTTTAGTGTCCCGTTGAATTCAGGGATGAGCTTAAGCATGTCGCGCAATAAGGGCGGTGCTATTTCGTTAAGCTCAGTCATTTTGCTGTTAAATAGTTTCTAGTTATACTACTTATATACTTACTCACTTAATTACTAGTGCAATTATAGTCACCGTTTAAATTATGTTATAACCTAGCGTACTTTTGTGCATTCGTAATCACGAGTACGTATACCTATTATATTTAATTATCTAATTGTGCAGTTCTAGTCACAGTTTAAATCTAAAAATATAAAATAATTGTGCAGTTTTAGTCACAGTTTAACCTATGTAGAGGACCTGTGCAGTTTTAGTCACCTGGTTCTACAACTTAAACTAAACAGTATTTCATGGATAGGATGGGAGGAAACGAAGGATTTTACTCCAGTGAGTACTCTGTTCGCTATAACTTACTTGCCCATCTTCATCCGGCTCCGGTTAACAAATTTGTTTGGTTCGAGGATTACCACTGCGGCCTTCTTCCGATTTTAGGGAAAACCGCTGTCACTGCCAATCACGAAGGTACTAACACTTTTCAAGCACTAGTCACGGATTTTACGTGGTCGCGATAGCAGCGGCTGGTAATCCTACCGGCTGCGCCAGTTAACTTTCGGGAGCGCGAGAAACTGTTTTTAAAAACTAAATTTAAAGTTAAATTAAAACTAAATACGTCTAGACGAGCCGAAGAGTTTATTCAGACCCTTTTGCTTATTACAATTAGCCTTAAAGAGAACTTATAATCTAACCCAGACGCAACTATGCATTTCTGGGTGGCATGGCGTGATGTCGCCTGATCCTGCGTAGGCGCAAACGCTAGGTCAGCAACTTATGCAGGTTCTCGGGAACATAACGAGGTATCTTGGACATGTTTGTTATTGACTTTTTGTTATTGTTTGCCACTTGTATAATTATTGATGATTTTGATTTCTAAACTCACAATATATATTTGCATACCATTAGGTGAAAACATGGTGGACCAAGCTTCAACATTATGTAACAATATTAATTGTGTACAACCCATGTTTTGCAAATTAAATAAATTGAATTGAATTGAATTGAATTGAATTAAAGTAACTGCAGGTGCGTTAGCATTTTTTTGGTTTCAAAATTAGTGGTCCCATTTGATATTATTCCATGAAAGTGGTACACAAATCGATACTTATCGTAGCTTAATTTAAAAACGCACTTTTCCTCACGCGACAGTGAGGCAACGGCGGAATACGAGGATACACGAACATTTGAACATCACTCACACTCACTGTACTCATCCAGAAACACACAACACTTGCATACACACAACACATATGCACAAAATCGTGCGTGCGTTGGAACCTTTTTTTTTTATAAAATACCTTCCTTGGCACAACAACTTTGCTAAAGATCATCATGATCAAATGCATGGTTTGCGTAGACATACTGACAAACATTCATTTTTTATGCATATAAGTATACATAGAAGATAACAAAACTTTTGTCTGTATTATAGGTAACCACAACAAGGAGCCCAGAGCCTAGTGTGGGGCTAATTATGTAAACACATTTTTTTTGTAATTAATTTTTTTCATAATTTGTTTATAGTGTTATTGGTACTGGACATTCTCATTGAAGTTTGTGTAACAAACAAGCTAATACATATAGCAGCAGCAGCAGCTGAAAAGTATGTACATAAATTGTAAATAAAGATTGTTTATTAGTTTTTTGCAATTTTTGCATTTTAAAATGAGTGAAGGTAAGTATAAAAAAAAAGAAAATTACAATAGAGGCTAACAGAAAACACTCCTTTTTTAAAATTGGTTAAAACTGAAATAATTAAAAAAAGGAGATTTAAAAAAACACCAAGGGGAGGAAGGGGTTAAATAGAAAGAAAACACTACATACCAGTAATGACAAGATTTTAAAAGATATAAGTAGAATAACATATAAACCTATTGCTAATGATACTGTTGCTTTTAGCTGTTATCATTTTTCAAAAGCATTTAAATGTTACATAGTTAAATTGATCATTACAATTTTACCATAGGTACTTTTTTCATAATAAATCATTTCATTGGAGTGTAATGTATTTTTTTTTCTGTAAATTATTTTTCTTTATTCCAAAAGAAGAAAAGAGACCCCAAAGAAAATATGTATATTGTATTAAATATTTATCAGAAGTGGTTTTAGAAATCCCGCAAAAACAATCAAAATATCTTCAATGTAGAATTTGACAAATTATAGTTTAGAGATATAAATTCTTGTTAAATCATGTTACTCTTAAAACGCAGGTCATAGCATGTCATGATAATTATTGACTAACATTCTTGTAAATGTCTTACAAAAATGAGATTTGTTAAGTTTAAAATTGTAGATAACATGTCAGAAAAGTTTTTTCATCATTCATCAACAAATTAATTAATTATTTATTTTGGACTTCACCATTTGGTAACCACCATACAAATAACAGTAAGAGAAAAAGATTAAAGAACAGAAGAAAACTACATTATAATCAGTCTATTTGTTTATGAGCTGTAATACCACTGATAAATACTAACATAAATATTTATTTCCCTCCTTTTTTTAAGTCATAACTTAAAAATTATTGTCTACAAGCATGTCACAAATCATAACAGAATTTTTAATGTTTTATCATCTTACCAATGTACCTATTGTTTGACGAGTAATAATTAAAATAGTTATCAAGAATATCTGGGTTATTATTCACCTTATAGAGCTGGCAGTGGCTCTCCTGGCCCGCTGTGAGGTAGGTCCGATTGTCTTTTGTCCTCACAGAGCATGTCATCACCACATTTGGACCCGTTTCATGCCTCATTACCTCTTCGGCCACAAACCTGGTGCCATTGTGAGATAGCTCGAATATTTCCTAAAAAAATAAAACTTGAATATTTAAAATGCACTCTTCCATGACTATATTATACATGCAGATATCGAAATAACTTGTTTGTGAGCATAGGCTTTTCTAGATGATTTTTTGGATGATTAATAAAATGTAGTACTTACAAAACCATTAGCGACTCCAGTGTTAGAGGCTCCTCCACCTCCAGCTACGAGGACATGCCTGTTTGTGAGGGTCTGGAGCGTGTAAAGTGGAAAATCGACTCTGGCCAGTAAGCCATCGGACCTAGTACGAGACATGCCTGTCACATCAATATCACTAACTTTACACGCACGAGTATTGTTGATAGCACTACCTAGGAACTACGGAACGCCACATTGGTGTGTTTGAATAAATACAACAAATGAAAAGCAAGAAAATATGTAGAGATATCTTCAAAGTTTGAGAAGATTTCGCGAACTTCCAACATGACAAAACTCACAAGTCAATTTTGACATTCGCTGTGGTGCTGTCATTGACAAAATGTCAGCCAGGTAAATCTATACTACTAATATTATAAACTGCAGAGTTTGTTTGTTTGTTTGTTTGAACGCTAGGATCTCGGGAAGTAGGTACTGGTCGGGATTGAAAGATTCTTTTTCTATTGGATAGTCCATTTATCGAGGAAGGCTATCATCATCATCATCATCAGCCCGTGTTCGTCCACTGCTGGACATAGGCCTCTCCTATAACACGCCACTCAGCCCGATCCTCGGTCTTACGCTTCCAACCGCCACCAGCTGTCTTTCGTATATCGTCACTCCATCTAGTCTCAGGGCGTCCTACACTACGTTTACCGATTCGCGGTCTCCTCTCCAGAACCCGCTTACCCCACCGGTTATCGGGTCTGCGACAGATGTGACGGGCCCATTGCCACTTCAGTCTACTAATACGCTGAGCTATGTCGGTGACTTTAGTTCTCTGACGAATTACTTCATTGCGGATGCAATCCCCTCAGAGAAACTCCAAGCATAGCCCTTTCCATAGCTCTCTGAGCGACTTTGAGCTTTCGGACCATTTTGACTGTCAGTGTCCACGTTTCAGCACCGTAGGTCATAACGGGTAGGACGCACTGGTTGTATACTTTTGTTTTGAGACTTTGTGGGATGGGTGACGAGAAGACTCGACGTAGTTTTCCAAACGCTGCCGATTTTGTTACATTCTTAATTCATGCTCCGCTTCTATTAATAGTAGCGTTATTTTCTATGGAGGAAGGCTATAGGCTATAGAAAATAACGCTAGGTAACTACTATTAATAGTAGAAGCGGAGCATGAATTAAGAATGTAACAAAATCGGGAAAAAAATATTCCATTTTGAAAGTTTTCGAACGTTTCGTGCTTTGACATGACACATGACAGCATGTGTCTAAGATTGCGTCATTGAATATCACAGGTTACATACCTCTTGAATATAAAACCTTTGCTAGTCTATTTTTTTTTCTAAATCTGTGTTGGTACAACCAATTTCCGACAGGTAGCAGATTTAGCAGGTAGCTGAAGAGGTGTTTTGTTTGAAAGCGATATTCTCAGGAATGGCTGAACCGATTTCAGGCATTCTTTCACCGTTGTATATGTACGAGATCCTGATGAGTACTATATAATGTACCACGGGCAACGCCGGGGCGGACATCTAGTGTCAAATAAAATTATCAGTTGGTTCTTTGTTCTTTGGCTTTGACGAAGTTAATGTTCCGTTTTCAGAAAACGAACGAACGTTTGGATGTTCAGTGTTTTAAATATGACATAAACAGCGGAGAAACTTGTTCTTTTCGGGATAGATCTTTAGCTTTAACATGCTACTTTTTGTTGTAACTTGTACACGTAGTGTTCCCCTATTGGTTTGAGAGAGCTGGTGGCACGACTAGACTGACTAGACAAACAGACAATATTTATCCATTTTAAATGTTCAAATCATGTTTAAATCGGACCACAAACATCGAAACATGACATAAACTTATGACACTGACGTTTTATCCCAATCATTTACGTTAATGTCAAATTTACAAAATGTCAAATGGATTTACGTGAGCGATTTTGGTTTTTGTGCCAATTTGAATTAATTAATTTATAGGCCATAAGAGAAAATGAACCACGACGAAATAAAATCCGTGGTCCAAGAGAAGTTTCTCTCGAGCGAGCGGGTCACAGCGTTCCTGTGGGATACCAAACTAATACATCCCGAATGGGTGAAGAGAGACAGACTCCTCGCGATCGTGGAGTTCGGAGACGAAAAAGCAGTTTTCTGTTTATATTCGTCATGTTGCCCACCAAAATCCTTCACGGACCTCTCTGTGGAGGCGGTGCTGCCCATCGACAAGGGCTTCAAGTGCGAGATAGACAACAAACCGTCCGATCCCGAAGCAGTTTTGTTTCTGAATCTTCAATCTTTTAGAAAAAAGTTTATATTCGAAATCCAGATGACTCCACGCGTCGATCCCTTCGTCGATGAACTGTTCCGGGGAATAGAAGCCGTCAACAAAGTGGTGACACAGCCGGAATTCGTGTGGCTCAAGAAATACCATGAGAAAGGCCCAGATGACATGATAATGGAGAACATGGTGGTCCCGCGGAGTGGGGTCGCGCACACACAGACCTCGGCGCCCGTCGCCATCCGCGAGAGCTTGATTAAACATAAAATGGCAGACAAAGAACAAGAATACACCTTCAATAAGAACTTTACTGTATTCTGTGGTACGTGGAATGTGAATGACAAATCACCAGTGATTCCCCTCAAGGGCTGGTTGAATATGGACAAGGAACCACCAGATATCTATGCAGTGGGCTTTCAGGAGTTGGATCTGTCCAAGGAAACATTTCTTTTTGACCAAACTTTTCGGGAAGATGAGTGGTACAATGCAGTCACCAACACAGTTAATGAGCGAGCAAAATATGTGAAGGTGGAAAAAGTGCGGCTTGTGGGAATGATGCTGATTGTCTTGATAAAGGCCAAACATATTTCCCATGTACGAAATGTGATTTGTAATACCGTTGGTACGGGTATAATGGGCAAGATGGGTAACAAAGGAGGTGTATCCATTAGGTTTGACCTTCACAACACATCACTCTGCTTTGTGAACTCTCATTTAGCGGCACATGTTGAAGAGTATGAAAGACGGAACCAAGATTTTAGAGACATTTGTGCTAGGACGAGGTTTGTTCAGGTGAATCAACTCCCTAAAGGAATCAAAGATCATGACCACATTTACTGGCTCGGAGACCTCAACTATCGCATCACTGCCTTAGACCCTAACACTGTCAAAAAAATGGTTAGTGAAAGTAATTTTGATGCTATCCTGGAATGGGATCAGCTAAAGCAGCAGCACCAGCTGAATAATGTATTTGCTGGATACACAGAAGGCCCCATCACATTCAAACCCACATACAAATATGATCCTAACACAGATGACTGGGATTCAAGTGAGAAGAACCGAGCCCCCGCTTGGTGCGATAGAATATTTTGGAGAGGAGAGAATGTTTCACAAGTGAACTACAAAAGTTATCCATCACTAAACATCAGTGACCATAAACCTGTATCAGCCTTGTTTACGTCATACGTCAAAGTCATAAATGAGGAAAAATACAGAAAAGTATACGAGGAAGTAATAAAACAATTGGATAAACTAGAAAATGAATTGATACCACAGGTCAAAGTAGATGTGACAGAAATAGACTTTGGTACTGTACGCTATCTGGAACTGCAAGTGAGGACAATAACCATCAAAAACATTGGCAAGCTGCCCGTAGAATTTGAATTCATAAAGAAATTAGATGAAACAAGCTTTTGTAAAGACTGGCTTATCGTTGAACCCTATAAGAAATGCATTTGTGCTGACGAGGAATGCGAGATTCAACTCAAAGTCCTCATAAATAAGACATCAGCTTGTAAAATGAATGCAGGAACTGACAAGTTGTATGACATTTTGGTACTCCATTTATATGGTGGCAAAGATATATTTATCACTGTAAATGGGACCTACCAAAGAAGTTGCTTCGGATGTTCTATAGAAGTACTTGTTAACCTCAATAAACCGGTTAAAGATGTACCAGTTGGGAAGCTAATTGAATTAGAAAGTAAGAGAGACCAGTGTGTTTCGAATCAGTCCACTTATTCCATACCAAAAGAGATTTGGTACCTAGCAGACCATATATATTTACATGGTTTAAAAGAGCCTAATCTATTTGAACAGCCAGGGTTTCACACGGAAATTCTGCAAATCAGAGATTGGCTCGACAATGGTGCTGTAGACAGTCCCATCCCTGGCAGTATTCACTCCGTAGCTGAAGCATTACTGTTGTTATTGGAAAGCACAGTGGATCCAATAATTCCATACAACCTGCAATCTGTCTGCCTCAGAAACTCGGCTAACTACCTTCAATGCAAGCAAATTGTTATGGAACTTCCAGAATTTAGAAAAAATGTCTTCCTTTACTTATGTGAATTCTTGCAAGAAGCGTTGCAATACAGTGCAGAGAATGGTCTTGATGAAAAAACATTATCCACACTCTTTGGAGCAATTTTTCTACGTGACAACCCGAACATAATACAAGAGCAGACCCGAATGAATAAGCAAGTCATAGACAAGAAGAAGGCGCAATTTGTACATCACTTTCTGGTGAATGATCACAGTGACCTTTTGGTGTCCAACAAGTAATCACAAGCCAAGTTGGGAAACTATACTGTATATAACTAACAATCATTTTGCCCCCATCACATTAAAAGTATTTTTCCTGAACAAGGATATGAAGTACCTTATCTATGCGAATAATTTAACATAATACTCATACATTTTCCATTATTTTGTATGTGCATAGCTACTCTGTAGCATAATTTATCTCAATGTTAATTGTATAGTTAATTTTAGCTTTAGTTTATGTTATTTACAAAAGAAGATTTGTCTAGCAAGAACTTTTATAAACCCAGAATTTCTCTATAAACTTTGCCTTACAATAAACAACAATTTTATACAATGTAAGTGTGTAATCTGTGTAAGTGATGGACTTGTAGAATTTTCTGTACCAAAGTCCCTTCCTTTTACGGTTTCACATTAGTGGCATTTTAGTTCCACCATTTGGCCATTTAACACAGTCTTAAAAATGTCTTGCTAGTCAAAACTTCCCTTTTCTCTTCTGACAATACAGTGCTCTCTTGCTGAAAAACTTATCTTGTTGGAGGTAAACAAAGATTAGAAACTGTAAACTGTTTCAAAACTGTGTTAAATCAAGTGACCGTGAAGGATTAGGTAAACTCCAATTATGTAATTTAAGTCTATGTGGTGAAAGATACTGTACCTCTGTACAAGGTTGACATTTGCTTGTACTTAATCTGCAATACAAGTGTTGTAAAGTAGTCCATGAATGAGCATATAACTATCCATATATTATGCTTATAGTTACTTGTGGCTTTTCTTGTACATTTATTTTTATTTATTACTCAAACAACGAAATAAAAGCCAAGGAAAAACGCTTAAGTGAAAAGTTGTATACTTATAAAATCTTTTTTTAATGTTTAACCTTACAAATTAGTGAAAATCTGACTGTTAACCTACCTACTTAGTAGATATCTCAATGTACTAGATGTATATATATTTTTAAATAAAATAGTATTACACAACCTTACTTTGTAAAAAGTACATATGGCCATATTTATGTAGTTACGATTTTATGACGTGTATTAAAAGCATTTTATAGGAGCGTAGTAACTTGCTAAATCTTATTATAAATAGACTTTATTAATTTATTAAACTATTTTATGACCACTACAGATTATTATTTTGAAATATAGTTTTGAAACTACAAAATATATCATGAAATTGCAAACAGCGCCACCTTGTGTAAGATCGTGCATTTACAACAGTCGGGACTATGTTGATGTTACTCACTTCAAGCAAAAAGTTGTAGATGGCGCTGGAATCTTATTTTTATTGCAACCAAGTTATCTTCAAAATTAACGATGTCGCTACCACCTATTTCTCTAAAACATTGTGCGGTCCACCTTTTGGTCAACTACAGCTACAAAATATGTATTGAACTATTGAAAAGAAAGAGTGAACAAAGATGAATGTATCGACCGTAGCTTCCTAGATCAAGGAATGAAGTTTACTGGCGCCTAATTTGAATTCGACCAATGAGAGACCTGCATTTAACCGCTTTTCATAAACAAACCGGCAAATCACAAACAATTTTATTTCATTCTGGAAGTAAACGTCACTGTGTTATCATATCCTGTCTTTATTGTCGTTTCAAATATTTTCAAAATAACTGTTGAAACGTTGTAACGAAGAGGATAGTAGTTGTAAAGTCTTTTCTTGTGAAGCAAAATACATTATAAACAAACCGCCGGTTGTGAGAAGCAGTCGCTTGCTCGTGCGCCGTCCGTTGCATCTTGTGATTTCTTTGTCTTCAAGTCCAAAGCCAAGCCATGGAAGTTGAAACCAAATGTAAGTGCGAGCTTATTATTTCTTATTCGAATACATAATTATCAACAAATAAAAAAAAACAGGAAGTTGGTGGTTGCGACAAACTGTACGCCGATAAAGTATTTTTTATATATCCATTGTTTCTCATCGACTGATGTGCTCGATTTTTTTACTTTATTTTTATTCCAAGACTAGTGGAAAAAATCTGGTCTACCCCTAATAAAGAATAGATGAAAGGTATAGAAATATTTTTATGAATAGTAAAGCAATTTGCGACTTTAACGTACTGGACCTTTATTTTTCGTCATAAAAATATACATGTGGGCTTTTGTATAAAAAAAAATATCGTGACTTATGCAACGTCATAGATTTATATAATTACAAAAAAAACACTACCCTACTTTACAAAATAAAATAGTTCTTAACCATAAAAAAATATAAGTATTGTATATTTTATGAATGCATGCCAATGAAGTGTAGGTATGCCAATCCTAGGTAGGTAGTGGGGTTTTTAATCACTGTTTAGTTTTTAGTTCATACCTATAATATGTTAAATGCATTTATTCAATTAATCTTCTTTTGTATATTAATTAATTAAATTTTTAGTCTTCTTCCCCAATATATTATATTATACAACATTTAACAAATAACTTATTACTACAAATCCAGGAAGTCTGGAGAAGAATAATACTTATCTCCAATACCTAGGTATATTCTTCTCGAATAGGCTAGGTAGGTATGTGTTAAAAATCTATTAATTTGCATAGTACTTACCATTCAGTCAAGCCAGTGTACACATAATTATGTGTCATGCCAATAATTAAAAATCATACTTCCTAATAAAAATACCTTTATTAAATAAAAATCCAGCATAGTGATGTTTGTTCCAAGTCAACCAATATTCACAAAGTTTGCATTTATATGTAATTTTGGTCCTACTTTAGAGATAAGATAGTTACTAGCTCAATTTTTTAAATTACAAATTCATAGATTATTTAATGATATTACCTGACCAAGGCTGGAACAAGCCGCTAGTAATATTATTGAAGATGATAGTTAGTAGGTATTTATGTTTGTGTGGATCATTGTTAGTTTATCATTCAAAAACTACTGAATACCTATATAAATGAAATTTTGCATAGAGATAGAATATAATATGGAATAACATATACACTACTAATTATTGTGTGACAATTACTAGAATGGGAACTTATTTCCGGTTTTGGAGTTTGAAAATATCTTGTGTTGAAAATATGAAGTAACAATGAATATTTTTCTAATTTGTTTGAAGCAGTATACAACTGACTATCTAATAACTGAAATAGGTATTCAAAACAAAACATTCAACTTTTATATAATAATTACTAGTGACGAGACGAGCAGGACATGTGCCTGATGGTAAGCAACATGACTGCCACATAACAGCACAGTGACACGCAGCTATGGGAACATGAAGAGTCCAAATTATTACCTAGCACTACTCGGTGCTCGTCAGCCAGAGATCTAAGAACTTATATCTCTAAGCCCTCTACATTTTTTTATTGTATTATAATATGGTTATAATATTACCAGCAGCGCCCCGCGACTTTACCCGTAGTATTTCCCGTTCCCGTTATTTTCCCGAGGTAAAAAGTACTTACTTAGTCTAATGTTCTTTCAGATTATAATCTGTCTTCCCAATTTCAGTCCGTTCCGTTCATACGTTACGACATGATTGAGCAACTAAAATCAAACATTGACATTTAAAATATTAGTAATTATAGATTACTCGGCTAATTTAGATGGTTTTAAGTTTCTTTTCCCGCCTTCCCGATCGAGATCGAGCTCGATCTACGGCTTTGGTGCATCAGTTTTTATCGTACGGTTGTAATTCGTTAGTTCGTTACGCCAACTTCGTCTAGGGTCGTTTTTACTCTGATAGTCATTTTTTAAACCTACTTCATAGTTGAAGTGAAGACGATTACGAAGGAGATACTAAACGGACACAATGTCTGAATTTCGTAAAACGGAATGTTTATATCCTAACGTTTACATTGCTCAACCCAAGCGTGAGGATAATAGATTCGATTCCCGGCTGCTCCTCTTGAGTTTTAGAAACATAAATTTGCTGATAACAAGTTGGTCAATATAATAATTAGCCTTAACGTTGATGGAAAACATCCTGAGTACACTGACGTGTCCCAAGAAAAACATCTTTCGAAGTTATCGGCCAATTTGCAATTCGCTAGAATATTGATTTAATCGTATTTGACTACGACTTCGTCGGCTTAAAATTCAGAAAAAGGCTAATTTTTCGGGATAAAACCTACGTGGCGTCTATACTATGTCCTTTCTTTGTATCATTTTCTTTGGTCTGTCAATAAACAATATATTATATCTATTCCAGACTATAATCTATTTAAGTTTCAAATTTCTGACTCAACCGTTAAATTCTTACGTGAATGAGCAACAAACTTTCGCATTTATAGAACTATCAGCGCCTCGCGGTTTTACCGCGTAGTAACTCGGAATTCTTTCTCGATAAAAACCTATGTCCAGATTCCAGACCATAATCAGATTGTGTTTCAAATCGAATCTCAACTCCATCGGGGACTCACTCCACCATAACCATGGTTAATAGGAACGTACCTATTCTGTAATTATTACTACCCACTAAGCCACGAGGCTTAGTAGGTAGCAACTCTGCCTGCGAAGCAGAGGGTCGTGGGTTGGATTCCCACCCAGTGCAAATATTTGTGTCATGAATTCAATTCATTTGTACTGTGTCTGGGTGTTTCTATGTATAATAAGTATGTATTTAGAACTATATAAGTATTATATCAGCTATCTGGCCGCCATATTACAAGCTTTGCTTAGTTTGGGGTCTGATGGTGTTATGTGAATTGTCCACCAATATTTATACTAAAAAAACTAAAATAAGGGTGGAGAACAGCCGTGAAAACTTAAAATGAGCTACAGCAAAACTTATTACCGTAAAAAGTAACTTCAAAACTAATGCATGTATTACTACATAATATTATCCATTTACACGTGTGGTAATACCAAAAAATGTAATAATGTTTTCAGAAATAGGTGCCTGTAGATACGCAAAACATCGCAAATTACCGAATAGGTACCGACAACTCATATATGTTGGCACGCAATATGTTCCCAATTAAAACGGTTAGTTTGAAAATAGAAGTTAATCATCAAAACGACGGTTAAACGAGTTTCAATTTAATCCGACCGTTGGCAATAAGAAAGTAAGTTTTTGCGGAGGTGTGTGTGTCATCCTTGTTTGTTCGTCGCTCGCAAGGACGCCTGCAACGGTTGCGCTGAGATCATCCGCAGAGATACAGCTCTGTAGACCTGTAACTCTGTATGAGTCATTCGACCCATAATGACCGTAGGTCAACTGTCACAGATGGGGCGATTACTTCTCTAATACAAATAGACTAGTAGGTATTCTCCCTAACGACGGAGGCTGCGAACGTCTAGAATGTGTTTCGGTTGTAAATGCGAGATGGTATTTCATTTAGTTTTATGATGGGACGAACACATTACTACTTGTTACAAGTAGTAACTTACTACTAGTACTTGTTTACACGAACACCTCAGCGGTAAAAGAACTGACAATGGTGCGGTAATTTCCAGGCGGACTCTGCAAAGTGACAAAACTGAACTCTACTCCTACCGTTCAGACTGGAAAACTATATCTCTAGTCTTCGAGAAGCATATAATAAGGATAGGGGGAGGACATTGTCCTGCAGTGGCACAAATCCATCTAAATTAATAATGTGTGTTTCTAAGGTGGCTTTTCAGCTAAGGCAGTATCCAAAGTCGTTTGAGCACCCCTATTGGAGAAATCATGATAATTTTACCTAAATGTCTCAAAACATTAAAGTTTTCCATGGACCTATTCATCTGTGCACATATTCGTCTCACTCCAACGGCCGTTTTCGATGAGTCACATGCATCTCGTACAAGTCCAGTATTTTGAACTTGAATTGTACTGCACATATTCGGGCATGCGATATGGAACCGGTTCCCAGTAAGGGCTTTATGTTAATGCCTTTGTCTACATTCAGGAAGACACCCATTCCGGGTTGGCTTATGCAGATAGATTCTCAGTTTATGTTCTTGTTCATCGTAGTTATTGGACATTTGTAGAGTCTGATTAGATTTAAATATGATTCTATTTAGAGTTAAAAAGCTGATTTTGCTATATACTTTTTATGACAACATAGTAGTGCTCAGCAATTTTATCCGCCCGATACGAACTAAATTTAAGTTGGTACCTTACTGGACTCGTACATGATCCAAAACTTTGTCCAGTATACTAGGTGTCAATTTTGGTCGAATCAATACGCGTTCGTGACCGTGTAAACATGTTTTTGTATGTAGAAATTTGTAGCGCCTCTAGTGGCACTATAGATTTTCATACATAGCAGCTCACTAAATGTTCCCACTGGTGGGACTGGGGCCTTCCCTCACAAGGAGAGAGTCACGGTTATAATCCACCACGCTGTCCCAGCGCGGGCTGGTGGATGGATGACACATAATCTCGAAAGATTCTAGTTTTGTTTTCCTTCACCGTTTTTAAGTTAGCAGCGTTACGCACATGACTTGGAAAAAACCCAGAAGATTTGGACCCCGGGGCTCCGGATCGGGAGTCGCCGTGCTCCCGTCGTACTTCACGGCTCACGGTAGAACGCGTATTATTTTTACCAAACTCTCACTCATTATACTTGTCTAAACGTCTATGCGACTTCAAATAGAACAATCTTTATTAGGTACGTTTTGCGGCTAAGATGATACACAAGAACAAAATTAAAAATTTTGACTAACCCCCGACTATCTATCTCTCTATCGGATTTGTTATCTGTACAACATTCTACTAGTCAAGCCCTTTCATTTGATACCCATAAAGGGAGTTGTGAAAAAAGAAATTTATTTCGCCATTTTGTGGTAGCGGCCATCTTGCATTTGAAAATTGTCATAGTGCAAAGTATTCTACTAGTCAAGCCCGTTCGTTTGATACCCATATTGTGGTAGTAGTGAAAAAAATATAATAATTCGCCATTTTGTGGTGGCGGCCATCTGGGATTTGAAATTTGTTATAGTGCAAAGCATTCTACTAGTCAAGCCCTTTCATTTGATACCCATATTGAGGTAGGTTGTGAAGAAATATTTTGTCTGCCATTTTGTGGAGGCGGCCATCTTGAATCGATATTAACCAAACATAGCTAAGAACATCCGCACGGATATTAACCTTTAAATAAAAAAAAACCGTATTGAAATCGGTCCATCCGTTTGAGCTCTACGGTGCCACAGACAGACACACATACAGACAGACAGAGAGACAGACAGACATCGACGTCAAACTTATAACACCCCTTTTTTTGGTCGGGGGTTAAAAACATTATAAAAAGTTGACCCATACAAGTTGGCCTTTTCCAGAGGCAAGAAATATATATTTAGCAATACAATTTCTTTTCAGTCTTAGCTTATACCTACATGTAATGAGAAAAAAAATAGACATTGATTATAGTCTTCTTCTTTTCATTTCTGACTTCTATTCGGTTCTACGGCACTGTCGACACAAACCCAGTTTTAAGCTTCGGTGACTGGCGAATGGTCATTCAGTCATTCGGTCAGAACAAATACTGTTACAGAATGACAAAGGCATGGTTCATTTGCAACGTGTCGAATGTAACATACGCTTTTAATTTCCTGAAGATGTTGAGCCAAACGTTTTATATCTTTACGTCGCGTAATAGATCCATACCTATTAGGCATGAATAAGTTGATAAGTCAGCGCTAAACTTGAAAATTTACTTCGGGAACTTATTGACGAGTTGGGTGATCCACCAGGAGCGAAAGATCCAAATAGCGGAACAATCCTCACCGGGTTGAGTAAAACACAAATTCCTACTATACCTGGTAGATTCCATGAATCAGGATTTCAGTTTCCTCTTACAGTGTCTAAAAACTACGTTTAAATTATGTTGAATTTTAATCAAAAATAATTAGTATAATCTAAAGTTTACCAACACAATATATTCTTAGAAATGGCCTGCCTGAAAAGCATCTTCCACGTTTCAACGTATTTACGCCCAGCACGGATATTATTTGAGGTGTAAACTAAACCCTATCGAGACCAAGTATTTCAATATGAAAGATAAAACTCTGTTTTTGGCAGTCCAAAATGCATCAGAGACGACGCATTTCATTCCACAGTTCAAACATGCGTCTTATTACTATTAAAATAGATACGTATTACTTACTATACTGTTCAAAAGACTGGGAAACATTAAGTCAAGACAGAATCAAATGGAGAGAGGGTAGGGAGGCCTTTGCCCAGCTTTGGGACAGTATAGGCTCCAAATAATAAATAATAATACTATACTGGTCTGAATAATATAGGAAATCAAAAACACAATAAATTCAGTTCTAGTTCCCACCATTCCCTTTGTTCCCGCCTATTCGACCGTAAAATTAAATATTTTCGTTTCCATTGTCACGCCAGAATTACTAATGTATAAAACGGCCGACACAAACACACAGACTTAATTAAAAGCCCCGAAACAATATCAGTCGTGTCGAGAATTGAAATAAAGGCCTCGGGAATCCGAGCTCGGTCTCCGGCGAACTTTAAATTTCGCGTTTCAATCTAAAACGTTATTAAATTGACGCTAAGAGGTCCCGCGGCGGAGGGAGCCATTGATTAAAAGCTCGGGCAACTGGAAGAGTAGCAGCCAGCGCCCTTAAGTGCCGAAGGTAAATTTCAATACAATACGAGAGAGCAATGTAAATTCCCTGAACCGCGACATGTAATGACCCGTGTCGACGCGGAAATTTCGTTTGTTAGAAGTGATAGAACAGAGCTGCGCGCATATCCGGCGCATTACCATCACAATGGTGGCCACCCCTCGCGGTAAACATTGCCCGGTGTCCATATAGGAGCGTAAACAACGACATTGTTACAGTAAACAACTAAATGAAGACGTGAAACGAAATATTTCGTCGCTGTTATTTCAGAGGGATTTTATTAGCTGTGCGAAACGACGCCTCGCGGTACCAATTTCTGTGGAAATATAACCGAAATAGGTATAAAGAATAGACAAGGTTTCTTTGCACCTGTATGTCCAGGTAAACTGGTAAACCCACGAAAACGAACATATATTATTTCTGTGAATAACAAGGGTCATGTGAAAACTTTCGTATCGAAATTGTCTGCCAATTTGTGGCTAACCCTCAATTGTATTCAGTTTCAGACTAGAAGTTGCTAGTTATGTTCCACAGTTATTGTTCGTCTGCGTCCTTGCTGTGACCGCAGCCGACAATTTTTCATTTCTCGGAACGCTTCCAACGACAACCCATTCCGCCGGCGCCGATAAGTTACTAGTCAACTATATGGATAAATGACCTGGCGACTGCAGAAACTTTCATTTCATCGTGTCATGTCAATCGATCATTACGTCGAGTGCTCGACGAGTTTTTAGAATAACATCGTGCGAAGTAGCTCGCGAAAATAATAAGTTGTCCTCCTACGCTGCTTTCTATCCCGACCCGGTCTGAGGCTGGAATGAAAGCTGGCTTGCCACAAAAGGTGAAGGCGCCGTGGGCGAATGCGACTGGTGACTGAGCGCCCACATCCTCGGTAACCCGAAATTGCAATTTCACCACCATTGTCTTACAGCCTTTTTATGATTCATGAATTCGAAATCTTGAACTAGTTTACTCCAAGACCAAGTAACGATCCTGATGACAAAGCCGACACGACATCCGTGAAACCAGTACATATTGTTGCTGTAATTGATTGATCGTGGCTGCTACCTACATGTAACGCATGTAGAAGATGAAACAAAAGGCGTACTAAATCAAAATGTGTTCACCATTGAACATTTATTCAATGGTAAAGTTCAGTATACCAAATTTGTGATCAATCCCTAAAATTGTAAAAATAAATGTTCAGGTGATATGGATTGATCGATATCGCGCTGCTTGTTTTGCATACGACCGCTGCGCTGTGCAGCGATCGTAACGAACGCAAACACACAATCGCATGAACCTTAGCCTCGTTCCGTATTGCGGTTAATAAAACCTCCGCGATGAGTAACATCTCCACTTCTCCAGACAATGCGGGGTCGTTCAACTTAGTTTGTCGTAAGTCCAAGTTGCAAGACTACGCTAACACATGTTCTCTATAATTACTGCTAACGGGCGATGGCCTTCTCGTAGCACTGAAGGACTAATAATATAAAGTTGGGGACGTGGGTCGTGCAACTTGTATATTTGTCTCGTTTGTCCCCTTATAGTTTTCGCGTCCCCGCCGTAAGTAGATTACGGCACGCCCGCGCCGCGCTCCTAGGGTATACTGCGCACCTAGATTAACTTCGTTCGGAATAATACTTCTTTTTTTGGTATTATAACTTTACATTACCGCCATCTCGCCTGATTTTAAGTAACGATGCGGTCTGCGATGAAGCGTGCTTACCTGGAAGAAACCGATAAATTGCTGAATTTTACATATTCTAAATCCTTAGATCCTAACACGTAGGATTCTTACTAGTAGTAGTAGTTAGTACTCTTAATTACTCACTTCCATGGTATAGAAAGATAAATCAATTCGACTCGTAGTGTCTTAGTTATGGCATCCCGTGTTCTGAAATAACACTAACATCGTTTAAGTACAACTTTGTGTAAGTATGCAAATAAATGTATGTTTATTTATAATATAAATTTCAATTAGAAAATAGAAATTGCTAGAATCCTGTAATCATTTAATTAATTGTATAGAAAGTTGTTAACGTGCGGGCGGTCTTCTCTAGCATGGGTGACTGTCAGGTTAGACCTTAGTACCAAGGACCAAATAGTATATAGTTCACATAAAATGAAAAAAAAAACAATTGGCACCTATAGGAACTACCAACAGAACTGAAAACTTATAACTCAGAAATTTTATCTAATATATAAAATTCTCGTGTCACAGTTTTCGTTGCCATACTCCTCCGAAACGGCTTGACCGATTTTGATGCAATTTTTTTTGTCTTATCCGGTATCTATGAGAATCGGCCAACATCTATTTTTCATCTCCCTAAATGTTAGGGGTAGTCCACCCCAAAATTTTTATTTTTATTTTTTAGACAAAATTTTTATTTCTATTTTTTATGATAAACCTTCTACGATCAACCCTTATTTTTAATAGCCATTTTAGTAATTTAATCATTTTTCCTCCCCGGTCGAAAACTGATCAATTGTCATTTAATTAGTTATCCCCGCCAGATGTCTACAGGTGTCACTTCTGACCCAGTAAACAGCACGATAATTTGGGGATCAAAAGTAGCCTATAGCATATATGTAGTTTGAACACGCTAATCTCGGGAACTAAAGGACCGATTAAAAAAAATCGTTCACCGTTCTTTCATATGTTCGTAATCCTTGAACGCTGTAGGTTATATATATGTACCACGGGCGAAGCCGGGGCGGGCCGCTAGTATTTTGATAAAAACAGCACTAATGGTTCGCAATAAGTCAGTCACCTGTAAAACTCGATAAGATTTTACCCATTCAAAAAGCGTCGTAACGTCGTATGCGCAGCTGAGCTGCTACGCCGCTACATTATATATAGCATGTCGGTGACGCGAACCCATTATACTGGGTAATCCACCAACCCGCACTGGGCCAGCGTGGCAGCTTGGTGGATTATGGCCTTGACTCTCTCGTTTGCGAGAGAAGGCCCTCAGTCCCAGCAGTGGGAACATTTACTGTTTATGTGTATACTGAGTAACATACGTTTACAGATTCACTTCCCATTCTAAAGCCACGTGCAGCTGAGTACGCTTACATTGTTTCGACAGTCCAAATGGATTGGATATTCCTATATTCCGCTAAGAGCTTTCCAAGCACCTCCACGTATTGCCGACATGTCTGATACACGGACAGAAAGAACCTTGTCATTAATTTGAACTTTATGACCGTTGTAAATCCTGCTCTACTATGGTCTTGATTCCAAATGACTAAAAGCCAAAACGCAAAAACAGGTAGGTATAACTTGACCTGCATATCCTAAGAGCTGTAAAACCAGCAGTCGCCTGACTGACGGTTTTACCAGACATAAAATGGGCTATATCCATTGCCTGCTAGGATGATAATATTTAAATCGTCGGAAGATGTGTTTTCTGGGAACACCGTTATCATAACATACTTATAAATTTATACATCCCCCATTCGTCAAAATACGCAAGAGGTGCAGTTGTTATTCCAAGCGACCTCACGCTTGAAAGTTGAAAGCTGAAAGAAAGTTTTCCTTCAATTTACCAGAATTACAGAAAACCTCGAGGCCACGTTATACCGGCCAACTGACACGTTCTGTCTATTCGCTGACGAGAATACAGACCCTGGTTTAGTAGC
Organism: Ectropis grisescens; assembly: GCA_017562165.1. Taxonomy (NCBI): domain Eukaryota; kingdom Metazoa; phylum Arthropoda; class Insecta; order Lepidoptera; family Geometridae; genus Ectropis; species Ectropis grisescens. Next base: position 2,734,774 of record CM029770.1, on the reverse strand, counting down.
GTTTTATGGTCTTCCTTTAAAGCCTCCGCATCTGACCTCGGATTATTGACTACCTAACATTTTTGTAGCAAGATTCTGGTAGTCCTGGACATTTAGCTTGTTCCTTAAATGTTAATGAAGACGTAATATCATTCTTGGAATATCCATTATACACATTGAAAATTGTAACGAACAAATCTGGTAGGTAGATTTTTCTACGAGAATCGAACAAATGTTCGATTCTACTTAGTAATAAATGTATTTCTTGGAACAAGTCGTCCCCACGATGTTATTTTTCGGGATGGCACGAGTACCTAATGACTAATGACACACGTGTAAACCTATACATCGAAAAACATTCAGAGGTACAAGCAGGATTCGTACCTACTACCTTGGTTGTCAAATATGAAATTCTTGCCACTATGCCTAAAAATACTTCAAATAAAATCTGACCTGAAAATTTAATACATCCTTCTATAGCCATCATCATCAGCCTAGTCTACTCCAAATCTGGACATAGGCTGGATAACACATCGGGTTCAGCCCCAATCCTCAGGCTTACGTTACTTACTGCTTACGTAAATCAGCACTCCTTAGTTTTGGAGTGCCCTACTGCTTACTGCTGCGTTGGCCGCTTCGCAGTCTCCACTCAAGAACACGTCTACCCCAATGATTATTGGTTCTGCGACAGATATGGCCAGTCCACTGCCACGTCACTTTCCTACTGTTATGCCCATTAAGCGCTATTTAAATTGTACATCGACGGTTCCCATGACTAAGTAATGATGGAGACCACGCATGTGATTCACATGACAGCGTCTAACCGGAAAATTTGGATAGTACCCAAAAAACGTTTAATATGGTTCATTGCGCATGACCTAAACTGAATGCCGAGGTGAATAATCTATACCAGAGTCTAGCTACGGCGTACCTAGCGGTGCCAGCCAACGGTACTCCGCAGATTCTGTGCTACAAATCGAACGCAGACCATTGATAACAAAAAATACTTCAAACTGAAAGCTGCATGCTAAATCCACGAGAAGCGTGAACATGCTATGCAGATAATATTTTGTTTTTTATTAGCCGTTCAAAAATACGCGCGTTCTGCGGTTTTACCCGTCCCATTCCGGTTCCTGTTATTTTCCCGCCATAAAAAGTAGCCGATGTGCTATTCCAGATGATATCCTAGCTGTGTTCCAAAGTTCAATCAGTTCCGTTCTGATGTTCCGTTGTGATTGAACTTTGCATCCAAACATTAACATTTATATTACAATAAGATTTGTGATTACAAATCCTGATTAAAGCTCTAGTTAGCTTTGAGTTCATTTGACGATACATTGTATATTATACGAGTACACAAATTAAGTGAATGTAAGTGTGTATGTTTGTGTATCTCCGTAAAGGCTGATCAGGTTGCAATTTGTTTGTAGTGGTAGGACTCTTGGCAGAGTCCGCCTGGGGAAGTACCACACCTTTGCCAGTTATTCTACCGCCAAGCAGTAATGGGCAAACGTTACTTTGTTCCGGTGTGTAGGGCAATGTTTCCAGTGAAATTACAGGGCTTAGAGATATAACATCTTAGATCTCTGGGTGAAGAGCGCAGTGCAGTGCTAGGTAATGATTTCGTGTCACTGTGGTGTTATGTGGCAGGCATGTTGCTTACCATCAGACACATTAATGTCCTGCTCGTCTCGTCACTTTTCATTCATTATATATATATATATATATATCTAATATATCTCGTGTCACTTTTCGTTCATACTCCTCCGAAAAATACCGATTTTGATGAAATATTATCCGGTATCTATGAGAATCGGCTAACATCTATTTTTCATCCCCTAAATGTTAGGGGTAGTCCACCCTAAATTTTTTATTTTATTTTTAGACAAATGTTTGGAAAAGTCCCCGAAATCGGGGGTACCCCCGACAAAAAAAGTTTACAGCGTCGTGTCTGTCTGTCTGTCTGTCTGTCTGTCGGTCTGTCTGTCTGTCTGTCTGTCTGTCTGTCTGTGTGTGTGTCTGTCTGTGGCACCGTAGAGCTCAAACGGATGGGCGATTTCGATGCGGTTTTTTTATTTGAAAGTTAATATCCGTGCGGGTGTTCTTAGCTATCCGATTCAAAATGGCACCTCCACAAAATGGCGGACAAAATATTTCTTTACAACCTACCTCAATATGGGTATCAAATGAAAGGGCTTGACTAGTAGAGTACTAAACGCTATAACAAATTTCAAATCCAAGATGGCGCCACCACATGGATGAATTATATAATATTTTTCACTACTACCTCAATATGGGTATCAAATGAAAGGGCTTGATTAGTAGAATACTTTGCGACAAATTTCAAATCCAAGATGGCCGCTATCGAAAATGGCTTACATTTCTTTTCACAATTCCTTAATATGAGTATCAAATGAAAGGCTTGACTAGTAGAATGTTCTACAGATAGCAAATCTAAGGTAGTCGGGGTTAATCAAAATTTTTAATTTTGTTCTTGTTTTATGATACAACATACAAAAATACATACAATCCTCAATTTTCACCCTTCTACGATCAACCCCTATTTTTTAATAGCCGTTTTAGTAATTTAATCATTTTTCTCTCGGTCGAGATCAATCGTCATTGTGACAGGTGTCACTTCTGACCCAGTAAACAGCACGATAATTTGGGGATCAAAGGTAGCCTATACGTTTGAACACGCTAATCTCGAAACTACTGGACCGATTTAAAAATCGTTTACCGTTATTTCATATGTTCGTAATCCTTGACCGCTGTAGGTTATATACATGTACCACGGGCGAAGCCGGGGCGGGCCGCTAGTATATATATATATATTTCACATAAATGTAAATGTACATTACCAAGAATAACACATGAGCTACTTTTTATCCCGTTAAAATTAGTGGTTTTAAGGTGCGTTGACACGTACATTTCGAAATTTCTAATATACGGATTTAATAGACTCAAAACTAATCAGATGTTTGGAAAAGAGCAAAAGTTTTAATAGAACGTCCAATCATCCGTCATCACCATCCACCACGCCGGACTTAATAAACAGCGTGATGGATGTATGGCCTCGACCACCTCGACTCTCTTTGTGAGAGAAGGCCCCGAGTCCCAGTAGTGGGAACATAGTCTAAGGTTATAATCTGACGGTGTTTGTAATTCTACGATGAGACACGTTACACACTTTAAATAATTGGTATTTAGTGGTAAATTTATACCGGAGTCCGCATGAAGACGTACCACAACCTTTTCCGTTCACACGTACACTGGATTTGTAAAGAAATATTTTAAGATATTCAATTATAGACATGTCGCCGCACCGCTCTTTTTACATTCGAGGATGAAAATTACACAAATAAATTATGCAAAGCTGAAGTCACGACAAGCGTACATGCTTCAAATAATCCTGTCGATTCATTGGCATCCAAAAAGGCTAACTAGCAACGAAGACGTGACGAATAAGGCCCGATCATTACATCTGGTACTCATAACACAAGTCTACGACGCACTTCTTGAAGGCCTTGTACTCGTAAGATCCGGCCTTGCGATCATCGATCCTGCCGCTACCTTTTTGCATCCTTTTTCAGCACAAAAGGACTCGTTTTGGCACTGAGAGGGAATTCAATTTGGAACTTTACTTGGCCTGAGCTCGTTTCTTTTGCCAATTCGTCTGTTCATCTAGCGACGGAGACACTGTCGTATCCTGAAGACTATTTGCCTAGATTTTGCGACAAGAAATCGTTTTTTTAGTGCAAATAACTGACCGTTTCTTAGTTGTTAACTTAGCGGCACTAGTTCTTATAAATTAGCAGGAGTTGTCACGTAACAAATATGACTTAATCTGTAACTTGATGTTAGTTTAGTGCGTTGCTTGTGCATTAGTATCTTCTGTGCGAGTGCGATGTTATTTCCGTTTCCTTAGCCAGCGGAGTGGAGAATTTTGGCGAGACAAATATGTTTTACGGTATCGTTAAAGTCATTGTTAATTCTGTGTAGTTTTATACAGAAAATCAAAAACAGATTTTACAAAACAATTTATAATTCCTGTCGAACCGATTTCGATGAATTCTGTATTGAGACCACCGCTGAGGCACAAAAAAACTTTTCTTTTTAATCGACTTCAAAAAAGGAGTTATTGGACCGTAGGTACACCTAGTAGGTGTATATATTTTTTCGTCTACTTGCTGACTCTGCAAACTTTGTTCTGCCTGATAAGTTATCAATTGAACTAAATGTTAAACTGACGCGACACCTCATGTAAACTTCATATCAGTTATATTATTTGGATACTTATTGTTAATATAAAAATAATACAAACTGTGCTGTACTATATCTGTACTTTTCAATAAAAATATTCTTAAAACTTTTTTATTCATCGGTTTTGTAATTCCTGAATGTATTAGTTTATAATATAATGTTATTTATGTATTTGAAAGTATAATTATTAGAATGTATGTTTATCATTATGTTAGTCAACGAATATTATTAATTGCTTGTTTTAATAGGTATATAATATGTACTCTTTGTTTGAAGTACTCTTTGTGAACTCCCGCCTTCCTTTGTTATTTTTAATCCTTTTCCATACCACGGTTGCCTCGAAGAGATCGCTTTTAGCGATAAGGCCGCCAATTGTTTCTAAATTGTTTTAGGTAATGTTTTCATTTTATGTTTTGTATTTAATTTAGTGCAATAAAGAGTTTATCTATCTATCTATCTATCTATCTACTGTTATACTTGAACTTAACTAGAATAACTAGAAGTGTTAATTAACTAGAATACTGTTATTCAATACAATATTTCATTAACTATTTACGCCCCGCGGTGTTACCCACGCTTTAGAATTTTTAAAGATAATTTATTTACGCCAATTACGATCCATGCAAATGAATCGGTTCATGCAACCATCCACCAATGTGATCATATGGAACCAATCGTTTTATAAAACTACGGTAGAAATTCTATGATTAATACGTAACTCTAGTGTAATTTTATTTTCTTTTTTTGACCTCTTGAAAGAAATTGGTAGTACGAGTAACAATTTTTCAACTACAAAGCTGGTATTCTATTAAAATGATGACATACAGATGTATAGGCGCTGGATATATTTGAACCGAAATGTAAAGCATATCCCTGGTGCTTGGTGATATTGCCTTTACATATTTCGAGGGGCCGGCAGATGTTCGCAATTTCTGCGGCGGATATCTTACTGCGCACATCCGAGCCCCGGCCTATAAACTGCATATATTGCACCCACCAGCATCACTTCAGTGCAATGTCTAACTGTCTATACAGTAGCTAGTTTTTGATTGATAGAAAACTGGTTACGCACGAGCACATAGAGTAATCCTTCTGAAATTCGGTAGGCACTAGAAACCACTTGGGTCTATTGAAGCTAACTGGTCGATAAACAAGATAAAATTAAAATTTTTGATTTATCCCCGACTACTTCGGATTTGTAATCTGTACAACATTCTACTAGTCAAGCCCTGTAATTTGATAGTTTGATACCCATATTGAGGTAGTAGTGATAAAAAAGTCATTCGCCATTTTGTGGTGGCGGCCATCTTGGATTTGAAATTTGTTATAGTGCACAATATTCTACTAGTCAAGCCCTTTCATTTGTTACCCATATTGGGGTAGGTTGTGAAGAAATATTTTGTCCGCCATTTTGTGAAGGCGGCCATCTTGTATCGATATAACCAATCATAGTGTATAGTATTCTACTAGTCACGAATCATTTGATAAACGAGCTGCGGTAACCCGCGCGCGCACTTGTCCGCCAAAGATCGCGGCGGCGATCGAATCGATATTAACCGAACTGGACTAACTACATCCGCACGTGAGTTTACCCGTGTATTTATGTAAAATGCTGGCTTATCGATCAAACTTTTTATAGTTACAGCGAATTTTTAGAGAGTGATGGCAAAGTTCTTTTAAAAATATTAAAAAAAAAGATTGACATGACTCAGTACGATTGTAATAAAGACATATAAAAAAATACCGCATCGATAATACGGCTCATCCGTTTGAGCTATTATAATACATTGGTGCCACTTTGAAAATGTATACTAACATAATATTCACACTTTTGTTTTTAGATCAGATTGACATCGATCAATCAAACTTTGACTTTGGTAAAATGACGAGAACTGCGCGGGTAAATCCGCGGGGCGCTTCCAGTTAATATTAAGTAACTAAAATGCACAAACCCAGGTATTATATTAAAATAAAACAGTGTATCTAAAAACCAATTCTCGATTCCACAACACAATTGCCAAGTACGCCTTTGTGTTGGTTGTCGAGTGAGTCATGTTTCCTCAGTCTTGAGACTTGAATAATGCATTTTATAAACATTTCATTTATGCGATAATGTTGTTTGTTTTGATCTGTGAGTGAAGTATTGAGTAATTGAAAGGTCTTTGTCCGATAACGAACCATTAAACCTTGTAGGATAAAAATATGGGAGTGATCGATGACCCGGAGTGATGAACTCATTATTTCTACAGATGAAGTTATCCGATATCCTGCTAATTGATAAAAAAATAATATTATAAATATTTGTACTGTGTCTGGGTGTGTTCTATGTATAATAAGTATGTATTTAAAACTATATAAGTATTATATCAGGTATCAGTACAAGCTTTGCTTTGTTTGTGGTCAGATGGTGTTGTGTGTGAATTGTCCACCAATAAAGAATTGCTTGCTCTTGACCGCAGTCTTGCCTGATGATAAGGTACGATACGGTCTACGATAGAGCGAGCTTATCTAGAAGAAACCGATTCACTTTCGACTTACAGACACCAAAATAAAACCCACACAGGCAACGCATTCAGAACTTCAATCACAATGCTATGTGAATGTTTGGATCAAATTCATCGTCAAGAGTTAAATCTAGCTGAACTTTTTACATTAAAATGTTTGATTACTGAATATTTACCATGGGAAAACAAATCCCTGATATTTTGGTGCAGTTTCATGCGCCATCTTCACGGTTAATTAACCATGTTCACATGTGACCACGGTGTATGTAACTGCATCGTCATAACATCAGGATTCCTTCCTCACGGTAAATATTTGGTAATTAATTATACTAATGTGATGAACAAACTCGATGATTTGAAATAATGCTACTTTTTAACCCTAAATAATACGAAATTACTCAAGAGATTTATTTACTATTAAATTTTTTATGGTAATGTCACATGACAGTCCTGCCGTTTACTAATATTAATATTGTTTCTATTATAAACTTCATGGAGACGAAGTCGCAGGCATAAAGTAATACTAATAGCCTACGTATAGTAAAACTTATTTAATTTGATCCAAACTAATTTTAATATAACTGTTACGAAACATATTAATTGCAGAAGTTACGAACTGAACACCCTTGGAACCTTTACTGACGTCAGTTGTGACCTAGAGTAAGCCCGCGAGTTCGCCTGCATAGATTTAAAAAAAAAACAGTCCTTGGAGAACTCTGAATTTTATCGATATAAATAGTAGCCTAACTCATCTTTCAGAAAATAATGAAAAAAAAATACTTTAGGATCTATCCAACCTACAACAAGAACAAAATTAAAAATTTTGATTAACCCCCGACTACCTTAAATTTGTTATCTGTACAACATTCTACTAGTCAAGCCCTTTCATTTGATACCCATATTAAGGGAATTGTGAAAAAAGAAATGTAATTCGCCATTTTGTGGTAGCGGCCATCTTGGATTTGAAATTTGTCATAGTGCAAAGTATTCTACTAATCAAGCCCTTTCGTTTGATACCCATATTGAGGTAGTAGTGAAAAATATTATACAATTTTTTAGTGGTAGGACTCTTGCCAGAGTCCGCCTGGGAAAGTACCACACCTTGTTATTCTACCGCCAAGCAGTAATGTGCAAACATGTGTTCCGGTTTGAAGGGCAATGTTTCAGAGAAATTACAGGGCTGGATTAAGATCTTAGATCTCTGGGTGACGAGCGCAGTGTAGAGCTAGTAATGATTTGGACTCTTCGTGTTCCAATAGCTGCGTGTCACTGTGCTGTTATGTCAGGCATGTTGCTTACCATCAGGCACATGTCCTGATCGTCTCGTCACTCTAATTAAAAAAAAAAAAAAAAAAAATTCGCCAGTTTGTGGTGGCGGCCATCTTGGTTTGAAATTTGTATACCCATATTTTCATTTGATACCCATATTGAGTAGGTTGGGAAGAAATATTTTGTCCGCCATTGTGTGGAGGCGGCCATTTTGAATCGATATTAACCAAACATAGCTAAGAACACCCGCACGGATATTAACTTTCAAATAAAAAAACCGCATTGAAATCGGCCCATCCGTTTGAGCTCTACGGTGCCACAGACAGACACACACACACAGACAGACAGACAGACAGATAGACAGACAGACAGACAGACAGACATCGACGTCAAACTTATAACACCCCTTTTTTGGTCGGGGGTTAAAAAAGCATTAAATTTTACATTAGAGAAATAGATCTATATGCGAGGTAAATTTTGACATAACACTGTCTAGTCCTAAACGAAGCAAAGAACGTTGCATATAAGGACCTGTATGATCTACAAACTATACAAACCCATTATCAATCCTACTAATATAAAATATGCGAGAATGGATGTTTGTTGCTCAATCACGTCGGAACGGCTGAACGGATCGGGCTGAAATTATGAACACTGTTAGAATACAGGCTGGACAGACATATTTATTATAGGTCAATTTTAGGCGGACAGGAAATAAGCGGGAAAACAGCGGACACTGCTAGTATAGACAAATAAATGTGTTCCTAAGCTCTTAATTTTCCTAAGCTCCTAAGTTCTTACTACGTCGTTGAGCAATGAACTTCCAAACATTCACATTTATGATATTAGTGAAATACACGTAAATACATAATATATACCTAACGTAGGGACCTGTAGTAAATTGAGCTTTGTGCTGAACTAACAACACCACGCGCCTCGACTCTATAATCTACCGGGTTATCCAGAAAGGTTATTATATCGGCCGAGAATGTCGGATTTCACTATTATGCAGTAGGTTCGAATTCCGCCTACACTGTATTTTTCAATGTGCAGATGTATAGGAAAACATCGTGAGGAAAGCGGCATATACCAAGAAATATATTTGTCAAGGACGGGTATATGTCATCCGACTACCCTCACTTTGCCAGCGTGTTGGATATGTCCATGTCTCTCTTGTGAGAGAAGGCCCCTCTTATCTCACTGTCATATCTATTGACATAAATATAAATAAATAAATATTGCTGGACAATTCACACACAACACCATCTGACCCCTAACTAAGCAAAGCTTGTACTATGGCGGCCAGATATCTGATATAATATTTATAATTTTTTAAATGCATACTTATTATACATACAAAACACCCAGGCACAGTACAAATATTTGAATTCATCACACAAACATTTGCACTGGGTGGGGATCGAACCCACAACCCTCGGCTTCGCAGGCAGAGTTACTACCCACTAAGCCACAAGGCCAGCCGATAATATGAAGTTACGCACTTCATTGCTAATTAAACCCGAAAGAGAGCGAATTATAGTCTTAAGTAATTGAATGAATACCGAATGGGCATTGCAATAACATTATTCGCGAATACGGCTTCGTATCGTGTTTCGTCGGTCGGTCGGCGACTGCGGTTTTTGGCTACACAGCCACGCTCCACTTTGATTAACCTTCATTTAACGTTGTTTATCCATTAGATATCGAGCTATTTGACTTTAAGGAGGTTGTGAATTCGTCGGAATCTTATTTTTAACAGACTTCAAAACAGGCGCGGTCTCACCCTCAAATTATGGAGGGGGGTCACCAGTACACAGCCTCAGGTTGTTTTTTGTAACCAGTACAAATACAATAATATACTGTTTGTGGGGGGAATCATGTCCCCTATGGACCAACCACCACCCTTCGGACCGCACCTGCTTCAAAAAAGGAGGAGGCTCTCAATTCGGTTGTATGTTTTTTTAACGTACGAGTATATGTTACGCGATAACTCCGACAAAATTCAGAATTGTGAATCAATTTTGATGGTTCGTTTTTAGAGGAGCAGGCGCGGTCCCAGCCTCGTATTTTGGAAGGGGTCACCAGTACGAAGCCTCAGATTTTGGGGGTGGGGTCACCAGTACATAATCAGCCCACATTCGTCCATTGCTGGACATAGGCCTCTCCAATAATTCGCCACTCAGCCCGATCCTCGGCTTTACGTTTCCAACCGCTACCAGCTGCCTTACTTATATCGTCACTCCACCTAGTCTCAGGGCGTCCTACACTACGTTTACCGATTCGTGGTCTCCACTCCAGAACTCGTCTACCCCAACGGTTATCGGTTCTGCGACAGATATGACCAGCCCACTGCCATTTCAGCTTGCTGATGCGCTGAGCTATGTCGGTGACTTTGGTTCTCTGACGGATGACTTCATTACGAATACAATCTCTCAGAGAAACTCCAAGCATAGCTCTTTCCATAGCTCGCTGAGCAACTTTGAATTTTCGGACTGCTTTTACTGTTAGTGTCCACACACCACAAATCACCAGTCACCAGTACAAATACAATAAATCTAACAAAAAATACTTTATAGAAGCGCCCCACGATTTTACCCTTGTAGTTCCAGTTGTTATCCCGCGTTAAAAAATAGCCTATCTACTATGAGATATTTTTAATTTTCTTCCATTTTTAGTTTAACATATACGATTTTGGGGGGTCATGTCCCCTGTGACCCTCGCCTTCGGACCGCGTATGTAGAGGAGGTCCCATAACATAGAGGAGGTGTGGCTGTTTTTGAAATTGGACAAAAACTAAAAGTTTCTTTCATCTATATGGACGACCTGGCTTTTTATGAAATTTGGTCGAGTTTCTGAATTAAATTTATAAATTTGCAGCAGTGCGTTCAATTTCTATATCCACATTGTTTGGTTTCAGAAATGTTATTAAAGTGATTTGAGTATGTCACATCAATTTATTTGAGGGCGGTTATTTGGTTGTTCTGAGGAAAAGAAGCACCATTTCATAAAGGAAAGTAAGATTTGTTTCACAGTATGACCACAAAGAAATGAACAATGCAAACATTTTACAACTTTGCCACACACTGCCTTTCGGCATGCAAAACAGATGTTGTGTATTCTGAATGAATAAATCATTTCGAATGCATTACAAATCGTATTATATTATTTAAACAACAACAGCAAGATCAGATGCCAATTAACATAGGTGTTGAATGTATCTACTTGGCTACGTGATGATCCATATTTGATCCCCGTAAGGAATGACTGATAAAAATCCAGTACTGGTTATCCAGTACTATCATGAGGTTTTTTGAGGAGTGACATCAATGTAGATTCTAAACCTACCCTACCCATATGCTTCAAGTCAAGAAAAATACAGCCTACTAATGTAATAAATGTGATATTTCGATAATTGTTGCTCATTTACATCGGGATGCCTAAGACTGAACGGATTGGGTTGAAATTTGAAACACAGATTTAGCAATAGCGCAGAGGCTACTTTTTCATAGCGGGAAAATAACGGATATGGGTACGCGAGTAAACCCGCGGGGCGCTACAGTAAAGCCACCAAGACTGAATTAATAAATAAAAAGTACGAAAATAAAATAATGGTAAAATGCATAAAAAATACAACAATGTCGTTCCGCACATTAACCAACCACTGCTAATTGCAGCACGATTTTCCGCCGAGTCCACCTTGACCTTGTCTTAGAATAGATTATACTGCATACAATACCGTACAGGGTGCACCAGGCTTGGGATCCGAAGTTCAAAAATCAAAGTCTTATGATAAATGGCACCTCACTATTTTCTGAATTCCAGTAGGTATAGTTTTATGTAAGTTACGCAGTGGGTAGATCCTCTTATCTTGCTCCTTACTCCTTCACAAGTTCCAAATTGTTTTTGATAAAACTGCATTTTGCAGTGATGGCCTGATGACCTGATGACTAGGCGTAGTCGAGAACGTCCTATTTCATAACAGCAGGTTCAAAATTGCGTTTTATGTCTTTTTTTTGTCCGTGTCCATAATAAATTCCAGCTCGATTAATAAAGAAATTAATCGCCTCCCGCCGACCCTGCTAAATATTTTTGGTACAAATGTGTAAATCATGTCATCGAAGTGTATTTTTCTTCGAAGATATGATTCACCCGTATTTGAACAACAACCGGTGGATTATGGAGGGAAGGAACCGAGTCCCAACTGTGGGAATTATAAGTGGCGTGCTTATACTATACCTTATTAAGACGTTTAGCATAGCGTCTACCATATCCTACTGTCTAATTCCACAGATCGCTTTTTCTTATATACTCGTACCTTCCAATTCCGATCAATTGCGGCTCTTAACGTCCCTCTCAGACATGCTCCAATTCATTTTCTGACCTTAATCAATCTTTATTTACCAAGCTGCTTCCTTTGGTCTCGATCCTTTATTAAACTAGGTAATTCTTTGTTAGATCCTATCGATTTTCCGCGTATCCTTGGGCACGAACCGAGGTATTTCGACTCACGTGATTTTATTGCGACTATTCTAGCCTTCGGACCAATCTAAGCGATTAGAATTCTTCCTCAAAACAATTGGAATGGCAACATAAGTATGGAATGGGAGCTTTGGGTCTCTAAATCGTGTAGAAATTTAGCAGGCAATGGCCTTGATCGATCCGTTTGCGTGTCATACCCTTTACAACCTTCCTCTGCAGCGGTCGTGCTTTGCGACCGTTACGGCAAGGAAGTCCGCTCGCGGCGGATGGGATAGCGGTATACCGGTTTGTCCTGTCATATTGTTCAAGGGGTTCACACAGGAAAACTGGATATACGTAGTGCACATTCACCTGCGCTCACTATGTATCCTTGGTGATGATACAGTATGAATACGTTTACTAGTTGGCAATAGAGTTTATGTATCAGCTTTAGGGCTCAGACTTTATAATTCCTACTTTCCTATGAATGTTGTAAACCTTTAGGTCCGCCCCGGCTTCGACCGTAGTACTCGTAATACAACATATAACACTCTGAGATCGCGTAGTTGAGTAGTTGTTGACTTCATATTAATACATCCTTTAAGATAAACTTCCTGAAATATGAATGGTTTCCGTAGGGTAGTGAGTAAAAGGGGTGAACCCGCAGGGCGGTAATAGTTTCTCTATAATAACCTATTTATGAGAACCCCTCTGTCGGTTTGCTTATAAAACTAACTCGCTTGATTTATCTTGGCGAAATTCGGAAACTGCTTATTTTGCTAAATAGCCTGTAATTTATTGAGTTAAGCTATAACGGTTGTACAAAGGTTTTTATGGACATTACAGCAATAAAAGTGCGAAGTTTTTGGAAATTAACGATGTCGAGGGACGAATGATGTTGAACGTTTTATGCCTGGTTGACACAATTACGCGCTCAGCTTCAGAAATAATGATAAAATAAAAAAAAGATTGCCTCAATGATAGCCCAGTCGAATCAGGATTTGGTACGGAAAAATTACAAGAAGGTCTAAGTCGATAGAATAGGGATGATTACTGGGTCAAAAACATACCATCCTAATTAGTCCAGTCTGTCACGAAGATTTTGAAAAAATATGGGACACTATGGGTATATTTTGTTTTATCATATTATTAAAACTCGACAAAGATTTAAGACCATCAAACTTCCGGAGTGGGGGGGGGGGGTTGTGAGTTGTGACGTCAAGTCTACATTACACCCGTACATAGACGTGACGTCAGTCAAAACTTCTAACCACTATATCTTCGTCATGTTTTGTTTTTGAAACAAAAGAAGAAATAACGTGTACAATAATTTTTAATACTCGTCACAGACAGACAGACAGAAACTCTTTATTATGCATACCAGTAAATTACAAACACTTAAACAAAAAAAAAATCACTTGATTCCTTAATTTCCAAAAACATCTGAATTTTACTATTCATATTATCCATAAAAATCCTTTGTAACAACTTTTATATCCTAATCTATAATGTTCGAAAATCACAAACCATAGATATTCGTACACTAAATTCAGCAATCTACGAATTTGTCAAAGATAAATCATGGGCACTAGTTCTACAAACAGATCGTCAGAGGTTCACATAAATAGGTTATTATAGCGAAACTATTAACGCCCTGCGGGTTCACCCATTTTGCTCACTACCCTATGGAAACCATATTTCAGGAAGTTTATCTTGTAATACCTATGTATTCAAGTCACCACTCTCAATTATTGTGGTTGTAACAGAGTTGAGTGGAACTAACTCAACTTTTTTCCAACAGTTATAGTATTACTTATATTTACCATCGACGTCGTCTGCGTAGTTTATGAATTGCCTATTACTAAAATTACGCAGCATTTTCGACATAATAGGTACGTAGCCTATTTGCTAAGCCAAACTATTCTCTTTCTGCATTTAAAATTTCAATGTGACCCATTTCGACGTTATAACCAAGAAAAATTGTAACCTTCCGATCCTATTAATTTAATAAATTTCCCTCATATACAAAGATGTAAAAGTTAGGGTTAGAATGACGATGTTTTTGTTCTGTCACGCTGTAGGAATGAAACGGATTTGGCTGTCAATTTGGAACTCCTATGAATTATAGTCTGGACTAGCACATACCTACAGTACTCGTACATAGACACTGGCTTTCTTTTATCCCGAAAAAGTGGAGAATTCTTTAAAATATTCCTTCCTAAATTCTGCACGAAAAAAGTTGTGGGCAGTTGCTAGTTTATAATTTAAATAGAATAAATAGCTTTAGAAGAATCATATTTTTATTTATACTCGTAGTTTGCCATCCGTCGAATAAATGTTTGTTGTATCTATAAGTAAACCGTTTTACACGAGAATCTTTTTTGTTAGTTTAATGTTAGAATAGGTAGGTCTGTTACAATATGTACCCTCAAAGGCAAACCCTCCTGGAGCCGAAACCTCATGTAGAATTGATGGTTCGCCCACGAATGTCTAGAAAGGGCGATACTCCCCTCTTTATGGACGATTTTAATGTCTGTAGAATAAGCAGTTGCCAAAAAAGTACAACAAAGAAACATTAAACAACAATAATTCTGAAATTGAATTCACGAATTAGTTTTTATAAAGATTTAAGACATTTTCGCAGGAAAAGATTTTTCATTATTTTAAGGTGTACTTACATTATCAAAACTCATTAGAGTTTTGTAAATTAAATGTCAATTTTGATTTTAAACTCTGTTGTTGGGCACTCTATCCTATCATTGTCTCACTTAGGGAACATTATTTGGTCCGGCCACATGTTTTGGCTGGAGCCGTAAATAAATAGAATATCTTAAAGTAGCTAATATGATCCATGTATAACTTCGTCCGTGCATGACTAAAAATTGATTCAGATCCGGTAATGTATGTGCCCCCTAGCCTAGGAGCACAGAAACAAGGCACAGGCTCACCCCCTAGGGCTTAAGGAGGTTGTAGGCCTGTGTAGTCGGCCTCTACCTAGTGCACCTCTATTTTAGCCCTATTCGCTATTAGACAGCCTGTAAAGAAATTTACTTGCATATTGCTCGCTTTGCGACATATCGTACTCAAACAAGTCATATTTAGCGCATCTTTGGAAACAACTGAATGTAATTGCTTAGTACCAATTTTACCCTTGTATACGACTTAGGAGATCACAATGGAGAGACATTCTAACTATCCAAGCATAATTATTTCAGCAATTTAGTAATTGATATCGTATTGAAAGATCTAACAATATACAAGAACAAAATTAAAAATTTTGATTAACCCCCGACTACCTTAGATTTGTTATCTGTACAACATTCTACTAGTCAAGCCCTTTCAATACCCATATTAAGGGAATTGTGAAAAAAAGAAATGTAATTCGCCATTTTGTGGTAGCGGCCATCTTGGATTTGAAATTTGTCATAGTGCAAAGTATTCTACTAATCAAGCCCTTTCATTTGATACCCATATTGAGGTAGTAGTGAAAATATTATATAATTCGCCATTTTGTGGTGGCGGCCATCTTGGAATAGCGTTTAGTACTCTACTAGTCAAGCCCTTTCATTTGAAATATAATCCGCCATTTTGTGGAGGCGGCCATTTTGAATCGATATTAACCAAACATAGCTAAGAACACCCGCACGGATATTAACTTTCAAATAAAAAAAACCGCATCGAAATCGGCCCATCCGTTTGAGCTGTACGGTGCCACAGACAGACACACACACAGACAGACAGACATACAGACAGACAGACATCGACGTCAAACTTATAACACCCCTTTTTTTGGTCGGGGGTTAAAAATAACGAAGTAATAAAATAATCTTGGTGCCGAGCCAAGTTGGATTAAAGACGAAATATCCTTAATAATACTCGGAGGAGTTTGCTCGCTGAAAGCGTCGAAGTTTCCTCCAGATGTGCTGAAATCCATCCACTATGCGGTTGGACTGGCAAACCGATTATTAGTCGGAAGCTGGCTTAATGTACAAACCAAAACTTCTGGTATATACAGTTCTGAAAATACTACCGTGGCTCTGCGCATGATTTTGTTTCTAAGTCCAGTAATGGCCATATGGCGGATATCTGGCACTTTCCCTTGTTTTATAGCTGCTATGTGACGCTCATGATATTTGATGAATTGGATTGGGAAACTGTTTTCCCGATTGGGATTGATGTAGATGTCAAAAGAATCACTTTTCATGGCTTTTTTCTGGAGCCATATTATAATACTTCAGTAGCAACCAACCACTATGGTTCGTATGATTTTATACATTTTACGTTAGTCAGGTGTCTAAAGTTAGCACCTAGCTAGCACATGCATTATTGGAATTCATCAACACTACAATTTTTGAAAAATATTTTGACGTAGTAGAAAATACTACACGAGTACAAATTTTTCCAGTACTCTTTACGACTATCACATTTGTAATAGCAGAATGTGTTTATAGATAACCCTGTAAGATCGGTCGGTCTAACACTTAAAAGATCCACATGCCATCCTGCCATCATTTCTGTAATCCGGTTCACTATGTAGTTTTAATGATTGCTCCATTTAACCACAAAACCATCAGTGTACAGAAGACAAGCTCATTCATGTATCTACCTAATTAACTTTAATTAATTAATGTTTTAATACCTGCGGCCGTTCCAGAACTATCTTAGTACTCGAGCTTATGCAAAAAAATAAAACTATAATGATAATGGCACATAGCACATGGTTGTTTCATTTGTGTTTCAGAAAATAGCAGAAAGAATGCAAATAAAACCCAATATTATAAACAAAGTAATCCACTTTTTTCTGTTCATCTTTATTAGGTATTTATATCTAGATTTTTTATGATTTTAACTTATATTTACCTTATATTTGCGTAACTTATCAGAGTCAGTAATTTTGTTTTTAAAGAATATGAAGTAGTCCTTCAATCGTCGACGTCTGGTTTGAAATACTCTGAGATTGTGAATAATTCATACTTAAGCCCAGCCAATTTAATACTAATGAGCACTTTGCAACTCTGATTATTACTTACGATCCAACGTGATATTATTCATTTTAGCAATCCTATCTTTCTTTTTTGTGCAATACCATCTAGCCCCAAACTACGCCAAACTTGTATTATGGAAACCAGATTGCTGATATACTACTTTTGATACTTTGAATGTTGCTATTAATAATTACTTTGCTGTTTGTCTCCAGAAATGCGTTCATCTTTGCCAAGAACGGCATTGAAACTGATAAAATCACAGTCTTCTTTTTTAGATTTCATGATAATAATTAGGTATTTGTGTCATTTGACTGGGTTGGTCTTAGTTCGAGCCGCCTTTATTTATGGGGTGAAGGTGGTGGGGAGGAGGGTGATGGTAAGCAACACCCTACCTTTTTCCTAACGGAACCGTCAGCTATTATTTTATGAAATATCAAAGATCATTTTGTTACCCAGAGTTTAAATGATTTACTTCCTAAATTTTGGGAGGGGGGGGGTGGGATTGGGGCCCTTCACATCTGTCAGTGATTGCGACCTCACCGGTCTGAGTTGGACTCCGGTGGGCCAATAACTGTCAATGGTCAACAACTGAACAACAGCTCCGCCACACGTTCAGGACCTCCCAGAGCTTCTCTCCCGCATTAGTCCTAACACTGTACACTAAACCATAAACTTTGTTTAGTCAAAATGCTCTGATTTTTAAAATAAACCGGCTGAGATGGAACGGGCAGAACTATTTTATCCTTAGGTCCAGAAAGCAAAAATGCTGTAATTACTATAGCAAATTCACAAACTGATTTCAGTAATTTATAGACTTCCGTCTCGTTTTAATCATTTCTAAAAAAATATTAAGTTTTGGCTACAAGATTATCGTCTCCACCAATAAAACATTGCAAACATTTCGTTTCACAAAATAAGAAAAAGACGTTCAAATATCATTTCATTAAAGTTTGAATATTTTTACTGTTTTTTGTATAATTTAGGCTATTTCATTTCGATTGATGAATAGAAACACAACACCTCAACGAAAATTGGTTAGTGTTCCTGTACTAAACTGAAATTATTTTCCCTAAAGTTAAGGTAAAATATAGATTATGATTTTTTTGAAGATACTCGTAGACTAAATTATTTATGTACGTAAGTAGATTGTATTATTCTATTTTAAACCCTATTTTTTTAATCGTAATTTTTTAATTTAATGTCAATCGATGCCCAGCACAAATCCACGTCATTACTAGTATTTATAAAAATACTAATAGTGTTGATGAAAACTATACTTATGAAGCAAGTTTTAATACTTGAAAGTAGGTATAGTGGAGCTTAAAAAGTAGCCGAGTTCTTTTGAGGATCTAATCGTTTTAATCAACCTCATGTTATCTGGTCGAGTCAGTAGTGACATTGTCGAAGCTTTATACGGTGCTAATTTGTGCGTACATACTTACCCAAAAAAGATGTTGGGATCAGGACAATCGCTGTTGGCACCACATACGAGGGGTGATCCAAAAGTAATGATAATCAGTTATTTCTAGTGCACACAAAAAAATTACAGTCACTTGCTCAATTACCCACTAGTTCAGGAAAAAAAAATCATATAAATAGGCCACGATTCCCGGGAGCTACATTCATTTGAATACGGACTGTCAAGGAGTGAACATCAAAATGGAAAAACACGAAATCAGAGCTGTCATTAAATACCTTTGCTTGAAAAAATGTCTACCAAAGACATACACAGCGACTTGGTGGAAACATTAGGGGACTGTTCTCCTCCATATTCCACAGTTGCACGCTGGGCTAAGGAGTTTAAGCTGGGAAGAACATCGACGGAAGACGAACACCGCGAAGGGCGCCCATCGACGTTCCTCACTGGAGAAAATGTGAAAAAGTTGAAGAAGTTGTATTGAAGATCGAAGAGTGACTATCAGGCATGTAGCTGAGGTCACAGGGATCTCATATGGCAGCATTCAAAGAATCCTTGTGAACGAATTGCATATGAGAATGGTCTCCGCGCGTTGGGTACCGAAAATGTTAAACGACGAGCAAAAGAAGAAACGTGGACATGTCAAGAGCAAATCTCGAAAAGTTCCAGGCAGACAAGGATAATTTTTGTCACGTTTTGTGACCATGGACGAAACCTGGATCCACCATTTTGATCCTGAAACAAAACAACAATCGATGACATGGAAACGATCCGATGAACCGACGCCGAAGAAATTCAAAGTGTCAAGCTCAGCAGGGAAGGTTATGGCGTCTGTTTTTTAGGACGCTGAAGGAATAATCATGGTGGACTACTTGGAAAAGGGGGCCACTATTACAGGCTCCTACTATGCAGAACAAATAAGAAGATTGCGGGAGGCTATTAAGGAGAAAAGGCGAGGCAAACTGCGGGCTGGAGTGCTGTTCCATCAAGACAACGCACCGGTTCACAAAGCTGCAATTGCCATGGCTGCCATTCAGGAAGCGGGCTTTGAGCTGGTGGAACACCCCCCCTATTCACCAGATCTAGCCCCCAGTGACTTCTATCTCTTTCCACGACTCAAGGAACACCTCCGGGGCAAGAAATTTGACGATGATAGCGACGTGATAGCCGCGGTTGAGGACTTTTTTGAGAGTCAATATAAAGATTTTTTTTCTAAGGGAATTTTAGGTTTAGAAAAGAGATGGACTAAATGTATAGACTTGCTAGGAGACTATGTTGAGAAATAAATTTAGTTTTTGATTTTATTTTTGTTTTGTTTTGTTTATAATTGATTATCATTACTTTTGGATCACCCCTCGTATACTGGCCTTGCTGCCAAGGTGGGTTATATAAAGGTTTCGAGCTCCCTGTCCCAACAAACTTGATTTAGGTTCTCTGAGTGTAAGTGAGGCTGCTGTTCATTCTGTCCTGACTTTCTTTGTCCAAAATTGGTGAGAGGGCTGTTAAAGGTGTACGTCAAAAATGCCTTTAATTTGGTTGATCGTGGAGCCCCGTTGTCCGAAGTGAAGAATAAAATTCTTGACTTCTACAATTTTCTTTGGGCAATGTTATGGCAGACCACAACATTATCAAAACAATCCTATGCTATCTTCCGTTGGCTATCAACTTGGTGAATCTTCGGCCATGCGGCGTTGTCTTTTTAATCCGAATTTTCTTTACGAATATTCGAATTTTTGTTGCATATAAATCAAAATTCTTAACTTCATAGGATGGAAATAGTAATAACAAAAATACTTGCATAATATATAATCGGTGTAATAATAAATTATTTTAACATTATAATATATGTGTTTATTATACGCGAAGATTTCCAAAGCTAAGACAAAATAGTTATTTTTTTTAAGACTGGGAACATTACATGCACACCAACGTGAGTAATTTGACAACGTCGGTGAGAGCTGTCACATACATAACTAATTACTGGCCTCACAGTGTCGTTCACGAAGGTTTCATCTGTTTAGAAATCTGTGAGTAAAAAACTCTTTCGAGTAAAATTCGAATTGCTGTTCACCATCGTCTCCTCATTCCGTGTCGTTAAAATACATTTCGACAGAATTATTACTCACCTACTTGAACCTATAATATTCCCAGGCGCCTCTTTACCCACGTCGCGGCCGCGGAAACCGCACAAATTATTTAACTCACGTACTTCATCTCCCACACATTCGTTATTCCATGCGTATGTGTCACACCAATCAAACTTCTCTGTACATAATAACCAGTTTCCAAATCCAGGGAAATAATATTTGTTTTGGGGTGTTATTAAGCCGGTCTGCGGGCGAAAGGTAAAGTCTGAGCTATGTCTGGCACCTTATTCTCGTGGGTGCTGTATCTCGATTACTTTCACTCGAATTAAATATGTTGTAAGGGTAATAGTGACAGAGACAGTATCGAACGTGCTAGAATCAGTCCTGGAGCTAGGACGTGGCAAAATCGATACTGGTGCCGAGTCTGAGGGTCGCGCGCGGCTGCCTTCCAATTATACCGAGCCAAATCCGACCGGCACGTGACCCAACTTGTTGCCGACACTTTGACGTACAGCTACAATGCGGCACGCCATTCGAACTTGGTAAAAGTGGAACTAGGGTCATCTCTCGTTTCTTTGATCATAAAATCACACAATACCTTCACGTCAACAGCTCCAAGTATTGTCAGTAGTTTTTAGATTATCTAAGCTACTAATCTACTTCATGCTCGGTACTGAAAATTCAAATGTCTGCACATACCTTTAGTACAAATAATTGAATTTAGATTCTTATGTATTAGCTAATTATAGCGAGCTAACAACCAAACCCATGTTGGTTACCATACCCTATATTGGTAGTCATAACAACTAAACAAGAACAAAATTAAAAATTTTGATTAACCCCCGACTACCTCGGATTTGTTATCTGTACTTGGACATTTCAAAGTATTCTACTCAAGCCCTTTCATTTGATACCCATATTGTGGTTGTAGTGAAAAAAAAATATAATTCGCTATTTTGTGGTGACGGCCATCTTGGATTTGAAATTTGTTATTATGTATTGTATTCTACTAGTCAAGCCCTTTCATTTGATACCCATATTGAGGTAGGTTGTGAAGAAATATTTTGTCCGCCATTTTGTGGAGGCGGCCATCTTGAATCGATATTAACCGAACATAGCTTATATAACATCCGCACGGATATCAATCTTCGAATAAAAAAAACCGCATTGAAATCGGCCCGTCTGTTTGAGCTCTACAGTGCCACAGACAGACACACACACACACAGACAGACAGATAGACAGACAGACAGACATCGACGTCAAACTTATAACACCCCTTTTTTTGGTCGGGGGTTAAAAAGTGTTACCTCCTACTATGCTTTTCAATTTGGAAAACAGATAAGTCCTTTATAAATTAGAAGTAATGCCCGCTACTTTCAGCTAATCCGTTGTAAGCCTTGTCATTATGGATGTTATTATAACCGCAACATGCGGCTGCAATGTGCGACAAGGCGACAAGGGCGCTGATTGCCTAATAATCACCTATTCCGCTGAGAAATTGCCTCAGAAATGGTTCTAGCTAACAATGTAGCTGCTTATTATGATCATCACTGACCCATTTAATCGAGCCTCTTGATATCTACTCAACTCACCAAAGTAACAAACAAAACAAGTTTTCAACAAATTATGTAGCAAAACTCGATTAAATTATTAAAGTAGTTGGAAGATAGGTTTAATTATTATTATTACTATAGTACGAGTATTTTGGTAATAGGCTAAAAGTCGATGCAATACTACTTATAATTACTATATATCTCTATATATAAATATGTTATGTTGGTTTGTGTACGCTTCAAAAATTTAAAAGGTTCTGCACCAAAAGCTGAGCTGAAATATTAGAATGATGTATAATCCGCATCAAGGATTGTTTTTATTTAATTTTTGCATTACAATATCCCACAGCGAAGCGAGGCAGGTACATTTATAGGTACTTACAATTTTTTAAATAATTTATAGTGGCGGGACGAATAAGATATGCGCGTATTTGTAAGCAATCCACTTGCCCATAAATTACGGGCAATATTGTGGGCCACAAAGCCATAATATTCCAAATAACTAACTACCCAGCAGTGCACTGCGCTTATCGCCAAGGTATTTAATAAGATGATTTATCTCTTCGCCCTATAAATTGTCTGGAACAGCTACTTAATTAATGTACTATGTGCAATTCATTAGTAAAAAATGCATTCACTCTTACATTTAGCTATAAGTAATATGCTACGAATGAAAAACATTAATCTTGCAGCCCCACGTTGGGCGCCAATTTGTCGCGACTGCATTAATGTTACAAAGTAAATGGCTTTTAAAAACAGTTGATATTTTATTCCAAGACTTTAATTATATGAAGATATTATTATAAAGCAAGTTCGTTAATATTTATGTGATGTCTACGTTTTTTGTCCCCTTGTTTGTTAATAGAGTCCTCCAAGTTTGTCTAACTCCAAGAGTCGCTGACGAACTTTTATTGGGGAAACTAATTTATCACCGGGCGAGATATGATCTACAGCCCGGTCTACAAGGGGATTTTGTAAGCGCGAGATGTCCTTTTGATGGAGTGGTTGCAAATTGGCAAATAATTCTCTCTGTAATAAAATTTCTTACTCTAGAGACTGTCGTTTTCCATTACATTGATAAGTTTAAATATTACAGCAACTTCAAATATTTTTTGTGTCTACAATACGGACGTGTTTTTGTCGTGTTGATAAAGTTAAAATAAATTAGCTGGAAGCGGTTTATGTAACGTCAGTCAGGCGGACGCCGGTTGGCGGTATTTCCGTGGCCGGGCCCGTCTGCACGTCCGCTGTTCCGGGAGTCCTGGTATTCCCAGCTATTACCGCAAGGGGACGCGGTCTAGAGGTTGTTGGCCGGGATCGATCCGCCGCACCACGCCGGTGTTACCGGTGCACGGGGTTACGACACCATCACCACTGCAGTTTTACTTTCATCTCTTTTCCGCTAGACTTTTCGCGAGCCACTCTGACCAACTTCGCTCATTTCGACTCGTGTGACGCAACAATAACGTCGGTTCGGCAATCGGCACCTGCGGTGAGGAATCGACGTCCCAACGACGTTTCCCGCAGATTTGACAGTGTAGGCCACTCCACAAGTGACGGGCTTCGAGACCGGGAAATCAATCGGAAGCTTTTTGAGTGGTGAAACAAATTCACCGTGGCGTTGCCGACTGTTAATTGGCTGCGGGTGGCGGCGCCGAGACGGCGGCGGAACCTCCGCAGGGTACCTCCCTGGCTTGCCCCCACCGCCCTCTCCGACAGCGCCGTTTTTATGAGCAAGAAGCCCGTCGAGACTAGCACGAGTCTGTCCGGCTCTTAAATTAGTTCTTCTACCCTTACTCCTCTTAGTTGCTAGGTAAAATGGCTCTCTATGATCCTTGGCGTGTAATCATCATTTATGCTAACATTTTGCTGCAGCACTACCCTCGTTTCGATATCTTCATTTTCATCTGAAAAGCTTTTTCCTAAAATTATTTTCACGTTCTTCAAATTTGATGATATTTTTAAAACCCTATTCGTATCTTTATTTTTCATCAAACCCCCCTCTCTCTTAGGAGAATTTGACATAAGGTAATAGATGTCGCTGGTGACATTATTTTTCCATTTGGTAGGCTTATTTTCTCGTGTGGGTTATCAAGTTAGGGCCGGCAGCGGAGGGGTGCCGCGGGGTGGGTCCGCAGGGCGGGGTGCGCGGGGCGCGGGGGGCGCAGCTATCGACCGGCCGCCCTCCCCCCGGCGTGGCTCAGTTTCCGGGCGAGAGTCGCGCTGTGAACCGGCGCCGCGACGCGACTCCGTCACTCGTTAGATAGTCAATTTGATCATCACCATGCTGATAGGACTCGTGAGGGACTCGGTGATGCAGTGCTTCTGCCACTCGTGCCGCGCGCCCGTGCTGCCAGCAGGTTGGGCCTCGGCTGCCCGCGACTGCGACACCGGCGACGCCGCTGCCACTCAGGAGACAAACAACCTCAAATCTTGCGAAATCCTATATCACTTGAATATGTTTTGATATTGTTCTAAGATTTTTCTTGTCTTAATTGACTACAAAAATGCTTAAATGTTGATATTGTTCTTAAAGATGTTTAACCAAAATGACCCAAAAAAGTTTGCTTGTTTCTGTGACTGATAACTCACACGGTTGGGATACTCGTTAATTTTAGTCTTTAAGATCTACTACGACAGATCTTAGGGTATTTGTGACGTAGTTGAAACGCCGGCCGGTAAGGGCCGGGGTGCTAGCCGGCCGGTGTCGATACTGTCTGACTTAAGCACGTGGTACAACGCTGCAGTTGCACTGCACTTTCTTTCTTACTACTGGCGTGTTCGTGTCCTTGTATTGCAGCTTCCTTTGATCCTGGAACAAAAAAATTATTGACATACTTGATTTGTCAAGACATTTGTTGGGGTTGCAGTACATGTTTAATTCATCGACGATTTCTTTTTGTTCTGTGATTCCTAGTCATTAATCAGTAAATCGAGTCGCTTGAGAAACTGCTCCGTGTTATAGGATTATGTATCTAGGCCCAATCTAGGTCGTCTAGATTGTCTAGACCGGTCTGCCGGTTCTTACAGACATAAGTATTGATTGAAACTCTTTCGTCCACCATTTTGTATCAGGACGTGTAATCTCAAGATTGTTCATACATCCTTTCAACTAACCCTGGATCTTTACTGAAATAAACACTTTCCAATGACAACACCATTATTTAAGATTTTCGATTTGTTTCGATTTTCTAAAACTAAAATGATGGAATGATCATTAATTTAGATAAAAATTTAACTAAATCAAGAAACAAAAACATAATTTACTCTTCCTTAACATAGACAAAACTGTTATTGGATAATCAACTTATCAACGGCGTCACTAAAACCCTAATAGCACTGCTCCTAAAATCGAAAGGATGTTTCACAGAGCGAAATAACGTTTTTACCGCAGTTTCACCGTATAAAACTTGATGGTACTCCAGACGGGATCGTAAAACTCAGCCTTGAGATACGCCCGAGCGTGTCTACGAAGCCGCAATTTCCATTTTTGTTTTATTTCATCCGTAATAACGTTTGTAATTTTACCAAATATCACGTTGTACTAAATGACCCATTTCCCTTTGCGTTATGTCATGATGAAATTTATTTACAACTGCGCCGAAGCCTTTACTCTTCTTGCTCAGTTAAGATATACTCGACATAATCATATGAATCATCGTCTTTATAGATTCACACGTTCTACTGTCAACAAATTACAATAAATCCACCTGAAAATGCCAGACGGCACGACATATTCTATTGTGAATTCATTAATCATTGTAATCCATTTCACATCGTTGATGTCATTAAATGGGTATCTGTCGCGGGGCTGTTCAAGTGTTTGGATTACCGACACCGCCATTTGTAAAGAGACATCGGGGGCTCGAGATCACATAATTGTTTAGGGGGTGATTATGACACCGCGTTTAATTGGCTCAACAAGTTTAGAACCCCTTTTGATGTAGGGGAACACGGGTTGCAGATTAGGATCATCTTGTATTCTCGTTACCATTCCATTATGTTGCGTGACAACATTATGTAATATTGTCATTACGTCGTTAAATCGCTGCGGTATATTATTGAATCAAAAACGTAGACTCCTACGAAGGTTCATACATATGGATCGGACACGTACTAGGTCGGATTTGTACAAAATGTTGGGTCTACGGCAATGTCACAATGATGCATTGCAGACCCCAACAATGTTTGCGTGTACGTGACGTTCCATCACACGTATCTACTTCATAACTCGAACTTTCTGTAACTTTAACCATATTGCCGGTTGTCACAGGAAACTTACAGAATGAATCTATGCCTAGTAAACTGTGGTTTTAATAAAAACATTCTGAAAGGCTTTAACCAGAACGCGTCGCGACTGCGTCACACCCATTTGCTAATGAGGGTAGCTCGTAAAGCGGACGTCAAAAGCGTCTCCGCTTTGCTACTTGGAAATATTCTCAACTCGACGTTGCATTGAATGTCTCCCTTGTTTCTGCATAGCTTCGACCGCATTCGTTTAAAATACTCTTTCGTGTCAACGTTCGTTTTCCCAGAGGCAGTAAATTTGGTTTTAACTCCCCTCGCGGGTTAAAACCTGGCTTTAAATATTTTATCAGTTTTTCATGTCGTATCGTGTGGCGCCGAAGGGGGCTGGCATTCAACCTTTTGGCAATGACTACCCATTTCATAAACGATTACGAGATTATTTAGCTTTATTGAATTTATTCAACTTTGCGCTTGCCCAAATGGCCGTAATTCGCATTAAAGTGGAGTGGTATAGCTGTTGAAAGCACTTTTACTCGTTACCGTGTGGCCTTCAATTTTCCATTAAAGTTAATTACTCACGGAATCGCATTGATCTTTCTACGGATAACAGCGATCAGCGGGTTCAGGCGGCGCCTTCCTTTAACATGTGTCTAGGGACTGCGGTTACATAAACTAAAACTTGGCAATGGGTTCTTGGTTTTACCGCAGTGATTTGCTTGCGCTGTATTAGGGGAGAGAGTAAATTACGCCGGTTTGTCTGTAAATTGCGCTATTCAGTCCACATACACATGCACGGCTGGAAACAGCTGTCATCTGAGCGTGAGCGATGGTTCCGTACAGCCAAATTAATGCTGTTAGCAGTGACTAACGACCCAATCAGCCGAATCTCTGGCGCAGCCAGTGGCTTGATTTGTAATCGGGCTTTATGATAATCAACACGCTTCCATTTTGCATATTAAATCCACCAGCTCTGAAGCTCCCCGTTGGAATACCGATTTGATTTAATGAACTTAAACTCATCTATCCTTAATCTGGGTGCTTCACATCCCCGCTTTCCTATTTGTCTTTCCTCCAAATTATTGATCATAAATTCAAATCGACGCTTCTTAAACTGTCATCATTTGGGATTAGAGTAGAACGCAGGTGTGAATGACAAGTTTTAAGCCGCACCACCGTCCGTCGCGTCGTCTGCTCGTGTAAACCGGGCGCTGCCGTGAGGGATTATCCGTATTTGGTAAAATTTTCTCTCCCGGCGTCGAGAGTTCTAGAGTAGCATTCCGCTCACGTATCGGCCTCTCATCTTGCGACGTCGTGCCGTCGCGTTATTACCTCCCAACTATTACCCCAAAGACGATCGTACACGACTCGAACTCCAAATATCTAATGACTATTCACGGCTTTTGCTGAGCTGTTTCATTATACTTCGCCTTCGTTGTTTCGTAATGTGTCTGGAACACTAATCGGATTATGAGGCTACCCGATTAAGCTATCGTTTAATCTAATTTTCCCTGCGAGATTTGAACAAGTAAATTTTGGCTTAAAAGTGTTTAAACATGCGGTTTCATCGTCTCCCGATCAAATTATCTTTGTCGTTAACATCGCTCTTTGTTACGCGTCCAAGACTGGATGAACTAACTTCTAATTAATTTTCTAATAAATTCCATATTCTTGAAGAGGATTGTAGTTCGTGTAGTTGAAAATCTTATGAATAAGTCGCTGTTTAAAATAACCATTCTGGAAACTTTACCGTTCAACATCATCAATGCATGTATTACATCTATTAAAGCGAGATTACAATCAATTTTATATCTATCGTCGGAATCGGCATCACGTGGTCGGGACTTGGTACCGACTCCAATGTTGATTCTAGTTCTACCGATCGATATTCAGGGAGTCACGCGAGCTTGACGTAGATTCGTGGAACACGAACTCTCCGAATACACTTCAAATAAACATTAGTCGGTCCGAATTGACCGCTCGTAATGGTTTTCCGATTGTCCTCGGGCGAGGGTGCCCGCCAGGGTAGGGTGTGTTTGCCAACGATTGCGGTGTTTGCGGCGGATGTTTAAGGTCTCAATCCCTTTGCAAATTTGCAACATGTTTTGGGTCGACGGGCATCGTCCACAAATGGGTCGATTTATTGTATGTAAACATATTTTAGAACAACATTTTAATAACCTAATTTAAGAATATTAACCGTATCAGATATTTGAGGTGGTTTGTATCCCGGTACGTGTAGTGGTGTGCGTCGCGGGGAATCCGCTGACCTACGCCGTCTTTGTCCATAGCGCACAGGCGGTCGGCGCCAGTCAAGAAACCACTCGGCAAACCTAGGACCAAGCAGCCAAAGAAAGTCAAATTCATTAGTAAGTGCAAACATT
Source organism: Ectropis grisescens (assembly GCA_017562165.1). Lineage (NCBI taxonomy): Eukaryota > Metazoa > Arthropoda > Insecta > Lepidoptera > Geometridae > Ectropis > Ectropis grisescens. The sequence goes on along the minus strand of CM029770.1, from coordinate 2,705,629 downwards.
TCCACACCCACAACATTTTATTCCATTTAATTTAAACAATAAACAATTTTCGATCATTCTCATGGTCTTAATAAGAGACAGTGCACTTTGATGACCATAAATATTAGAATTTCTACGTGACCATTCAATTTGTTAAGTTGTTCAGAAAAACATTTCATATAAAAACTAAGCAGACAACGATTACGTTCAAGTCCTATCAATTTTGCAGATATACGAGTAGGCAAATTAATATCAACTTATCATTATGTAGACACCGATTATTCCAAATTATGCAAGAACGATATTCAATTTAGAATATGGCTATTTTCTTGTTGCCTATCTTTTTCGAAGCTCGATTCTATGAAAAGTATTACCTTCTATGAATAATATTCAAATTGGAACGAAGGCAGTTGGAATCCAATTACTCTCGCACTTTGTCTCTGACTCGCGATTCGTCGTGAAAATACGGGCCCACAAAAAATAACAACCGAAGGGGACGAAGTGAAGACGGCCTCTCTGGGAACCGAATGAATTTGGAATGACTTGACTGTACAATGACGATTGACACCTTTAAACGTACTATTATAAAAACGAAATATTGAAAGTGACGTTTTTTAATACCTAGTATAGAGAGACGAGCAGGACATGGGCGTGATAAAGCAACATCCCTGCCACATACCTGCACAGGGACACGCAGCTGTTGGAACATGAGTCTAAATCATTACCTAGCACTGCACTGCGCTCGTTACCCAGAGACCTACGACGTTTTATCTCTATGCCCTTGTAATTTCACTGGAAACATTGCCCTTCAAACCGAAAGACAATATTTTTTGCACATTACTGCTTGGCGGTAGAATAACTGGCAGAGGTGTGGTACTTCCCCAGACGGACTCTGCAAAGAGTATTATCACTACAAAAAAATGTGTGTGTAAAAAGTTGTGGCATGACTCTTTGTGTAGTCTACCTGGAGAAGTACCACACCCTTTCCAGATATACAACCCCCAAGCAGAGAAAAGAAAAGGCAAAGAGATCATCATCTTATACCTCAGAATGACGACTGCAGTGCAGTGCTAGAGAATGTATGGCTCAGCATCGAAGTACGCTTCATGTTCAAATAACTGCGTGCTGTTGCTTATATTAGGCGCATGTCTGACTCATCCTGTCTCTACGAATATATTATGAAAAGAAATGACACAAATTATAACTCAGAAGACATAAATAGTTAAGCCAACCTTAAGAAAACCTTATTTTTACGTCGTCGGGGTTATAAATGAATTAGTCTTGTGTGGGATTAATTGGTCCACACAGTGCTCTGTACAATATGTGATTAATCACTTATGTCCTCTAGTCATATGTCGGAGCATGAAATACGTTAATCGCTTTATGCATATGGATTGTCCACTCGTTTTATTACATGGAGTTCTTGAAGGGTCGATCGATACGGCTGCTTGTCGGATAAAATGGCTATCAATGCCGGATCCCTCCAGGATCGGTACTCTGTACGATGCTTTTTTTTGCTACATATCAACAATCTGCTAAAGCGTGGTGTTTGGGGTATGCAAATGATAGCGCCGTTGTAGATAGAAACGTATCCAGTACACTAGCCAGTAGACAACACGTATCTAGTGCAGGAGCCAGAATGAATCGCCTGAATTTGGCCCATCAGGCTATCATCAATTGGGGCGATGCCAATCTGGCCAAGTTTAACGAGAAAAATAAGCAAACGTATCTGTTCTCCACAAAAATAATTCAATTCTAAGCGACTCCTACTCGTTGGGGTGCGTCTGTAGCGGTGACTGACCATCTCATTAAGATCAGGCGAGATGGCGGTCACTTGACGTTAAGTAATATGTAATCTCATATCAAAACAAGTTTTAAAATTCATAATTCTGGACGGGGAATTATACCGGAGGTGTAACCGCCTAATTAAAATGATCTTGGTTTTTATATAGCTCGCTTTATTTTCGCTTTCAATTGTGGAGAGAGCAATAGCAAAGCCATCATAATTGTCGAAAGACCCGTCTTCTCTAGATTATGGTACCTATTTGGGATCATCAAGTCCCAAAGACGGGTTCCCTAGAAACTACAGCAAGGAATACGGCATAACACCAAGTCGTGTACAATGTGCTTATTTAAAAATCGTATGTGATAACACTATGATTTGTCATATTGAATATTGTTTTAAATTAATTGGTTTTCAACGTATGTTTGACATCGTTGTAGGTTTTAATTTTGATAATACTACAGAGTCGAATTATATTTCAGGATGAGGTTTTGTGTATTTATGGATCGGTTATCTAATCAGCAAAAGCAAATGCACTTATGACTCCAGTAATCCAATCCAATGCAAGGTGTCCAATTTGTAATCTGGCAAGATAAAATGAAGATTATCGTTATCGTCTAATTTTAGATAAAATGAAGATTATCGTTAAACAAAGCATAATACGAATTCAGGTAAATAGGTGCTCTTATACCAAACTTGCACAACATAACGCTAATTTTAAAGAGATTAAAAATATTGAAATTTGTGTAAATGAAACTACTCTATAATTATGTATTTCAAATAAATATTTAATAGTATTTAATGACTGGAAATTTTGATCACTGAAGCAATTCCTTCAAATAATTTTGTCTCATGTGAAGTTATTTTTAGACAGAAATACTATCTCCTTCATGGGATCACCGAACGCGACTAGGGTTTGGTGATCCTTAGTATACGGAAGTATCAGCCCATAACTTAAAATAACTACAGTAAGTTCTTCGAAACCTAAAAACCGGTCCGCACAGGAACCAGGTCCCGAGGCTTTGTGCGGTCAGGTAAGGGTCAGGTCAAATGCTTTCACACCGATATACGAGGCTAAGGGCATCCGCACACAAGCAACAGCAACAAAACTATGAACTCTTGTATTGGACTCCCTTATGGTAAAATGTGAATCGTTATTGCTGTAGCACTAATCAAACGACGTAAACAACAATCAAACAAACAAACAAACAAGTCGCTTAAATAGGTTCAAACCAGTCGTCCAGCGTGCGACAAGCATAATTATCACGGTGTTCAGCCTCTACTAATCGTTGCGTTAAAAACTTGCGCACAATAACAAATAAATGTCGACCACCGAGAGGGACCTGCAATTTTTGTTTAATTAAAGATCGATTGGTAACGTCAACCCGGTGTCATGCAGTTACTAAAATATGAAGAGCTAAATGACAGCAAAGCATCGCACTGCTCTTGTCACCCGAATATATCGAATGTTTATTTGCTCTGTAATTTAACAACTAACAGACAACTTTAATTTAACAGAATAAAGACTTATACCACTAGTTTATAGCTTCAAATTATAATTATTGATTTATAGATATAATATAGATTATGGTAACATGTGACCCTAACCAAATTGAGAATACGTATAGTCAGTTGTTAGTATAGTTGATAGTCAGTTCCTTCAAGTGACGTTTGTGTCTACCACATGTGGCTCATGTGCGTTTGGTCTTATTCCTTCGCTTGTTCCAACGTGTGGGCGCGCTCCATTGTCTCTTCTCACATGAAACAACTGAAATCATTGTATCGAGTTCTCGCAAACATCATGAACCATTGTGTTGCCTTTTGAAAGTAATAAAAAGTTGGTACAATGAGAATGAGCCCCAATTAAAAATTTCGAGAGCCATTATTTGAGTTCATTGTGAACAATATGGAATGTTGTGACGTATTTTAATGAATGTTTTTGTTCGAGCTTTTATAGGATCTATAGTAATGTAATTTCCTAATTAAAATGTATTTTATGCTGAGTTGACAAAGAGGCTACACTTTATAGACGCACGAAAAAAAAGAGACCGGGTAGAGATAAAGGATTAAAACGAAAGGTTTGCTTTTTGTTAAGAAGCTTATTTTGGGGAATTTCATTTTTTTTTTGCATTTGATAGCCCAATGAGCCACATCCAGAAGAAAGAAACTTCCAAGTAGATGGCTGCTATGGGGTTTGCTTATTGCTAAATAATTATAATAATTTGATAAGTCGTACCGTACTGTTTCCTTCCAGAAGTCAGCACTCGTCCTTTCTGGACTGCTTCCCCTGGATCTGAGGATACAGGAAGCGGCAAATTTGTACAGAGTGAAAAAGAACTTCTCCCAAGACTATCTCCCACCAGAAGTGGAACTCGAACGGAACGTCAACTAACTACCTGGACCAACCCCATCCGTCCACACAGGCTTCTGTAGAGTACGAGCTTCTGGAAGACACCTCCAACTTACCAAAAGGGCCTCAGATTTATACTGATGGCAGTAAGATCGAGGGTAAAGTTGGAGCTGCTCTAACATGGTGGGAGAAAGGCAGGGAAGTCAAGAACTCGACCTTCCCTACTCCCCCCTATTTCCTTTTCTTTCTAATCCAAGATTCATGTAAAAAAAAGAAAACAAATGAGAGGTCACGGACCCCGGAGTCTGTGGAGTTGCTAAATTTAATAAAAAAAAAAATATATATATATATATAATAATACATAAATTTCCCGCGCGGATTGCGTAAAAGTCAATGATAAATAATCAAAACAGATAAATATTAACTGACACCAAAACAAAAATAACAGTTTTACGGATCAAATGAAAACTCAGTTTTTGAAAATTCAAATTGTGTGCACTTGACCGCCATCTCGCCTTATATTAAACGAAGCATCGGTCTTAGATTGAGCTCTTACCTAGAAGAAACCAATTCAGTCTAGACTTAAAGACACAGCTAAAAAACAAAGTAAAGGCAAGAAATTTAATTTATCTTTACTAGAAACAATAATCCGTGAGATAGTAGTGTTAGTCACCTTAGAATGTAATCTGTGGCATTCATATTTACAATGCGACCAACTTACCTGGCTGCGGTGGCTAAAAGTGGAACTACCAATGCCAGTTTGAACTTACTTTACAACTTGAAGAAGTGTGTGCGTGCGACAGTAGCGACACTGTTGATCGGGCCCGATATTGTGACAGTGTAGATGTAGTCTGTATAGTCGCGTGAAGGGTATTTGCGGAACAGTCACCGCCGGTAATGCACGGTGAATCATCCTCAGGGGAGGCCGGGGTGCGTTCACCCTCACCCCCTCCGCATAATTAAACTTGAGGATTCCTGCGCGAGCTGCCCGATACTGGGGAAAAAACGGGCTGGAATAACAGAAGCTAAAATGCTTTGATAAAATTACACAATGACACAACATCTGATGGAAAAGTTTGAGACAAATAAACTTTTTTTTTTTTTATGGGCGGGATGTGTTCTTGGAGTTAACACTGCTGAATGTTGTTTTGAGCGTGTTTCTTACCATCATGCGTTGGTGTTACCTGTTTCGTATTTTTTTACAACAGATTGTTCAAAAACTTTATATTTAAAACTTAGACTAGGTTATTATTTCTTAGCCAAATGTCATTAGCATTGTAAATAGAAGAAATTCATTTAGCACACAGTATATTATCTTTTCTATGACACAGTTCAGACCTTAGCGATCACAAATAAATTATTAATGTACGCCGTTTCCTTGAGTGGCAAGAAAACAAAATCTGGGAATTCTTATTCCTATGGCCTATGGCCTTGAGAAATCTTAGGGCATATTGTGTAATTATTTTTCTTTGAACAGCCAGACAGCAGACTTCTATTTGTAGAATGTACTATATATTTTATTAATACAATTTGAGTACGTTGATTTTCTAACTTTTTAGAAAAAAAGTAGTGATTAAAATTCGATGATTATTTTCGAGATTCGAAATTTATTTGGACCGACTCTAAAGTATGATCTGCCAAACAACAAAATAATCATTAAATCGATTCGTAGTTGATGATACATACAAAAAAATGCAATCGAACTGAGAACCTTCTCGTTTTTGATCAGTTAAAGTGTTTAAATTTATAACCGAACCGAGCGTACCTGAATTATATCCTAAAGCATCCTAAGCAGATAAATTCGTCGGTCTGGCAACACTGTAAAATTCATGCGACAAATAGCGCGCAGCAGAGCCGGCGCGCCGACCTTGAGGGCCGCGGTAATTTACGCGAAAAAATCTCCCCCGTTCGGGGCGAGTTTAAAAATTCCAACCTTAATGAAGAGACCGCGGCCTTAATTAAATGAGCTTTGAAGGGTATCTTCAGATTATTCCGACCGTTAATTAGGCGATGAACTTTTAATTTATTTATGAAATTCGGTGTAGTTATTTTTTTGTAATTAAAAATTAATATTTTTGCCCAAAAAATATAGTTTCTTTGGTATAAAAACAATATCACTAGATCGAACACACTAAAAATATTTGGTCACAGTTTCTCACACCTTATTATCGATTTATGTATGGTACTGAAATTTGTTAAACTTCCGTGCAAAATAGAAACATGCAGCGCATCTCCTTTTCTACTTTCAGCAAATTTAGAAAACGTGAAAAGAATGCGACGGGTCTTTGCGGTACGATCGAAGTTACAATGACGAACCTGTAATCCATCAAACGTGCTGCTTAGACTCTAAGTGGTCTAAGCAGCTCGTTTGATGGATTACAGATGGTGCTTAGATATAAGCACCTGGTGCTTATAGGTGCTTATATCTATGGTCTAAGCAGCAAGCAGCCTACTTCAAGGAATATTATAAGAGTTACCTTATGAACCAACTGTGTTCCTACTTTCACACATTACTTTTATCCACTATTCTCCATTAATAACTGTTCCACTGTTAGAGAAATGTCACTCTTCCTCTTCTGTGTCTGAACTTGCGCCATCTGCATCCTTATGTTTTTTAAACGTCTCATCAGCTAGTCTAGTGGGAAGGCGATTCAGGCGTCGCGTCGACTAGATGGACTGGAAGGGTAAGGGTAAGTGGATCCACGCGTGGATACCCTTACCCTTCCTTACCCATTGCCCATCGGTCACAGACTCACGTTGAATTTTTGGCTAATGTGCTCTTTCTTTTGTTTTTTATTAATTGACGTGTAAATTGTACATTTATGAATAAAGTACTTTGACTTTTAAGAGTGTCTTAAAAGTCAAAGTACATTTATTCATAAATGTACAATTTACACGTCAATTAATAAAAAACAAAAGAAAGAGCATACAAATTGTATACATTTTCATAGTTTGAAATGACTACTTTACTGTATTATAATAATTATTGTAAGTATAGAAAACTGTCAAGCATTATACGAGTATAATACGTACCTATGTCTTTAATACAATTGTAGGTACTGACCCATGTCAATTTTATTTCTTTACATTTTTATGGGAATTTTGCCATCACTCTCTAAAAATTCGCTGTAACTATAAAAAGCTCTTATTTGGCTGATATTAATTAAACTCAATCTGCAATACTAGAGAAAACTTTTCAGCAGTCGCAAAATGCCTGTAAGTCAAGTATCAAGTTCACGGTAACATGAACAATTCATGAGATAATTATGCCGGGAATAGGTATTATTTGGTGTATTTACTAGAGCTCGGAGGATATTACGAAGAGTGCGGTAATATAGTTCCGTGCGGCTGGACACCTGATTACCTTTTAAACGGCGAGTAGTTTCAGATGGAGATGGAGAGTTGTTTAACATATAGAATCGTATCAGTTTCAAACAAGATACAATTTAATAACACTAGATAAGAAGTTCTTTGTTTTAAGATTTTTCAAATATTTTCCCAAATTATCATTTTGTGTAAAGAATGAAGGGAGAAAAAAAAAAAAATTTACTGACGTAATCACGCATGCCTCTAGGAAAAGAGGCCAGTTTGTATGGGTCAACTTTTAAAATGTTTTGTACCCCCTTATCTTATCTGCAAACAGCAATAAAGATTGTATTTGTAATTACTTTGCATTTGATTTCACCTATAAATCAAAAACCAAACCAATCGTATATAAATAGCTCAGCGAGGATAGATAAACGGAGTAAGATTTCGATTCCTTCGGTAGAATGCGTTTGACGTAAGCTTAGCGTATACGTTACGTCACGGTCTACTACGCAGCAACGTATTTAGGCGTTCACGTTACCATAATCGCGGCAGAAATGCTCCAAAGAGTCTACCATTTGGATTTCAGCTCTGATCAACTTGTTTGTCCTGACCTCCCGACGTATTTCCATTTCAATACCGCCTGTCTGATCCAACGCAAAACAACAACAAACAAACATTTGATGAAACAGGCCAAGCAAATTCTGCCAAAACGTAATATCATAAAAATCTGGGACACCTGGGCCTGCGTGTTTTCCATTATTTCGTAACGAGCTAAAGTATACCCCGGAGACTTTCTAAACTTGTTCAGAAAGCTTTTAAATAAAGGACGAAAAGCTCCATAGTAGGTAATTAGCGTGAAAAATGTGAACAGTCGTTATTGTCCCCTTCAACCAGAAATGAACGCGACGATTTGATTAAAGTGTCTTAGGATCTGTCTCCCAAGCGCCAATTTAAATAATTGAATGGCTCTCTCATAGCCTTGTCAAACACATTTTGTTAATACATTTTGGCTTGTCGGCTCGCTGTTTCTGGCCAGAAAATCAAGTTATTTTTTATTCTAAGTAGGTTTCGCGATTGACGGCAGTTTACCTTATTGAGATGGGCTAGGATGCAACATTATTTACATGGAATGAATCTGTTTACCCTAGAAAACAGACTGAGGCGAAATTCAGGATGACGAATGGCCAATAACAATGTGTGTTTGCTGTTACATATTACTCGATTCCAAGACTTACAGATAATAATTGCGTTATACCCATTGATTGCACTTTATAAAACATTGACCTCGCAGTCAAAGCACATTTTATTTAGACGAATATTTTAGTGTCTGTAATGCCTCCACTGTTATCTCTTCAAATAACTACAATACTATTCTATTCTCTATTTGCTTTCAGCGAATAGGTACTTAAGTATTTTGAACTTGTCGCACGTAGAAATCCTGACAGTCTCGACAAGCTTTTGGTAGTTGGCCAAGGAGACGGGAAAAGATCACAGGGGCACTCCCCCGTGGTATTTTCCCGTCCACTTGGTACACCTAACCCTTTGGTCAGATGCTCTTTGGACAATCCTTTACCGAAATATTAAGATCGCCGAGAGCAGAGAAATGTGGAGAAAGGAGTAATTATCAATAACTCATACTAGGCACGACCTTCAACAATTAAGTTAACAATTTCAACAAATATGAAGACAGACAGAACCATTTTATTGTGCACACCACACAAATAACATACAAGTAGTAAATTGTAGTGGTAGGACTCTTGGCAGAGTCCGCCTGGGGAAGTACCACACCGTTGCCAGTTATTCTACCGCCAAGCAGTAATGCGCAAACATTACTGTGTTCCGGTTTGAAGGGCAATGTTTCCAGAGAAATTACAGGGCTTAGAGATATAAGATCTTAGATCTCTGGGTGACGAGTGCAGTGCTAGGTAATGATTTGGACTCTTCATGTTCGAATAGCTGCGTGTCACTGTGCTGTTATGTGTCAGGCATGTTGCTTACCATCAGGCACATGTCCGGATCGTCTCGTTACCATTTATTAAAAAAAAAAAGAAAGTAAACTATACTAACAAACAAACAAGCAACCATTAATAGACTTTAACCTCCACCACACCCCGGACACTCCACTAAAACTCCATACAACCGCCGCTGTGGAGTTGCCTACTCTTCACACAACTACGCAGATATCGTTCGTACACACGCGTGAATGTGTGCGTAAGCGCTAGGGCTACTGAATTGTTTTATTGAATAGTTATGCCCCTTGAGTTCACCTGGTGACGTAGTCTATAAACTTACTATAATGTTGAGTTACATAAATAGCATGGAGCCAAATTATACTATTCTAATTAAAAGGGTGTTTGCACAGATTTCTAATTTGTTTCAGAAATCTGTGGGTGTTTGTGTTGCCGTGTAAAATGAAACGAAACCGATGATAGATTAGATCAGGTGCCTAGATATCTATTTCTGTTAGTAGGTACACATTCGCATTTTAATATATTTATATATACACTTACCCATGAAGGAAACTTTACTCTGTCACTATAATTATTCCTACAGGCATTATCAATCCGTGCTTGGGCACATAAGTTACTGGCTGTGTAAGTTACGAACTTTGAGTTAAAAATTACTTCGTTATTATAAATAAATATTGGTAGACAATTGACACACAACACCATCTGACCCCAAACTAAGCAAAGCTTGTAATATTAAAAAGCAACGTTATTGAAAAGTTTCTAATTTTACGTTATTTTATCATTAGGAAATTAAATAAAGCTTTTAATCTTGTCCCGTTTAGTTGACGGACAGCCGTAAACAGCACAACAACCCACCATGATGATATTTCGTTAGGAATTAGATGTTCGATACCAGCCCTTCGTTGAGTGCTCCTAGCGTATCCGAAACGGCCTGAGGGGTGAGGAAGCTTGAAATTGGCGGGGGGTGGGGAGTGTCCGTTCTATCTATATTATCTATTCTATGCCTCCACCGAAATCTGACGATTTGCTTTGTTTGCCAACAGCCACTGAGATCAGGTGCCAAGAGATGTCGAAGGGCGGTTTGGCGTATGAGGTGATCCTCGCGGAGCCCGTGGGAGTGCCGGTGCCGCGGCGCGCCGACTCCCCCGAGAAGACTCCCTCCGTCGAGGAGATTCAGGAGAAACTGAAGGCCGCTGAGGAGAGGAGACGCGTAAGTTCCTCGCCATGATGACTAAAAAATAATTATTAGTCATTCAGTTAAGTAAGAAATATTGTAAACGTATTTTTGTTCTCATACAAAAAATTACGATGGCACAATGCTTTCGAGTTTCGAGTGACGTCAATTCATTGCACGATTTTTACGCAGACGTGACGTCACAACCGAACCCACTCTGGAATTTTGATGATCTGTATCTGCGTCGTATTTTAATAATTTGTCAAAAAAATATGTGACCCATATTTTTTAATAATTTACCAGACGGACTAATTAGAGAATGGTATATTGAACCAGTCATCATCTCAATTATGCCAAAATACACAATTTATTGTAATCACTAGATCACTACGATAGTGTCGATAGTTTTCAGTATGCCAGCACTGGGATAGTAAGGTTGTACATGACGACGATGATAAGCGCAACAACGCCGACGGTAAGTGTTACGCAAATACTTTATGCTAGCTATATTTACGTTGTATAAATAAGCACTTTCTACTAGAATTTGAGGCGTTTCGATCAAACTCGAGTCAACTCACATAAATACGTTACCTAAATAAATCCATAGAATGTTCTGTGACAGCTTAATTTAAACGAATCGTTTTTTTAATTAACCTAACAATACGAAACGAGCTTGATTTACAGGACCAGTTACTGTTAAATTGGTCAAATAAGGTCAAAATACTCGTATTTAATTTCCATCCGTTTTTATAAACAAATAATAGACATTATTGAGACAAATGTTTATCTTGAATCATACACGGATGATTAAAGGTATCTTATCTTGTCTTAATTTCCAGTGAAAATTAAAGAGACATAAATTATTTTTATACAAAAAATTTGACCGACTTCAAAACCACAAACAGGCACTAAAAGCGAAAAATAAATTCTCATAATTATTACTCATCTATTTGAAGTCGGTGCCAGGCAAGCAGCCCACTTTATGTTCCACCGCTCATTCAGCTTAGTCCTGGAGTCCTGCGTTAATCAAGTATAGTAGTTCCAACGCTTAACCCTTTTAGGGCTTTACTATTGGCCAAAGGCAAAATCATTTTAGTTAGAGGATAGACCGACAAATCTACCCACAACAAAGATGATGTAGTTGACCAATCACTTGTCCGGCATATCAAAAAAACCGTTCGCCTTGGCTTCGCAGAGCTTGGAAGCGAGCAAGATGGCGGCGATCGCGACGAAAATGCAGAAAATTGAAGAGGCGTCGCGGATCCGCAGCGAGCAGACGAATAGTTTCATCTCCACCACCAAGGAGGCGCTGGACGCCAAGATGGAGACACACGAGGAGAAGCGCGAGGCGTATATCAGCGAACTGCGCGGCCGCTTGAAGGACCACCTCGAAGGCGTCGAGAAGACCAGGCAAGTCTTCTCAATTCAGCTATCTCGCTCCCATAGTAAAAGCTTTGATTAGATTGGGGCTAGATGGTTTATGTGTGAGACATAATTAAAAATATATATACAATAAGGACAGAATAATCTATCTGATGGTAAAACTGTGACTGTTTGGGTGGATGGGGAATTGCGTGCGAGATAAGTGAGTATCGAGGTGGTAAATGAGCAAGTTAGAGAAATTAAAGTTGTGCTGTGCTGCCTACCATTTGCACATAAAAGGTTAAAAACAATTATATACTAATTATTTCTACTACATTCCAAATATGTAAAATTAAAAAAAAAACTGAAATATAATATGAAGCCGTTTTGGACTCGTACGACCATGTTACGACATTATTATAATTATATTAGAAGATTTTCTGTTTTATCACTACAGGTTGACGCTGGAGCAGCAGACGGCCGAGGTGTACAAGGCGATCGAAGAGAAGATGAACACGGCGGCGGACAAGCGCGACGAGAACATCAAGAAGATGCTCGAACGCCTGCGAGAACATGTCAGTTGCAATTATTTTAAAACTACCCTCTCAGACAATAAATACTTAATCATTATAGCAAGACAGCGCGGCGCCATACTAACGGAGAGAGAGAGTTCTTTCCTGATGGTGGGGCACTGATCTTTCGATAAAGTCTAGATATTTATTCATCAGTGTCAGCCAGTGTTTTAGTTTTTTTTTTATTCATAATGATTTATTGCGAAATTTCTGAAATACCGTCATTTTTGGTGGCGTCGTTACAATGTGTTTTGTAGTTTTGGTAATTGGGTATAATTCGTACTACTTATAATAAATGTATAAGTTTGTTTGATGTTCGATTACATATTTCTTGCACTATCATATCGTAAGAACTGAATAGTTCAGGGTGAATATTTAATTTAGAAATATTTTTTTGGACAGCAAAGGTTGCTTTTTATCCTGACAAAAGTACGGTTACTACGATCACAAAAATCGATCCACTAAATCCCATTTTTCATCTTTTTAAGTCGCTGCCATGTGGTAGGAATTAAATGGAATATCAACGTGGTCGATTCCAGGAGGAGCAGGTGCGCAAGGTGCGCGCCGGGAACCAGGAGCGGTTCCAGCAGCTGGAGAGCGCCATCCAGGACAAGCTGCAGCAGGCCGCCTCGCGCCGCCTGCAGCTGGAGGCCGAGCAGCGCGAGAAGCTGCGCAACCACGTACGTACCTGCAGCGAGGAGCAGCGGCGGGCCTGCAGTCCACAAGTATCCTGCACCTCCAGGACTGGTTCCAGAAGAAGTAGAACTAACATAGGTTACAGATTGGCCAGGGACCGATTAGCATATTTTCAGCAACTGGAAAACGCTATCCAGACCTACCCAGCACTCGCAGGGTTTCAAGAATCAGGAGCAGTACCAGGGGTGCTATGAGTCTATCACTGCAAACGAAGGAAGCCCTTTAGAATTTCCTTTCGACCTGATAACTCTTTCTTACTCTTATTTAACCGATCCATACTACATGTTATGGAACCCTCCAAGCAATAGGTACCTGGATGGAAAGGATTGTTGGGCCGAACCGAGAATTTATTTCAGTCATCAGATCATCATTATTTTGTTTAAGTTTTGCCATTGTTTCTTCAAACTAAGTCATCAAAGATTACATGCCACTGTTTTTTTTTTTTATTACATTTATTCTTAGTAAGTAGTGTTGAGAAGAGCATAGCATAAGCATAACAGCCCACTTCATGTTTGCAGTGCTTCGCAGTGGTTTCGAGACCATCTGATATCTGGTCAAAACAAATACGTAAAACTGCACTTGAAAAGATTTTTAATTTTTTAAACAAAGAGTGACGAGACGATCAGGACATGTGCCTGATGGTAAGCAACATGCCTGACACATAACAGCACAGTGACACGCAGCTATTGGAACATGAAGAGTCCAAATCATTATCTAGCCCTGCACTGCGCTCGTCACCCAGAGATCTAAGATCTTATATCTCTAAGCCCTGTAATTTCTCTGGAAACATTGATTTAGATTCCTGATGCAGGCGGAATCAAATTCCGCCTACGATTTCTACGATTATGAAGTTCGATGTTCTAGCCAATTAGCCCACCACGGCTCAGCATAAATGATTTCGACTCTTGTTTAAAGTAATAATAAATATTGGTGAACATTTCACACACAACACCATCTGACCCAAAACTAAGTAAAGCTTGTACTATGGTAGGCGATATGATATAATACTTATATATTTTAAATACATACTTATTACTTCATACAAATATTTGAATTCATCACACAAACATTTGCACTGGGTGCGGATCGAACCCAAAATACTATGCTCCTATGTCTGTGCAGCCATATTGTTATTTAAACTTTACTTCATTACATCACCGTGATTGATTATGGCTTTTATTCTATTCTTCTGAAATAAGGCCATGCCACAGTTTCGGAAATATGGAAATACATAGTGGGTAGCTTGTGTTTGTGCTGGACTTGTTTGTACTTAATATACTAGCCCTAAAAATTTGGCTACTCAAACAACAAACTAGCAATGTGTGTAATCTTTGGTGGCGTCAATCACATCATATTATTATTTTTGTTTACGATTTCGTTTTGTTTGTCATCCCATTAGAGCATTAAGCTCGCGGAGGTGCGCTCGGCCGCCACCGCCAAGGTGGAGGAGATCTCCAAGGACATCGAGACGAAGCTCAGCACCGCGGAGCAGAATAGGGAAAAGGAAATACAGAAAAAACTCGACTTTGTTAAGAAAGAGGTTTGTTGTCATGTCTCAGATTTGCACCACAATATTGTTATGCAATCAACTAATCGTTAGTATTAGAATTTCTGTAGTGGTAGGACTTTTTACAGAGTCTTTGTTGTTCAATCTAATTGTTTGTTTCTTTGAGTTAAGTGCACTAAGCTAACAGACTTAAAATTAATTAATCTTGAAACTTTTGGAAACTTTGGATACTTTTACAAAAAAATATCTACACAAAGTTTAAATTTCTAATTGAGTTTGATCAAAAAAAGCAAGATAATGATGCCAACCAGTTTCTATAGAATTTATTAACAAAGGAACATGTTATCAGAACAAACTAATGAAATATTAGTTGTGCTTGATTTTTTGTTTATGTGTAGGAAGTAGGAAGGCCTATATCCAACAGTGTGACCGACAGTTGATTATTAAATGAGCTAATAATGATGATTTCGTTTAAAAGAAAAGTAATTCAACAAGTAACGCCTATGACGTCGATTCCAGGAGCGACGCGCCGAGATGGTCCGACAGAACAAGAGCGCTCGCGTGGAGAGCGAGCCCGCCACCGCCTAGACGCCGCGCGGCCGCTCCGCTCACGCCGCACAGGCGGCAGCACTCGCCGGCGCTCACCGCCCGATGCCATCGTGAAACATGAAACTACCCTCAATTATCTTTTATCGAATTACGTAATCACTATGCAGTCAAACTTTGCAAACATTACACACGACTTAATCACGATCTAAATTATTATTTAATTAGTGATTTCAACCGCGTAATACATGATCCCGTTGTTTTTTCGACTTGAAAAGTAGCCTACCTACTGCTACCTCTAGCAATATGTGTACAAAGAGTGATCGGTTAGTGGTTTTCGTGCGAAAGCGAACCAAATAAACAACACTGTCACGTTTATAAGTTTAGTGGTATTATCTCGACGTTGTGTCGTGGTGGCAGCCCTGCGGTTTTTGACCAAATGTGGGTCAACTCTTTTCCGCAATTTTTCCTCGGTTGTATCGCTGTCAGAACGTCGAGGTTATAAAATAATAATTTAGTTAGATCGTGATTGAGTCCTGTGTTCAATGCTGATGTTTTTATGACAGGTGTATCGGGAAGTTCCGTACTAAGGGTGCGTAGTCACTTTATATGCTTTTAAGATCTAGCCAGACTAATAGTCGGTGTAATTTTGTGTAATTCGGTAAACTGATTGTGTAATCAATCTTTCATGAAATGTATTGGGAGATGGCAAGGCGTGGTTTTGTGATGTATTGACAGCACAGTGCTGCCATCTATCGGTCAAAGTTATGCAAACCCGTCAAGAAACCTGTCTAAGCTTTCGCATAATTTCTACATAAAAAAAGTCGTCACCAAAAAGTACAAAGCGTCCGTTTGCGGTGTTGCAACGCGCCTTGACCACCTCAGACCGAGTAGGGTTGTCGCGACAACCATGCCAGTCGGGTCGGCTGTCTCGACAACCATGTTAATCAGATTGGCTGTTTCGACAGCCATGCTAGTCAGGTTGGCCGTCTCCACAATTGAGCCAGTCAGGTTGGCAAAAGGTTGTCGCCACAACCGTAACAAACGGTTGTCACTCCGAATTATAGGGTTGTCGCAAATAGTACGTTGGTCCGCTTGCGAGCGTCCAGCGCTCCATTGCATTTGTGTAGTGTTACATGTCACCTGTCTGTGTGTCTGATGGCGAGAGGAACTCAAGCGATGCGCGGGCGAAGCCGCGCGGCGTCGCTAGTGCAGCGCTACAGAAACGTATATTATGTAACGAACTTACAAACCATTGCAATCATCGATACGCACTCTAAATATAAATCGATCATTTTTATTCCAAGGCGGTGTCATGTAGATTTTAGTTTGCACATGATATGTAATAAGATTTGTGTGTGAGTACAGTACAACCAACTTATCTGTAGAATGTAGCGATGGCGCCACGATCGAAAAGAGTTGCCACCTATTACAAAATTAGACAACGTCTGTCTGCTCTGGCAGTGTCAGTAGTCCGGCTTTTGGCCGTTCTACAGATAATTTAGTGGCACTATAACTGGAGTGTAGTGGTTTGTAGGTTGGAGTAGACCGCTATCAATGTGGAGTGAGTGTGGGGGTGCGGGTGGTGATGGCGGATGGCGGCGGGGTGAGGTCGGCTGGTCCAGGGACAGAGGGTAGGGGGGCGGGCGGCGTGTGCGGAGCGGTGACGTCACGGGGAAGTGCGGGCGCGCTTCCACAGACTACCTCGCGGACACGATCCGTTGGACGCAGCTCCCACTACAGACGTTCACCATAAGATGACCCCTGCTTTCATACTGCTAACATTGCGGCAGGGGTCATCTTACGGTGAACAATCTGTACTAGCCCGTGTAATGGCCTACGTTAAGTTAAAAGTTACGTCGTACCGTGACCTCGAACCGACCCGGCTTTTACTAAACGAACCGGAAACTTGATCCCAGAGCATTACTAGAAGTTGGGTCGTTTCCGGGGTTCTGTGGGAACTAGAGATACCGCGATGAGGTTTTATTTCGACTGAAGCGCCACAGAGGCTCAATACGGATATTTTTGTACGGAACCCACGGCTTATATAGGACAGCAAGCTTGCAGGTCGCGGTGGCGGGAGATTACTTAATCGTTAGTTATAGACATATATCATTATTTTTAACTACTATCATACGCAACAGTATTTTTAGGAAGATATAATCTAAATTTAAGTTTTTCCTCTCATTCGCGTTCATCGATATATCGCCGTTATGCTGTCGACTGTCCATGTTTTTTGTAATGTTAGTAGTTTATTAGTTGTGTGTTGGAGGGGGCGGGAGGGGGAGGTCGCTTGAAGTTGGACTGACGTCTCGTCGGTCGCACGCGCGGGCCCGGGGCACGCTCCTAGTTTCACTAAGATCCGACAGTCTTGCCAATGACAAAAAAGAAAAAGAGTCATTTATTTCTAGTTGGTAATTAATATTTGCGTGCTTGTTTCTTTCAAGTTTATATCTAGGTCGCAGTTAAGTGGTGTGGTACATTCTAGGTTTGCGATCGTATCGACTAAATCGTTGCGAACCAACCTAATTCATACGGTGCATTTTGAACCGTATCTGTTAATAAATACATTACTATTAACTTTCTCGGTATACACAAGTTGGAACGTTAATTGGTTGTTCCTACATAATTAGAAATTAATAAGATCATGACCAGTAGTTTCCTAGTTTTAAAACGTTATGTGTTTATTGTGTTATTGTCGGAGCTTGCTTGTAACGGTGAGGCTACGAGCGGAGCCGCCGGCCGCCACGGGGCGCGCGCCACCTGGTCTACACGGTTTCCTTTCGTCAGTCGCGTCACTTCCTTCAATGATCTCAAACGGTAGTCTGACACTAGTTTAGTTAACAGCGGAAGTGCCTCAATATTCGTAACTCGGCTCACGAATGATATCAATAATGTAACGTATGGAACTGCCTTTCTAGGGTTTTATATATTTTGTAAATGGTGTGTGGCGAGGCGGGGGTTGGGGGAGGGCGGTGTGGGACACGGCCGCTTCTGCGTGTTCGCTGGAGTGCGGGGGGGGGGCACAGTATACGGCCGGTCGCTCTGTACGGACGAACTCACTAGGTGGGGTTCGATTACTAACGTCTACGTAGATTCTAGCAAATCTGTAGGAAATACGGTTCCTTTTTCGTCCGCTAGGGGCGCTAAAGTTTTAGTTTATTAAAACAGTTCGTACAAATGTAATTTGTTGTGTCTTGAAAACGGGTCAGTGTAAAGAGAGCTATTGCAAAGCCGTAATAATAAGCCTAAAATATATATGTCATAATTAGGCCTGATTAAAATAGGCGGCGGATGGGCCGGTAGTGAATGGTAAAATGGATTGCCAG
This sequence comes from Ectropis grisescens, assembly GCA_017562165.1. Classification (NCBI taxonomy): domain Eukaryota; kingdom Metazoa; phylum Arthropoda; class Insecta; order Lepidoptera; family Geometridae; genus Ectropis; species Ectropis grisescens. The sequence continues at coordinate 2,687,052 of CM029770.1, read as the reverse complement.
TATCGCTTTACAGCAAAACTTCGTAAATTTGCTAGCTTTTCCGCAATGTTAGTATTCGTTTCGCCTTCGGCGGCGACGTTCGTACAGAGAGACAGGCCAACGCGGGCTTCGCTCTACGAGAGTATTCCTGTATTGAATAGTATATTTTGGCATTCATCTAGCGTCGGTTCAACGTCGGTCGAGGTGATGTAATTGTATATATTATAAGAGAGTATTGCTTGCGGCTCGGACGCGGTGGCTTGGCTTCCTGTGCAGTGAGTAGGTGAGGACCAGCTTGTCCGGTGAACAAGAGTTAAGAGTTAACCTCTGACCAATCTGCCTTGGGTATTGTGTAGCCTTTTAGAAATCGCACGATCGAGAATCATGTATTGCGATGCAACTATAGCTTTCAGATATTATATTTTGTTTACTCGTAAAGCGTAATGTTAGTCTCTTGTCTTATTATGGTGTTATCGAAGTTAATTTTATATTTTATGTGATTGACTATTGTATTATTAATTAATGTGCTTCAGTTTGTGAGATATAATGCTGTTTGAAGTGCAGGCAACTTTTGTAGTTTCATTGTCGTATTAAATAAAGTCATAAATACTAATATATACTGGTTTTTATTTTGGATTACCTTTATTACTATATTATCTAAGAAACTGAAATAATGTGCTACATAATGCCTGGCGTGTGGCGTGTGGCGTTTTGGCGGTTGTTGAGCGGTGCCCTCTTTGCACGCTGAGCTAAAATCCCTGTTGTTTAAATATCGTTGGCTACATATATTATTTTAGTTATGCCGCGGAGAGCGGATGGTAAGGAGCTCGAAACAGCGGACTGCCACTCAACGTACCCAGTAGTAGTAGTAGTCTAGCAGTAGCCAAAAGAATGGCAGGCTCCAAGTTCTCACACAGTACATACGCACTTGTCCATGAGGTCTGCTCTCGCGCATCATTCTACTTAGCGAGCCCGAGACAATATCGTTTTTTTCTTACGTCAGATTCTTCTTGCTGCAGATTTAATGGTAGTCCTAATAACTTCCTTAATTTTTCACTTATTTTCGGAACAGACTTCTGTATGGGTACATAATTAAGTCAAAGTACTTAGTACTTAAGTACTAAAAATATAGAATTTACACTTTAATTAATAAAACATAAAAAGAAAAGAAAGAGTACCTATACAAATTGTATATACATTTTCAAAGTTTGAAATTACCACTTCACTGTTTTACAAAAATTACTGTAGAGAAAACTGTCAAGCGTTATATGAGTATAATAATATATTATGTTTTTATTACAATAAGGATTTTAGCTTTTATTTTGAAGATTAATGCTTTTTAATTTTTTTTAAGTTCGATAAGCCAGCATTTCATCTGATTTTGAAGCCGCTGAAACTTGGGGCCGATGTAACTATTCTAGGAAGAATGTTATAAACTTACGAGTAAACTTCTGTGATCTCATGAGAGAGTGTGGTATAACATTCAGCTTGTCGGTTTTGCTTATGTTGCGAGAATGTCTCTCTCCTCGCGTGTTGTACCATTCTAGATTATTTTTGACATACACAGCCACTTGGTAGATCAAGATAGCAGGTATGGTAAGTATGGCAAGCTCTGTGAAATATGGTCTGACGGATGTCCATTGCGATACGCCAACGATGGCATGTAGGTACGGCACGTTTTAGGGCGCCGAACGCATGTTCCCAGTCGGTAGCGCGTGCGTACAGCTCGGTGCAGTACTGTAACCGAGAATGCACTGTGGCGAAGTAACACGCACGCGACACTTCCGCAGACACCACTAGGGAACTAGGGATACTCGTCTTAGCGCAAAGCACGCACTGCTAACTTTAGCACACATCTTGGAACACCACATCGACAATGTTTTTGCTGGGCGAACGTTCGTGCAGCAGTATCAATCAGTATCTAATATATCAGTATCAATACAAGAACAAAATTAAAAATTTTGATTAACCCCCGACTACCTCAGATTTGTTATCTGTACAGCATTCTATTAGTCAAGTCCTTTCATTTGATACCCATATTAAGGGAGTTGTGAAAAAAGAAATGTATTTCGCCATTTTGTGGAAGCGGCCATCTTGGATTTGAAATTTGTCATAGTGCAATGTATTCTACTTGTCAAGCCCTTTCGTTTGATACCCATATTGAGGTAGTAGTGAAAAAAAATCGCCATTTTGCGGTGGCGGCCATCTTGGATTTGATTTTTTTATAGTGTATAGTATTTTACTAGTCAAGCCCTTTCATTTGATACCCATATTGAGGTAGGTTGTTAAGAAATATTTTGTCCGCCATTTTGTGGCGGCGGCCATCTTGAATCGGTATTAACCAACCATAGCTAAGAACATCCGCACGGATATTAACTTTCAAATAAAGAAACCGCATCGAAATCGGCCCATCCGTTTGAGCTCTACGGTGCCACAGACAGACACACAGACAGACAGATAGACATACAGACAGACAGACATCGACGTCAAACTTATAACACCTCTTTTTTTGGTCGGGGTTAAAAATGTATCTTAAATAACTGAAGCCGGCAGAGTCCGGCACAAATTCAAAATTTCGGGCACATTTACACGGGATAAGATGTGCATCATTCAATTATTGAAAGGCGATACTTTTTAACCCCCGACCAAAAAAAGGGGTGTTATAAGTTTGACGTCGATGTCTGTCTGTCTGTCTGTCTTTCTTTCTGTCTGTCTGTCTTTCTTTCTGTCTGTCTGTCTTTCTTTCTGTCTGTCTGTCTGTGTGTGTGTCTGTCTGTGGCACCGTAGAGCTCAAACGAATGGGCCGATTTCGATGCGGTTTTTTTTATTTGAAGGTTAATATCCGTGCGGATGTTCTAAGCCATATTTGGTCAATATGGATTCAAGATGGCCGCCTCCACAAAATGGTGGGCAATATATTTCTTCACAACCATATAGGTATCAAATGAAAGGGTTTGACTAGTAGAATACTAAACATTATAAAAAATCAAATCCAAGATGGCCGCCACCACAAAATGGTGAATCATATAATTTTTTTCACTATTACCTCAATATGGTTATCAAACGAAAGGGCTTGACTAGTAGAATACTTTGTACTATAACAAATTTCAAATCCAAGATGGCCGCTACCACAAAATGGCAAAATAAATTTCTTTTTTCACAACTCCTGTAATATGGGTATCAAATGAAAGGGATTGACTAGTAGTATGTTGTACAGATAACAAATCCGAGGTAGTCGGGGGTTAATCAATTTTTTAATTTTTTGCTGGGCGAACGCACAAGCCTTTTACCACACAACTAGGCATTTTAACGACCAGCAAATACTCGTTCGCTCCCGCGCACTGACCGATGTGAACTGGGTCGCACTGGCCCTAAAAATGTAATTTTAGGACCAACGCCATAGAATAGACGCGGTGGTGCCATTTTGTAGCACGGTTGGGCACATCCTTACGCAGTATCGTAGTAATATATAACAAAGAGAATGTAAAATGTATATGTCGCAGCCGGATCGTACGGCACAACATAATTATATACATAAGTCAATGCCCGGAGTCTGGAGGTATTTACATATCACTCCTCCGTCACGCAAATATTTAAATTCTCTCTGACACAAATAAGTCAAAAGCAAAGAGAAATGTAAATGGGCGTTTTCAAGATGCAAAAAGAGAAAAAGACCTGTTAAAGGTAGTTCCCAATTTCACCATGGGTAGCGCCAATGTTTTAATTAAATGAAATTTCACAAAAACAAACAGTGGTGCACAACAAAACACTATTTTTGACAGATGAACTTGAATCTGGAAAACTCTTTATTACTGTCAAAAGGCGTTAAAATGATCTTAAAAAAATTTCACTCTTATTTTTTATTTGTCCATGGATACTATTCTTTCAGCCATATTACTGACATCACTGATCAGTGCTGCCATTTATATAGCAATTGCTGTAATAAACAATAATTTATGATAAGTTCCATTGATTATCAGTAGCTTAATCTAACAGCCAGAAAAATATTAAGTACTCGTATTTTGTCTGTATACCTTACCTAGTGAAAATTAGAGATCATTTATTTATGCAAGACCTATATTGTACAATTTTACCTAATTTTACAGACCAATAAAGAATTGAATTGAAAAAAATTGATTATCACAAGACCTTCATCGTTCTACGGTTAATTTAGATATGATACTTATAGGCATACACACTATATAATTTATACACTTTTTTTTGGTAATTTTTGAATCGGGTATAGCCTTTATTAACAATTATGTGCTTGGTCAATCAATCAATCGTTTATTGCATAATACAAAGCTGACAAAATAGATTGAGCATTCATAACAACTTGCGTATTATTTACTTTTGTGTTATACATGTTATTTTTGGGACCTTTTGTAGGGATTTCTAGCTTTGGTTCTGGTGCTACAAGTTGGGTTTGGCGACTGGTACTATTATTGAAAGAGAACTGTCAGGGTGTTTATGTACGAACATTTAGACAGTAAGACACATAGTTCGTTGTAGTTTTCATTGAAATTAATTTATGCTGGGTTAAAAAAATCCTGTGTCATCAATATTTCAGGATAAGTAAATTAAAAAAAAATACTTCTATCTAAAATTCAGTAGGTTCAATGAGGCGTTTTCCGACGAGATAAAAAAAATGGTTCGAAAAAATGACGATAGGAAGCGCCAGTGGGAAGCGCTTGTAGATTTTAGATTGCGATGTCAATGTCAAAAGCCACAGAGCCACATAGTGAGCCATTGGGAACGCTGAACTTAGCTCGCAAACCTGTGTTGAACTAGTTCGCTCCTATCTTTCGTTCGTTCGGTCTTTTTCAAATATTTTAGAAGTCAATATTGCAATTAACTATTTCATATAATGTAAAATATAAAAATGTCACGTGAATTGAGAAAAGTTCCGGCTGGTCTTGTCGGGAGAATGGAAACTGCCGTTTGGTATCCTATCATTTCGACGATAATAATATGTGCGTAATGCCGCTAACTTAAAACGGTTAAAGAAAACTTCGTGAGGAAACCGACATGTACCTAGAATTCTTCGAGGTCATGACTGTGTCATCCACCAATCCACACTGCGCCAGCGTGGTGGATTATGGTCTTGACTCTCTTTTGCAAAAGAATGCCCTGAGTCCCAGTAAAAATTTCATCTATCTCAATATACGGATATTGTCAAAACCTTAGATTTAAACAGAAATGTAAAGTAATGTTAGTCGTAATATAAGCGCCATCTATCATTTCTTCGTTTTAATCTCTTGAAAATGTCTAGAAAATCTGTATCTAGAAAAAAATACGTGGTAGAAATGATACTTCGGCTAGAAATACAAAATTAACTTTCTTTTTACTGAAATGATTAACTTTCTTTTACTGTCGCTTTTTCATTTCATTGATTTTCAAATCACAGCGCTGCTAAAGAAATGTTCACTACAAATATTCGAAATATATTAAAATCGTTGAATACATAACATACAATTCGGGTAAGATCGAACTAAATCAGTCAGTTGACCATGCGGCATTACTGAACAATAGCGGATCGCCGAAAATAACTGTCACGGAACCAGATAATCGATGAGCTAATTCGTATAGCTCACTAAAACTTAAGGAGCTGTTCTGTATACTCGTCGTTTGGTAACTAATGTCCCAACACTATTATTTTTTATTTATTCTTGGCCATAGATATCACAAAACATTACACAGATATCACAGACTAAGTAGAGAGAATAGATACTAGTCCTTCAGCCACAGATAAATATTTTCGTATCAGTGTTGCCATTTATATTTTTGATTCTTCCTTTTACTTGTGCTTAGTTTGTGTCCCTGCATCGAGAGTTTTAAAGATTTTATTGAAAATCGAATGTGATCAGTAACGGTTTATTATTCCATTATCAATTTAATTGACAATTTTTATTCCCAATAATATGTTAACACTAAAAAAGAAGAAAAATTATTTTAGAATGAAATTTTTTGCTTCGAGTATTTAGGGTTTATAGAAGGTAAACAAACCAAACACATCAGCTGAGCTGAGAATAAAATTAAAATTTATCTAAAATAAGTGATGTGTTCGAGAAACCTCCAACATTTTTAGTTATCGCAAATAATTTAGATTTACACTTTTTCCCTGAACATTGGGAGGGGCTTCATAGTAATTACACTTTTGAGAGTCTATGGTACAGACAAATCTTTTTGAAATTCCACACCGCCATCTAGTGCGTAAATTGGAACTATTTTTTTCTCGTCGGAAAACGGCTCATTCAATGATATAAAAAAAAAAGGATTTGTTGAAGTCTATCATCGGATTTAAATAATCTGAGTTTGCGTGTGATGCGATGGTATAAATTTAACGAGTCTTGGTTTCAAAACAGGAATTTTAGAAATAATTTTAGTGTAAAATGAGGTAGTTCAATTTTTTTTTCATAGCAATACCGCCTTCCTACGTCCTCCCTGCCAGCTGTAATATTGAGTCAAATGTCAAAAAGTCAAAATAAAAAATGGCCACTGTTTCGTTATCGTTGGTGTCGCGCATGTGACGCTAAAATTGCAACGTGAATGTAGTTTTCATGATTACAGTAACCATAAATTATAATTGCTTTTACATATAAGTTAGTTATAACCCGTAAAGTGTGTATCATTGATAGCCCAATTATAAGTGGTTATAAAACATAAAAATGGAAACCAACAGTGAAAGCAAACGCAAAAAGGATAGAACAGAAGACGACGATGAAAGACGACGTGATAAAAAGTCTAAAAGAGCACGCACAAGATCACGATCACCTGCGGAAAGGCGAGAAAGAGAGTCCCAGCGAAAACGCCGACGTTCCAGATCGAAATCTCCCGCCAATGCTGTCAAACGTGAGAATGAAAAAGAGCCTGAAGTCAAACCCGAGCCTGCCAGGCGGGCAAAAGAAACCGATATGCTCAACACGAGAACCGGTGGAGCTTACATCCCGCCTGCTCGCCTGCGGATGATGCAGGCACAGATAACAGACAAGTCTTCAGTAGCTTATCAAAGACTTGCTTGGGAAGCTCTGAAAAAATCCATCCACGGTCATATAAACAAGATTAATATAGGAAATATCGGAATTATAATCAAAGAGCTGTTGAAAGAAAATATAGTGAGAGGTAGAGGTTTGCTTTGCCGATCAGTGATACAAGCACAGGCGGCGTCTCCTACATTTACTAATGTGTACGCAGCGCTAGTCGCCGCTATCAACTCTCGCTTCCCCAATATAGGGGAACTCTTACTCAAGAGGCTTGTCATTCAATTCAAAAGAGGCTTCAAAAGGAACGACAAACCTATCTGCATATCCTCAGCATCCTTTATTGCTCATCTTGTGAATCAGAGAGTTGCCCATGAAATTCTAGCTCTAGAATTGCTGACATTGCTTGTGGAGACTCCTACAGATGATTCGGTAGAAGTGTCAATTTCATTTTTTGAAGGAATGTGGACAAAAAGTTGACTGAAGTTTCATCCAAAGGTGTGAACGCTATATTTGAGATGTTGCGCAACATTTTGCATGAAGGTCAACTGGACAAGCGTGTGCAGTACATGATTGAGGTAATGTTCCAAGTGTGGAAGGATGGGTTCAAGGACCACCCGGCTCTCATCGAGGAGCTGGAGCTGGTCCCGGAGGAGGAACAGTTCACACATCTGCTGATGCTGGATGATGGGACTGACCCACAGGATATCTTGAGTGAGTATTACTGAAGTAAAGGGTTTTTACACATGATGGCTATTATTATTTTAGACATTTATTATTTATACAGAACAAATATTAGGATAAGTGTCCCATAAATACAAGAAAAATTGTGAGTAACTGATATTTATTTAATTATTCTTAAGCCTATTCTCACAACAAAAAAATATGAACCCCAAGCAAATATCCATATGTGTTTCATAATACTACAATCTAAGGCATGGGCATGGTCAAAGTTTACTCAAATGTTTCAAATAATAAATGAGTTTAACGTGATTTGGAATGAAAAAATCATGTCATTACTGTGGTGCTTATTATTTAGTATTTATTTTTCAGATGTATTCAAGTTTGATGACAAGTATGAAGAAAATGAACAAAAGTACAAAACCCTTAGCAAAGAGATCCTCGGGTCCGATGCAGAATCAGGGGAAGAGGATGGTTCTGGGGAGAGTGGAAGCGAAGAGTCTGATAAAGAAGAAGATCAGGAGGACAATGAACAGAAAAATGTCACAATCATAGACAATACAGAAACAAATCTGGTTGCTTTACGTCGCACAATTTACCTCACAATAAACTCCAGTTTGGACTTTGAAGAATGTGCTCACAAGTTGATGAAAATGGAATTGAAACCAGGACAAGAAGTAGAGCTCTGTCACATGTTTCTAGACTGCTGTGCGGAGCAGAGAACATACGAAAAATTCTATGGATTGCTCGCTCAACGGTTCTGCAACATAAACAAGATGTACATTGGACCATTTGAGGAGATATTCAAGGATTCTTACTCAACAGCCCACAGATTAGACACCAACAGACTCAGGAATGTTAGCAAGTTCTTTGCTCATCTTCTGTTCACCGATTCCATAAGCTGGGAGGTATTGGAAAGTGTCAAGTTGAATGAAGAAGACACAACCAGTTCTAGTCGTATTTATATCAAGATTTTATTCCAAGAGTTGGCAGAGTACATGGGGTTGAAGAAACTGAATGACCGTCTCAAAGATCCGTGAGTTCTTTTTGTTTTTCTATATTTTAAACTAATTTATTTGTTTCATTTAAAAGAGCAGCAGCATAAGCTAATGTTACTATAGCATAATTAAAAAATGATAAGAAATTGTTGTGAAAGGTAATTCTATAATATCTATGCTGCAATAACATCCTCAAGTAATCTGTTTCAGTTGCAGACCATGTTATGAGGGTACATGCCACCATCAAACGTCAACTGTCTAGTTATTTTGTTTATTTTTAAATTATAAAGGTATATTATGTTGGGGAGATTAGCATAAGCAGGCCACTTTATGTTCCCACTGGTATTTGGGCCTTTCTCTCTATAAGAGAGAGAGAGTCTTAGGCTGAAATTCACCATGCCAGCCAACTGCCGATTTGCAGATGACATTTAAAATATTTCTTTCTTTGAGCACGCTGTATCGTTACATTATTGTCCTATTTTATTAAAGTCACTTTGAAAACTACACAGATATGTATATATCTAAAAAGTTGCCACATGGGCTTTTTTCTCTTGTGGGGGAGGCGAAAAGCCTTTATAATACCAGAGTATGAGTTGTGGAAAAGTCAATTTTGGTGGATTTTAGTTGAACATTTTCTAACTTCTTAATTAATATCTTTATTGCAAGTAGTGCAGCAATATTAAGTTGATTGGTCTGTAATTGTTAAATATTTTTCTATTCCAGGACGCTACAGAGTGCTTTCTCCGGTGTGTTCCCACGAGATAATCCGAAGAACACTCGGTTCTCCATCAATTTCTTCACGTCTATCGGTCTCGGAGGGCTAACAGATGAGCTACGAGAACATTTGAAACAGATGCCTAAGGTACAGTAAACCTGTTTGTCAATGGTCCTCCCTATATGTTGTATTCACAAGGTTAATTGTGATATTTATCAATAAATGAGCTAACAACTCACAAATAGTAACTAAGTACTAGTAGTAGTAACTCTCCAGAAATTGTCAACTGTTATCGATATTGTGGATACAAGAAATACTAGCAGCATCCATCGGTTTTTCCCGCGTAGTTCCCGTTTCCGTAGTACATCGTAATCCAGTGCGTCCTTGGTCGGTTGCAGACGTTGCCGCCCGCGGAGATCACCGTGGGGAGCTCCAGCTCCGACTCCAGCTCCAGTTCTAGCAGCTCCAGCGACTCCTCCACTGACTCCAGCTCAGAAGGTGACAACTCCTTACTTAACACGTTCATTGCATTATGAGGTCGAACAAACCACATGCGTGGCTTCTCGCAGGTGCGGCAGTCAAAATTGCGTTCTCTCACTCTATGCGGGAGGCGATCATTTTAACATTTCTCATTTTATGAGTATAAAAGAGATAAATATATAAATTTGCTTCTCTTACAAAGCCTAGCCTAATAGCTATGTTAAAGTAACATGAGGTCAAAGAAGCCTCAACCGCACTGAGTATTAATTAGTTACGTACAGTGCGGAGTGAGGTATATCTGTCTCAAAAATTGTAGCCCTCATAGCCGCACGAAGTGAGACGCGGGCGGCGGGGCGCTCGCGCATCCTAGCTTAGTGACGTGATAAGTATCGATACGGAAGCACGCTGCTTACCCTCGACTATCTCGGATTTGTAATTTGTACAACATTCTACTAGTCAAGCTCTTTTATTGACTATTGTGGAATGTTTAGGTATTGAATATAAGTATATCGTATACCCATATTGAGGAATGACACACCCATTCCTCAATATGGGTATCACATTTGATACCCATGTTGAGGGAGTAGTGAAAAAATAAATGCAATTCGCCATTTTGTGGTGGCGGCCATCTTGGATTTGAATTTGTTATACTGTATAGTATTTTATTATTTCCCTTTCATTTGATACCCATATTGAGAATGGTTGTGAAGAAATATTTTGTGGAGGCGGCCATCTTGAATTGATATTAACCAAACGTAGCTAAGAACCGCACGAATATTAAACCTTCAAATAAAAAACCCTATCGAAATCAGCCCATCCGTTTGCGCTCTACGGTGCCACAGACAGACACACACACAGACAGACAGACAGACGACATCGACGTCAAACTTATAACACCATTTTTTTTTTGTTAGGGTTTAAAAAGTTGTTAAACGAAAGCGGTGCATAGGTTGCTGCGAGAATTCAAGACTGTAAAAATTTATTTTTTAATAACTGACGTTAAATAGCTCACAGGCTGTAAAGAAACTAAAAAAATTGCTACTTTTTGTGTCCGATGTAATAAATCCTTCTGCCTGCCCTGTTTTAATCAAAAACATTTTGAGTAAATAAATTAGTTTAATATCGTAACTGCAATTCTCTTTTATTCCCAACTCTAGTTGAGGCGCTCATAGAACTGTCTTTCAGTGCGATATGAGGCAGAATAGATGTCATTTATATTTTTTTAATTTATTCAATATCTAAATGTCATAACTGTGGGCGAAGCAGGATTCAATTTTGATTCATCTTTAAGTTATTAATGGTAAAGTTTTAAGCAATTATTTTCACAATTATGTGTAAATATTGAAGGTGTTTTAGGAAACAATTTTGTGAGGCTTAAAAGGTCCCAGACGCACTGGAAAGTTGGGCGACTTTGCCTCGAAAAGACCTCATACGCACTAGCTGAAAGCCTACGAAAAATGGCCTCGCAGTGACCGTGTTAAATATTTCACCCACTTAAAAAAAAAAGGTTCTCAATGGGCATAGTGACTAAAAAAACTAATTAGTCCGGCGGTTAGATTATTACAAAATATTATTTGTTTTGTTTGCCAAACGAAAATGACAAAGATAAATATAGTGCTTTGGGGTATCGAGTGACGTCATGTTTATGTACGGTTTTGTAGACGTGACTTCACAAAGCTTCGTTATTTTGATGATTTATATCTTTGTAGATTTTTTATAATTTGATAAAACAATAAATATGTTTCCATATACCATATCATTTCTACCTGACTGACTAATTGTAATGGTATATTTTGACCCAGCCATCATCCCAATTTGGTTGTGTTTTTTTTGTATGTATGTTACGTGGTAGCTCCGCTAATAATTGTGAGTCGGTCTTTACGTTTCTTGTTTTGTTTGGTAGATCATAGTTCGTCTATTTAACATAATTTTTATTGAAATTGGTGTGGAATAATGATACCTTCCTATGAATTGAGTTGAAAGTCTGAATTTAATTTTAGATTAAAGGTGGTTTTAGTTTCACCCAAATCATACTCTGCTAAATGAGCATACAAATGTCTGTTACATTGTGTGTATTATAAGATGTGAATGATGTCAGAGTGCAGCACTAGTTACCAATAAACTTAGACAATGTGACCTATGATTAATTAAATGTTTAAGATGTACTTGAATATTTGACATAATCATTTGATTAAATCTTTCCATTATGTCTTTGGCAGATTCAGAAAACGAAAAAGCAAAGAAAAAGAAGAAGGGCAAGAAAAAATCGAGTAAAGAAAAGAGCAAAACGCCGAAAACACCGGAACAGGAACCCGATAAGGACAAAAATGAACGTTGGGGTCACGATGGTTTCTACGATACTTACGGGAAAGATGCGCAGAGGCATGATCCTAGAAATCAGAGGGATAAAGATAATTTTGCTATACCGAATGTTCCAAAAAGAAGAGACAGAAATGACGATGATCGAAGAAGGTACGATGACGAGGACCCCAGGAACAGACGGCGCGACGATGACAGACTCGAAAGAGACAGAAGAGACAGACACGAAAATGGTAGAGACGAGGACGACTACAGGAGAAAAAGGGATGACAGACTAGACAGTAGAGATGAGAGAAGGGACAGGGAACGAGATAACTATAGAAGGGATAGAAAAGAAAGTGAAAGGGACAGCGGGTACGAATCCAGAAACAAAAGACATGATGATGACAGGCGTGATAAGGATAGAAATCGGAAAGATGACAAAAGTGACAGAGATAATGATAGACCTAAAGAGAGATCTAACTCAGACGATAAAAGAGAAAAAACAGACAAGAAAAGAGAGAAACGAACACGTAACGAGAAAGACAGACGCAAAGACAGTGATGAAAGCAGCGATGAAGAATCTTCAAAAAGTCGTAAACGAGACAAAGAGAGAAGGGATGATGATGAACCAAAGAGCCGGCGTAAGGATAAGAATAAGGAGAACTCTGATGGCTGGGATATTCGCGGTAGCAGCGTTCAAAGAGAAGACGGATGGGACATTCGAGGCAGTAGTGCACGAAGAGAGGACGCGGTGGGAAGCCGATTTTGGGACACTTACGAGGGGGAAAAAACGTGAAACTGTTGAACGAAGCCCGGAAAGATCCGAAGAAAGGAGGAGAGAAAAGAAAAGGCGGGACCGCTGAAATTCACAGAAAATGTAAATACTGTGTATTATTTTTTATTTTCTTTAATATGAGACGCAATAATTTAAGCTAAATTAAAATGATTTAAACTTGGTATTATTTTGTTTTATGTACCTTCATCAAAATACAAGACAGATCAAGTAACCTCTTTTATTGATTCATTATATAAATAAATAGGTACTAGCGGCCGACCACGTTTGGGTTGAATAACTAATAATACAAAAAAAAACTTGAGAGGTGTCAAGGGACACCCGGATGGAACGAAGTTCCTTTCGATTAATTAGTGAAGGTATTATTATTATTTATTATTTACAAAAAACCTGTATACACTCAACAAAAATAATCGTCGCGACACCACACTGTTCAATGCGAAATAGAAATGAAAATATCTGGCTTGCTTTCTATAAGAGAGAGAGAGAGACAGACAGAGAAACATGCGACGGCGCACAGCTTACAATAGCAAAAAGTGTCGTGACAACTTTTCGTAAGAATTTTTTCCGTCTAGCCCCCCTTTCACAACGCGCGATAAGGAACTTCGTTCCAAAAATAATGGCAGTCGTAGCTGTCGTAGGGACTTCCGAAAGAAGTAAAGACTCAGACTCAGAATCTGACAACTCACTTTGGAAACTACGCGGGTCAAACCCGAGGGCGGGGCCATAGGCACGTGGTAGGTAGGCATATCCACTACCTGTCTCTACTTAGTCTGTGACTACCTGTTAGACTTGGCTAGCACCCACTTCGAATCGATGAGTGAGTAACAAATTTTGTTCTTAAACTCACTGACTACCGCCGTGGTCACGAGGAGACTGACCTCTTCTCGTGACCACGGCGGTTGTAACGCTGCCGAAACGTCGAGGTATTTAAACAATTATTCGTGAATAAGCCCCGTGTAGCTACTATATAAACATGAGTTAATATTAATTTATTTTGAGTGCCTATTTGTGGGTTTGAAGTCAGTGTAATGTTTTTGTACGAAAATAATTTATTTAACCCTTTTTAGTGCTAAACAAGTTTTTATTAACGCATTTACGTAGTGACAGGTTTCATAACTTTTGTGAAAACTACAATTACGTCATTCAGAAAATTGTATTCAAATTTTAGTTTTTGGTTCATATTTCAAAAACCACTTGACCGATTTCGATAAGATTTATATGGGACCATTCGGGAAGTATACCTACCTATCCAAACGAAATTTTAAAATCGGTACGGGGCTTCTCGAGAAATAAGGTAAAATACTCCCCTCCTTTTTGGAAGTCGGTTAAAAATTCATGGATACCATAGATTTCGATTTTTTTTTATTGAAATCGGTCCAGTAGGTACCTAATGGCAATGTAGTTATTTATCAGTAAAAAGTATTTTTAATTTTTTTCTCATTGCAAAGAGAATGTAATCGCGACGTTCATCTTTATGGTTAACAAAATTGTCTAAAATCTAAAATTGCCTAAATCTCGTAGGAGATAACCTGTGTCGAAATCAACTTAGTCTGTGGTCGAAATAATTCTTAGATAAGTATACACCCAAAGAACATATTATTTCGAGCTCAGAGCTTTTGTTATCCTACAACAGTTGCTTAATTCTTCACACTAGTGGCGTTTCCTATTGCTATTTTATTTCAAATGGATAGCGAATCTACAGGGTCTAAGACGAGTAACCCAAGCAGCAAATCTGAGAGAGGATTAAAAGCTGCTTCGGCGCCCCTTCATCCTGTAGAGTCGAGCGAAGCTCAGCTCAAGCCTCAGATATCAGCACCCTCTTATTTGTACTCCCTAAAAGATAATGACGCGCCTCCGTTCAAAAAACCCGGGAAAGAAGCGAAGCCAAAACTATTGCAGGGGACCATTATGACTGAAAGTGAGGCGGTGGAAATGGTAGCAGTCGCTGATGGTGATAAAGTGAATGGGCTACAGAAATGGCTCGGTTAGTATATAAACGAATATGTAAAAAACAAGATGCCGACGAATTACAAATATTATTTGTTTTTATTCTAGAAAATGAACTTTAAAAACAGTTCTATGTTCCATTCTAAATAAACTAAGATGACGGTTTGACGGCAGTGGACTATTAGTACCTATAAATTTACCACCATCAATACCCATTGCCTTTTTTATCAATACTAGTAAACATTTGACCTTGACCGCCATCTAGGCTGGCAGCGATAGAAAGAAGGGCAGAGTGGTACTACTCGTAGATTTAAACCAAAAGAAAAACATCATAGGCCTATATCCTACTAGGCCACTTAGGGCGCAACTATTATCCACGTACCTAACGCAATTTCGAGGTATATATAGTCTTGTCTAATCATGACCTCCTGTGCACTTCTCTCCTAATCCGTAATCCGGCAGTTGACATTGAATATATGAGATTCCTTTATATATCTCCCAAGGTGTTTTCCTAGTCGAGAAGAATATAATCCTGAACTACCAGCTCTCCGAGAAGCGGTTCCTCATCAGCCTGTTGTCCGAACTGGTAGACTACGCGGCGCAGCGGGACTACTCCGCGCACAAGCTGTCGGTGCTGATCACGATATACGTCGCCACGCACCTGTACTTCAAGTGGTACTACTGGGTATCGCCCGTCGACGTGTGGCATTACTTCAAGGAAGTCATGATACGACACACCGTTGAGGTAATTTCCTTGACGTTCTAAAGGTGCAAAAAGGATTTTGATACGACAGTCTTCCAAGCGCGGCCACAACCTTAGATTTTGGGGTTGGTCACGGTCACCAATATTAATACAATATGCCGAGTAAAAGGTGTTTACTAGTAACCCCTCGCGATTTAGCCTTTCGAGAGTTGTCCCGCGTTAAAAAACATATATACCTACCTACGGTCGAATTGAGAAACCTCCTTTTTTGAAGTCGGTTAAAAATAGCCTACTATTCGAAATTTTGTAGCTACATTTAATTTTAGCGTATATGATTGGTTGATTGGGAGCAGGGTGTCCTATCGCCTGTGGCCCCCCTCTTCGGATCGCGACTGCACTCTTGTTAGGTAAATTCTGCCCAAGTAAATACCACTATAATAACACCTATCCTCATCATCATCATCAGCCTATCTAATAGTCATCCACTGTTGGACGTAGGCCTCTCCTATGGATCGCCACATGGCACGATCTTCTGCTGTTCGCATCCACTTGCTGCCAGCCGCCTTTCGTAAGTCGTCGCTCCACCTGGCTGCAGGGTGCCCCACTCTACGCTTGCCAGTACGCGGTCTCCACTCCAGAACACGTCTACCCCAGCGGTTATCGGTTCTTCTACAGATGTGACCGGCCCATTGCCACTTCAGCTTACTTATTCGTTGAGCTATGTCAGTCACCTTAATTCTTTGTCGGATAATCTAATTTCTGATTTTATCCTTCAAAGAGACACCGAGCATAGCTCGCTGTGTGACTTTAAATCGATGGACCAGTTTCACTGTTAGTGTCCACGTTTCGGCTCCGTATGTTAGTACAGGCAGGACACACTGATCGAAGACTTTAGTGTTCAGGCATTGCGGAATGGACGCTGAGAAAATGTGACGAAGTTTCCCAAACGCTGCCCAGCCTAGCCGAATTCTCCTATCCACTTCCTTCTCGAAGTTCGCGCCTCCTAATTGGAGGATTTGACCTAGGTAGGCATATTCTTTAACAACCTTGAGAAGGGTACCATCGAGATGAACAGATCCCGGATCAACATGTGAGTTGTACATAACCTTCGTTTTATCGATGTTCATCCCGAAACCTATCCTGCGGGAAGCATCCGCCAAGCTGGTCAGCATCTCCTGTAGATCCCGCAGCGATTCCGCCATAACCACGATATCGTCAGCAAATGTGAGAGAAAAGTGAGAGAGGT
Source organism: Ectropis grisescens (assembly GCA_017562165.1). Taxonomy (NCBI): domain Eukaryota; kingdom Metazoa; phylum Arthropoda; class Insecta; order Lepidoptera; family Geometridae; genus Ectropis; species Ectropis grisescens. The sequence continues at coordinate 2,670,226 of CM029770.1, read as the reverse complement.
ACTCGCCATTGATGTTTACCTTTCTTTTTCCAGTCCAGCGTCTTAAACATGTCTTCTAGAGCGTTAGTAAATAACTTCGGGGATATGACATCCCCCTGTCTCACTCCTCTGCGTAATGGGACATGTTTAGTCTTCTGATCCTGTACCTGTATAACCATTGTGGCTTCTTTGTAAAGACCTCTCATCACTTCGATATATCGCCAGTCTATTTGGCATCGCTGTAGGGACTCCATCACAGCCCACGTTTCAACAGAGTCAAATGCTTTCTCGTAGTCCACAAATGCTAGACACAGTGGCCGGTTATACTCTTCCGTCTTCTGTATAACCTGTCTAACTGTGTGAATGTGGTCTACGGTACCATATCCTTCTCGAAACCCGGCCTGTTCTGGAGGTTGGAATTCGTCAAATCTTCTTGCGAGACGATTCGTAATCACCCTCGAGAACAATTTGTAGAAGTGACTTAAGAGCGAAATGGGACGGTAGTTTTTAAGTAAAGTTTTATCCCCTTTCTTGTAAAATAAAACTACAACGCTCTTATGCCACATATTTGGAGTTCTACCTGTTTCTAAAGCAACACCTATCGTAGTATTCAGGAATGTTCGATTGTACCTACTGTGTTCAAGTTTGAATGGTAATGCTGGCCTCTCTTATTGTTCTACATCGAAACACCCAGTCCATACACAGACGTATGTTTATCCTACTAATATTTTATACGAAAGTTTGGATGTCTGTTGCTCAAACACGTCGGACCGACAGAACGGATCGGGCTGAAATTTGAAATACTGTTAGAATATAAGGCACGTAGGCAACTTTTTATCCTTAAAATTTTCGTAAGCGGGAATACCTACTGCTTGCATCAAACATTTGCCCTGGGTGGGACTCCATCCACGACCTACGGCTGGTACGGCTTCGCAGGGACTATTAACTAATCCACAGAATCAGTTATGTACCTATGCTTTCTAAATATTATTTGATAATCTGCAGGACTCCCCCTCGGGCGAGCACGTTTTCGACCCGGACGAGTGTTTCGACGTGATGACGCACTTCCACACCATCTACCTCGCCAACCTGCCCCTCGTACACATCCTCACGCACGGCGTCTACAGGCTCAAGCTCCGGTGGCCCTTCAAACTTAATAAATAAATATTTATGAAGATTTCCTGTTATCATTCCTAAATTGACGTCAAATATGAAGAACATGCTTAGTAGTTGAATCATGAGATTTGTATTTCCCGAATTTGCAGAGTAGGTGGTTGGTATAGGCTCAGTATAAAGAAATACTAAGTACTACCAGTAGTTCATCGCCTTTGATCTTGGGAGAAACACCGATAATGTCTAGACACAAACAAAAATGCTTAAAATATTTAAAAGTTGCCGCAAACAAAAATGTATAGCCAAAATATAATTAAAACATACGGAAGACATATAGGTAATGCAGGAGCACGCTTCCCGCGTCTCACCCCGCACGGCCCATACAATTGCCCCGTCTATACGGCTTGGTTGAACGACTATGATTTAATAGATTGAGGTTATATGTTTAAGATGTTTGTCTGTGATAATCCCTCCTGCTTCCCTACAGCCACATCATATTATATTAGAAGCATCCCGCGTAGTTCCCGTTCACATCATTTTCCCGGAAACTATCATCATCTATGTACTTTTAAGTCAAAAGAAGGATTTACTTTTAGGTTCCTTCAGTAGTTTTTACTTGAAAGAGTAAGATCTAGATATACACACAAACCTACGCATTTATAGTATTAGTAAGATTATCATACTTTTTTTTTTTTTTTTTTTTAAATAAAGAGTGACGAGACGATCAGGACATGTGCCTGATGGTAAGCAACATGCCTGACACATAACAGCACAGTGACATGCAGCTATTGGAACATGAAGAGCCCAAATCATTACCTAGCACTGCACTGCGCTCGTCACCCAGAGATCTAAGGTAATACTATAGGGTATTGCTCTATCTGGACAGATGGAAGGGGACGGAGGTCCAAAACAGAGATTGTGTGAATTCATACACCACCCGAGTCTACCGACTAACTAAAACTGTCTTAGCTTTGACAATGCTCCCTTTTCTTTTTGCTTAAAATTACAGAGACAGTGATAGGAAAGCAATTTATTAACTATATAATTTACCAACAGATTTAGTGTAGGCTGTAGGCAAGCAGATCCCTGTCCGCAGACCTCACCCTTTGTTTTACCTGCTGACTTAGTACTCAGACGCTTTAGCTATAGTATAGATTTATGATCATCAGATGCAAAGATGGTAGTTATTTTTATAACATTTATTAGCTAGTATTTACAACAGTACTTTTCAACTGCTCTTTCAAGTGCAATTGCACTGTTGATTTATTTTTCTTCCTTTTTCTCACTTTCCCCTCACTCACACCGGTCTTCTTCACCTCTACTTTGCCTGGCTTCTTCTTTTTCTTGCAAGATAAGGGGTTGGGATTGTGAGGCTTTTTCTTTCTCATCGGAGGCTTCTTTTCTTCAACCTGTTCCTGTACTCCCAGCACTTTTTTCATTGTTTTTAACGCTTCATTCTGAGTTTCAGTGATAAAGACTTGAGGTTTCTCCAAAATTTGACCAGCTTTCTTATAGCTGGCTTGTGAAGGTTTCTCAAGCGTTGGTGACTTGTTGTGAAGATATAGCAATGGAACTCCAGCTCTTTCTCTCAATTTATCTTGAAGGTCTCGGTCTTGCGATGCTAAGATATAGTGCTTATCATTGTATTTCCCAATCATTGTCAGTATACATTTTGAGCCAGTCACTGGCTCTTTGTGTCCACATTCATGAATGCCAAATTGTTTCAAGATAGTGAGTGCTCCGTGAGTTTTTTTGGCAACCTTCTCTGTCTCTATGATGATGCATCGTGTTGTGAGTAGTTTGACAGGTTTGTTGAGGTATTTAGGAAGCTGTTCTCGGACATTGATGTGTTCCTGTGAAAAATAAATGAATAAATAATTAATCATTTATTTAAAACAGTAATTACAGTTTTTAAGCTGCATTTCTAAGGCTTGGAGATCTGGTGGAAGTAATTATTGTGATTAGTGTACTTTCATACTATTAGTGTTACACTTCTGTTTGTGACTGCCAGTAATAGCATGGGTTGTTTTTCTCACACATGTTACCTAATTAGGCTAAAGATGATGACAATCAGAGAGGAATTGAAAATCTCCATCATTGTTACTTAAAATCAGATTAATCCTACTACGAGGGTCAAACTGAAAGTTCTTAGAAAATCAAAAACTGATTACATTAGCCAGTTATTAGTTTTATTATATCTTTTCAAAATATTGTCCAATCACGTCAATACACCGCTGCATACGATGGAACCACTGAGAAAAGCACTTTGCCCACTCGTCCTTAGGGGTCTCTTCAATGGCATCGCGATACGCAGCCACCGCTTCTTCAGCATTCATAAACCGCTTTCCTTTGTTTTTCTTTAATTTTTGAAAATAAATAAAAATCACAAGGCGCGAGGTCGGGGCTATACGGCGGGTGACCCAGTAATTCAACGTTTGATGTCGCCAAATAGTCGATCGTTCGCTTGGCGGTGTGCGATGAGGCGTTGTCGTGGTGAAGGAGGATCCTACTGCGAGGTCTTTTCTCTCGAACTTTTCCAAGACAAGTGGCAAACAATTGGTAGTGTACCATTCTGCAGAAACTGTTTTGATCCTCTAACACAATTGTTGCGAAATGACCTATCCTTCCAAAGAACGAGGCCACCATTTTTTCCCCGCACTTCAATCTCTCTTCACTTTAGTTGGCAACTCCTCGAAAGGAAATACCCACTGAGCAGATTGTCTTTTGGTTTCAGGATCATAACAGTAAATCCAGCTTTCGTCACCTGTTAGTATGTCGAACACAGCATTTGAGTCACCTCCGTTAAATCTTTCAATCATTTTACGGCACCAATCCACACGATGGAGTTTTTGAGCCTCAGTCAAATTATGAGGTATCCACCGGGCGCAAAGCTTCCTGACCGCTAAATGTTCGTGTAGGATTTTGTGCACTTGACTCATACCGATGCCTAAGCTTGTCCGAATCTGCTGATAGGTCACTCTTTTGTCAGTCTCTATCATACGCCGCACAACACAGATGTTATCTTCAGTCTTCGCCGCAGAAGGCCGTCCCTCACGTAAATCATCAGTGAGATTAGTGCGACCACGTTTAAACTCATTAAACCAGTTGTAAACAGTCGCACGAGATGGGGCTTCATCGTGAAAGGCCAATCGTAGTCTATCATAACTTTCTTGTTGACTTAAATGACATCGAAAGTCATAAAAAATCATTGCACGAAAATTTTCTCGTGTTAAACTCATGATGACGTGACACAGACAATTTTCAATTTGCCGCCAAATCGTAAAACAAATGACAAATTAATGAAGTATATACTCAGTAATATTGGCAAAGAGTTCTATTTTCAAATTATAGAATTATTTTTTTTTATTATATTGTTATTAGTGGCCAGTTCTAAGAATTTTCAGTTTGACCCTCGTATTAATATAAATTTACATTTTTGGTCTTCAAAGACAGTTATTTAGGTTAAAATGAAATTTAGAATGCTAAATAAAAAAATAAATAGATGTTAGTATGGAATAATACACAAGATACTTTATATTTTGACACATTGCATATTCCATGGGGGAAAAGTTATTTTATTTCTACAATTACCTTAATATATAGTTGAAACTACTTTGATCTGAACTTATCAATCTTGGTGTTTTCCAAACAAATTAAAATCCATTTGTCTTTTTTTTTTAATAAATGGTAACGAGACGATCTGGACATGTGCCTGATGGTAAGCAACATGCCTGACACATAACAGCACAGTGACACGCAGCTATTCGAATATGAAGAGTCCAAATCATTACCTAGCACTGAACTGCGCTCATCACCCAGAGATCTAAGATCTTATATCTCTAAGCCCTGTAATTTCTCTGAAACATTAACGATAAAAAGTGATTTGATCAAGAAATAAAATATTTATGTGGTCAAAGCTGTTTAAAGTCAGATTCATTGTAAACTCTATATATTATAAAACAATGATTCTCACAATATCTGCCTTCATACTAGCCAATATTAAGAATCATGATAATCACAAGGGAGGTTATTGTATTTGTTATAGTGTAAGGAGAGGGGATACCTAGTTTTAATTACTGCTCGGCAGCTGGCTCAGGGAAGTTCTCCTGCCAGCGCATGCTCTGTTCTTTGAGCGTGAGGTGGGAGTCCGCGCTGTCGGCCTCGGGGTCCGGCAGCTCCTCCAGGGGCACCTCTATGTCCTCGTGCGGGAGCTGCTCCGCGCGCCACTCCTTGTCTACTATCGCTACCAGTCTCCCGCTACGCTGAACTTTACTATCCATTCTGCACAGAATACAATTGCTTTAATAGGTTAAAGCAGCCAGAAACAAACTGTGAAGATCGCGATTTGAATCCCGTATTGATCGTTTTGTAAAATAAACACGGTTGGTAGTTCATAGGTTATGATTTCCATACGAGCAGTAACTAAAACTAATTCTTGTAAATTTGTCTCCTTTGTAAAATTTAGAGAGATCTAAACCAAAACTTACTTTAAATGCAGCAAAACAAAATGTGCCGTCGAGCAAAACTTGGTAGGGCTCGTGAAAACCAAAGTTGTTGTAGTAAAACTTTAGGTATTTCTGAACTTTTTTATAACGCGTTATCTTCATTGTAGTTGCAGTGTTATTGAATACAAACCTTTACTAACTTTGTATATTGGTCTGATATTATTATATTACAGTAAGATATTACGAAAACGCAAATTCACAGAATGGATAAAATTCAAAAATCAGTTCGAAAATCACATCACAACACAATAACACAGACCATAGACATAAAATTTTTTTTCTGAAGTTCTGAAAAGATAAGTAAATGATAAAGTGTCAACGACAATAGACATTGACAGAAAGGTTTGTAAAACATCTTCGAATTTAAAGCGCCTATTAGACTACGCGTTATTCAGCACACGTTATTCAGACTGTGTTAGAGTCTGACTTCTCAGCTCGCTATTACACCAGTCACCTCAGTCAGTCTGAAAAACGCGCCTTCTCGCGCTTACGCGATACAACTCTAGGACTTTTAACAGTTCTTTTTTTTCTTTACTGCACGCTATTATGGTATTTATTCATTTAAATCAATGAAAATAATTTTATAGATCAGAATATCAGCGAGATCAAAAATAAAATGATGGCATTCGAACTCCGAATACCCACAAAACAAGAACAAAAATTACCGCGAATATCTATTAACCAATTACGAACCAATATATAACCAATGAAATTATATTTTAAGACTATATGTCAAAGTCAGTGTCATATATTTGTCGGTTTAACTGTATTTGTCTTATTACCCTACTCGTTATTCAGACTGTAAGCCAGTAAGACTCGCGGAACCCGATCTTGTTGTCTGAATTCAGAGTCTAACAGTTTGATGCTTGTTACATCACGCTACTGAGACTAAGACTGTTGAATAACGAGTGATGTAATAACGCCTTAAGACAGAGCATCTCTCTACTGTGTATGTCACAGCCACTTTTCTCCGAAACTATAAGAGCTTATACTATTGAAACTAGGTAAGTAGATGTATTCTGTGAACCGCATTAAGATTTTCAAACAACAAGAACAAAATTAAAATTTTTACTAACCCCCGACTACCTAAGATTTGTTATCTGTACAACATTCTACTAGTCAAGCCTTTTCATTTGATACCCATATTAAGGGAGTTGTGAAAAAAGAAATGTAATTCGCCATTTTGTGATATCGGCCATCTTGGATTTGTAATTTGTCATAGTGCAATGTATTCTACTAATCAAGTCCTTTCGTTTGATACCCATATTGAGGTAGTAGTGAAAAAAAAACTATAATTCGCCATTTTGTGGTGGCGGCCATCTTGGATTTGAAATTTGTCATAGTGTATAGTTTTTTACTAGTCAAGCTCTTTAATTTGATACCCATGTTGAGGTAGGTTGTGAAGAAATATTTTATCCGCCATTTTGTGGAGGCGGCCATTTTGAATCGATATTAACCAAACATAGCTAAGAACACCTGCACGGTAATTAACTATCAAATAAAAAAACCTCATCAAAATCGGCCCATCCGTTTGAGCTCTATGGTGCCACAAACAGACACACACACAGACAGACAGACAGACAGACAGACGTCGACGTCAAACTAATAAAACCCCTTTTTTTGGTCGGGGGATAAAAACTAGAAAAAAACAATAAATTTTGGGGGTGTCCCATATTCAGAAGTAAAACTTAAAAAAAAAACCATCAAAACCATACGTGTTTGTTATTTATGGATAGGTATTTAAAAATGATATTGGGTTTCTAAGTTTTTTTTAACTGTTTAGTTTAGTTTGCGCGAGAGAGTCTTCCAAAGTGGTAAAATGTGTGTCGAGCCTCCACAAAATAGCGGACACAATATTTCTTTATAACGTACCGCAATATAGCTATCAAATGAAAGGTAAATCTAGTAGAATACTATAAAAACTATTTTCGTACAAAAAATTAAACCGACTTCAAAACCACAAATAGGCACTCAAAAGCGAAAAATAAACTAAAATCATTATTATAAGCGCTACTCACTCATCTATTTGAAGTCGGTGCCAGCCAAATCTAACAGTGGTATAGGATAGATACTACTTACCTGTGCCTACATAGCATCAATCTACTATTTTTTTGACCTGACTGGCACCGACTTCAAATAAATGAGTGAGTAGCGCTTATAATAATGATTTTAGTTTATTTTTCGCTTTTGAGTGCCTATTTGTGGTTTTGAAGTCGGTTTAATTTTTTGTACGAAAATTGTTTATTTTACTCTTTTTAGTGTACAAGAACAAAATTAAAAATTTTGATTAACCCCCGATTACCTTGGATTTGTTATATGTACAACTTTCTACTAGTCAAGCCCTTTCATTTGATACCCATATAAAGGGAGTTGTGAAAAAAGAAATGTATTTCGGCATTTTGTGGAAGCGGCCATCTTGGATTTGAATTTTTTCATAGTGCAAAGTATTCTACTAGTCAAGCTCTTTCGTTTGATACCCAAATTGAGGCAGTAATGAAAAATATAATATAATTCGCCATTTTGTCGTGGCGGCCATTTTGGATTTGAAATTTGTTTTAGTACATAATACTCTACTAGTCAAGCCCTTTCATTTGATACCCAAATTGAGGTAGGTTGTGAAGAAATATTTTGTCCGCCATTTTGTGGAGGCGGCCATCTTAAATCGACATTTTAACCAGACATAGCTAAGAACATTTGCTATGGTATTAACCTTGAAATAAAAGAAACCGCATCGAAATCGGCTCATCTGTTTGAGTTCTACTACGGTGCCACAGCAGACAGACAGACACACAGACAGACATCGACGTCACTTATAACACCTTTTTTTGGTCGGGGGTTAAAAACAAGTTTTTATTAAAGCATTTACACAATTTTGTATTGACAGGGTCGAGATTCATAACTTTTGTGAAATCTACAACTACGTCATCCAGATAATTGTACGCAAATTTTCAGTTTTTGGTTCATATTTCAAAAAGTACTTGACCGATTTCGAAAAGATTTATATGGGACCATTCGGGAAGCATACCCATCCGAACACAAAAAGAAATTTTAAAATCGGTTCAGAAATTCTCGAGAAATCAGGTAACATACATAAAAAAAAAAAAAAAAACATAGGGGTCGTATTTTAGTATGAAAACTAACGTGGTTATTACACATTTTACATAAATACACGGGTAACTCACGTATAATGTAGTCAGTCAGTCCGACTCAAGTTTCGATCGCGTCCGGCGATCTTTTCAGAGGTGCGCGCGCGGTTCGCAGCTCGTTTAGCTGCTAAACCCGCGCGCACCCTCTCTTGAAAAAGATCGCCGGACGCGATCGAAACTTGAGTCGGACTGACTGACTACATTATACGTGAGTTACCCGTGTATTTATGTAAAATAGGGGTCGTATTGATAACCTCGTCCTTTTTTTGGAAGTCGGTTAAAAACTGTGTGCGCTTAAGACCACACGGCAGATGTGAAAACTAAGATAAGAAATACTTATATTTTAGAAGCCAGAAATTAATAGACGATAAATCAGATGACAAATAATATGATACAACCGATTAAAAGCTAAAAATTAAAAAAGAAGAAAAGTACTTTATCAGCTGACTATTATTATCATTGTATAAAATTCACTAATGGAATCTATATTGCCAGAGATTTATCGCCTCATCTTACCTGCAAACAGCAACAAAGGTTTTGTATTTGTATTTAAAGTCCACTAAATAATTTTAATAATTAAAAATACTAACAAATCCGAGGTAGTCGGGGGTCAATCAAAAATTTTAATTTTGTTCTTGACTCTACTCCTGAATTTCCTGAAGTTTCCTAGTAACAACAGTATATAGGTAAAGCTAGTACAAATTATAATTTATAATGTATCTCTCACAGTTTTCTAAACCATAACGTAAATCAATTAGATAAGTTTGTGGAAAATGATCCTATTGGTGTCTTATGGCCCCCTAAGGCCCCTATGGCCATCATATCGGATACACTTCGGAGAGTGTGCAACTGATCTGCACGATCTTATACCACCTTGCCCTTTTTACTATCGTAATTAATTTGAAGTAGCGGCACCGTTTCATGGTGGATATTCCAAAGACACGGACAAAGAGGTTTGACTCTACGTTTGTGATAAGAACGTCTAGGCTGTGGAATGAGTTGCCTGAGTGGGATTTTCCCGATAGTTATAATCTTGGTGTCTTCAAATCGAGAGTGAATCGGTTTCTTCTAGGTAAATACGCTCCATCGTAGACCGCATCGTCGCTTAACATCAGGCGAGATGGCGGTCAAGTGTAAACCTATTAAAGTTAAAAAAAAATTAAAAAATCGTTCAAATAATTCGGTATCCTATGACCCCATGGCCATATTATTCGTTGTCTGTGTCTGTTGTCTTCCTTTTTTTTAATCTGTCGCATAACTTTTTTTTTACAATGTGACGTATCTGTGTCATAGACAATCTAAACTAGTTTTATTGAAACGTCTCGCTCGCTCTCGCATCCATGTTTGTTCGTGGTCATTTTGCATTTCTGTGCTAGATTTTCTAATTTAGCATTTAAAATTAATGATTTAAAACGTTACAGTGTGTAATTAATGTTATTTTCATCAACACGGCGACCTCGTGAGGATCTGTCGCCCAAGAAAAACTTCAAAAAGGCGATATAATAACAGGGAGGGGTACGTCTTTCATATCCTTTTAGTAAAGTAAATGCGTCATTTTATTGAATATTGTCGAGAGCGTTCGCGAAACAAGATAATTAATCGTAGCGGATGACTCCGCAGGCATTTTGAAGAAGTAATATGTGTCGTAGAATGATAGTGTATGTGGTTTTATGACATCCAGCTGATTGGATCGAGGGCGTCAAACGGGTGATCTGCCGAGTTCGAGAGTCGCGTAGCACGGTCAGATACGGTTAGTCATCACCACAACAGACACGTTTTGGAGTTTAGCCGATAATAAGATTAATAAATGTGTTTGTGGGTGTCCAAAACCGCGTCGGAATACGCGATAAAGTGTCGATGTTCCTTTGTGATTGGCGTCGATACGGGCTGGAGATAACAATGTTCTTGTTTATCGTGCCAGTCTTTATTGCAGTTGCCTTTGTCGCTCGCGGAGTCGAGGCTCGCGTCTGAGATAGGATCCGAGTGCACGTCGGTATAGTGTATATTAGTGTTGTTGAGGTGTCGTTCATGGTGTCTAACTGTGTGTTTGTGAGCCTGTTAGCCGGTGAGTGCAATGCCAAAATGAATAATGCAAATTGGTCGCTCCACTTAGCCTTCAATGTGAGCGAGGACACTTTGTTTTGTTCTTTGTGAGAAAGTTGAAGCCTACACTGATTGAAAGTTTGTTCCCAGACTTTCTAGTGTCAACAAACGGAATGTTCCTTTTCTTTCCTCATAAAGGACAATAACATAAATTTATTGTGGCAAAATTTTGTCATTATTTTTGGGGGTACTTTCAAGTGTATAGGTATTTTTAATTCAAAATCAACCATGAGGGTATCTGTACAATAGATTCTTTAAAGTAATTTGAAAAAAAAATTAGTTATCTAAATATACTTGAATGGCTGCTAATATCCCAATTGCCTAAAATAATGTTAACTCAAAACTTTCTCTTTGATACCTATTGAGTGTTCTGGTTATCTTGTCTATTTATCTGATACTTTAGTATTTATAATATCAGATAAAACTATAATATAGATTTAAAGTCTATTTTATTATTATGAAAAACGAGTTTCAAGAGTTCACCTTTGATATGTCTGAATCAGATAAGACTACATAATTCACAAGTTATAATCAGTTGTAAAACCCACTAAATGTATTCATGCTGGAATGACAGTAGATTTTTTGCTTATCAGATTGGTATATTTAACTAGTATTCATGTGATTACCATTACTAGTTCTTGTAACTCAAATGTGCCCCAATCATTCAAACCTCTAGAACATTGAATATATAAATATCTCAAATTTTTATTCTTCAGAAACTCCTCATAAGTAATAGTACTATGAAAAAAACTATTTTTTAAATGGTAAAGATTACTCCTGTGTAATTTTTCAGCGATAATCTGATATAAGTTTTACTAACCATATTTATAATAATATGGTCTATTACCTGTTTCTGCTAAAAAAAACAGGTCCCTTTGTTTCTATCTAGTCTAAACTAAAAAAGTCAAAACACAATGTCTTCCTGTAAGGTTGGCTCATCTTGAAATAATATTTAATCATACCTATCTATACAAATAAATAAAACTAAAGTGTCTGTTTGTCATTAATATAAAAAAAACTGCTTTTTACTACATGCTGAACCGCAATACCAAATAACATTTACATAAATACCTGAATAACATGTTTACAATGTTTCTCTATCTGTCTGTTTGTACTGGCTAATATCCGAAATGCCTGGACAGATTAGACGGGGTTTTCATTACTGGATATGGTTTTCTAATTTCTAACGGAACACTTGGCTACTCTTACATAAGGAAAGTAAACAGGGTTCTGCAAAACAAGCAATAAAACCCCTTACATGCAGGTGAAACTGCAAGCACAGCAAGTGCTCATATAAAATTACATATTGTTATACCTACCTGTATGGAAATTTCCTCTGAATCATGTTTACCTATAATTTACCTGTCTGAATTACCTATAATTTTTTGTATTAAAATAATAGTTTCACATATCTAAGTAATTCAACTTCGTGTATGTGTACTGTATGAGTTTTTTTTATAATATTATCATAACACTATTTGTATTATCCCCACGTAAGAAGAGTTGGAATGGCATGGAAGAATGGTGTAAAGTTCTTTGATTGGTCTGTGCATCTGTCTATGACATAGCTCATGAATAGACTGATTTTGGAAATCAAGACATAATTAATATTTGATCTCTTGTTGTGTCGGATCACAGCTAGTTTAGAGGTTAAGTTGTTTTCGTGAATACATGTTTTTGATTGCCCATCAATGCCCACGTTATGGTGAAAAAACAGAAATGTGAAGCCAAGTTAGGTGCATAGTAAGTGAAGTTACAGGTCAGTGCCGGTAACATTGTAGTCTATCCATCCATAAGTAGGTCAATAAGATAAATGGACAGGCACTTGTGCGATTGTCTGATGATAGATGAGGTGATTGGCCGCGCTTGACTCTTGTTATAGAAAGAATAACACCAGATCTACCTGCTTTGTTTTACACCAATGAATGTCATTGTTCTTTTTTGGCTGTTAAAAGAGGTAACATATTCAAGGTATGCAAATTGCAAATATTTATATGCACCTTGGTATAATATATTTTTCTAATTTCTAATATAGCTTGTTAGAAAAATAATGTTTATTTGGGTGTGTGCATTCATGTTTTATAGCAGTTTATTTCTGCCATTGTGCGACTTGGCTCAATTAATAGAAGTATGTATGTAGCTTTTTTAATTGACCTGTGGTTTGCAGTTTGTTTATATTGCCTACTAAACTTTATGATAATGTAGAAGCATAACCCTACTAACCTATAAACTACTAAACTATACTCGTAGTAGTGGTAGGTCTCTTGACAGAGCCCACCTGGGGAAGTACCACAACTTTGCCAGTTATTCTACTGTTACTAGTTAGTCGTTAATGTGCAAACATTACTGTGATTCTGGTTTGAAGGGCAATGTTTCCAAAAAAATTACAGGGCTTAGAGATACAATATCTTTGATCCCTGGGTGACGAGCGCAGTGTAGTGCTAGATAATAATTTGGACTCTTCATGTTCCAATATCTGCATGTCACTGTGCTGTTATGTGGTGTGTAGTAGAGTGAATTCCACTATCTTCCATCAACTGTGAGTCCACAAACATCACCATTACACATTGTGTATTTGTGAAAACTATAAAATGATTATGTAATGGTGGGTGCTAACACCAGCTGATCTGTTGTGGTTGTGTGGTAGTGTGTGTCCCTATTCTACACTTTTATAAAAAAATCTGTGTTTGGATAGTGGCTAAAAAGAAAGACCAAATTTATAAGGATCAAATCCCGCCTGTATCTCTTGAGTATTTTTCTCAGTGCAGATGTAGGAGTATGTCATCAAAAGATAAAGATAAAGATATATTTATTTGCATACAACATGAGTGAGTTTTGTACAAAATATGTGCACATAGGTGTAATAATAATTTGTGTTGCCATATCATGCTGTGCCGGCTAGGCGTACAAATGTCAGGTAGGTAGCAGTCTGCTCATACAAACTAAGGACTAATTTACATTCAATGTTAACTGGTAAAATTAAAAGACGCATGTCACAGTTACACTAAAACATTACCTAAAAATACTCAAAAAATAGATGTTTCAAACAAATAATCAAATGTCATTATTAAATAAGAAGAAAAAAATAATAATTAAGAAATCAATATTAACTGCATAATGTCTAGAATTTGTCACTTAAAAAATCATTAATTGTATAATAACATTTCTGAGATAACAATGCTTTAAGTTTTTTCTAAATTGATTGGTATTTAGTTCCCTTATTGGCTTTGGTATCTTATTGTATATAATGGGTCCCATACATACAATGTTATTTTGCATTAGCGTTGTCTTGCCTCGATATAGACTCCTTTTATCTTGGTCACGGCGATTTCTTACAATAGAATCAGATAGTCTGGGAAATCGCTCTCGGTTTGTTTTGACAAATATAGCTGTTTCCAAAATGTATAGGCACGGAAGTGTAAGAATTTTATGCTTCGAAAAGTACGGTTTACAACTGTCCCTTTTTTTAAGTCTAAACATGGCCCGAATACAGCTCTTCTGTCTTCTAAACAGAATAGTCTTATTTGTTGAGTTTCCCCAAAATATAACACCATATCGCAAGATAGACTCTACAAGCCCGTAGTACGCTGTAAGCAAGGAGTCAGTATTTAAAATAGGAGTTAGACGTCTCAGAGCATAAGCTTGACTACTTATTCTTTTGCGAGATTGTCAATGTGTGGTTTCAATTTAGTTTTCTATCTATAGTTATTCCAAGGAATTTGGCTACTTCCACTTCTTTTATCTTTTTATTGTCATACTCAACGTTAACATTTGAAGTACCCGTCCCATTTGTCTAAAATGCATTATATTTGTTTTTGTCAAATTTATTCTAAGATTATTATTGTCAAGATATGAAATAGTTGATGTCAAGGATTTATTGATGTCTTCTTCGTATGTGTCAAGAGTTTTACATGTTATTGTAATAGTACTGTCATCAGCGAATAGTGTCATGGGATGAGATATGGCATTAGGAAAATCATTTATATAACCTATAAATGCTAGTGGACCCAAGGTACTGCCCTGAGGAACACCATATTTTACCGCGCGTTTACAAGATCGTGATACTTCTTCAATTTTAGTTTTTATATTTATTCTACTAATTTCCGTAACTTGGGTTCTATCAGTTAGGTATGACTTCAGCAATTTTAAAATGTTACCCCGAATTCCATAAGCTTCTAATTTGGCTGTCAATATTCCATGATCTACGTAATCGAAGGCCTGTGTTAAATCACAGAAAATAGCGCAAACTGGCAACCTTTTATCAACACACGTCAAAACTATACTAAGGAAATCATATATGGCCAAATTTATAGTTTTATTTTTCGGAAGCCTTTTTGTTCGTCGCACAGTATATTATTTTTTTCTAAATAACTGTTGATTTCATTGTATATATATTTCTCAAAAATTTTAGAATATATTGATGTTAGCGCTATTGGTCTGTAACACTCCATTGCCAGTTTATTATCTTTTTTGAATAGCGGTTTGATAATTGTAGTTTTCAACGATTCAGGAAACGTTCCAGTTGAAATACAAAGATTTAGTATATGGCTCAAAGGTTCACATATGAACTTGCTTACTGATTTTATTACTTTAGTCGAAATTTCGTCAATACCTACACTATTCGTGTTTTTCAAGCCATTTATAATGTTTTCAACGTCTCTGGGCAGACTTGGAGCCATGAATATGGAATTCGTGCTCTTTTTTATATTCATTGTGATATTTTTACCTGAATTTGGAATTGGCATTATTTTGTCAACAAAAAAATTATTAAATGCATTAGCCATCTCTGTCGGATCAGTTATTTCAATATTATTATGTCTGATTTTGGTGATACTTTCCCTAGGCATATTTAATTTATTTGTGTTGATAATTTGCCAAGCTGTTTTAGATTTGTTATTTGATAGTTTTATTTTGAAGTTATTTTGTGCTCGCTTAGTTAAACCAATGATCTTTCTAAGACGCTTGGAATAGTCAACATACTTACTTTTATTATCTGTTGTCGGATGGAGTCTGTACCTCCATAGTAATTTTCTTTTATTTTTGCTACACACTTTTATACCTTGAGACAACCATTTAACAGGTTTGTTTGTTTTGATCACTACTTTTTTGAATGGGAAACACAGATCATAGAATAATTTAAAGTTAGAAAAAAAAAAAAAAATAGTTGTACGCTTCATTAGCATCAGAGAAGAAATACAGCTCTTCAAATGATATACTACTTAAACAAACTTGAAATTTTTTGATATTTTGTATTGAATAATCACGCTGTATTTTACACCAATATTTAAGTAAAGAATTTTTATGGACTGGTAATTTCATAACAAGAGCACTATGATCTGATAGATCTAATTCATGCACTTCCGTTTTACATGCCTTTATGTTATTATACGCCATATTATCAATACAAGTTTGGCTTATAAACCGAGTTGGTTGTTTAACAGCTAGTTTGAAATTGTACATCAATAATATAGACTCAAAATCAGAACTTAGTTTGGAGTCCTTCAGCATATTTATATTAAAATCGCCTGCTATAACAACTTGTTCATATTTTTTTAGTGTTTGTCAAGATCAACATTTTATTTAATTTACAGAAAAAAGTGTCTAAATTTGTTGCTTTGGGAACTCTATATATACAAATCATCAGTAATTTATGTTTCATTAACTCTATTGCACAACATTCAAATACACCAGTCAGTGAGAGTTTTTTAAAGTCCAAAACTTCTCTCCACTCATGTCCGTTTTTCACCAAAATGCATGCACCACCTTTACTTATATTATCCCTACAGTAGGATGTAGCCAGTGAGTAGTTCGGTACATTTACGTGGTGTTCATAACCCGCTTTAACGTTATGCTCCGTGATGCACAATATGTCTGGGTTAATGTTACCTGTAATTTGATCCAGTGCAATCACCAATTTATCAGTCTTACTTATAAGCCCCGCTATGTTTTGGTGTAGAATATATAGATATTCAGTCACGAAAAAAAGTTTTTTCTCTGTTATCATTAGTACTGTGTGACTGAGTAGATTTTATATCATAGTACTTGACATTATTAATTGTGTGGGCAATGTAGCTTTTTAACCTTTTCAAATTTAGTCGGATTCCATTGTTATTGATTGCACCTGAATTCATGTGAAACATGCTAGGGTCACATTTCAGCTTTTTATTTGAGTCAAATATGTATGCATATTCATGTGCTATTGCGTCAAGGTACAATAAATTATTGAAGTGTTCAACTCTGTGATTATACAACAAATTGTCAGATTTTGGTCCAAATCTGTAGGTCGGAAGGCAAATTACTATGTTGGTATTATTTATTTTCTGCAAGGTGTTTCGGATAGTCGCCACTAGGTCATAATGATTTTTTGTTGTGGAGAAATCGTCTTCGCCGATGAATATAATGCATACATCATTCATTGTAAAGTTTTCCAATTTTACGTCAATTCCCCGCAATTAGTGATTTTACATTTCCATTTGGTTGAAGATGGTGGCATAAGTTTCTGGTACTATCCCATGTATCACATGCAATTGAGACCATTTTATTTCGCTTATTACAGCTCAAAATGCAGATCTTTTCTGGTACACCCAATACTTGTCGCGTGGTAATGGCTACAATACTTTGTTTTGATTTAGGTTCCAAGTTTGATATCGGGGAACCATGTATCATGTCTTGAACTTCATCAATATATAACTCTTTTGAATCTGTACTTGTATCCTTGGATGATTGTGCAATATTTTGTGACACGTTCATATCAGTTTGGACCTTTCTTTTGTGTGATTTTTTCTTGAGTGTGGCTGAAAGTTGGGCCAAATTGGTACTATTTTTTGTTAATAGTTCATTTTGCTTAAGTAGATCTTTATTAACCCGTCTAAGATTAGAATTCTCTGCTGATAAGACTTCAATTTCCTCATGCGCACTTTTTAGTTGTAGTTCAAGTGCTTCAATCGTGTATTTTAAATTTGTTTCTTCAACACTATGGTCTGAAGTCCCCGATAAGCTATTTGCAGTTCTGTCCAAAGTTTGTGATAACATTTCGCTCTCACTTTGATTTGTTGAGCATGACTTGGTACGCGTACGCCGAAAAGTTATATTTTCTAAGAAATTCATCTTCTATTATGTTACACAAGATTCTAAATTTATGTAGAATAATTTGTAATGCACAAAAATAAGTCGTCTGCTTAGATTCGATCCCTCGTATCATGCCATCCGAAGCGAGCGCTTTCCAGAGAAGCCACGGTCGATCATACGACACTGGTCAAAATAATCATTCCATTTGACGATCAGCTGTAACGTTCACTCATCAGCAGCTAATGACAACCGTTGGAATTTCGAACTGTCATTCATAAGATAAACAAACGAATTTAATTAATTTTTTTTTTTGTGTTTTGGGATGCAAATGTCGGTAAAAGGTTCACGTTTTGTGCAGGTATTTTTTTATCAGTTTTTAAGTCCTATAAATCACTTAGTTTTGTTTATTTACACACTGTCATTCAAATTATTAACAAACGAGTTTTATCAAATATTTTTATGTTTCATGGTGTAATCGTCGGTAAAAAGTTCAAGTTTTATGCAAGGATTGTTTCTACAAGTTCTTTAAGTCCCATAAACCACTCATTTTTATTAATTTACACAATTTGAAAATAGGTTAAGTATCCATATCACTGGTTTTCGATTTTTCACGAATCACTTGGTAAATATTGTTACAAACAACACTAGCACATAATTATCTTCACATCTATCGATTAAAAACAAAATCACTGTGAATTGCTGCGTTTAAGTATTTTTTATTGTTAAAATCGTACGGATCCGATGTTTACTTGACGGCAGCACCATCTACCCTCAAGCATCATCTACTTGTCTCATAGATACATCAAAAAGAAGATCCCTGGTTGGGTATGAAAAAAAACTGCCAATAGTTCTGTCTGGCCACATTCTATCACTTTCCCCTTAAGCAAGGAAGCCACTATCTACACTACATGTGCAGATAACAAATTGAATCTAATCTAAATCCAATTGACAATCCAATTGTAACACAAAGAACTGCTTATAGAAAGGAAGGGGAGGACTTTCCTCATGCCGCCCCATTCTCAACCTAATCAGAGCTATTTTGGACCAAGACATTATTCCTAATTTTTTTATTATAATCATTGAAATAGGTATGTGTTTTCAGAATGTCAAGAGTAATTAAAAAAACCAGTCGAAAATAGTTTTCATATCATCTTATTTTAGAAAATTGATATGAATATGACAGTGTTAATAAAAATAATTTGACATATTTATTCACACTTCTAACACTCATACCTATTATGAGACAACTATATTATGTAAATACCACATTAATTATAACTATACCTAGACAAATTGGAATTTTGAAAATAACAATGATGGGAAATTATAACAAGTATTATACACATCGCAATTGATAAGATTCAATGAAGCATTCAGAATGTACAAATACTTGGTAATTATTCTGGAAACATTACTCATTGAACCGGAACACATTAAAGTTAGCACATTACTGCTTGGCAGTAGAGTGACTGATAAAGATGTGGTACTTCCTCAGACTTTGCAAAGAATCCTATCACTACAATAACAACAAATAGCATGTTTAAATTGAAAGAAATAAATGGTTAACGTGTTTTGACTAGCGTTGGTAAGTCTTTTGTTAAATTTGTGGCTTGGATTAACACTAAGATAATATAAGTTATGACCTTACAATTGGAAACTATACAATATAGTAAATATTGCTATTTTCAACGATTCTGTGTGTCCGACCTTGTGTCCAACTAAGTTACATAATAAGTATTGTGTTGTCAGCTGCTGAATTGCAGAACGGCCCATAACTAATTGTTGTTTTTGTCAAACAATGACCACAATGTAAAAAGCACCTGTTTTGCTATTTACCAAAAACTACCCAATAAGATAAGCAAATAACATCATTATTGCAGACATCAGTCCATATTGAATAGGTAAATTATTATTGGAGCTCATAAAATGTTAATTTTTGATTAGCATGGCATTTGTGTTAATAAATGACAATTATTATGTTGGTCTAAAACACAATTAAACAAAATGTATCTGCCCCGATGGTAAAAAGGTGTCCATTACACTGGCAGCATTGCCCCGCTGAATAGCAGGGATGATCTTTGTACTTGTATGTTTGTGTGTGTGCTTGGTAATGATTTATACGTTTCATGTTCCAACAGTTGTGTGACACTGTTATTATGGGGAGTCGTAAATGCAAACCATCAGGTACATCGCCGGCTCGTCTCGTCATTTTGTGCTATAAAAAAAGCCAGAGCGGTGTCATTCAATGTCCTAACTCTCAAACTAGCTCCCTCGCTTCAGCGCTCCAACTATTTAGCGTCTCCACAACGACAAAATGTCAAAGCTCCGTAGACGCGTAATTTTGCCGCTTATTAGCAGGATCTCATAGTCCTACTTCCTGCTAGTGTTATAAATGTCAATGTTTGGGCATTTGGATGTTTTTTGCTCGATCACGTAGTAACGTCTGAACGGATCTGGTTGACATTTGGTACACAGTTAGATTATAGTCTGGAGAACACTTTTTATCCCGGGAAAATAACGGAACGGAAACTACGCGGGTAAAACCACGAGGCGCTGCTAGTCATTTATAATGTTAAGGCCGAAAAATGTCTTAGCTTTGAAATTTCTCTCTTTTCTTTCTGCTTGAAATGATAGAGACCGCAATAACAAAGCGAAAGCCAATTTAGTTAGGCGGTAGAAGGGCAGATCCCGCCCAGCTCCTATAGTTCCGGTTTGTTATGGAAAATATTTCGGTTGGTGATGGTAATCTACTTAATGTAATACCACCAAGCCCTTTTATTATAAATCAGAATGCTCGGAGATCGTAAATGCGACTCCGTTTCATTGTTGACTTTCTTAAGTTTTTCGTAGTGACTTCTCAAGAGTCCGCTTGGGAAATACCACACCTTTGCCAGTTATTCTACCGCCAAGCAGTAATGTGCAAATATTCATGTGTTCCGGTTTGAAGGTCAATGTTTCTAGAGAAATTACAAGGATTAGAGATATAATATCTTAGATGTCTGGGTGAAGAGCGCAGTGCAGTGCTAGGTAATGATTTGGGCTCTTCATGTTCCAATAGCTGTGTGTCACTGTGCTGTTATGTGGCAGGCATGTTGCTTACCATCAGGCACATGCCCTGCTTGTCTCGTCACTCTATACTATATAAAAAAAAGATTCTGACAAATATAAATACAATAATTTTTATTGCTGACAAAACATTTTAAATATTGACCCAATACACATTGGCCTCTTCGACAGGTATGCAATGTAAAATAATAGTCGGCGGGTTAAAGTCTTCATCTTCTTTTGATTTCTGGAATTAACTTTCATAAACTAAGCGATTTTACTTTCGTTACACAAACAATTAAATTGTCGTATAAGTGGCTTGAATGGGGTTTTCCTAATGGGCACAATAAGTCGAGATGACTCAATTTTGTGTCTGTAAATGCGCGCTCTCGTAGAATCGATCATCGTGTAACATCAGGCGTGACCCGTCATGGTAAAAACAGTAAATTTATAACATCACATTTTGGCAGTTATCTTGTTAGCCATAAATTACTTTTGTTCAAGAAATCGTAATAATGCAAGTAGCTAGTAATAAAACTAAACAATTAATAAACCCTTTGTTGATTTTATGATAAACACAATTTTCTCTTATCTGAAACATGAATTATATTGTAACGTTTCTTTGTTCGCTAAAACGAGTTGTTTTTGTCGCTGCACCTGTCTACTTTACTAATCTTGTTTTGAACAAGTAGCGATGCAGAAGAAGTCGATGGCCTCAATTTGTTCAATTAATGCTAATATTTTTTTGGTCCATTTAGGGATATCGTTGAATATGTAGATCAAAGACCTTAATGTGTGTGATCTCATAAGTCCTTCAACTGTGTTGGGTACAGGTCTACTAGTCGTTGGACTGGTCTCGGAAAATACACGGCTTAATTTATGGTCCTGCGCTTTTTCCTGTGACCCGAAATTGGGTGGCAGTAAAGGCTATACGAGTGGGAACTAGACGAATATTATATTTTTTTTTATCGTATTGTCTGGCCTCTAATTAGCTTGATAGTAGGTGGCAGTGTAGTCGCAAGATGATTTTTAGAGGCTATAGTGCGCAGACTTTTGTATATAGATCGTTTTTGATCACCAATTCGCTTGATACGAGGGGTGATCCAAAAGTAATGATAATCAGTTATTTCTAGTGCACACAAAAATACAAAAAATTACAGTCACTTGCTCAATTACCCACTAGTTCAGGAAAAAAAAATCATATAAATAGGTCACGATTCCCGGGAGCTACATTCATTTGAATACGGACTGTCAAGGAGTGAACATCAAAATGGAAAACACGAAATCAGAGCTGTCATTAAATACCTCTGCTTGAAAAAAATGTCTACCAAAGACATACACAGCGACTTGGTGGAAACATTAGGGGACTGTTCTCCTCCATATTCCACAGTTGCACGCTGGGCTAAGGAGTTTAAGCTGGGAAGAACATCGACGGAAGACGAAAACCGCGAAGGGCGCCCATCGACGTCCCTCACTGGAGAAAATGTGAAAAAGTTGAAGAAGTTGTATTGAAGATCGAAGAGTGACTATCAGGCATGTAGCTGAGGTCACAGGGATCTCATATGGCAGCATTCAAAGAATCCTTGTGAACGAATTGCATATGAGAAAGGTCTCCGCGCGTTGGGTACCGAAAATGTTAAACGACGAGCAAAAGAAGAAACGAGTCGACATGTCAAGAGCAAATCTCGAAAAGTTCCAGGCAGACAAGGATAATTTTTTGTCACGTTTTGTGACCATGGACGAAACCTGGATCCACCATTTTGATCCTGAAACAAAACAACAATCGATGACATGGAAACGATCCGATGAACCGACGCCGAAGAAATTCAAAGTGTCAAGCTCAGCAGGGAAGGTTATGGCGTCTGTTTTTGGGACGCTGAAGGAATAATCATGGTGGACTACTTGGAAAAGGGGCCACTATTACAGGCTCCTACTATGCAGAACAAATAAGAAGATTGCGGGAGGCTATTAAGGAGAAAAAGCGAGGCAAACTGCGGGCTGGAGTGCTGTTCCATCAAGACAACGCACCGGTTCACAAAGCTGCAATTGCCATAGCTGCCATTCAGGAAGCGGGCTTTGAGCTGGTGGAACACCCCCTATTCACCCGATCTAGCCCCAGTGACTTCTATCTCTTTCCACGACTCAAGGAACACCTCCGGGGCAAGAAATTTGACGATGATAGCGACGTGATGGCCGCGATTGAGGACTTTTGAGAGTCAAGATAAAGATTTTTTTCTAAGGGAATTTTAGGTTTAGAAAAGAGATGGACTAAATGTATAGACTTGCTAGGAGACTATGTTGAGAAATAAATTTAGTTTTGATTTTATTCATTGTGTTTATTATTGATTATCATTACTTTTGGATCACCCCTCGTAGCAAGCGACAGTGTAGACCAAGGTTATTTATTTGGAGACATTGCAATAACTATTAAAAAACCACAAAGCACAATAAAATCTACAAAACAAAGAATAATTAACTTACTATCTTAGCAATTTAATTGGCGGCGTTAGCGCTACGTTAGGGGCAAGAGTTTTTTTAAATTAATTTTAGCCACTCCATAGACTCCGGGGTCCGTGACCTTTGTCATTACAATTACTTTATTTTTTTACATATTTCTTGGATTTGGAGAAGAAGGGGGAAACAGGGGGGTGTTGTGAACATTTTGAACCTAAGCCTAGTACTAGTCAGTCGGATTTCGTCTGATGAGCCGATCAGTACCGGTCTGGACTCAGATAGTAATCGACTCGACATCGTCTTTTGCCTAAGCTACCTCCTCCCGGCCCAGAGCCTCCATCCACCACGGCCCCATTTCTGTCCTAGATGGCCATCTGTAAGTTGAATTCTCGGATGGTCTTCGGTGATGCAGCTAACGCTCGCCGTACAAACCGGTGGCAAGAGTGATACAGAGCGTTTATAGTTGGTGTTTGTGGTCCGCAGGCGATGGCGACAAACAGGAGCGGCGCAGCGCAGCGGGCGAACGGCGCACCGCAGACGAAGGTCTGCCAGTTCAAGCTGGTGCTGCTGGGGGAGTCGGCGGTGGGGAAGTCCTCGCTGGTGCTGCGCTTCGTCAAGGGCCAGTTCCACGAGTACCAGGAGAGCACCATCGGCGCGGCCTTCCTCACGCAGACCGTCTGCCTCGATGACACCACCGTTAAGTTCGAGATCTGGGACACGGCCGGCCAGGAGAGGTCAGATCATTCATATTACTTTTCTCTGTAAAATTATACAGAGCCGACTTCAATTTAAATATTAAAACATACATATAAATATATAAATGTTTCCTTTGCTGGAACTCGGGGCCATCTCTCGCAAGGAGAGACTCAAGGCCACCACGCTGGCCCAATGCGGGTTGGTGGATGACACATGACCTCGAAAGTTTCTAGGTACATGTCGGTTTACTGACGTGGTTTTACTTCACCGTTTTAAGCTACCGGAATTACGCACATGACTCGGAAAAGACAGTGGTGCGCGTGGGATTTGAACCCGGGGGCTCCGGATCGGCGGTAGCCAGTTCTCTCGACTACACCAGCCGTAACTTGTCTTTAAAACTCACACACACAGTTCACAAATATTTATATTTAATCCTACTAATATTATCATATCCTACTAAACTATACATTTCAATGTTTGGATATTTAGATGTTTGTAGCTCGACACGTCGTAACGTATGAGCGGATCGGGGTGAAATTCGGAACACAGATTACAGTCTGGAAAAACACATTTATCCCGGTCAAATAATGGGAACGGGCACCCCGCGGTTTTACCCGCATAACTAAGCGGGTAAAAGTAAAAAATAAAGGTAAAAAATGCGGGGTGCTTCTAGTTAATAATAATAATTTAATGTATCATCGATCTACTTATGTATATTTTGGTTGATATTACAAAAATTTCGCCACCGATTTCGATAATATTTATATGAGACGATTTATTGTATCTAATAGCCCTTTCAAACAAAAAATGAATTATCAAAATCGGTTCGATTGTTCTCGAAAAATCGGAGAACATACCTACGTTGAAAAATATGGTTGTCGAACTGATTATGTCACCTTATTTTGAAGTCAGTTACGGTTATTACTTGACCACCGTCTGATGATAATCAATAGGTAAATTAGCTATAATTATGCCATATAATTTCTACGGAAACTTTTCCCTTCAAACCGGAACACAGTAATGTTTGCGCATTACTGTTCGTTTGCGTATTTGTAACTTTTCTTTATTAACTTACACATATCTGATGTATCATACTAAAATTCTATCAAACCGACAGTACTATCTTCAACATCTAATTAACTGAAACTGAAATACCTACGCCACGGTAGACGCGAATACAATCGAAGTGTCAATGATTAGCACGTGTAGACGCAACAGAGCGGCTGTTTGCAATACCTACTTGCGAAAGCGAAGCCGTAATCTGTTGATAACCCCAAACACCTTACAAATCGATAATAAAACAGAATGATGTTTATTTCTATTTTCTACTATATTTCTGCCTGCTTTGAATTGTGAACCTCCAACTGAAGCATCAGATTTTTTTTTAAAGGATCTGTGACAGTTAATCTCAAATGGTCTACCGTAGGTCCGTATAAAACAAATATTTATTTAAATCGTGCTAGTAGGAACGTTAAAAAGTAATTTTTAAAATGAAAATCTAAGTTTCTGACTTAGACCCACTTGGTAATGTTAATTCAAGACAAATATGAAACTTAAATTCATTGTATTAGAAATCAACTTCCGATAAATTAGTTATTTAGAGTAGATCTACAATACTCGAAACAATATTTAGTTTGCCATTATCGTTTGAAATTTTCTAGATAACGGCAAATGGAAAGAGATTAGTTAAATGAATTGAATCCCGATTAAATCATCAATCATTGTTGATTCCTATTGCGTCTTGAGTATTTTTTCTAGTGAAGTTGCACAAGTTTGCTATCTGTGGTACAATCAATATGAATCACTGATTTTTATCGGCAAAAGAAAGCATCGTGAGGACACTGACATGTTCCAAGCATTTTTTTCCACTTAAACACAATTTCGCCTGTTGTTAAGCGACGACGGTTAAGTTTTTCATCAGCATTGGCTTTAGTAAAAGATCTAGAGGAAAGCGGTATCATCATGGCCGTGTGTCATCCCAAAATCCACTTTTGACCAGCGTGGAGTATGGCCTTCACGCTCTTCGTGAGTCAAGATTTCCTGTCACAGCGTGAACAGAGAGGGTTGCTTTTGCTATTGTGTCTCTTAATGAAGAATATCTATATCAACACTAACGTGGTTATTACATATTTTAAATAAATACACGGGTAACTCACGTTTGCCAGTCCAGGTCGACTCAAGTTTCGATCGCGTCCGGGGATCTTTTTCAACGAAAGTGCGCGAGAGTTTACAGTGCCAAACGAGCTGCGAACACGCGCGCGCACTCTCCTTACAAAAGATCGCCGGACGCGATCGAAACTTGAGTCGGACTGGGCTGACTATATCAAACGTGAGTTACCCGTGTATTAATTTAAAAAAAAGAGTATCTATATCTTATCATGTTAAGGAGACAGCTAAAACGAAGTGTTATTTCAAGAGAATGCCCACGTCACGAGTGCTCCAAGAATAACTAAGTCCATTAGGAGCTGTAATCCGAGTACGTCACTCACTGATTCATAACACGAACTGAGGTTAGACCAAACTAGTAAACTACGGCTACAGGCTTGTGCAGCGGTGGCCGCAATCGGAACTATTGATTTATGATGCCAGTAAGAAAGGACAATGGCTAAGAACTAATCGTAGGAACTGCTTGTGGAAGTGAAACTTTATAACTTTGAATAGGCATGACGGCAGGTCCTGCAATTATATTATTTGATATAATGGCAGTATTTAAATAAAAAATGTACCAACTTTATTTTTGATATTATTTTGTTTAACTTACTGTATGATCATTCAAATCTGGATGGGCAAGTCCATTTTATTATACGTACGAAATTATTAGAAAATTTGTTTACCATTCGATAACCCATTCAATTTCAAGTGACTTTTGTTAGGAAACCAGTTTCCTAAACGCAATATTGAATATAGCTAACATACAAACTTTACGCGCGAGAAAATACGACACAGTGACGTCACGCCTCTGTTTTTGTATGAAGCGTTTTTGGGAGAGTCCAAAATTGTGATTTTAAAATCGTGATATCACGGGAAGCTTTAATATAACAAAGTAATTATTGCACCTATGTTTCAGTTATTGAGTAGCCTTTTGATGGCATGACTATTATAGTGTTGAAAAGGACTAATGTTGCAGAATAGCCTGTATGGCTACATGTATAGCGCTGTTACGCATGTCTGTGGCGTGAACGCACAGGTTTTTTTATAGATTTGAGTGACAAGCTGACAAGACTTGCAGGACATGTGCCTGTTGGTAAGCAGCATGCCTCCCACTTAACAGCACAGTGACACGCAGCTAGTGGAACATGTTAGCTAGTACCGTACAGCGCTCGTCACCCAGAGATACAAGGTGTTTCATCTCTTAGCACAGTAATTTCTCTGGAAACATTGACCTTAAAACCGGAACTAATTAATGTTTGCGCACTACTGCTTGGCGGCAGAATACGTGGCAAAGATGTGATACTCCTTCAGGCGGACTCTGCAAAGAGCTCTACCACTACATGCCTTTTTACAGCTGCATGTAATTGACTAGGTCCCTTTACAGCTGCTTTATTCTTTTTGACGTTGTTATTTTATCATATTATGTACACAGATTCTTTGCCTTTTTGTAAATGACGTTACCAAGTGTTCTTATGAATTTATGGTAGGTATGAATAAATGAATTGAATTGAAACATATAAATTTCACACCTGAAGCTGCGCCGTCACTCCAAAACTACGTCGCTACGTTAGCGAGTCGGTGACGGGAACCCGTAAGATTTTCCTCTACCAAAAGTGGTCAACGCGGCCAAAGAAATTTTCACTTTATAAATCCGATAGTAGCGACACGTTTGTGCATGTCAGCGTGACGCGTAAGCAGGTGATGCGACTATTCTTCGTCCTACAGGAAAATTGAATTTTTCTAGAATTGTAGTAGTCTAGGTAGCGTGCTACTCTACTTACCGCATTTCATTCATCAACAGTGGTTCAGCTATTTCTACGTTGAAAGACTCGTAGTATTAAAGGTCTGCGCCGACTTATACGACTCGGCTACAACACGACAAATAAAATACAATCAAATATGGGCTTTATGCCATGCACGTTAAGATACAGATTACATTGGCAACACAAATTAGCAGACGGCTGTCAGCGAGCGGTCAGCGAGCGGCAGACCGCTCGCTGACAGCCGTCTGCTAGTTTTATGTTGCCAATGTAATCTATATCTTAACTGGCATGACATAAAGCCCATATTTGAGGGTACCTTACTTGTCGGGTGGCAGCGGAGTCGTGTTAGTGGGCGCGCAGACGTTTATGATCCGAAAACTGCAATCCTTACTAAAATTATAAACATGAAAGTTACTGAATTTGCTACTCATTCTCGCAAAAACTAGTGAATGAATCTGGATAAAATTTTGTAGTTGGTGGTGGATAGCCTGGAATTTCGGTCAATTCTTATAATAACGGGGACGTCAACTACGCGGGTAAAACCGTGGGGCGCTGCTAGTCATACATAATTCTTCTTTTTTCTGCTTGAATAAAAGACAGAGCAATAGTAAAACTATATTATCAAACATACATACTGTTGTAGAATTATCGTCAACCATACCTCCTACTGATATTGTAAACTAAATATATTTTCCTTTGTTCGAAAAAGACTTCAAAGTATAGAACATCGCCGCTAAGTTGCTAATCGGTTTTTTAATCGAATGCATTTCGGAAAGTGTGCAGATGATCTGCATGCTCTAATACCACCTTGCCCTTTTTTCTATCAGACGACTGGTAGCTCAAAAAAACGACATCGTTTCATGGTTGACGTTCTAAATATTCAAACGGGGAGGTTTGATTCCACTTTCGTAATAAGAACGTCTAGACTGTGGTGTGTGCTGCCTACGTGGGATTTCCCCGTTGGTAACTTTGGTTTCTTTAAGTCGAGAGCGAATTCTCTGCTAGGTAAGCGAGCTCCATCGTAGACTGCATCGTCGCTTAACATCAGCCATTCATGGATTCACCGTGCGGGTGCCGGGTCCATCGTGTGGCAGAGAGAGAAAACCCCGAGTAGATCCCGAGACTTGTGACTCGGGCGTAGGTGTAAGGTGTGACCCCTTTCTGACGTACATCAACACTCACCTTCATTACTCGTTTTCTCTCCCTGCCCAGCCAAATCTGATATGAGCCTACTAGTGCAGCTTTAGATACTCGTTCTAGTATAGAACTTACTGCACTTCTGGATAAGCCAAGGTCTTTCAGCAGGTTATAGAGAGATTTTGCTGGTATACCTCTCGCACCCACTTCTACAGCGTATAAACTAACTACATAGCCGTTTATTGTTAATTCGTTTAATATATTGCAAAAAAAGTCGTTTAATATATTGGGCCTCATAACGAAGCTCAAAGTCACACAGCGAGCTATGGAGAGATGCTCGGAGTCTCTTTGCGCGACAGAATCCGTAATGAGGATATTCGCAAAAGAACGAAAGTGGCCGACATAGCTCAAAGAGTAAGCAAGCTGAAGTGGCAATGGGCAGGCCACATCGCTCGCAGAACTGACAACCGATGGGGAAGAAAGGTTCTCGAGTGGCGACCACGAACCGGAAGACGCAGTGTTGGACGGCCTCCCCCCACTAGATCGACAGATGACCTCACAAAGGTCGCTGGAAACCGCTGGTTGCAGGTTGCGCAGGACCGTTCGTTGTGGAAATCTAGGGGGGAGGCCTATGTCCAGCAGTGGACGTCTTGCAGCTGATGATGATTGCAGAAAAACTACGAGAATGTAGATAATTCCTTTAGGTCAATGAATCATTTGTTGTATTGCTCCGTTTCCTGGTTTTTAGAACGTTAGTAAACAAGGATCTTTGTGTGCAGCTTGAGTAAATGTTTATACTACGTCTGTGGTCATTCGGTCAATGAATCACGAGTTAATAGGAATATCTTTGTGT
This sequence comes from Ectropis grisescens, assembly GCA_017562165.1. Taxonomy (NCBI): domain Eukaryota; kingdom Metazoa; phylum Arthropoda; class Insecta; order Lepidoptera; family Geometridae; genus Ectropis; species Ectropis grisescens. Next base: position 2,640,213 of record CM029770.1, on the reverse strand, counting down.
CTTTATGTAATTAGCTTAAATAACACCTACTATCAAAGCAGATTACATGGTCGGCGAATTATGTTGATATCGATTTTACAAAAACCAGGCCAAAACGCATAAGTGGTCTTCAGGTAATCAGGTCTGCTTCGAGTATGCTCTACGTATGTGCATTATATAATATGTTAGTTGTTACATAATATGTCACACGTCAAATTAAAACCAGCCATAAAAATAACAATTGTAATATAATTAAAACTCCAAATTCTATACTTCAACTCGATCCGTTCAGAGTTTCCGACATGATTGAGCGACGAACATTTATAATATTAAGTAGGATGAATTTCGAAACTAAACCGACATCTTCTAAGAAAGACAACTTTAGAAGACACGCATCATCCGCCAAAGACCGAGCACTTGAGCAGCGTGGTGTAGTATGGCATTTGCTCTCTTCTTCTCTTGTGAATAAGGCCCAAAGTCCCAGCTGTCCATGCAGTTGGTTGGTTATGATTAGAATTTTATGTACAACACCGTATATCTGAAGATAGTAAGAATAAACGTGACAATGCTGTTTGTTCCAGGTACCACAGTTTAGCGCCCATGTACTACAGAGGGGCACAAGCGGCCATCGTCGTCTACGACATCACCAATCAGGTACCATTCATGTCACTTTCATATCACTGATTAGTTCAAAAAAAGTTTAGTTGAGAACTACACTACTAAATACCTAACTACATACAGCACGTGTGAATTACACATAGACCAACGAAGTCTTAAAGAGATAATCAAGCCCACTACATGTCGGTAGCGTGCCCGTATGTTGAGTCAAACGCCAGCATTTTGGTAACGCGTGGCGACTACCAAGCTCTAATCACTAGTCACTGATTCTTCTTTACAATACTACAAATACACATCGTTATGTGCACGGTGAGACATAGCACATAGTTGAAAACATCTTCACATATTATCGGCAAAGAAAGCGATCAAAAATCTCGAAAAAGTTCTGCATCTGTTTAGTTAAAATTTTGTTTTAAATTTTGACACGACCCGCTTCAAAGATTGTTTTTGTCGGAGGTTTGTTTAGTGGTTAGTTTTGAGTAGCGTGCCATGTGGGAAATGCACATATTATGTACAGCGGTGGACTATTGAGATTCTCAGTTTCAGTTTTATAACTTTAAAAACATTCAGATTTTCTATCCGGCCGGTCGTGGACTGGACCGACCATATCACTCGAGTAACCGGCCCATCGATCGCATAAGTAAATCAATTATGGTTCTGCTATTGCTGTCTCTATAATGTTTAGCGAAAATAAAGAGAGAACAATAAAGGTAAGACTGTTCTAATTGGCGGTAGACCTCTGTTAAACTAGAACAAAATTAAAAAATTTGATTAACCCCCGACTACCTCGGATTTGTTATCTGTACAACATTCTACTAGGCAATCCCTATCATTTGATACCCATATTAAGGGAGTTGTGAAAAATAAATGTATTTCGCCATTTTGTGGAGGCGGCCATCTTGAATCGATATTAACCAAACATAGCTAAGAACATCTGCACGAATATTAACCTTTAATAAAAAAACCGCATTGAAATCGGCCCATCCGTTTGAGCTCTACGGTGCCACAGACAGACACACACACACACACACAGACAGACACACACACACACACACAGACACACACACACACACACACACACACACACACACACACACACACACACAGACAGACAGACAGACAGACAGACAGACACACACACACACAGACAGACACACACACACACACACAGACACACACACACACAGACAGACAGACATCGACGTCAAACTTATAACACCACTTTTTTGGTCGGGGTTAAAAAACTAAAAATGTGTAAACACCACGCTAGTTTTCACAGCAAAACATTATTCAGTTTAGAACGGTCAAATAGATTATGTATACGTATATCCGAGATGGATTGTGCAGTCAGCGTATCATTATATAATCAGTTATATCTTGATATTTAATAGTTAATTTATCATTCACGGAATGCCAAGGTCAGTTAAATGTTTGATAACCTTTATCGATGACTCTCTACAAGTTTAGAAAATGAAGATTATCACATTACAACACGACCTAGTATTTTTTTCCAAAATTGAATGATTAACATTGATTACATTGTAATCTAAAAATAAACCATAAAATTGTAACTACCGTCGGATTACAGTCTAACGAACCTAACCTACCGTGGGGTTTTATAATCTTACACATAATAATCATACGTATTGATATAAATACGTCGTATTTTTTGTATTTTGTCTCATCAAAACGGTGAAAAAGAAACTAAAAAAATGCAGGAAACCTCCAATTTAGTAGAAATTTGGGACAATTTTAAGTTCCTAATTTGAACGGTGGATACAGCACAAAAGAAAACGTGATGTAAATCTTACGAAAATCCAAGCGGTAAGTTTTCGTCGAGTGCGCGGCTCTCTCGACCTCGCGCCAAGGCCGACGCGACGGTCGGGACGCCGCGCGCTCGCGCGCGCTTGTTCGGGAGGTCAGCTCGATGGACGCACTTAGGACGGGGGTTTTTAACCCCCGACAAAAAAAAAAAAGGGGTGTTATAAGTTTGCGTCTGTCTGTCTGTCTGTCTGTCTGTCTGTCTGTCTGTGTGTGTCTGTCGTGGCACCGTAGAGCTCAAACGGATGGGCTTTCGATGCGGTTTTTTTTATTTGTTCGGGGGTGTTCTTAGCTATGTTTGGTTAGCCTCCACAAAATGGCGGACAAAATATTTCTTCACAACCTACCTCAATATGGGTATCAAATGAAAGGGCTTGACTAGCAGAGTACTAAACGCTATAACAAATTTCAAATTAAAGATGGCCGCCACCACAAAATGGCGAATTATATAATATTTTCACTACTACCTCAATATGGGTATCAAATGAAAGGGCTTGCGGGGTTAATCAAAATTTTTAATTTTGTTCTTGTTACGCATCCCATTAAACTTACTAGGAAAAAATGGCAGTCGTAGGAATGCCGATACAAGTGGAAACTTTTAAACTTGACATTAGATTGATCACTTAACGTAGTTCTTTGCTAAAACCGTAGACGCTGCGTAGATAAGAGAAATAGTTTTCGAAAAGCGTTAGGTGACGGTGACGTGAGTTCTATGAATTACGAACGCTATTTTAAGCGCGCGCCTCTCATCACTTTTTCCCCAATGCGGCTTAGTAACTTTAAACAAATCTCAAGTATTCAAGTAACTACTAGAAATGTGGGACTTGAAAAAATATGGACAGAATGAAGTGCGTTCACTAGAACTGTTACTAGAAGAAAATTTTGCTATAGAAAAAGCTAGACCGTATATATTTTCTAACCATCATAAACCGCATATATGCAGCCCACTTTGTGTTCCCACTGCTGGGATTCGGACCTTTTCTCTAAAAGACTAGAGTCAAGGCCAGAATCCATCACCAATTTTAAATTAAATTTGGCATAATAATCTCTGTTACAAGATGGCCAAGTATATTACCCCTGCTCTTACTCCGACCACGTCTTATTGTATTTGAAATCGCGTTAACACATCACGCCAAGAAAATAACCCAAATACGGTGGATAAACTAATGACTGTGCCTAGTCCATACCTGATTTAGGCCTTTGGAGTAATTTAGATGCCTCGCACATTGTTGCGTTTGTGCGTGTCCATCTCTCTCGACCTTGCACCGTGTCAACATCCTACTTCCTGCTGCTATTATAAAATGTCAATGTTTGGATGTTTGTTGCTCAATCACGATGTAAAGTGTGAACGTTAGGAACGTATCGGGCTGAAATTTGGAACACAGATGATAGTCTGGAAGAACACATAGACTACTTTCTGTCCTGAAAACTAGGCGGGACCGGGAACTAGGCGGGAATAACCGCGGCCCCTCTACCACCTAAACTAAATCGGCTATGGCTTTGCTATTTCTGTCTCTATCATTTCAAGCAAGAAGAAAAGAGAGAGCAATACCAAACCTACGACATTTTTAGTTAGGCTGTAGACCCCCGGGCCGCTGCTAGTTTATTCATAACTTACCCACTTCGTGTATTCTTTAATTGTTTTTCTTAGTGAACGTTCTATTTCGCAAATATCAAGTCGTAAGTTCGATCTCTGCTCGAAGAATATTTGTTTATGATAAAATTAGCCAAATGTCATGTAACATGATTATTAATAACCACGTTGTACAAAAAAAATACGGTAAATTTGTAAAATATGAAGTCAGGAATACTAAAGACAAGAATTAAGGTAACGGTTTTCCTCTTTTTTTATAAATTTGCCAATTATAATTTAGCCAACCGATAAGAGTTTTTATTTCTATTTTTCTGAAACTAGTGTGGCCTCGCTGGGGTTTTTTCTATTTTTCTGGAACTGGCAATGCTTCTTGCACCGTACCCGCTTGACGTTGGGTTTCGGGACATTCTGTATAACACTAGCGGCTCGCTCTTGGTAATAAATCTGCCCTAAAGAACCGTAGGTCGTAGGTAGGTTATATCTAGATGTTCCCATGTATCATGAAGTTATATTTACTGTGGTAAAAGTATTTTATCAGCGGCCTGGTTCCCATAGTGCAAAGTTTTGCTTAGCCTTAGGGACAGATAATGTTGTGTGAAAAATGTTCACATGTTTTTATACAACGCCAATCAGACTAACAAAAAAACATTCATTACTAGTAGTACACCGTTCTTTTTTAGTATAGTTAGCCGAATTGAAAACTTCTGCTGACTAGTAGTCTAAGTGCTATTTCAGAGTTATGTCCAAACTTCAACCTGATTGATCCGTTCAGCTGGAAGCGACGTAATCGAGCAATAAATAATAGCAAGCGAGCAACTAGAATAGTAATTACTGGGCTTAGAGATATAACAGCTTAGATCTCTGGGTGATGAACATTTTGGTAAGGTACTCTATCGTCCTTGACTTTTATCATTTTGTCAGATGTTTCAAACAGTCTAATTTTCGTTGATGCTTTTATAAACCAATATGGGGCTTGAAGCAATGACCGGTTTGATTCAAGTAGTGGTAGGACTCCTAGCAGAGTCCGCCTGGGGGAAGTACCACACAAGTTGCCAGTTATTCTACCGCCAAGCAGTAATGCGCAAACATTACTGTGCTCCGGTTTGAAGGGCAATGTTTCCAGAGAAATTACTGGGCTTAGAGATATAAAATATAAGACCTCTGGATGACGAACGCAGTGCAGTGCTAGGTAATGATTTGGACCCTTCATGTTTCAATAGCTGCGTATCACTGTGCTGTAATGTGGCAGGCATGTTCGCTTTCCATTAGGCACTCGTGCTCGTCTTGTCACTCTTTATTAAGAACAAGAACAAAATTAAAAATTTTGATTAACCCCCGACTACCTTAGATTTGTTATCTGTACAACATTCTACTAGTCAAGCCCTTTCATTTGATACCCATATTAAGGGAGTTATGAAAAAAGAAATGTAATTCGCCATTTTGTGGTAGCGGCCATCTTGGATTTGAAATTTGTCAAAGTGCAAAGTATTCTACTAGTCCGTTTGAACTCTATGGTGCCACAGACAGACCCCCGACCCCCGACCAAAAAAGGGGTGTTATAAGTTTGACGTCGATGTCTGTCTGTCTGTCTGTCTGTGTGTGTGTCTGTCTGTGGCACCATAGAGTTCAAACGGATGGGCCGATTTCGATGCGGTTTTTTTTTATTTAAAAGTTAATATCCGTGCGGGTGTTCTTAGCGATGTTTAGATAATATCGATTCAAGATGGCCGCCTCCACAAAATGGCGGACAAAATATTTCTTCACAACCTACCTCAATATGGGTATCAAATGAAAGGGCATGACTAGTAGAGTACTATACACTATAACAAATTTCAAATCCAAGATGGCCGCCACCACAAAATGGCGAATTATATTTTATTTTTCACTACTACCTCAATATGGGTATCAAACGAAAGGGCTTGACTAGTAGAATGCATTGCACTATGACAAATTTCAAATCCAAGATGGCCGCTTCCACAAAATGGCGAAATACATTTCTTTTTTCACAACTCCCTTAATATGGGTATCAAATGTAAGGGCTTGACTAGTAGAATGTTGTACGGATAACAAATCTGAGGTAGTCGGGGGTTAGTCAAAATTTTTAATTTTGTTCTTGTTATACGGCTAAGGTATTTGTTCTCAGATAGCCTATACTTGATACTGAGCCTTGGGCTAGCGTAAAATACGCAGAGCCCTACTAACCTAGACGGTCACTTTCTATCTATTCACTAAACATCTCAGGCTTTAGCTCAAATGATAATGTAGTACAAAAAACAATAGGTATAAAGGCAGTGGTTACTGTTTTCACTTTTTATGTCTGTCTCTCTCGCTCTTTCTTAATCTTTGTTGACATCTCGGTGTTGCGTGCCGGCCGCCGGAAACAACCTAGCTAACACTGTGTTGCTGGATTATTTTGTAGAGGTTCGTTAACCTCCTCAACTTACCGATACACTTCGAACATAAAAGAAAATCGGTTTGTCCGTAGCGACTCCGTGAATATTAGTGATAGAGTACTCTCGACCTAATCGCTGAATTTTGTTCATCTATACACATATTAAATACGAATGTGAAGAAAAAACTTTGTACGCCTTTTTACGAAAATTGCGCGCATGGAGGTATGAAATTTCACACACTTAAAGTTTGTATAAAGAAGGATTGAATATTGCTTAAATTTTTAAAATCTCTTTATATAAAAATGTTATGTTGGTTTGTGTACGCGTCAAAAACTCAAAAAGCTCTGCACCGATCGAGCTGAAATTTGAAAATGATATATAATCCGCATCAAGGATTGTTTTATCGAATTTTTGCATCACTATGTGCCACAGTGAAGCGTGGCAGGGTACAGTTAGTTATTCATAAAAGAGATTAAATCAATTTAAAAATCATCGACTACATACTCATTGAGTACATATCCCCAAGAGTTGTAACGTTTTAGTTCTGAATTCCATATTACAAGCCATATTACAAGTTTTGCTTAGTTTGGGGTCAGATGGTGTTGTGTGCGAATTGTCCACCAATATTTATTTACGAGTATAAAAAAAAACTGACGCAATAAGGCGATTTTTAGCAATATCAATCCGCGCACGCGCAAACGAAAACTAATATTTACTAGAACTTCGACCTGTGCGCATTCAATCTGTCGTTGAGTTGAAAGGTTTTTTCTAAAGATAGTGGATAAAAATGTCTTGTTCGTGATCTCTTTTTTTTCTCAATTTTTCAGGCCTCACAGGTAGCTTAGGACGAATAATGTAAATTAGGTATCTTTATTGCCCGGCAGTCTCATACAGGGAAAGTCGTGTGCGTTGCTTATTATACTTTAAAGTGTAAAAAAAAATTATAATGACAAAATTTGATCTCTCTTTTTTTCTTTTCTTTATTACTAATGTAAGTACTTCCGTGAGTTGTGGGAAAAGTCTTATAAATAATTGTATGTTTAAATATATTTAGAATATAAGCATGCAATTTTTATTTAGAGCATAAGAGCACCTATTGTAAATTTGTAAAAAAAAATTGAACTTTAGTTTTTGTTAATTTGTCTCTAGTATTATGTATGCGTGTGTATGTTTTGATTGCCAAAGTTTGTTGTCGCACATGCACATCGTAAAATTGCAACACTTTTTATACAGGGTTAATGCATTATTGTAACCTAAAAACCTAGTTTTTTAGAAAAATAATGTATTTATAGCAATAAAGGAATAAATAAATAAAGTAAAACAATCGTATCTAAACGCCGCGCCGTTTTAAACTATCAGTTTCCTTATCTTAGCACTGATTTAAATTGACCATGACTGTTGTTATTACGTGGTAGTTCCCGTGAATAATATGCTTCATTCAAGCTGAGGACTATTAAGGCTCCGTGAATATTAGTGATAGAGTACTCTCGACCTAATCGCTGAATTTTGTTCATCTAAACACATATTAAATACGAATGTGAAGAAAAAACTTTGTTCGCCTTTTTACGAAAATTCCGCGCATGGAGGTATGAAATTTCACACACTTAAAGTTTGTATAAAGAAGGATTGAATATTGCTTAAATTTTTAAAATCTCTTTATATTAAAAATGTTATGTTGGTTTGTGTACGCGTCAAAAACTCAAAAAGCTCTGCACCGATCGAGCTGAAATTTGAAAATGATATATAATCCGCATCAAGGATTGTTTTATCGAATTTTTGCATCACTATGTGCCACAGTGAAGCGTGGCAGGGTACAGTTAGTTATTCATAAAAAGAGATTAAATCAATTTAAAAAAATCATCGACTACATACTCATTGAGTACATATCCCCAAGAGTTGTAACGTTTTAGTTCTGAATTCCATATTACAAGCCATATTACAAGTTTTGCTTAGTTTGGGGTCAGATGGTGTTGTGTGCGAATTGTCCACCAATATTTATTTACGAGTATAAAAAAAAACTGACGCAATAAGGCGATTTTTAGCAATATCAATCCGCGCACGCGCAAACGAAAACTAATATTTACTAGAACTTCGACCTGTGCGCATTCAATCTGTCGTTGAGTTGAAAGGTTTTTTCTAAAGATAGTGGATAAAAATGTCTTGTTCGTGATCTCTTTTTTTTCTCAATTTTTCAGGCCTCACAGGTAGCTTAGGACGAATAATGTAAAAAGGTATCTTTATTGCCCGGCAGTCTCATACAGGGGAAGTCGTGTGCGTTGCTTATTATACTTTAAAGTGTAAAAAAAAATTATAATGACAAAATTTGTTCTCTCTTTTTTTCTTTTCTTTATTACTAATGTAAGTACTTCCGTGAGTTGTGGGAAAAGTCTTATAAATAATTGTATGTTTAAATATATTTAGAATATAAGCATGCAATTTTTATTTAGAGCATAAGGACACCTATTGTAAATTTGTAAAATATAATTTGAACTTTAGTTATTATTAAGTAATTTGTCTCTAGTATTATGTATGCGTGTGTATGTTTTGATTGCCAAAGTTTGTTGTCGCACATGCACATCGTAAAATTGCAACGCTTTTATACAGGGATTATACAGGGTTAATGCATTATTGTAACCTAAAAACCTAGTTTTTTAGAAAAATAATGTATTTATAGCAATAAAGGAATAAATAAATAAAGTAAAACAATCGTATCTAAACGCCGCGCCGTTTTAAACTATCAGTTTCCTTATCTTAGCACTGATTTAAATTGACCATGACTGTTGTTATTACGTGGTAGTTCCCGTGAATAATATGCTTCATTCAAGCTGAGGACAAAATAAATTATTTGTAAGCTTCAAATAATGTCTAATATGTAGTAATACGCAAGCGGTTGCTCACTCTAAATGATATCACGACCCATATCTTCAATTCGAGAGTTTTTATCTGCAAAATTTTACTAACGAGCGCCACGGTAAAATATGCTACAATAGCCTATAAATTCAGTGTAAAATAGCAAAATGTGATACAACCTCAGGCTAATTTTAATAGTTCCGTGGCAGTGTGCTGTTATGGGGTGGATTGTTACGGCTAAACATGTTGAACATGGCCCACCCACTGGCTCTGAAACGTGAACGCAGGGATCATCCCATAATGACTTTACATTGACATTAGCCTTAGTGGCTTCAGCTAGGGTTGCTATCTCTAGAGTTTGGGAACCAGGACAAGACTCGTGAAAACCCCGGATTTTTCTGACTTTAGAGCCCAAAATCCGGACATGTCAACAGATTTTTTTTACACATAACTTTCTTACCACGTCTTACATTGAGACAATAGAATAAGATTTTTCAACCAGATATACGAGTATTAAACCCGAACTATGATACTGCGAAGTCCGGCCCGGACGCTCCCCGGACGCCCTCTAAACTAGGACAGATCCGGGAAAACCCGGACGGATGGCAACCTTAGCTTCAGCTAATATTCATAGCTTTACTTGAACCAAAGCGGTCATTGCTTCAAGCCCCATGTTCGTTTATAAACGAAAATTACACTGTTTGAAACATCTGACAAAATGATAAAAGTCAATGACTATACAGTACCGTACCAAAATGTTCTTACGACTACGCATAACTATTCCAAAATTTGTTACGAATACATACATGAATCGTCTACGAATAGTAAGTAGATCCACCGAGTCCGATAAGCATGGTACCAAATCCCAGCTGTGAAAACATAAAATCGGGCTGGTTAAGCTGCTACAAAATGCCTACAAGTAGTAAGTACCATAGTAAAATTTGCTACAATTTGCCTACGCGTCACTAGACCAATTTAACAATACGAGGAGTGACTGCGATGTAATTATCACAAGTGGCTCCGCCCCCGCCGGCTCCGTCCCTGCTTATCAGATAGCGTTAATTGTCAATGCTCCCTTTTACACCGTCTTATCGGCGCTGTTTGCATTATTGTATTGTTCTGTCATTGAAATGAGATTTGCAAATTATTACTAAGACTAAAATATAGTTTTACTAAAATATCCTACTTTAATAAAGGGGTCAAGTTATCGTTGGTCATTTGAATTAGATACTAGGTTCCTAGCCCGCAGATAATATATATCTGTTCTATCAGTAGTCAATGAGCCATGAAGGACTGCTGGTGGTAGATGAGCATTGCTCTTCTATCATGAGTACACTAGATTTTATTAAATACATTCGATAAGGAGATTAAATAATGTAATAGACTTTCTATCAGTCATAAAGTTTACTTAGCATGGTAATGTTATTAAAAAAAATCAAACAACTGTCTTCACTTTAATAATAATTATGGACAAGGAACAAAACGCACTGCTCCAATGTGACAGCGAAATTACGGAGGAAACGAAAACTCTTCCTAACTTCTTTGAGAAAGGCTGGACCGATCTCAGTAAACTTATTTAGGGCATTATTTCACTGACTCTCCCTTGTGAGAGAAGACCCCGAATCCCAGCAGTCGGAACATTTATGCACCTGTGAGGTATATCAGTGCAAATGTTTGTTTGATGAATTTTGTACAACTATATAAATATTTGTACTGTGTCTGGGTGTTTCTATGTATAATAAGTAACTTCTTTGCAAAGCATGTTATGGTACATGCTTTGCTTAGTTTGGGGCCAGATAGTGTTGTGTGTGAATTGGCCACCAATATTTATACATATTTATTTATTATATCTCAGAGATAATCATTGCCTCCAGCTAGACTGTGGCATAGACCGGGATGTAGTTACTCGTAGTTCCACATGCTTTGTTTAGCTATTGATAGTCGTACCCACATGTATGTTTATCACTATGATAACTTTTTTTTCATTCTGACCTTTGATGGTTGGCCTCCGATGACCCTCTACTCGTTTCTCAAATTTTCCCGGATCACGGTTTTCATCGACATAGCGTGATGCTTGCGTTGAGTTGCTATGTGAAGTAGGTATAGCATGCCAAACCAGCCCACTGAAGAAAATGTACAAATGAAACTTGCTGGAATGTGAAATTACCCTTAAATGAATGTTTAGCTTAGAGCTATACCTAACTCACCGAGTTCCAAGATACAAGCTTAAGCTTACTTTGATGCTCATCGGCATGGTTTTTACTTGTGGGCAGTTATTGTTTTTTCATAATCATTACTGTTTCTTTTGTTTTGAGAAATGAAATATGTATTTTTAATTGAAAGTATGCCAAAGGTATGTGGCTGCAGACGACTGAAGTTTCGTCGTTAAACTGTGCGTGGTAGTACGGTTGTCACCTGCTCGTTGTAACGCTTTTAGTCCTGTCGACTCGGTCACTGTTGATTGATAACCGCCCCGCGGTTTTACCTGCGTACTTCTCGTATTTCCCGAGATAAAAAGCAACGAATGTACCATTCCAAACTCGCAACTATTTATTGTCTGTGTTCCAAATTTTAACCCCCTCCGTTTAGTAGTTACGTCGTAATTAAACAACAAACTTTCCTATTTATAATTTGAGTAGCATGTTGTATTCATTATTATCAGCTGAGCGACTCAAACGGCGCAAATATGCAACCTTCGAAAGTGGTTACATATTTGAGCCCATTGGGGTTGAGACATTGGGCCCGTGGGGGCCGGGAGCTCACCTCATCTTCAAAAGCCTTTCCGAGCGCTTGGTCGACGCGACGCGTTTCCAAAATGCTGGCGTTTATTTGGCCCAACGCATAATCATTGCCATTCAGCGTGGTAATGCCGCCAGCATGCTGGGTACGCTTCCGATTGGTAGTGGGCTTGAACATCTTGATTATCTGTAGACCTACAGTGGTCTATGGATAATTCAGGTGTGCTTAGTGTAAGTAGTTAGGTAGGTTTGTAGTGTAGTGTGTAAGTAGTTAGGTAGGTTTGTAGTGTAGTGTAGTTCTCATTGTATTTTAGTTTTGTTAATAAAGGCTGTGTCCACTGTATTAATTAGATATTATTATTAATGAATGTCACTCCCCCTCATATGATATATTAGTATTACGGAAATATGTAGCGAATACGTAAGGAATATTTTTTGTAAAAAATTGGTTGCCTGTAAAAAAAGTATATCGAAACGCGTGCGTTCTGTCTCTCTAGGCGGGCTAAATGCCCGAGTGGAAGGGACGCGAGCTCTCGTTGTCGCATAATAATTGATATTATAACGATTACAACCATATAAAAACCGCAATAATTGACGATAGACTAAACTAAAAGTTAATAAAATAACTTAACACAACCATACAAAAAACACCCCTGAGTACTCGTAAAAAAGAGAGTAAATGGTTAGTCTATTATAGAATGGAGTTATTACAATGAGAGCTGTCTCCATTAAAAGCCCCACCTACACTTGAAACGTGTCAGGGCGATCGGTGGCGATGTGCGAGGTGCGAGATCGGCTAAAGACTCACGGAGCGATTTTCACCTGCGGCCGCCGCGGTTACAGCCGGCAGTTTCTGTAGAATGCAGATATATGAGTAAAAAAATGAAAGCACAACTCACGACGTATTTTCCGCCTGACGTGCGCGCGGTTGATTGCGGCTCCCGCGGCACCGGCGCGGCGGGCAACTAGTAAAACCGTGCAGGCCGCGGCGCTTGCAGATTCGGCAGCTTGCGCCCGCGCGCTCTTCGGTTTGTTAGCGTTACTTGGACTTCAACTGATCATAAACGCGCGCCTTGCGATCATCGCCCATCACGTTTTGTGGGCGATAATCTCCACCGTGGCGGCTGCGAAACCGCACAAATAACCAGTCTCGTGCGTTTTGAAATAAAACCGCAGTTCCAACGCCGCGGCGGGCACGGTAAAAAAACGCTCCGTGAGTTCTTAGCCTTAATAGGCGAGCTTCTGACGTTGACGGCGGTCGGCCGCGTTCGGGCTGCGTCGCGCGGTGGGTGGGTCTTCAGTTCAAGGGTAGCGGCCAGACGCGCCCGATAGCGGTTTATCACCACGCACATATTATACTCGAACCTATTGTTCATTAACTGAGGATGTTTGGTTACAACGAACGGTATCGAGTTTTACCAGTTGTTGATAGCGATTTTTAACCGACGTTGAAAAAGAGGGAGGTTCTCAATTCGTTTGGATGTTTTTGTATGCATGTTACGCGATAGCTCTGGTAATTGTGAATCGATTTTGATGATTCTTTTTTTGTTTGGTAGAAAATAGATCAGAGGTGGTGGTCCCATATAAATTTTATCGAATTTGGTGAAATATCAACAAAATACTAACATTTGCTTTCATGTATCTGGACGATGTTGTCATATTTCTAATTAAATATTGTCGATTGTCTGAATTTAATTTTAAATTGAATTCGGTTTTTTTTTCTCGGAGAAAATATATTTTTGGTTTTTGGTACCTCTAAGTTCGCGGAAAATCCATTAAATGTGAATTTAATGGATAAATAAGAATAAAATTAATTAAACTGTGTATCTTCAGTTATTTATGTTTTGACTTTGTTTTATTTGAGGTTATCATAGAATGACTATTTTGGTATTTTTTACAATACCTATTTATACGTAAACGTTGACATTTGTTGGTTTCTGGGTTAGTTGGTAGTAAATCCCGTTAGTGGCCCATGGAGTGGGAGCTCGTTTACCCATCATAAATATTTGTCTGATGAATAGGTATTAATATGTTTGTGTGTACAGTAGAACCTCGATAACTCAAACCTCGGTAACTTAAAAAACCTCTATAACTTATAAAAATATTATATTCCCTTCCCATCACAGCCCAAAACCAAAACCCTTGATAACTTTAAATATTTTTTGTTTCCCTTGGACTTTAATTTATCGAGGTTCTACTGTATTAAGAGTATGTATTGTCGTTTATATGAGTATTAGTTTGGGGTTAGTTCGTGTTGTGTGAGAAATGTCTACCAATAATATGTCTTCGAGAAACGAGTACAGTGCAGAGCTAGGCTCTAGGCTGTCAATGTTCGAATAGTAACTTGGCAGTCAAACTGCTGCCACCTGCTCTCAGTTGCACACCATGTTCGTCCCGTTACTACTCTGTATTTTAAAAGAAAGAAAATGAATGTATTCCCATAATCTTTCAATCAATAGCGCGCCCGGACTAGGCTTTAAAATGCCAGTGAATGAAGGGCGTGATAAAATTTAGTATGAATCATTGAACTCGTAAATCTAAGCTAACTAAATCATAAACTAAATATTGAATTAATGAGTGTGTGATTAAATCTACAGGAAATGCCTGTTCTAATAATAATGACTCGTGTGAATGATTGTATGTAATTTATATAGGTAGTATCTTTTTTTTACAATTTTAACTTATCTTGTGTAATGTACACAGCACACCATAATGTTATCTATACTACGAGTGTATTATAAAGAGTGAATATTTGTATTTTTGTTTGTAAATAATAAAAACAGGAATAGGGGCTTATCTGAAACCGCTTCATGGGATGCTACATCACTACCGAGCAATATGGGCTATATATTGTCAATCGAGATCATGACTCGCGACTTTCCTATCTGCAGGTCTACTACGAATACAACGATATATCGGCCGAAGTTATGGACGTTATGGTATTTACCACGAAACACAATCGGTCGGTTGATGACACAAAAACTGTCAAATCAGCGTTGGTCGGGATGAACGAAACGCCCGATCAGATCAACCGACCGATTGTGTTTCGTGGTATAAAACGTCCATAACTTCGGCCGATATATCGTTTATCGGACTTCGTAGTAGACCTGCTGGTTCTACTTCGTTTCGTCCGATCGAACGTTGTTTGACGTTCAAATGTTCTAAGCCTATTCGTAAGTAAAGTAGAGTAAAGCCTACTCTGAGTAGAATAGGCTTAGAACATTTAAACGGACGAAACGACGGATTGAAGTAGAACAGGAGTAGGAAAATCGCGAGTTTATTTCGAAATTACGTTTTTCGTAGAAAAGAGAGTAGACGTCCAGTTGAACATTTCGAACGTTCGACAGTACATTATTATCTTATTAGCAAGTAAATACTTACTAAACATGAAATACATGTACTAAACGCTGGTAGAATATACTTGTGAAGGCCAGTTGTGACAACCGCGCGGCGCCATTCTGCGCGCTGCCTGATTGCCCGTCCTATACCTCGCGGTTTCAAGCTCCTGCCTGATTGTATCACGCAAAGCTCAGCTCATGGTCGTCGCTCATGGTCGTTGGTGGTCGCAGGACACATTCGGGCGCGCCAAGAACTGGGTGAAGGAGCTGCAGCGGCAGGCGTCGCCGTCGATAGTGATCGCGCTGGCGGGCAACAAGAGCGACCTGGCCGCCAAGCGCATGGTCGAGTTCGAGGAGGCGCAGGCCTACGCGGACGAGAACGGGCTGCTCTTCATGGAGACCAGCGCCAAAACCGCCATGAATGTCAATGACATCTTCCTAGCTATCGGTGGGTACCACTCCCCATGCACTCATTCTCTACAATACCTCCCATCAATAGTGTTCGTAGTCCCACTGATGAGATCAAGATCGGGACTCCTTGAAGAATCTCTATATCGATTACTAGATGCCCGCCCCGGCTTCGCCCGTGGTATATTATATCGGGATCCCGTACATATCCAACGGTGAAAGAATGACTGAAATCGGTTCACTCATTCCTGAGAATATCGATTTCAAACAAAAAACCTCTTCAGCAACCTGCTACGCCACCTGTCGGAAAGTGGTCGTACCAACTCAGATTTAGAAAAAAAAATTAGCAAAGGTTTATATTCAAGGCACAGATTATTGAAATTCAATGACGCAATCTTTGACACATGCTGTCATGTGTCATGTCAAAGCACGAAACGTACGAAAACTCTCAAAAGGGGAATATTTTTTCCCGATTTTGTTACATTCTTGTTTCATGCTCCGCTTCAATTAATAGTAGAGTTATTTTCTATAGCCTAAAGCCTGCCTCGATAAATGGACTATCCAATAGAAAAATAATCTTTCAATTCGGACCAGTACTTCCCGAGATCCTAGCGTTCAAGCAAACAAACAAACAAACTCTGCAGCTTTATAATATTAGTATAGATTTAGACTCGTAACATCTTACGAAACGAGAGTGGAACTGGTATGCCAGCGACCCAATGGAAGGAACTCGGCTGGCAGGCTGTCCGGGAGAAGTGCACGACACGGCCCAAGCGGGACGTCAGTGCCAGTCCAATCAACCCTATCCTGAATTAGATTGAGTCCTGCTGTTGTTTTGTAGCTATAGTTAGTGAATGTGTGTCGCTTGTGGTTCCAGCGAACAAGTTACCAAAGAGCGAGGGCGGCGGCGCCGGCGCGGCGGGCGGCGCGCGGCGGCTGGCCGACGGCGAGCAGCCGCGCTCCTCCACGTGCTGCAAGTGATCGCGCCCGCGCCCACACACGTGAGATATCCGCTTCTAAATCTATATTATACTAGATGTCCGCCCCGGCTTCGCCCGTGAAACATATATAACACTCATCGAGATCCCGCACATATCCAACGGTGAAAAAATTTTTGAAATCGGTTCAGTCATTTCTTTTTGCTTTCAAACAAAACACCTCTTCAGCTACCTGCTACGCCACCTGTCGGAAATTGGTCGTACCAACTCAGAGATTAGCAAAGCTTTTATATTCAAGAGGTATGTAATCTGTGATGTTCAATGACGCAATCTTAGACACATGCTGTCATGTGTCATGTCAAAGCACGAAACGTACGAAAACTCTCAAAAAGGAATATTTTATCCCGATTTTCTTACATTCTTGATTCATGCTCCGCTTCTGTTAATAGTAGCGTTATTTTCTATAGCCTATAGCCTTCCGCGATAAATGGACTATCCAATAGAAAAAGAATCTTTCAATTCGGACCAGCACTTCCTGAGATCCTAGCGTTCAAACAAACACTTCAGCTTTATAATATTAGTATAGATATAAAAGCGAAAGGTCACTGAATCGCAGAAACTACAAATGCTAGGAGTCTCAAATTTTTCATGGAGGTTCGTGTTAGCACGTAGGCGCCTGTTAAGACGGGGTTTTACGAAATTCAATCCCTAAGAGGTTAAAATAGGGGATGTAATTTTTATATGAATACACTGGCCAAGCCCTTAGGACTAGAAACTTAAAATTCCACACACATATTCCTCAATGTGGTGATTCTACTAAAGAAGGATATTTCTAAATTCCTTCCTCAAGGGTGAAATAGGGGACAACAGTTCGTATAAAACTCTTTATTTAATGTACATATAGGGGATTAAAATTTCATATAAACACTAAGGCTTTAAGCCAGCAACCTATAAACGCGAGCGAAGCCGCGAGCAAAAGCTAGTCATTAATAAATGGGCCTTCTTTTGAACCAACTAGCTGAGGGTAGTACGGTACATTTTTTAAGTGAACACTTGTTTTGTGCGCACCCCGCACGCAAGCTACCCGCGTCCTGTCAGCCTGTCACACACTGCTGGGACGTAAACCAAACACGCCCGATTGAATATAAATGTGTGCGTACTAAAACAGCACGGCAGAAATGAAAACTAAAATATGAAATAAAATCTAACAATTGTATTAAGATTATTACATATAAATTGAGTATAGTATACACAGTAGTATAGTATAGGAGACGCGGCTGAAGGACTAGTATCCATGGCCAAGAATAAAAAAAGTGTAGTGACAGCAGCTGACAATCTTTCTCGCTCTGGCACACTCGGCGTTCCCAAGTTCATCCGAACATTTCTTTAATTTCCGAGCGTGACGCTGTGCTTCTTGTTTCTTGAGCTGAGATGTTCAGCGATGATGCGATCAACGATGAAGCGTGTTTACCTAGAAAAAAAACCGATTCACTCTCGGTTTGAAGACACAAAGATTGTAACCATCGGGGAAGACCCACTCAGGCAACATATTCCATAGCCTAGACGATCTTATCACAAAATTAGAGTCAAATCTCTTCGTTCGTGTCTTTGGAACATCAACCATGAAATGATGTCGTTTTTTTGAGCTACGAGCATTCCGATAAATAAAAGGGCAAGATCGTGCAAATCAGTCGCACACTCTCCAAAGTGTATCCGATAAAAAACCGATAGGCTAGCAATTTTCCGGCGATGTTCAAGACTTTGAAGTCTTTTTTGCACTAGAGTGTCGTTGCCTATGAGCCTTTTGGCGCGTTTCTCGATCGATTCCAGGGCCTCCAGCTGATACTTAGCCGATCATCCCAGAGGTGCGAACAGTTCTCCATACAAGAGCGAATCTGTGCTTGATATAACGTGAGCAACTGTTCAGACTTGAAATACCTTCGCACCTTTGAGAGGACACCTAGTTTTAATCTTTTTACAATCATATTGGTTTTTCATCAGTTCTTGCTGATGCGTGTGCGATGTCCGTGTACTCTCATCATTGATTTTCATCCGTTATTATCGCTATTTTTGAGAAGGATAACACAGTTTAAACACCGTACAGGACTTAACCACGATCAAAGTTATCATTTAGTTACTTCTATTTTCGGGTCGTCTCGTGACCACGGCAGTGGTAACGCTGCCGAAACGTTGAAGTCCTGTAAAGTGTTTAAATTATGTATTCAAAATCTCGAAAGCTTAAAAGTAATATTGAGTAGTTTGTCTGGTGTTGCAGATGGACCGTTGCCCCGGCAGCGGCCCGCGCGGCGCGGCCCGCGCTCCGCAGGTAACGGGCGGGCGCCCGCCTCTGTGGCCGTAGAAACCAGCGCCACACACAACACACTACCCCACACACACACTCGTACACCGGCCCACACACTCACTACGTACGCCAGCCACACACACACACACACACACACACGTACACCGGCCCACACACTCAAACGTACGCCAGCCCACACGCATGTATGCCAGTCCACACACGCATGCCACGCTCACGATCCGGCTACATTTATACATTGACGTTCACTCTCCATTGCGTAGAGTTGGCAAAAGCTAGGTGCAATCATTTTTGAAACATCGAAAATACTTTTTTTAAAGTTTTTATTTCGTGCGGCGTATCGAACTGCTTAGTAATAGTTGGTGTTCTTATCAGCTTTAACGTCGTATGCCGCGCTTACCGACTACCGAATATTGAATAGTGTTTCGTCCCGCTCCTACTGATTACTTACTTTTAATTGTAGGTATCGTGGGAGGAACAGAATAAGAACTGAGAAAAAACATCAAATCAAATTGCGATCAAGTCAAACACAAAAAAAAACGTGATATAATATGTAAAATGTTGCAATATATATAGTATATTAAATATATACATATTAGTACTAAAGTATTGGGGTTCTCTACTTACACTTAAAATAAGAGTATAATCTCTTTGAATAACTTAAATTCGGCATAGATATAAATACAAGCAATAAATTATCACTAACTACCTCGTATATATATTTATGTGATGTGTATGTATTTAACATTACTTAATAAACATCCAAAATTAAACTAATATACGGCTGTGATCGCACTCTGTCCAATGCTCGACGATTCTCAGTCTTATAGGCAAGTAGTCGTGCCCTACAGACGTTAAATATCGTTAACTTGGGCTATCCGACGCGGAAATAATGAATACGACCGGTAGTTCGGAGACTAGGTCAAACAAACAACTTTGTGTACAGCGATTCTATAGTAAAGCTACCACTGACGTAACATAGTGACGTAGTAACTTACCTTTGAGGCACTAGCTAACGTGACAAAATTGATAAATCTCAGTCATCTGTTTAGAATCTTTTCTGTCACAACTTTCTAGAGCTTGTAAAAGATATTAAATTACCAGCATTTAATCTTCAAATGAATTTGAATCATACTAAGAACGATTTCCTACCGCATTCCAATCATTAATAGCTGCAAGACAAACACCTACATTATAGAGCATTGTCGGATTTGTAATTTAATTTTCAACGTTTGTAAATGTCTATCGAATTCAAAAGACAAAATTGAGCTTAAGTTTTCTAATACAGCGGTTGTAGCATAGCGAGAAAGCATGAAAACCTTGCAAAGGTTAACTTGAGAAAGGCGCCGCTTACCCCCGCGCTAAACTACCCACACACTCCACTCATCAACCCCTCACACAGAACGGAGCTCTAGTTTCTACGCCCACACAGTCACCAGTTAACAACATTAATATAAAAAGCTAATTATAAAATTGATAACTAGATTTAAAAAAAAACTTATTTGTAATTGTAATAAAATATGTAAAAGATTATATTTAATTTCGTTTGTATCATGTTATAGGCAGTGGCACTGTTCGCTAGGTAATGAACGGAGTGCGTTGTAGATACATGCTCTGTGTTACAACTAGCAAGATCTAGTGTTACAGGAAGTTCGAATAACACTTATGGGATATCATTGTGGGGTAATTCTAGCTAACAGAGTGAATAACATTTTACATTGAATTAATATTGAATTTCCAAAAAAATCTATACAATCATCCAATCGGTTTATCAGATTTTGTATTTAGGATAAATAATCCTTATTCATTTTCGATATTGGTCCCGTTTAATATGTTGTTACTTTGATGGTTAGAATATATCTTCTAAGTATTATTCAGCTATTTTGTGACTTGTTAATCGTAAACAATATCTCTTCATACAAAGAAGATGTATTGTTTTAGATCTCTAATTACCCATAAGATCAATGAGGACCTATTCTCTACTATTCTTAAAATGTGTGTAACATCTGTAACAAAGAATGAAACCACAGGTAATTATCTAAAACGCACTCCAAAAACAATCGGTATAGCGGTCACTCGTCAACGGCTTGTGTTATAATATAAACTATAAATACGCGTTAGTTCGGGAATAATATTATAATAGATTGACCTTATATATAAATCAGTTTTCTACTAATGAAGTATAAGGACGCGGCCGCATTCGTTGTGCTCAGGACGGAAAGCGACACCGTTTCAAGTTTGTCACTGGAACTACAGTTAGAGAATGTAATTAGGAGCCAGAACTATGCGATTCAATTAGAAGAGTCATCTGAATAGTATTCATCGCACATGGCCAGTGTAATGGATTTTGGTCCTTACGCTCTTAGAGTTGGAACGAACTGATATGCTGTGCCGTGATAATATCATTCATATTTTGTAATTGGGGAGTCTCGATACCATTAAAGTTTAGAACTTAAAGAGATACGAGTCACCTGTTTCTGGTCTCCTTTTGTGTACGATGACGGTGAATGATTGGACTCGGGCCCATTACTGGGACTTATTTGATACATTATTTCAGTTATTCCACTGTATAACGATGGTGATTTCACGTGAAAATGATCTTTAGGGACCTACGTGTGGTCGCGTGTCACTCGGCCGCTTCGGCTGCGGTCGCGTCACGAAGCGCCAGTTAGAACTCTTATTGTTATATTTAGTTGACGTCTACTTTAGAAGCGCGAGCTTTGTGTCGTCTACATAGTGGTGAAGGTGCATTTACAGTATCATCATCTCATCTCATGTTTAGCGTATACATTATATACGATGTTAGGGAGTGGGCCGCTGTTGTTCGCACGGGCGCAGCTTTATCCAATCTAGAGACTTTAAAGCAATGGGAATATGACGTTGCTAGGAACGTTTCGAGTAGCGATTTAACTCAAAGTTGGGTGGCAGTAGAACTCGCCTGAGGCCTACTGCCATACACAAGTCTATTAGTACTACACAATTAGAAAATTTTAGTATTCAGCGTCGTCCGGAATGTTTGCCGTTGAGATCGATCCCGTGTGAACAAGTGCGGCCTGTGATTCGGGAGCTAGGTACGGCTCCTCACCTCGACACTGAGGCCTTACTTTATGTTTATTGTCCGGCGTAATCCTAGAATGTACTCACGAGCGTTTCATATTTCACTACGTGTATATTCATTGCTAAGTTGCTCGCTCGGCTTGGTGTAGTCGTCTTCTGGCCGTCATTCTAATTCCGCACAGATTATATAGTGATTTGTAGTCTGTTCACCCGTGCTTAGAATAAAAAATAAACAAAAATGGCGTCTATTTACAACTCGCAAGTTTGAAGCCTGTGTAGGATCAATTCCGAAGACAAAATTTCAAATTATTATAAATTATTTATCATCGACTCTTTTATTGCAGTCTTGTGACAAGGATAGAAGTATTTCACTTTAAATTTAAGTCGTCTTCAGAATTGGGCCTAGCGTTTGTGACGTAAACACGAGTCGTGATTGATCGCCGGTCCGCCATTACTGTTTATCTTTTATGTGAGGTGCCGGTCAACAGAATTTACATGCTGCTGTTTACATGAGTATGTAAACAGTATATTCATGTATATTAATTATTAATGACTAATATTTTTTTGTCCCTAATATTTTTTTTAAAGAAAAAGGCCAGAGGAAAGGTTGCACCAGGTCTTTTATCTCATCTATTCACGTTGTATACAGATCATCATTCAGTTCAAAAAAATATGCCCATTATGTAGTTATTTAAAAGATAAGTTCACCCTTCTCATTTAGAATGTTAATTTTAAACGCTAATTAATATGTCTAATACGAACGCAATGTTCAATAAATTATGTATGTATAAAAATATTATTTGTAAAGTTTTAGATGTGTTTAACTGTGACTAGGTGTCATGTTACATTGTAATCGCATTCCATGCCGTGCTGGAGACACTAGGACGGGATTCGGATGTTAAATTTTCAATATTTATTACTACAGAGTGAATTGTAGCTAAAATATATTGTACGGAACGTTTTTTTTTACCGTAGGTAAACCGTTTTACCAATATTGAGACAGAATTGTTTAAAAATTCTGCACTGATGTAGAGTCCGTAGACGCCGCGACTAGCGTAACGTTCACATGTAATGTGACAGGTCCGAGGAAATCCGTAAATATTTTATTAGTTTAATTTTTTAACGCTTGCGTCACTTTTCCTTAGCATAATTCTATATATCAGAGCGATATGCGAGTAACATCTGAGAATGAGCGGTGATGTCCTGACGCTTACAATATTACAGTACAATTATAGTTTCAAAACCTGTGTAAAATACTTCAATACGTCTGTAGTTACTTACCTTAGCGATTATTTTAACTTACTGTAAACCTGAAAAGATGCGATCGACCTTTTACCAGAATTGAAATATAACCCGGCCGCGCGTGGCTGTGTCACTGGTAAGACGCCACTATGCCATTCGATTCTATCAAGTCGGTCGCATCGTATTCGCTTCACTCAGTTTTTTGGATGTAAAATATATTTGAGCATACCATGGAAAGGTGCAATATATGTCAACGCGACGCCCGCGCACGTGGTTCGACGTAATTCCCTACAAAGCGTAAGAACATGACAACGATGTTTCATGTGTTTGCAGTGAAATGTAGCAAGCTTTCAAGTTATTGCCCGAGGTCTATTCTGTTTCATCCAGCTTTGTATAACCATAGAATAATTTAAGCTCTGTAAAAGTGATTCGGTTGGAGACAGAATTTTTAACTTGATTCCTCGTGGTTCTGTGCGGTCCTACCGGTAGAACCACGGGCAATGTTAGTGGTTGGACCACGCAGTAGGACCGCGGGCAAGGTATTGTTTGCGTGAGACTGCGCGAGCGTCGCGTGTTTGTTGAACATGAGGTGTAAACCGCAGGCTAGCGAGGAACAAGGTTATATTGTATGTTTTTGTATTGTGTAAATATTTTGGATTTATTAAGATTATTATATTGAATAAAAAAATATTGTAAATGACGTAGTGTTTTATTTGTGACTGACTTTCTAGCAGGTAGATTAAGCACATTTTTTTTGTAGTGGTAGGACTCTTGGCAGAGTCCGCCTGGGGAAGTACCACACCTTTGCCAGTTATTCTACCGCCAAGCAGTAATGGGTAAACATTACTGTGTTCCGGTTTGAAGGGCAATGTTTCCAGAGAAATTACAGGGCTTAGAGATATAAGATCTTAGATCTCTGGGTGACGAGCTCAGTGCAGTGCTAGGTAATGATTTGGACTCTTCATGTTCCAATAGCTGCGTGTCACTGTGCTGTTATGTGTCAGGCATGTTGCTTACCATCAGGCACATGTCCTGATCGTGTCGTCACTCTTTATTTAAAAAATAAAATTTCTAACAATTTGTAAATAATTATTACATGTAAATAATGATTAGAACGATATTGATTTAATACACTCCGCGAGGCATAATGAGCCTTGAGAACGATATTGATTTTGAGGTACTTATCCATAATCTTGAGAGTAAAGTTGCACCTCGCGGACAAAATATTGGTGATCACCACACTAGTAACTCACTTCCGGGCACTGTAAAGTTGCCATACGCAACTTCCGGGCACTATGCCAACTCTTTTTTTAATGCCTTTTTTCATTTTGATTTCATTTTGATTAGCGCGAGTGCAGGTGTGTAGTGTCCAATGCAGTGTTTAGTTAATTAAGTTAACTCGTTGTATGTGGACTTCAAGTTTCTTTTTGAAGTAGGTAAACTTCTTTAGGCGCACCACGGACAGATTTTTCGTGGGCTGTGAATTCAATTCTAGCGTCACGCTCGGGAATGATAAGAAATCTTCGGGTAAACAAACTCGGGACCATTGCCATGAGCCATATAGAAATGCATCAGCATTTTCCATTGGCCATTAGATATGCGTGAACTCAAAGCCACGCCCTCCGGTTTCACTCGCGTAGTTTCCAAAGTAAGCTATCAAATTCTGAGTTATACCTAAGCTGTCATTTCAATCGGCAGTTTATGACTGCTAATTTGTTTGGACAACGGCTCACTTCTCATTTAAAACTTGAAATTGGAACGGCTGAATGTATCGAGTTAAAATTTGAAACACATTCTTGGCTTAGCAACTTCCAGACTATAATATTAATCTAAAATTTCAATGATCATACCAAACATCCAAGAAAATGTGCCGGTCCGATTAGGCTCTATCACTGAGATTTGACTCAGGGTGGGATCCTCACAGGCTACTTATTGTCAGAAGCTCTGCGGTCAGCCTTTTAGTACCTACTGACGTCGGAAAGTTGCTTATAGGTTTTGACGTCAGAAGACTACCAAAGTACCTAAAGTCTATATTTTCATTTAACTCCACATTAATATAAGTATATATTTTCGTAAGCGCTTTTCCATACTCGGCTTGCGCTCCACTACGGAGGTCGCCGATTCGCTTCGGTCGCCGCCCCTTCGGGACTAAAGGCCATTTAAATCGACCCTTTGCTGCTGCGCGGCTCGCTCCACTCAGGACCTCACTTGAGCTCTCCCGCTCCCGCATTTATAAACCCTCTAGGGCTAGTAGCGACAAGACTGTGTCAGGGTGGTCCGAATCGGATCTGGCTCTTATGTAACCTAACCCTATTATATGAAGATTTACTCAAGACTTGCAGCGCCCTTCAGTTTCACCCAAGAGATAAGTAGGTATCAGGTATCATGCACATCCAAAGTAAACTATCAAAATCTGAGTTCTTAGTTTTTACTTCTATGTGCCAATTTGTTTAATATAATTATTAAAACATTTTGACGTACCTACGATACAACTAATGAACATGCCTGTCGGCATGTTTATAGCTTCCGCTTATACGTAGAAGTGCCGCATCTTGGGCTCCTTTAGTTTTGTTAAAATTATAAAGGGATTCATCTTTTATAATATACATCCTAAATAAAATTGGTCAAATTTTCAGCCCACTTTGCCATTTGTTGTAACAAGCGAGCATCTGACGCGTGGCCGCGTGAGGGAAGACCGCGCGGGACGTGGTTAGCGTAGCGTAGCATTTTACAAGTTCTTTGGTGGCTATTCGCAAAGAAATAGAAATTCACGGTTTTAATCACTTCGCTACGCAAGTACTGTAGCCGTTACCAAAACATGACCGATGCAAGATACGAAGATGTGAGCGAGTGTGTTACGTGAGAGTTCGTGTGTTGTTAAGTGAGGGTGTGTATATTTATGTGAGTGGAGGGAGGGTGATGATGTGTTTTGAAGTGAAAACTTATTTTGACACGGCACAGACGAGATTTTTTGTGTGCTCTGAATCTAATTCTAGCGTCACGCTCGGGAATGATAAGAAATCTTCGGGTTAACACGGGACCATGGCCATTGGTCATCTAGAAATGCGTCATCATATCTAGATGGCCATGCTCATAGCCACGCCCTCCGGTTTCACGTTCCTACCGCTTCTACCTAAAGCTACCAAATCTCTCTCAGTTTATAAGTTTTCACTTCTATTGGCAGTTCCAGACCCCTGGGGGTCACATAGCGGTCGAGGTAATATGTTTCAGTGCGTAGTCAAGGAGGCGCTCGCATGCCAGCATGCGAGTTTGCGCTTGCAAATGAACCGGGTGAAACCGGTGTAAGAAAGCTTCGGGTGAACTCGGGAGCTCGGGAACGCCCATCTAGTCTAGATAGTATATTCAAATCATTTATTCATCCAAAAATAGTATGATGAAATAAATGAGTTAAAGTTTTAAGTTTTCACTTTTATCGGGAGCCACTATGACTGCCAATTTTTGTTATATAGTTACGCGGTAGATCCGCTAAGTCATAGCCGAGTCCCGTGGGAACATAAGTGGCCTGCTTATATAATGGTGGGGATGTAAAAGAAAATGTAATTTAGTACGTAAATAATTTATTTACAAAACACACAGGTATAACTTAGACTCACATTTTGGTCTCGTAAGTACACATTAGTCATTACATTACAGTAGACTATAATACTAGGGGCTCTCACACGGGTAAAGTTAAACTTAACAAAATACACGATAAACAGTCGCCCAATGTGTTTGGCTGTACATTTACCGTATATTGAACATGTCACTTTTAGATTTCAATCTATCTAGCGAGATTGTAAAATTATATGTTCATAATATTTCGACAGTTTACAATCTCGCTACATAGATCGTAATCAGACGATGTCTAAACTCTTTCGGTGACAGGCACGCAGGATACTTTGGCTTTAGATACTATTTACACTAGTATTAGGTTACACATTCACATTGGTTAAATAATGGAGCGTACACTCGTTTACCCGCGAACATGGTGCATGAAACTGCATTGAAATATCGGGAATTAGCTCCATCATATAACCAAGGTTATATAACACGTATTAACACCAGTGTAGATAACATACATTTTTACTACTTTCCGTGCACATTGACAATACGATAAAACTTAAAGAGTCAACAAGTTGAAGATAACTAACGAAACGTTTGTCAGTCCTGCTTTTAGTTGTATTAGGTTTTTAAAACAACTTGAGATTTCTGATAAACCCATTTTAAAATTAAATTAAAATTTATATAAATAATATGTAAATAGACATGTATTTTATTAATCTACAATGAAAAATATATAATAATTGAAAACCAAATAAAAATAACACGTTATCATACGATCATTATACGTATATTATAATATTAACGTACAGGGTTACGCGTGAAGGTTGGAAGTTCGCTAGAGGTTAGTAAGTTCTATTAAGGACAGATTGGAACATCTCGAAAAAAACAAGTATGCAAAAATGTGGAACTCTATGATCACGATATAAATCATTGTTTAATTACCATTTTCAATCGATTAAGTCCCGTAAAATATTAACGTTGTGTTCAAATCGCGATAATTTAAAAACAACACTCTAGTCTGTGTTCCTCGATAGGTACAACTGTGTTGTCTATCCTGTACTATAACTAATAAATCAGTAATAGTTATTTTTAGGTGAACATGTTACATCCTAGGTCATCATCAAGCAAATCGCGATCAAACATAGGCCTTTCATTATAGAAAAATCCAGAATCATCAGAATCATGCATGTGTGTTCAAAGTCAACTTTTTACCAAGTCAAGCGATCCACGAAAGTTGTCATATATGTGTAATTTGGTCAAACTTGAGTTTCAATTAGTGGTACATGTTTCCTGTCCTCACTGCTCTACACTCTTTCAAACGTAACTCTGTATTTAAATTATATACTTATCTTAATATAATAATAATTATATTATCTATATTTTAAGTAATACACATACTTAGTACCACGTCCCAATTGTACCTATCATAATAATATGACTAGGGCTAACTAAATTGTTTAAAATTGTGCGTAAGTAAATAAAACAGACATTTCTATTTCCTTGATATTTTTTACAAATGAGATTTTTTAATGGAGATTAAGGCGAGACGGGGTCCAGCGCTAGCTTATTATTGTTAAACCTGCCTATCGAAGTTTTCTGATAAATGAAACAGTAGTTCTCAAAAAATGAAAAGCCACTTTAAACATTTGAAGAAAAAAACTTCTGGAAGAAAAAGGAACTGAAAGAAACCATAAAATGACAATGAGTTACATTTTTTTTTAAATCATAAATTTGCTTGCCGCGTTAAATATAGATTTTTGGATTATTGCAAGTATGTATTTCAAAATTTTGTTTATTTCTACTTTTTTTGTTTTTCCTCATTAAAAATTCTCTTTTTGGAACGGCCATGTACCATCATGCCAAATGTTACTATGTTTTGCAACAATTGAAAACTATTTAACTAATATATACAGTTTCGCATTCTAACATTAAACTGATTGCAAACACATCATTCTTGAAGGTATTTGGAGGTTAAAATCAGTTCTTTACATCTAGACTAGCTACTGTTAAGTATATTAATGCCCTGATATCAGGTTGTTGTCACCTAATTATATACATTTTACAGATAAGTTTGGCTAAAGGGTTCGTAAAAAGTAAACACGTCATTTAAAAATCTTTAGATATTTACTAAATGAAGGATACTAACTAAATGACAGGAGTATCAAAATTGACCATACCTTTATTTCAACAGTATTACAAAAGTTGAAACTCCATCGGTCAAAAGAAATAGTGATGGACTAAAGTAGTAACAATATATTTCTATAGAAATAAAGATGTAACCTTTTTGATTCATTTTGACTGTTGGTCGGCAGATGACCTATTTCAAACTCCCGATTGCAATTACAGTTCGGTCATGACGTTGCAGAGTCCATAACACGCTTACGTTTGGTTTGTGTTGAAGCAGTGTATAGAAAGAAAAGCTGAAGTGCGAATAGCGTCTCCGTTATCGTTGCGATAACGCTAGTAAATGTTTGGAAAATACGGCTATTTTATTACGTCCTCTAAAGACGCTGTTCCAATTCTTTCTAATTCCGTAACGCGATGTTATCGGATACACTAGTATTTGCAGTTAGGTTCGCGTTCAGCATCCCGCTACTTTTATATTTCGTTGTTGAAACTGAGCTACCATTCACAACTCGTTTGTAGGAACGGTGGATCCAGCTGACGACTACCAGGTATATGGACCGGAGGACGTAGCGCAAGTACATGGACCGCTGGGTGTAATTGACCACCATGTATATGGACAGCTGAGCGTAGTCTCTCAACTGCATTGATCGCTGGGGTGTTGTTGAATCCCAGTTGTATAGACCGCTGAGTCTAGTGACTACCTACCTATATAATATAAACAGCTGGGTGTAGACTCCCAGCTTTATGGACCGCTGGGTGTAGCACTCCCAGATATAAGGACCGCTGGTTGTAGTACTCCCAGCTATATGGACCGTTGGGTGTAGAGGACTCCCAGATTTATATATCGGCCGCTGCGTGTAGTAGAATTCTACCAGCTATATGGATGGGTCCACCCGCCTGTCAGCTCAGTTATATGGACCGTTAGTTGTAGCAGTATCCCAGCTACATGGACCGCTGTCCCCCCGCCAGCTGGCGCACCCCGGGCGGGCGCGCGGCGGCTCACAGCTCGTCGTCGAAGTGTTCCCCCATGAGGTCGTGCCCGTAGTCGGCGGCCTCGGAGCCCACGAACACGTCGTGGTGGTCGAGGATCTCGTCCAGCGACAGCAGCTCGTCGTGGTCGTCGTCCGCCGACGCGAACAGGTGCGACACCTCCTCCTCCGCGATCTCGCTAAACACAAAAACAAAATTAAAAATTTTGATTAACCCCCGACTACGTTAGATTTGTTATCTGTACAACATTCTACTAGTCAAGCCCTTTCATTTGATACCCATATTAAGGAAGTTGTGAAAAAAGAAATGTAATTTGCCATTTTGTGGTAGCGGCCATCTTGTATTTGAAATTTGTCATAGTGCAAAGTATTCTACTAGTCAAGCCCTTTCGTTTGATACCCATATTGCGGTAGTAGTGAAAAAAATTATATAATTCGCCATTTTGTGGTGGCGGCCATCTTGGATTTCAAATTTGTTATAGCGTATAGTACTCTGCTAGTCAAGCCCTTTCATTTGATACCCATATTGAGGTAGGTTGTGAAGAAATATTTTGTCCGCCATTTTGTGGAGGCGGCCATTTTGAATCGATATTAACCAGACATAGCTAAGAACACCCGCACGGATATTAACTTTCAAATAAAAAAAACCGCATCGAAATCGGCCCAACCGTTTGAGCTCTACGGTGCCACAGACAGACACACACACACACAGACAGACAGACAGACAGACATCGACGTCAAACTTATAACACCCATTTTCAAACTTATAACACCCCTTTTTTTGGTCGGGGGTTAAAAACAAAGAACATCGTCATTGTTTGACGTCGGCAATAGCACAAGATGTAAAAAGTCTAGCTCCTCCCGCTTTCGTGAGGGTCGATTTTTCTTTGTTTATGATTTTAATGGGTACATTTTGTGTAAGTGAAACCTTGTTGGCGCACCACACAGATTTTTCGTGTGTTGTGAATTGAACTCAAGCGTCACGCTCGTAAATGAAAGCAATCTTCGGCTAAACTCGGTTGATCTAGATGACATGGCCACACCCTTCGGTTTCATCCGCGTAGTTTCCAAAGTGAACTCTTTATCCTCCTTTGTCATTTAATGCAAGTATGTAATATTTCCAAATCAGTATTCGGCGGTAGACTAACTGCCTGGTAGTGTCTAGTAGAGCATTCAAAATGGTGGCTGACTGGCGAAAAAGCGAGGGAGGTGCAGTATGTATATTATAATGACAACGTTGCCAAGCCTGAGTGTCCAGGAGCTACGTAGGTAGCTGTAGCCACGTTTCCGAATCGGCGACGTTGCCAAACCATCGCCAAGTGAGTCGCCAAGCAGTTAATATTGAAAATCATACATTTCAATACTGACTGCTTGGATACGCAGCCGGCGGACATCGCCATGACGTCTCAGAAAGGTTCTAATATCACAGGTGGCGTGGGCTACTGACTCGTTGTCGGGTATGATCCAGGCCTTCAGCTCGTGCAGGTCCAGCTGCCCGTCCCCGTCGCGGTCCCAGTCGTGCTCGAACTTGTCCTTCTCCGAGATCAGCCACGCCTTGTCCTGCGTGCTGCCTGCAAACAAAACTCACACTCAGAAACCATTTGTATACCTATAAGTATTATATCAGCTATCTGGCTGCCATAGTACAAGCTTTGCTTAGTTTGGGAACAGATGGTGTTGTGTGTGAAATGACCACCAATATTTGTTTATTTAATCTATAGAACACAACTCCTATTTAGACAATTCGATCTTACAATTCATACTATCAAAGCTACTACTATGTATATCTCAAAGAATAAGCAAGCTAAAGTGGCAATGTACAGACATTACTCGCAGAGCTGACAACCGATGGGGAAAAGTTCTCGAGTGGCGACCACGAACCGGAAGACGCAGTGTTGGACGGCCTCCCACTAGATGGACAGATGACCTCACAAAGGTCGCTGGAAACCGCTGGTTGCAGGTTGCGTAGGACCGTTCGTTGTGGAAATCTAGGGGGGGAGGCCTATGTTCAGCAGTGGACGTCTTGCGGCTGATGATGATGGTTCATACTATCGTATAAATGCGAAAGTTTGGATTTTTAGATGTTTGTTGAGCAATCACGTCGGAACTCTTGAAAGGATCGGGTACAAATTTGGAATATAGACAGATTGTAGTCTGGGATAACACACAGGCTACGTTTCCTCTCGGGAGAATAACGGGAACGAGAACTACCGCGGGCGCTGCTAGTCTACACATATACCTACACAATTATGTGTCGCAGTGAAATGAGGATATCAGAAATTACATGAAATCCCTAGTGATATCACGAAATTACGGTAGATGTCCTATATTATTATTTACTAGCGGTCCGCCTCGGCTTCGCCCGTGGTACATAGCATATAGAGCCTATAGCACTCGGTGTACACGAATATATCCAACAATGAAAGAATTTTTGAAATTGGTCGTGAGATTAACTTATTCGAACAAAAAATTCTTCAGATTTATACTATTAGTATAGATAACGTCTTCTTACTTAAAATGTTTAGTAACTTATTTCCTAAAAAAATAATCTGACAAAAATGAATATTTTCAGAATCTTACGACTAATCTAACTAGGTAAACGGGAAACAGTCTCCCTTGGGTAGTCGATGCGTCGTTTAATTTCTGGTTTATAATGTTCTCTGTCTGATTTTTAGCTGATATTGAGCTGTGAATTTATTTTTGCATATTATTATTATAATTATTTTTATAGTTTTAAAATATTATTTTTTAAGTATTTTAACAGTATAAAAATTATACCTTTTTATACATTATTTTATTTACGGCAATTTATTTAATTATTTACATGTCGATTAATACAATTAAATGTCAAAAACCTAAATACTACAAACACAATTTTGGGAGTCATCAATTAGTCTCCGCACTCGTCAAATCGCCGACCAAAAGTGCCCAAATTAAGAAGTATTTTAATTTACTTATCGGGAAATGATTTCGTTCAGTAACGCATCGAGTGAGGAGTTTTGTTGCCGCGCGCTCGATACCGCGTGCGCATGTTTGTAAACGTTGCGCGGACACCCGTTACCTGGACTGAAAGATTTTAATTTGGCAGAGATGTTGATAAATATCGAGGTATATATTAGTGGACATTTTGACACAACACGATTTGCAAAGCTTGTACACTCCGCGAGGTATAAGCTGAGCTTTGCATTTGTGTGAGTGTACATGGATAGTGTAGGTGTGACAACCGGCCTTAGGCGTGGCGCCATTCTGTCTCGCCGCGCTCCTGCCTGATTGGTGATCACTCACACTAATGCAAAGCTCAGCTTATACCTCGCGGAGTGTACCTGTACTGAAAGATTTTAATTTGGCAGAGATGTTGATAAATATTGAGGTAAATATTAGTGGACATTTTGACACAACACGATTTGCAAAGCTTGTACTATGATAACCAGATAGCTGATAGAATAAAATGAGTTGTAAATACATACTCAGAGCAAATAGTTGTATTCATCGCACGAATATTTGCACTGGGTGGGAATGGAACCCACAACCTTCGCTCGGGATTAATAAATAATAATAATAAATATTGGTGGACAATTCACACACAACACCATCTGACCACAAACTAAGCAAAGCTTGTACTATGGAAGCCAGATAGCTGATATAATACGTATATAGTTCTAAATACATACTTATTATACATTGATTGCAGGCAGACTTAGTACCAACTAAGCCACGAGACCAATTTAATTATACTCATATTATCTTATTCTTAATATTATATAGGTACTCATAATACATATCACACGTCACTTTTTTTCCGTGATAGGCTCAGTATCGGGGGGTAAACAGGAACTCCCCAGTAAAAAGGACGTAATAAAATACAGTACTAAATACAAAATTACAAACATTGTACAGCAATAAATTAAAATAATAAATTAATTCCGCTATCTGAGTATTATATTTTCCATTAAACGTTAGTTATAAAAATAGCGTCTAATCAGTATTAAACGAGCGTGGGCACGAATTG
Organism: Ectropis grisescens; assembly: GCA_017562165.1. Taxonomy (NCBI): domain Eukaryota; kingdom Metazoa; phylum Arthropoda; class Insecta; order Lepidoptera; family Geometridae; genus Ectropis; species Ectropis grisescens. Next base: position 2,606,228 of record CM029770.1, on the reverse strand, counting down.
GATACTTAATGTTACGCGAGTTCTTGTAGTGTTTAATAGCCTTGTTTCAATCGATACATAACGAACTTTTGAATAAAATGTACGGGTATGAATCTTACGAATGTAGGTTTACAGATTTTTAGGATTGACACTACAGACATTTCTAGGATGCATCTCTGTTATTTTATGCGGCTTCATAGAAGTCTGCTAATATTATTAGACTGCCCTAGTGGCTTAGTTGGTAGTAGCTCTGCCTGCGAAGCCGAGGGTCGTGGGTTCGATCCCCACCCAGTGCAAATATTTGTGTGATGAATTCAAATGTTTGCACTGTGTCTGGGTGTTTCTAAGTATAATAAGTATGTATTTAAAAACTATACAAGTATTATATCAGCTATCTGGCTGCCATCACACAAGCTTTGCTTAGTTTGGGGTCAGATGGTGTTGTGTGTGAATTGTCCACCAATATTTATTATAAATGTGAAACTTTGGATAACCGTTGTAGAAATAGATATACTACTACTTTCTGGAATATTGTATAGGCTATTTTTATTTATTCAAAATTAATCCTAGAATAATAATTAATCTACTACTAAGTCGTGACTAAATATAATAGCAAATTGAAACCGCGGAAAGTCGCCTACACAACGTAGATGATGTTGAAACATATTCTCGGTACGTTAACATTTTTACAGATTGCATCTGTTTTTAAGATCCGAAACAATCGTTTCGCCTGTGAGTCACTCCTCGTAAAAATAAATAAGTGTACCGCTCCCGACAACTCATTCCGCAGAGGGAATTTGAAACAAGGATTTTATGGAATGCGCACGGACAGAATAAACGATCGTTAGTATTAAGCCCGCGATGTAAAAAGGAGGAGTGTGTATGAAATTCCTTTGATTTTATTTGAAAGTTAATTTCCGTACGGTGGTTCTTAGCTATGATTGTTTAATCGATTAAAAATAGATAAACACCATGACAATTTTCAAATCCAATATGGCTGCCATCACATAATGGCGAAAGTAAATTCAAATGAAAAAGAGCTTGACTTGAAGAGTAGATACTGTACAAATTTCAAGTCCAAGGCAGTCGGGGGAAAATCGAAATTTTTAATTATGTTCTTGTTTCATGTTTGGATTATGGTGAGGGTTTTAACATTTGGTTTACAATTGAATCAAACGAATTGATTAGCGTCGTGATAGCTTGACGTTTTGGAACGAGATTAAAACAATACGGTTAATTAACTACGGTTCAATCTCTATACATAAAAATGTTATGTTGGTTTGTGTACGCTTCAAAAACTCACAAAGTTCTGCACCGATCGAGCTGAAATTTTACAATGATATATAATCCGCATCAAGGATTGTTTTTTATTTAATTTTTGGATCATAATGTGCCACAGCAAAGCGTGGCAGGGTACAGCTAGTGTATTTATAATTTAAAGTTTGATATCAATACAATTATAGTTTAAAAATACAAGATCCGTTCACGAAAATTACGGTGAATTATTCCTTAAATACATTTTTATGCATGTCCCAAGTGAAACCAATTTAAGTGTGTTAGTATGTAGTCACTAACCGCTATACGCCGCACCGTATTATGTAGTTGTGGTTACTTATCCGTCATTTTATCGCATTCAGCTGGAGTTTGAGTACTGTTATCACTAAATGGAAATACTATTTTTTGGACAAGTCACAGCTGAATTTACAAGACATAGTAATTTAAAAGTATTTAGAGGGCTTCTTTCTAATAAAGGGAGCACGAACATCAGAAGTGGAATATCTGACTCTTTGCGTGTTAGTAGGTAGGTTAAGATGTAATAAGTGACATCTGGTATTTTTACCTATCAATAAATATCTGTAGAAGTGTAATCTAACCTCGTTCTCCCACGAATTCGCTGAAGCTGATGAGGCCGTCCCTGTTGGTATCCTTCTCCCGAAGGGTCTGGTTGAGCAGGAAGGGGTGCATGGCCTCGTGCTCCTCGGGGTTGGTGAACACCTCGAACTCTTCCACGTCGAGGCGGCCGTCGCCGTTCCTGTCCGCCGCCGCCCACATCGCCTTCTCCTCTTGAACCAGCTGTTTATAAGAGAGACTGAGTTAAGAGTCTTGCACCATGCACCAGCTGGGTGCACAGAACTTTAGAGCAGACTTATGTTTAACTAGATGCCCGCCCGGCTTCGCCCGTGGTATATTACATAGCACTCATCGGGATCCCGTACAAATCCAACGGTGAAAGGATGACTGAAATCGGTTCACTCATTCCTGAGAATATCGATTTCAAACAAAAAACCTCTTCAGCTACCTGCTACGCCACCTGTCGGAAATTGGTCGTACCAACTCAGATTTAGAAAAAAATTTAGCAAAGGTTTATATTCAATGCACAGATTACTGAAATTCAATGACGCAATCTTTGACACATGCTGTCATGTGTCATGTCAAAGCACGAAACGTACGAAAACTCTCAAAAATGGGATATTTTTTCCCGATTTTGTTACATTCTTGTTTCATGCTCCGCTTCAATTAATAGTAGAGTTATTTTCTATAGCCTAAAGCCTTCCTCGGTAAATGGACTATCCAATAGAAAAAGAATCTTTCAATTCGGACCAGTACTTCCCGAGATCCTAGCGTTCAAACAAACAAACAAACTCTTCAGCTTTATAATATTAGTATAGATTTAGAAACATTGAGCATTTAATGTTTACATTATACAGGACTTAGTCTCGATCTAAATCATTATTTGATTACCTCGACGTCTCCGCAACGTTGATGGTTGCTAAGTCGCGGGTCATATCGCGGGGCGCAGGACGTCACACTAATCACATTATTACTACACACTCGTGTGTTCATAAGAATTTTTCACATATGTCTGTAACGACTGAACGGCTTTTGGTGAAATAATAGTAGTAAGTACGTACATCACGTGGCACATATGATACTTTTTATCTCATTAAAGCGAGTGGTTGTTAGGCCGCGGGACGTAATTAGTTATTAATTTTTAATAAATATCAACCTTTCTCCATACATACCTTTTCATAACCCACCTGAAATAAAATCGAATAGTTCCAATTTAGGATGGTGTCCATGCATTACTTATACGGATAACGTCACAAAGAAGGGCGCGAGCCGGTAAGGGGTCACTGAATGGTGGGAGACAAATCGTGCTCTCACTGTCTGAGGTAGGATTAGTCAGGTATTTCGCTATAAAAGTTTTAAAGACAAGTTCATTCATCAAGCAACATTATATTGTGTCTAAGTATGTACGACTGATTTCCAATAAGACCTTGCCCATTTTATATAGGACTCGTCGGAGCTCGAAAAAGCGACATTGTTCCATGGTTGATGTTCAACTCGAACGAAGATGTTTCTAATAAGTACGGCTAAACAGTGGAATACTTGTAGCCTGAATGTCTTAAAATAAGTTTCTTTTAGATAAGCGCGTTTCATCGTAGAATGCATCGTCGCTTAACATCAGGCGGGATGGATTGCGGTCAAGTGCAAACCTATTTTCGATAAAATAGTATGTTTACTTGTTTGTCTATACGAGTTTACGAAGAACACGCGTACTGAATGAAATTATGAACCAAATCATACGCCATCTTTACAATGTTTGTTTTGAACCTAGTGTCAGGGGAGCAAGGTAAAGATTGGCACGTAGCTGGAGTCTCTATGTCCTCAGGCCCTATTTCGTCCTCAACGTCGACACCAGTAGCGTCCCACATACTCTGACCACAATCCGATGCCGATCGTCACCCGATTACACTCCATTAGTATACAATAATGAACTCAGTGACAAAGGCGCAGGGTTTATATTGGTACGTATCATGCCGGAGTCCCCGGTGTCCTCAGGCCCTATCTCCTCCTCCGCGTCGACCCCAACGGCGTCTCGAAAGTACTCTAACCACGACACGGAGCCGTCGCCATCAATTTCCATTGTACCTATTATACAGTAATGAACCTAGTGCTGAAGATGCAGGATTCATATTGGTACGTACCATGCCGGAATCCCAAGTACTCTAATCACGACGCTATCGCCATCCGATCCCAATACCGTTATTAAACAGTAATGCACCTAGTGACAATGGTGCAGGGTTTATATTGGCACGTACCATGCCGGAGTCCCCGGTGTCCTCTGGCCCGATCTCGTCCTCCGCGTCGACCCCGAAGGCGTCCCGCAGGTACTCCGGCCACGACACGGCGCCGTCGCGGTTGTCGTCCGCCTCCTGCATGCGCTCCTCAGTCTCCTCGCGAGACAGTTTGCTGTGGAGTAAGAGGAACTTTGGAAGCTCTGCTAAAATAAATAGAGAGGAGAGAAGGGGAAAATATAGAGGGAGGGAGTGGAGCATGAGCGAGACCAAAACACAGAGCTCCCGCGTTTGGGTGCGTGATGTGTGTCAGGGTGTGTGTGTGTGAGTGGCATGTGAGTGTACAATCAATTTTTTTGTATGGCGTAGGCTTACGGTTCTCCGCCAAAACTCCTGAAGTGAAGCGAAGTCGTTTACTATTAAGAGCGTTTACTTAGACAAAAAAAAAACTCGATTAGCACCACCGTGACCTACATCCTTGCTACCCCTTTTTTATTGGATTGCATGAATGAGCTTCCGGTAGTAAACACGTTTTTTGTAGAATGACTTGTTGTTAACTCTAAGTTATTTACGGTCAATAAAGATTTATGATTTATGAAAGCGACACCGTTTTATGGCAAACGTTTCGAAAACACGAAGTAAGTGGTTTGACTCCCGTCGACACAAAGAATAGCTAAACTGGGAAATTTGTTGGGCGGTTACGAAGTTGTGTCGTGAGCCGTTGATTGACGAGCACTATCATAATATCTTCAAAATTGTACTTCTACTAGAAATTGTTCTCTTGTCAATATTTCAGTTTAGTGAAGTGATGTTTTTTTTTTACCTTTTATAGGCTCACACTTGACCGCTATCTAGCCTGATGTTAAGCGACGATGCGGTCCACGATGGAGCGTGTTTACCTAGAAGAAACCGATTCACTCTCGATTTGAAGACACAAAGATTGTGACGAAGACACCATCGGGGAAAACCCACTCAGGCAACGTATTCCACCTAGACGTTCTTATCACAAACGTAGAGTCAAATCTCTTCGTTCGTGTCTTTGGAATATCAACCATGAAACGATGTCGCTTTTTCGAACTACGAGCATACCGATAGAAAAAAGGGCAAGGGCATGTTGTAACTTCAGACCTAACCTAACCTTCATACCAGTATTTCGAGTCTAGTTTTTTTCACGTGTTTGTAATCACCATTGCCTTGAACAGGGAAGAAAAACATTGTGAAGGAACCGGCATCGTGTTTCATGACAGACATCTTTCAAGGAAATGTATCATCGGCCAACCGGCACCTAGCTAGAGTTGTGGATTATGTATGCCATTGACCTTCTGCTTGTGATAGAATGCCTTGAATACCAGCAGTGGTCACATAAACAGAGGTGCTCATGCTGAGAAACTTTAGTATATGAATAACTCATAAACACCATGGAGTTGATAAAGCGGACAGACAAAGCCCGAACCTTTGTAGATGAAGGTGTCTTATGTGAGGACTGGTAACATTGCATTACTACATGTCACGTCACAAAGAGTACACACCTCTGTTGTATCGAAGCAACCTAAGTGTCCCTTTTCTGACACACACCTCTCTGTTCGCACCTTTGGGATGGATCGGCCAAGTATCAACTGGAGGCTCTAGAATCGATCGAGAGACGTGTCAAAAGGCTCATAGGCAACGACACTCTTGTGCGAAAAAGACTACAAAGTATTGAACATCGCCGAAAAATTGCTAGCCTATCGGTTTTTTATCAGATACACTTTGGAGTGTGCAACTGATTTACATGATCTAATACCACCTTGCCCTTATTTCTATTGGAAAGCTTGTAGCTCCAAAAAGCGACATCGTTTCATCGTTGATGTTCCAAAGACACGACGAAGAGATTTGACTCTACTTTTGTGATAAGAATGTGTAGGCTGTGGAATACGTTGCCCTTTTCCCGATAGGTTTCCCCCGATGTTAGAGTCTCTGTGTCTTCAAATCGAGAGTGAATCTGTTTCTTTTACGTAAACACGTTCTATCGTAAACCGCATCATCTCTTAACATCAGTCGAGATGGCAGTCAAGTGTAAGCCTATAAAAGTAAAAAAAAACAGATGTCTGTGATCATATGTAGAATTATAGTTGTTTGTTGTGCTATTCAGAAATCTTAACTGAGGAGATGAAGTTCTTTGAGAGTGGATAAGTTTATTCTAGGTGAGAACGCTCCATTGTAGACTGCAATGTTGCTTAACATCAGGCGAGATGGCGGTCAAGTATAAAACTATAACAAGAACAAAATTACTAGTCAAGCTTTCATTTGATACCCATATTGAGGTAGGTTGTGAAGAAATATTTTGTCCGCCATTTTGTGGAGGCGGCCATCTTGAATCGATATTAAACAAACATAGCTAAGAACATCCGCACGGGTATTAACCTTCAAATAAAAAAAACCGCATCGAAATCGACCCATCCGTTTGAGCTCCACGGCGCCACAGACAGACAGACAGACATCGACGTCAAACTTATAGCACCCCTTTTTTTGGTCGGGGGTTAAAAATGAAGGTTTGAAAAGGTAATTTATGAATATTTAAAGTTTTTACAAATTAGCTTACAATATTATAGCTTACATTAATCAGCTGGCAACACTACTAGTCACACAAGCAAACACTTAAAACTTGATTGAAATTAATAAGTAGACAATAATAATTTCAGGAATGGCAATAAGTCAATTCTAATTTAGTGTATTTCCAGCTACTGCCACAGACTAGAGATATATGTTCGTCAAATTCACTTTCAGTATCATAAAAATATTCAAACATAAAAAAACTGATAAAAGAAACATTGTTTGTGTCGTAGTATAGTAGAGAATAGTTTTTTTTTATATTTACATATTCCATTAATTTTGACGTGACAACGTCTTATAAATTGGTTTGCCGGGTGACACTTCAAGAAACTGCGTTACGCTCCGCTCACGTTATGCGCTCACAACGAGAGCGAGTGAGAGGCACGCGTCCCTTCCACTCGGGCATGGTTAGCCCGCCTAAGAGCGAGAGAGACAGACATAAAAAGTGAAAGGCACGCGTCCCTTCCGTAAAATTATTTTACCACTCAAAGTCGTTGTCACGTAAAACTTTCGCCCGTATACCGACTTTACAGGCAACCAATTTTTTTAATAAATTTTATAACAAAGCTCCCATTCTAATATTTTTCTGAGGATTAGAGACAAATGCTTTTTGTATTTAGTTAGTGAACAAACATGACATCACACTGTTATCTGTTCTATCTAAACTAATTCTGTGAGGTTGAAGCTTGTTTAATTTTTTTGTGGTCTCTTCACATTGCTGAGATGTTGACATCCTCTATATTTATCAGTAATTGTTTTCTCAGTTTCTATTTTGTTTTATAGAATGCTAGTGGTCCCCCCTGGCTTCGCCCATGGCACATAATTATGTACCCTAAAGCAATCTGGGATCACGTACACATCCAGATGTTAAATATTTTTTTAATTTGTCCAATAGTCCTTCAAATTAGAGTGTTCCAACAAAAAATCTCTTTAGCTTTATTAGTAATAGATACTAACTGTAGTGCAGTAATATTGTGATTACCTACCTGTTGTTGATTTTCATAATCATGCATTGTTTGAAATAGTCTTATGATAGGTAGATATAGGTATTTTTAGTAAAAAGCGATGAGATGATCAGGACATGTGCCTGACGGTAAGCAACTTGCCTGCCACATAACAATACAGTGACACCCAGCTATTGGAACATAAAGAGTCCAAATCACTACCTAGCACTGCACTGCGCTCATCACACAGAAATTAATCAACATCGGAGGTACCTTCAATCACACTAATATTATAAAGGCAAAAGTGTGTAAGTGTGTATGTTTGTTACTTCTTAATGTCTAAACGGCTGAAGCAATTTTAATAAAATTTTGTATGGAGTTAGCTGACACCCTGGATTAACACATAGGCTACTTTTTATCTCAAAAATAAATAAATAACAGGAACTATGTGGGTAAACCCGAGGGGCGTGCTAGTTTGTAATAAAAATTGAAAAAGAAACAAGTCTGCTTCTGACTCAACTGATGGTGGATAACAGCACAACGTCAATGTTTCTTTTTGTACAATATAGACTTAAATTCACGGCAACATGTGGAGCAAATTATAAGCAACAGGCTGATGTTTCACAGTCATCGTTAAGATATGTCTACTACAGATTTAATGACATCCACATTGAATCTATCAAGAAACAGACTCAGGTGGAATTTAAAATATTTAGTTCAAATTTTCAGGACATTCACCACAGGCCGGTGGTATTGTGGTGTAGTCTTGGAGTATGTGTGTAGACATTGATTGATTCTTGAGTATCCTTCTCCTTTCTGCTATCAGCCAGCCAGAATACTGTTATTCTGAAGGAAGGACATGGATACTCAAGAATCAATCAATTTCCACACACATACCCCAAGACTAATACCAAGAGCCCAGCGGCCTTGCTGTGATTTTAGTTAAGATCGGTTGGTTTAAAGTGTTCCAGTGTACCTAACTTGAATTAGCATTATCCAAAATAATTGAAGTATAAAATGAAGGAAAATAATAATTTTAACAGGTTAATTCAGATAAGCACATAGTTTGGTTAAGAAATGTTTAGCACTGAATTAGCAAAGGAGTGAGTTGATCATTGATAACAAATACTTACTGTTTTATAATGTAATGTTATGAAAAGGGAATTAATGAGCATCAAGACAGGAAGGTGAAATAAATTCTCAAATTTAAAGATAAATTACACTTACACAAAGTTGTTCAAAATCCACTTTTTTAGTTCCATTCGGTCAACATGCTTGTCATTGTTGAGGTCCATCATAGCAGCAATTTTAGCGAGTCGGGCCTTCGCCTGCTCCGGACTCAGGCGGTCGAACTCTTCCGCCTCACGGACGCTACCTAAAGTGAAATATAAAGTCACCACCAACGTTACAGGTGTTAGGAACAACAGCGCGAGCTTCACGGTCATCGCTACCGAGCTCTCGCATCTCTTATCAACGACTAAAGTAGCGCGGCCGTTGCGAAACCTCCCGGTGCGACGTCATAAAAACAATAACAATAAAATAGCCGGTACCTAAGATGGCTTCGTGGTCAAACTCGGAGTTGTGGCCGGCGTCTCCGTAGTGGTCGGCATCGCGCGACCGATAGCTCCCGTCGCCCTCCCGCTCCAGCGTGTCGACGCTATGGCTGTGGACCGCGGCAGAGCCGCACGACATCAGCAGGTTATGAGTCAGGAGCACTGATATCAAATACTTTAAAGCCATCTTATACAAAGTTATACTTAGCACGAATTCGTGTTTTGTACAATAAAACGAGTTGGTTTTATGGGACGATTATGCAAATTCCATTATACTCTTGTTTTAATTGCAAAAATTAAAAATAACAAATACGCCCGTTCGAGAACAAAATATATATTTTGACATTGACAATGACAACTTTCCATTGCCAGTATGAATGACTAATTTTGACAATAACGTTTACGTTAAATGGGTAAACACGTTTTTTTTTAATTTGGCTTGCACTACTAAAATATCTGGTACAAAAAAATGCCAATCTTTGATTTATTTGTTTGTCATTTTCTCCGATACTGTGGATCGCAAATCGCATTGGATCATATCGTTTCAAGCGATCCGTTTTCCACATCCCACTCGCACACATTAGAGGTATTTTCAGTAGCAAATATTCCTGTAAAATATACTTTTGAATATCATCAGGTGGCATCGATATTTGTAATTTTCTTTGAGAGTTTTGGTACCTATGTTTCATGCTATCGCTATTATTATTATAATGTGGATCGTATGGTTTCGATCCGATCTTCCAATCGGAGTATCGCTATTAACTTGGGCATTATGCATTGTGAAAGTAAATTTCGTATAAAATACACACAGTATTTTCAGTTTTGATATGATGTATTCAAAAAAACTTAAAATTACATGTCCAAAAAAACTATACTTACTACATAAATTATGTCTATGTAACTTTGAGCAAGGCGAGTGCCTTGGGGCAACCGAAATAGAGAAAAAAAAGATCAAATCAAGTTCCGATGGTAGTACCTACTTAATGTATAATTTTACATTCTCTTTGTTCCGATAAGTAGATGAATCAGACTTTCAGATCTCTATATCCGGCACTGTATTAGAGTTTTACAAGAAACTCTTAGCAACACTGGAATGCATATCTAATATATCATTTTTAATGGTATAAGTAGTTGCAGTCGCAGTAGAAAAACCTTATAGATTACATGTCCGTGAACAAAATTTATGGGTCATATTATGAACCACCAGGAGACCTATGTAGGATGATAGAAGGGTTTAAAATAATAAGATTCAACACTATGCCGGCATTTGTAAACTGTCCAACCGAGTGCAAGTTGAAGAGTGCAAGTTGCAATTTGCAACCCTCGATCATTTCTCCTTGTCGCATGGTTTTTGTACGGCGTAGCGGAACTTTCTTTTTTCGGTCTGTAACGAGGCATTTTCAAGATGCAAATAAACCTGAAGATAATTTTCAATATTTTATTATCAATATGGGGATCCAGTCACTTGCATCTGTGAAGAATCGCCCTCATACTGAAAACCTAAACGTAATCCCTGGGCGGTGCCAGTTAGGTGACAAACTACCGGTGGTAAGCTTCGACCCTGGCGTATCAGACTAAGTCATGCCGCCAAGCGAACCAGCGCCATGTTCTGGCATGTTGTCTGGTGACGCCAAAGAGTTTACATAAACATACTACGAATAGAGATGGCGCAAACGCTTTACATCGAAAGCACGGGTAGCATCTTTCTTGCCTTGTCGCTCTTGTGGAAGTGTCATATACTTTTGTCGCGGCACATCACTCTGTTGCCATAGAAAGTATGCACGTCATCTGCTTACGATTGACACAAAGGAACTGTGCGGAAAATCTAACTCTATACGTAGTAAATGTAAACTCTTTGGGTGACGCCATCAGGGAAAAGACAGCCACCCAAAGGAAGAAAGCGTTCAACAAGGCTGTTAAGTCATGCAAAAAGGCTCTTCAGCAGGCTTGTTTTGACCATATTAGTCGAATAGGAAACAAACTAGCTTCGTAGCTCGCATTTGGATGCTGGTAGCGTGACACCTCGTACTCCACCCGGCAGTAAGATTTATATGTCGGAAATAGACATTTACCAAATGAAGGTTCGTAAAACGCTGCAGTATATAAAGCCAGTTGCTCCAATTCCTATATTGCCTGCTCTAGTTTTGAAGGCTTGTGCGCCTCATTTGTCTCGTGTACTCCTGTTTCGCCGAAACCGTTCTACCAGGGATATCTAGCGTACGTCACCCGCATCTGGAGTGAAGGTATCAAGTAACACCGAGAAGCTCGTGCAGTCTCCATATATATTTTGAAGGCGTTTGAACTTTCAGCTTATGGTTTGGTTATGTATCCTGAAAAAGCCTCGTAGAAAAGTCTCGAATTTCTTGCTGTCTCGCGTTTTTCTGTATATTTACTTGCATACCGCTTAGCGACCTCGGGCAGCTATAGTGGGCATTTAGCTTAATTCAATCAAATAATATTTACACGCTGGCCAACAACGCAATGATTATTTTAGTAAATTGTCGGCCGCCATGATGATCAGAGCGATCCTCCTGCCGTGGACGTGCGCGGGGTAGGACGCCAGGAAGCGGGACAGGTGGCGCCGGACCTCACCCACCACCAAGGGAAGGTGCGCGCGCGTCGCCGGGTTGTCGCGGTCCAGGTTGATGATGGAGTCCTCTATGAACCTACGGAGATAAAACGTTGAATTATTCAAACGTAGTAGCAGGTCACTAGCTGAATGGAATCGTAAAATTTTGAATACGAATGTGCGAAGGTTTTGATTATAATTATCGTAAAATGTGGAAAAATAAAAAGTTAAAGATTAATGACAAAAATGATAAAAACTAGAGCAAATTCAGCACCTTCATGAATATCTTCCTAAAACTGAAACAAATTGAAACTGTGTGATTGACGTCGATGTTGAGATCTAAGGTGCCGGTACAGCAGTGCCAGCAGCTTGCTGGCGCAGGGGGCAGCGAGGTCATATTACCCCATACTGTGACATCATTTATATTTTTAAAGGTATCTATCTAACCCTATAAGTGTGTACCTAAAAATACTATATAATTGTGTCGTCGTCTTATTTATTATTATGATAAAATTATCTTGTATATTATGTATGAGCATGTGTAAATAACATTAATAATTGTAACGCATTGGCGAAACCTGTAATGTTACTTTTATATGAAACAAAATAAATAAATAAATCACACCTCATTCCAGACAAAGATTGTTGAACTCAAGATTTTCCCTGAACATCTTGACATTGGTAACAAACTACGTCTGTGACATCTGTCTCTATCCAAGCCGTCTCTGTCCAAGACATCTATCTCGCTCGCGCTAGTTATAATTGATATTGTTGTCTCTCTGACACACGGTGATGTGTAACCGGCGACGGTGATGGTAGCCATTTTAAAATATTAACGGGTATGTAATTAGAAAATATTTAACATAATTTTAAATGCTGCTGTACACATGAAACGTAATTCTATTAGATTTATTTGAGTTTCTAGAATTATTACAACACTGTTTGAAAGCACAGGAAGGTATAATCTTTTTTATTTATGTTCAAAATGATCAAAATCAGTGATAGAAATCAACGACCGGCGTCCCCCGCTTCCTACAACCGACTAGCACGGAAAGAGTGAGCTCACTTTTCCCAACGTTAACATGATACCGTGCGCCCTGAAGTTTGTGAGGGCTAATCTTGAGTTCTACGATCTATGATTCCAGAGTTTATAGATCGGTGATTGTGCAGACCTGCACTTGAGGAGCGTGTCGTGCGCGACGTCGGTGCTGAGCTGCTGCAGCAGCGCCAGCAGCTCGGGCTGGCACAGGCGGCAGCGCGGTCACATTACCCCACAATGTGACACCACACCTTATTCCGGAGTTTATAGAGCTATGATTGTGCGGACCTGCACTTGAGGAGCGTGTCGTGCGCGACGTCGGTGCTGAGCTGCTGCAGCAGCGCCAGCAGCTCGGGCTGGCGCAGGCGGCAGCGCGGTCACATTACCCCACAATGTGACACCATACCTTATTCCGGAGTTTATAGAGCTATGATTGTGCGGACCTGCACTTGAGGAGCGTGTCGTGTGCGACGTCGGTGCTGAGCTGCTGCAGCAGCGCCAGCAGCTCGGGCTGGCACAGGCGGCAGCGCGGTCACATTACCCCACAATGTGACACCATACCTTATTCCGGAGTTTATAGAGCTATGATTGTGCGGACCTGCACTTGAGGAGCGTGTCGTGCGCGACGTCGGTGCTGAGCTGCTGCAGCAGCGCCAGCAGCTCGGGCTGGCGCAGGCGGCAGCGCGGGCGGAAGGCGGCGGCGCCGGCGCGCACGGCCGCGCGCAGCTGCGCCAGCGAGCCCGCGCTCAGCGCGCGCGAGAACGCCGCCTGCACCTCGCCGCGCTCCAGCTGCTGCCGGATCTCTGCGCACTGCATCTATACACAACACACACATCTTTGTAATATAATCAACTATAGCAACGTAGTTCCCGTGATTTTCCAGGAATGAAAAGTGTTTTTTCAGACTATAATCTGACTGACTTTCAAATTTCAACCCGATCCTTTCATACGTTACGACGTGAATATTGACATTTATAATATTAGTACGATAAATACCGATTGACTTTTCACACACAACAACGTCAACACCATCTGACCCCAAACTAACCAAAGCTTGTACTATGGGGGCCAGATGGCTGATATTAAAATACTTATACCTTATACAGTTTGTTTTGAATACAAAATATACTCATTATAGTACCTATAAGAGATTTACTACCAACTAAGCCTCAATACCAGTCAAATCATTCTATCCCCCTTTAGTGCCAGCAAGTTCAAATGATAAGCGGGCAGTAGCAATAGAAACTTCTCCTATTAATTTTTTGACAAATCATCCAAAGTACCACTTCCTTCTATCCTTCTCCACTCCACTCTCATTCAGATTCTTTGCCACAAAATTTCAGACCTTAAGAAGCAATTAAAAGTTTCTCACCAGCTGCTCGAAGGCCAAGCGTTCGGTGTCCGGCGGCGACGGCGGCGGCAAGCTGGCGAGGGATTCCTCCGCATGCGGGGACTCCGCGGCCAGCAGCCCCCCGGCCAGCGGCTCTGGTGGCACCCCGGTCTCGGCCGGCGGCTCAGCCAGAACGTTCAACACTTTTTGACGCCATTCTTGCAACTCCTTATGAAGTAGTCTGGGGCAGGGTGAAATACAAATACCATTATAGAAATGAGCTGCTCTCAAACGAGACAAAAAAGATTTTCGTTAGAGCGTGTTTAGTTTTTTTTATTATTCTCAATTTACTTGTAGCCGCTGTACTCGGCAAAATCCTGGAACAATATGTTATTCCAGTACTTCTAAATTTGTGTACATCATCATCATCATCAGCCACAAGACGTCCACTGCTGAACATAGGCCTCCCCCCTAGATTTCCATAACGAACGGTCTTGCGCAACCTGCAACCAGCGGTTTCCAGCGACCTTTGTGAGGTCATCTGTCCATCTAGTGGGAGGCCGTCCAACACTGCGTCTCCCGGTTCGTGGTCGCCACTCAAGAACCTTTTTTCCCATCGGTTGTCAGTTCTGCGAGCGATGTGGCCTGCCCATTGCCACTTCTGCTTGCTTACTCTTTGAGCTATATCGGCCACTTTCGTTCTTTTGCGAATATCCTCATTACGGATTCTGTCGCGCAAAGAGACTCCGAGCATAGCTCTCTCCATAGCTCGCTGTGTGACTTTGAGCTTCGTTATGAGACCAACAGTGAAGGACCACGTCTCAGTTCCATAAGTCATCACTGGCAACACGCACTGGTTAAAGACTTTCGTCTTTAGGCATTGGGGTATTTTGGACTCAAAGATGTGCCGAAGTTTCCCGAACGCTGCCCATCCGAGTTGGATCCTTCGCTGGACCTCTTTGTCGAAGTTGGATCTACCTAATTGGATCTTTTGACCCAGGTAGACGTATTCGTCAACAACTTCGAGTGTGGTATTCCCAACAATAACCGGTACAGGTGAGACATGAACATTTGACATGACCTTCGTCTTGTCCATATTCATCCTCAAACCTACCTGTTGGGATACTCTACTAAGGTCCCTGAGCATAGCACCGAGGTCCTCCATTGACTCCGCCACAATGACTATGTCGTCGGCAAACCGAAGGTGAGTGATGCATTCGCCGTTGATATTGATGCCATATCCGTTCCAGTCCAGTAGCTTGAAAACATCTTCCAGCGCGGCAGTGAACAGTTTCGGAGATATAACATCTCCCTGTCTCACGCCTTTCTGTAGCTGGATATGTTTTGTGCACTGGTCCTGTAATCGGACAGACATTGTGGCTTTGCTGTAAATACACTTCAACACTTCGATATAGCGATAGTCGATGCGGCATCGCTGGAGAGACTGAAGCACTGCCCAGGTCTCGATGGAATCGAAGGCTTTCTCATAGTCCACATACGCTATACATAGTGGCCGATTATACCCTCGGTTTTCTGTATAATCTGCCGAAGCGCATGAATGTGGTCTATGGTACTATAGCCTTTTCGGAAACCGGCTTGTTCGGGTGGCTGGAAGTCGTCAAACCTGCGTGCGAGACGATTCGTGATTACCCTCGAAAACAACTTATAAACGTGGCTCAGAAGTGAGATGGGTCTGTAGTTCTTCAACAAGGTGTTGTCACCTTTTTGAAGAAGAGCACCACCACACTTCTGCTCCACGCTTCTGGCGTACTACCGTCAAGTATGACGGAATCGAACAGCTTCTGGAGGACTTTAAGTACCGGTTTTCCACCCGCTCTCAGAAGCTCAGTCGTAATTCCGTCGTCGCCAGGTGCTTTGTTGTTTTTAAGTTGTTTGAGGGCCATCCTAATCTCATACAGGCTGACTTCTGGGATATCTTCGGTAAAGTGTCGGGTCAGCTTGGCTCTGGGGTCTTTGCCATGCTAACGACAGGTTGTGCTTGCGTAGAGGTGTATAACTGTTCATAGAACCTCTCAATCTCCTCCAAAATCTCAGGCTTCGACGAGACAACGTTACCACTATCGGTCTTCAGTTTGGCCAGCTGACTTTGCCCAAGAGACAGATTTCTTGCGAACACTTTTGAGCCTTTGTTCTGCTTGATCGCCTCTTCAATACTCGAAGTATTGAAGCAGCGTATGTCGCGTCGCACACAAGTAGAGATCTGTCTATTGAGCCGTCTGTATACCGTCATGTCGACCGAAGACTGTAACCGCATATCTCGTCTGACCGCCATAAGATCTAGAGTTTGATCGGAGAGCTTTTGGGTTCTGTTTTGGCGTCGGCTCTTATAAAATTTTCTGCCAACAGCATGAACAGTTTCCACTAGCCTGTCGTTTATTTCGTCCGCCGTTACGCACTCATCTAAGGATTCGAAGCGATTTTGAAGTTCGAGTTGAAAGTTATCGGGATCTTCGATCTGAGCATAACTTGGTCGGAGCGTGGACTTCATTAGACGTGATCTTTCGAGCTTAATGTTTAGATTCAGCGTGCCTCTTACAATACGGTGATCGCTGCCGGTCTTAACCCTGCTGATCACAGAGACATCGCTGAATATTTGCCGTTTAGTCGTCATAATGAAGTCGATCTCATTTTTTGTGGAACCGTCAGGGCTAATCCAGGTCCACTTTCTTTGTGGTTGTTTCTTGAAAAAGGAGTTCATCATAAAGAGGCTCTCCCTTTCCAAGAAATCCGCTAGACGTTGCCCTCTTGGGTTCCGCTGCCCATATCCGAAATTCCCCACTCTCAACTCATCACCGCTACGTTTGCCCAGTTTCGCGTTGAAGTCTCCCATCACAACTGTGAAATGTGTTGGCGAGACATGTATGGCTTTGGAGATGTCCTCATACATGGATCTGGCACACGGAGACTGAGGTAACTCATTTCCGGAAATCTGGCACACGGAGACTGAGGTAACTCCCTGCCGGAGATCTGGCACACGGAGGCTGAGGTAACTCCCTGCCGGAGAACTGGCACACGGAGACTGAGGTAACTCACTGCCGGAGATCTGGCACACGGAGACTGAGGTAACTCACTGCCGGAGATCTGGTACACGGAGACTGAGGTAACTCACTGCCGGAGATCTGGCACACGGAGACTGAGGTAACTCATTTCCGGAGATCTGGCACACGGAGACTGAGGTAACTCACTGCCGGAGATCTGGCACACGGAGACTGAGGTAACTCCCTGCCGGAGATCTGGCACACACGGAGACTGAGGTAACTCATTTCCGGAGATCTGGCACACGGAGACTGAGGTAACTCACTGCCGGAGATCTGGCACACGGAGACTGAGGTAACTCCCTGCCGGAGATCTGGCACACGGAGACTGAGGTAACTCATTTCCGGAGATCTGGCACACGGAGACTGCGGTAACTCACTGCCGGAGATCTGGCACACGGAGACTGAGGTAACTCCCTGCCGGAGATCTGGCACACGGAGACTGAGGTAACTCACTGCCGGAGATCTGGCACACGGAGACTGAGGTAACTCACTGCTGCAGGGCGCAGTGCAGCGCGGACAGGGAGCCGGGCGGCGCCTCCAGCAGCCGCCGGTGGCGCTCCACGGCGCGCCGCAGCGACCGCGAGATCTTGCACACGGAGCGCGACAACGTGGCTGACTTCTCTTCCACTGTGG
Organism: Ectropis grisescens; assembly: GCA_017562165.1. Lineage (NCBI taxonomy): Eukaryota > Metazoa > Arthropoda > Insecta > Lepidoptera > Geometridae > Ectropis > Ectropis grisescens. Next base: position 2,588,451 of record CM029770.1, on the reverse strand, counting down.
CACGGAAACAATACATTATTTTTGTAACATAAATTGACAGGACGAGCAAGACACGTGCCTGGATGATAAGCAAGCATAGGCAGGCGCCCATATCATCACAGTGTCACGCATCTATTGAAACATGAAGAGTCTAAATATATAACCTATGTAAGGATTTAGACAAGTAATAGTACTTTACCGTCACCCAGAGATTTAAGATAAGCTATCTCTGTGCACTATAAATTATCTGGAAACATGTAGACAATCTGAACATGTAGTAGAACAGTAGATACCGTAAAGTAGTAAACAAAAAATATTTTCAAGTCACCCCGTTTTATGGGACTTAAGAATCTGAGAACAATAAGTTCCCTTGCACATCAGGGAGTTTTAAATTACAAGTAAGAGGTAAGCTATTTGCTATTTAACGTAGAATACTTTGCCAGCCCTTTTTGCGTGGTTTAAATCACACCAAAAGAGCAGGGGTGCGCAGCGCAGGCAGTTTTTGACGTGTTTAGTGCTAGTGATTAGATTGTAGCTCACACTCCACGAAGGCGTCCTCCACGGTCCTCCCGAGCTGGTCGAGGAGCCGGCGGTGCGAGTGCTCCAGCAGCGGCAGGTACAGCGAGGCCAGGTCCCGGGACAGGCAGTCCCCCACCACGGCCCGCACGGACTGCGCCGTCGCCGACACCATCTGCTCTTTCAGCTCCTGGAAAAAACTCCTAACTTGTACACCTCACAACTTGATCGGTTTGATGTTAGTGGAAGTAATGTCGCAGTCTGTAGTCTTGATATACCTCACTCTGCAGAAAGCTTGTAAGTGCATCCCTGAGGTCGTGGGGGGCGGAGCCCTGACGCGCCTCGATAGCGGCCAGCAAACTCCGCGCGCGACTGTTGGTCTCGGGGCCGGCGCCTTCCTCATCCTTGGCTTCCATACTGAGAAGTAAAAAAAAATTTTGATCGTTCTTTGCTTTTGCTGCTTTGCTTATAGCTTTACCACAGTAAAGCTGTACATACGCGAGCAAAAAAACCACGAATATTTAGTTAAAATATCAAAAAAACTCAAAGTTTAGGTCACGCATATGTCTAAGATTCCCAGCAGCTAACAAAAGAGCTGATAACTTTGAAACGGCTGAATCAATTTTGACGAAACATAGCTTATAACACTCCCGATACCAATTTATCATTCAAACAATTTAAAAAAAAGTCAAAATAGTTTCATCCGTTTGGGAGCTACGATGTTACGGACTTATACACAGCAGAGAGAGAGAAAGAGAAATAGACACGCCAAATTTAACACCCCATCGTTTTACACCCACGTCACCCACCCATTAAAGCCCTTGAACCAGAAAACAAATTTTCCCTTCCACAAAAATCTCCTGTAAAGATATTTATGTTCGTTCGAAACGAACTGATTTAAAACTTGAAAATTTACCATATGTATGCGTTAGTTCGTCTGTGTGAAATAAATTTTCCTTTCATTTCATTTAGTCGTCAAATTATTTCTCACCCTCCCGCCGCCACTTTTCTTATGAGATGCGGTCTAGAGAAATGATAATTTTAAATAAGGCATCAGGATTTGAACCTTTGATAGAATTTCTTGATTTAATACCCACTTCGAAATAGTTTTTTTGACGAATTCAGCCAAGCTGTCGGTTTGATGCTGCTCCACCTTCTCCATCGCAGCCTTTGAGTTGTGAATATCTTCCTTCAATGTCGTCAGCAGGTGGCACTGTTCTTCAAACAGATCTGTGCACAAAAATAAAATATGAAATTAGTCAAAACTCTTCAATCAAGGCACTAACTTGCTCATAGGCGATGGTAAATTATTTTTTATCATCGCTAGATCGCTAGGCTTACGCTGCACAAGACGCTGCATTATCAGATTAATTATCAAGAGTGCAATCGCCCCCTGCAGCAGTGTGTTCAGTAAAGCGATCAAGTGCAAACTTATACACGAGTATGTACCTAACTTACTAAGGTGCGTTCTACTAATGGTCATACATACCTAAATTAATTCAGAATCGTAAATGACACCATTCTTAATAAGTTCTAGATTCGTCTAGATAACTTAGCATTGTTAAAGATGAAATATACATTTACCTAGACATACTCGTACTACACTAAAATAAATTACCCTCCCGCTGCGCTGTTGTCATACGTAATACGTATAGATAGGCGTCCCAAAACTTTTTTCGATATAGGTACTTTCTTTGTGAGGGGACTGCAAGTCCACACTCTTGCATTCCCGATGCGGAGATGCGGCGCTCATGTATGAGGATATTCAATCAAAGAGACGCGAAGCGATAGAGAGCGTATCAGTGGTGGTAGGTACCGTATAGCCGGTCAATCTTGTGCTCCAGTCCAGCGATGGCGTCCCCGCCACGGCCGCCGTTGTCGCCGACGCCGCTGTGGTCACCGACGCCGCTGTCAGCAAACCCGTTGTCAGAACGACGTGCGCGCGACACGTCCGGCCCCGGGCCGCGAGCCTCCGCCCCTTCCTCCGAGGTGGACTCGCTTGATGACCGGTCCACCCGCCTACAGCGTGGAGATCAACTAATACAATAGTTATCCTACTAAAATATACCTATTATAAAAGCGAAAGTTTGGATCTTTATCGCTCAATCACGTCGGAACGCCTGACCGGATTGGGTTGAAAAATAGATACAGTGCAATTGAAGTATGGAAAAGCACATAGGCTGCTTTTTATCACAGGAAAGTTACGAGAACGGAAACTATGCGAGTAGAACCCCCGATGAGTTTGTTAGTAGCATTATAAATCCGAAAGTTTGTTATGAATGTTTGCTACTCTTTCTAGCAAAAACTACTCAAGAGATCTGGATGAAATTTGGCAAGTAGATAGACAATATAGACAAATAGTCTGGAAAAATACATTGCCTACTTTTTATCCCGCCAAAATATCGGGATGAACTAGGTACACGAATTAAACCACGGAATGCTTGTAGTTTATAAACGTGCCTAGGTACCTATGTTTATTTGCGGGCTTTGTAACAAATGTGCAATTTCCAGTAGAACAATTCTCGTCATTGCACGTTTATATAGGTACTCGTAGGTATATAAACGCATATATATATCATAGATATTAAAATGATAGATCATATATTAGAAAGCCATAGTGACCTAGTGGCTAGAACGTCCGATTTCATAGCCACGAGGTTGTAGGTCCAAATTTCGTCTGCATCTCCGAGTGTATAACATTGTACAAGTTTGTCATCACCACTTTGATGGCACCAACTTGTGACATTGAGTTTAAGGTGAAAGAAAACATCTTGAGAAATACGGCAAGTTTCAAGAATCTTTCACGAGTGTTATACTAATCGTCAAGGATTTCAGAGAATTCTATATCACAAATACTATTTTAGTGCATCTTGTACCTACATCTTCACATCTAGGTACGTAGTTAGTGTTCTACTTTTACCATTAGAATCTCCTCGATAAGCTTACCTCTTTAATTGTACTCATCAAACATATCACACTAACATAACACAACGGGATAGAAGCCAGAAATTAATACATGATGAATTAGATGACATATATGATACAACCGATTAAAAGTTAAAAATGAAAAAAGAAGAAGAAGACTTTATCAGCTGACTATTATTATCATTGTATAAATTCAGACCAATGGAAACTGCGTTGCCAGACCTATTGCATGCCTCTAGAAGAAGAGGCTAGTTTGTATGGGTCAATTATTTAAATGTTTTGTATCATCTTATCTTACCTGCAAACAGCAATAAAGATTTTTGTATTTGTATTTAGTAGACCTCTTCACATATTTGGTATAATAGTCAAAAACACCACACAAACAAAACCTCAAAAGATAAATTAATATACACTTCAAAAGGACAGTATCTTTATTCCACTAACCTGTGGCGTCGAAAGTCGTCTCTGCTCGCGTAGATCGCGACATTGCAAGGCACTGCGTCTGTTATATCGCACATCGATTTACACTTTTTAGGAAACTGCGCTTCTTTCTCCATCGTGATCAATAGATTGTTTTACATTCACATTGTTGCAAAAAAACAGGTGAACACGCTGTGGAAGTGCGGGTAGTAAAAATATATTATAAAGTACCCTAATTTTTAAAACTTAACTTCAACAATTTATTAATATCAAACATCTATTATATTTTGGAATCTTTTATAATTAATAAAAAAAAAATAACTCGCTTGATTGTGCGTTTTCCGATGTGTTTTCAGATTAACAGCGAGTAATAAAGCGGTGAAAACATACCTTAAAATTATTGTTACAGGACGAAACGTTGGCGCCAACTTTAAAATTTCCTCCTTGTCCGTAATCCTCAAATTTCCTCCTTGTCCGTAATCCTCAGGTTTTGGGGGTGATATTCGAGAAAAAATGACTAGTAGAGATTTTACCCGGTATCGGTTGTTTTCCCGCGTTAAAAATAGTCTATGTATTGTTAGATATTTTAATTTTCTTAGATTTTTGTTTAACTTATACGATTTTGGGGGTCATGTCCCTCAATTCATGAGAGATAGGTATCGGTAATAATCAATTCTAATAATATTATAAATGTGAAAGTTCGGATGTTTGTTGCCCATTCACGTCGGAACGCCTGTACAGATCAGATCAGATGAAATTTGGAACAGTTAAGAATTTGGGCACGGGCATTTCATCATGGGCAAGTGATGGGAACAAAAATTACGCAGATAAGACCGTAAACTGCTGTTCACGACCTGCCTGCCTACAGATTGTCATGCAACGAAACACCCAGAAGAAAATTCCACACAGAACAACACGTAGGTACACTCCGCGAGGTATAAGCTGAGCTTTGCATTAGTGTGAGTGATCACCAATCAGGCAGGAGCTTGAAATTTTGTCCGCGAGGTATAGGCTGAGCTTTCGATCCGTGAGTTCACCCGTGATCCGACGCGATTGAGTATCCAAGCTTTCACATTTATAATATTATCCGTTTACCCGTGAGACTGGACCATACATTTATAATATTAGCCTGGACCATTCCTTCTCCCATTACGATACGCCCGCGCGACTCTAGTCTCGGAGACTAGTCGCCGAGAAGTATCTCACATACATTTATACGATACTCACACACTACGATACTGGTATTCTACGCGGTCGCAACTAGTCTCGCGATACCGCCGTGTTGGTCGCTTTTGCGTCGCGTCTCGCGCGTTTCGACAAGATGGCGGAGGAGAAAGAAACAATTATTAAGTTTGTACAAGAAATTGAAAAACATGCTTGTTTATATAACTACAAATTACCTGAATACATGCGAAAAAATATAATAGACAAGACTTGGGCAGAAATTGGGAACAAATTTCAAAAAATCTACAATTTCTGTTTCTTTCATATGGATGAATCCAGTATTTTCTACTCTTGTGTTGACGTCTTCTATATCTATAAAACAGAAAAACTGCAAGAGCTTATACGTCACTCAACATAACGTCCGTTTACAAAAACGAGTTTGCAAGTGATAAATTTAGTAAATTTCAGTAGCATAATATGCGAGCGTCGGGTAGCGAACATGTATCCAACTAGTATTAAACTCGAGTATCGTACCCTACAAGTATCATAATGGGAGAAGGGCTTAATCCGTTGCTGTACCGCTGCAGGGCAATGGCCTCCTTTTCTTCCCTCCATTTATACTCTCACAAAACAGCTCTCTGTTGTCTCCCAGTCTTATTCATACGCGTCGAACATAGCATATCTTTTTCGGGTACCCTGGGGATTGAGGGTTCTGTGGAATCTAGTAAGTGTCCTTTGAGATATGTCGGGCCCAATGCGGCGCTTCCAGAAAGCAAATTTACTTGTCAAAGACACAAATCACCAAAGTTCAAAAGGCACCAATCTTTACATTTAGTGATATTTTAACCCGATGAAACATAAACGAGACCTCTGGCAAAATTATGAACTCCTGGCAAATCTTTGACAGAATTTATATCTACATTCCAAGTCAGTTGCTCTCTGAGTCACTTAATAAAAACACTTATTTATAAATCAGATTAATCTCTTTATTTAGAATGGTAATCTTCTTACAATAATACTATGAAGGAGTCACGGTACAGGGCACATGGTCAGTTACTGTGAAAACAAGTTCCGCAGGAAACCAAATTATAATAACTCTTATATTTCGGCACATTACGAATGTATTTATAACTAGCTACTGGAATACACAGGGTTACACAGGCAGGATATACTAAGCTGTAATCACCATTATGAAGAACTTTAATTTAAGACTTGAACCCTAATTTAACAAAAAAGAAAATGATAATTAGTAAATCAGTTTCATTAATTTTTCAACAGTTCAAAAATTATTTTGTGGGCTTCTTATTAAAAGGTGATCGTAATAGTGCACAGCATATCCCGTAGATATATACATTATGGTTAACAATTTTGACCATTAAATAATATTAAAAGTAATATAATAATAAATGAATAATAACATACTAGTCATTTAATCACGTCTATCCATCAGTTGTCTGTCACCCGCAACCCGGAGTGTGAGTACTAACGAACAGGAACGAATGCGTTAACGTCCTCGATCGCGTTACCCTTAACTATGCGAGTTAAAATTTGTAGTAACATTGATTGGCACCTTTCGACAATTTGCTAAGAAATTATTTTAAAACCCTCACTTTTGGTTGTAATAAAAGTAATGATAAACGTTGCCGCTAGACGGCGGTCTTCATCTTCCATAAACGACTTGCTTTGCGTTAACGCAATCGAGTAAGTTTTAACGCAAGTGAACGCTCACACTCGCCATGTCAAGGAAAGGTTCAAAGGAATAAAGACAACCAACGGGGGCCTATTCCTTAATGAACAATCTCATAATAAGAACATTTGAAAAAAATGTAGTTCCGTTTTCAGGCAACAACATCTTAGAGAATATTTTAGTTAAAATGAACTTGTAAGACATTAGCGAATAAAAGCGATAGTCCTTTATTTCACTATTACTAGAGATACGTCATAATTAATGGCAGTATTTGTCATAGGTATTTCTAAACATAAAAAATATATTGTGATTAATAATACAAAAAAAAAAACAAAATCTTAATAAAATACAAGGTTACACAAAACTCCCGTGCCTACCTAAAAGAACGAATTGTGCTTCTCATTGTGAACAACTTTTATTGTTACCAGAGGTCCCAATCTGAAGTCGCGTTTTCCATGTATGAATTGGATTTTGAATCCAGTAGCGTGTCTGAAACGTGGCTGTGGTGACGTAGTAGCTACAACGTCCAATTTCACAACCGTGAGGTCGTAAGTCCGAACCCCACCTACACTTCTTGAGATTTCCTCAAGTGCATATGTACGAGTTCAATATCATCGCTGGCTAAAACGCTGAAGACATAACATCGTCAAGAAATGGCCTTATCTGAGACATCCCTCGAGGACATCTGTCATCCGCCAGACTTAGCCAGCATTGTGGATTACGGTATTAACTATCTCCTTGTAAAATAAGACCGCAGGCCCAGCACAGCACACAGTGGGGAAATTTTATGCTAAACGTACAGTACCCGATTTACTTTCGCGATTTTGAAATTGGTCCCATACTCCCGTCGTAAAACTTTGTTCATATCAATGGGTACAACTCGTACCTTTCGAGCAGGCGTTTTGCGCAACCCTGTAGATAGCGACCACACATAGCCGATGTTACTAAAACTATCGGAAAAAGGCTGATAGAAAAATGGCAACTTTGAACATTGTTTCATTGAAGATTCCTTCAGTCTTTTTGTATATAATTATAATTAATATAATCGATTAAATGTTCATACAAAACATGCCAACTTGACTACAAATCAACTCTCGGTAGTGCGATTGAAATTTAAACATCATATCTTGTCATTTACGGTTTATTTTAGACAACAATTATGTTAGATAATTGAAAAATACAGAACCCTCGTGTGAGTCTCTTGTCAAAGATTTATTTATTTAGTCCACTAAAATTATTAACAATAATAAAGTCAGTAAGTAAATAATACAAAACAATTGGGTCAAATTCTAAAATATCAATTAAATGTTATTTTTGAATTTCACAACACATAAAATAATTGGTAAATGCGGTTAGTACGTCATATAATTGAAATAAACAACCAAAGAGTGGAAAAAAGAAACTGCTATAAATGATAAGACTCAAAACTATATAGAAAGAACATGACGAAGTCAGAGTGAGTATACCTATCTTCTGGGTCAGCGTGCATCGTCGCTTCCCATCGGGTGAGTTTCCGATCAAAACGAATATTCAAAAAGTTCCCGAGTTGATTTGGAGTCCGAGTCGGCGTCGAGTTCGAATCGAAGCTTAAAATATTTAGTTACTTTTAATCTCATACAAAATCAGCGCATACTGTACAAATACACGTTACAGTTGAATATCAAAAAACAAACAATACAGAAATCAAACTATATAAAGCGCGCTCGAGAAATGCACGCATAGACATCGCTCGTATTTTTTTTTAACAATGGCAGGTATACACTTGACCGCCATCTCGCCTGATGTTAAGCGATGATGACACGGACTACGATGGAATGTATCACTTACCTAGAAAAAATAAACGTTTTTATTTCCATTTTGCCTGTTTCATGGTCAACAGTCAAACAATTACAAATGAGCTACCGCGATAGTTTTTTCGAATAAACCAGAGTTGACTTCTGTACTATTGAATGTTTTGTGATAATAAATATCATCTACCAGGCTACGCCATCAAATAAAGTTTTGTTACAGCAACTATGCCCACATCTACCGGATTTTAGGGGAAATCCTAACAATATCATAGAGGTTTTCAAAGGTGATGAATCTGTAGAACACAAAAATCTTTTATGTCGTCAATATAAGTAATAAACAATTTTCGTCCAAAAAATTAAACCGACTTCAAAACCACAAATAGGCACTCAAAAGCGAAAAATAAACTAAAATCATTGTTATAAGCGCTACTCACTCATCTATTTGAAGTCGGTGCCAGCTAAATCTATATAATAGGTATAGGATAGATACTACTTACCTGTGCCTACATAGCATCAATCTACTAACTTTTTGACCTGACTGGCACCGACTTCAAATAGATGAGTGAGTAGCGCTTATAACAATGATTTTAGTTTATTTTTCGCTTTTGAGTGCCTATTTGTGGTTTTGAAGTCGGTTTAATTTTTGGACGAAAATTGTTTATTTTACTCTTTTAGTGTACAAGAACAAAATTAAAATTTTTGATTAAACCCCGACTACCTTGGATTTGTTATCTGTACAACATTCTACTAGTCAAGCCCTTTCATTTGATACCCATATAAAGGGAGTTGTGAAAAAACAAATGTATTTCGGCATTTTGTGGAAGCGGCCATCTTGAATTTGAATTTTTCATAGTGAAAAGTATTCTACTAGTCAAGCTCTTTCGTTTGATACCCAAATTGAGGTAGTAATGAAAAATATAATATAATTCGCCATTTTGTCGTGGTGGCCATTTTGGATTTGAAATTTGTTATAGTACATAGTATTCTACTAGTCAAGCCCTTTCATTTGATACCCAAATTGAGGTAGGTTGTGAAAATATTTTGTCCGCCATTTTGTGGAGGCGGCCATCTTGAATCGACATTAACCAGACATAGCTAAGAACATCTGCTATGGTATTAACCTTGAAATAAAAGAAACCGCATCGAAATCGGCCCATCTGTTTGAGTTCTACTACGGCGCCACAGCAGATAGACAGACACACAGACAGACATCGACGTCACTTATAACACCCCTTTTTTGGTCGGGGTTAAAAACAAGTTTTATTAAAGCATTTACACAATTTTGTATTGACAGGGTCGAGATTCATAACTTTTGTGAAATCTACAACGTCATCCAGATACGCAATTTTTCAGTTTTTGGTTCATATTTCAAAAACTACTTGACCGATTTCAAAAAGATTTATATGGGACCATTCGGGAAGCATACCCATCCGAACACAAAAAGAAATTTTAAAATCGGTTCAGAGGTTCTCGAGAAATCAGGTAACATACATAAAAAAAAAAAAAAAAAAAAAAAACATAGGGGTCGAATTGATAACCTCCTCCTTTTTTTGGAAGTCGGTTAAAAATAATATTTTCTTTGCAATAAATACTAATGCTAGCTGTGACTAAAATTATCGGAAAAAAGGTTGGCTATAATTATTGAAACACGCTAGTGTCTGGCCACGTCACGTTTTCGTCCACATAGAGTGGAAGTGGGCCTGGAAGCCGGGCTGGATTTAGAGGTGTGGAGGCCCCGAGGCTAATAATAATATTGTATTTAACCTCGTACGTTGAAATAAGATTAAGTCTCTACTGTGGAGGCCCCGGCTAAGATATTGCTATTCGCGATAAGGCAAGCTATTTATGATATGTATGAAATATGTGCTTATTCCAGTCTAATATCTATATACTTTACATATTCCAGCCAGATCCGTTGAGTACTTTCGACGTGAAGCAATAAACATCCAAATACCTACGGAAACTTTCACATGTTTAATAGGTATTTACGGAATTATAGACGTTATTTTTTTTTACATGTTTGTAGTTCAATGACGTCGTAATTACCGAATGAATCAGGTCAAATTGCAACACAGGTATTTAGACCATAATTCGAAATAGGAATTAGGCGACTTTTTTCTGAAACATGTATTTAACTAAATATTTGCCAGACACAAAATTTATCTAGATGTTGTTAGGATATTTCAAGCGACCCTGCCTGGTTTCCTCTAAGCATCCATCCCTTTGACACGTCTATATAATATAACATCATCATATTTATTATAACTCTATTCCTACAAATGTATGAGGTTTCCTTTGTATAATTAATGAGTAGTCATTTAAATAGTAGTCATACTTATAATCGTGTCTTGTGTTAGTTAGACCAGAAAGTCCCCGAGGGTCCCTCTCGCCGTTAGTTTGAACTTGATGGTGTAAGGTTACCCACAACTCTTATACTCAGCCGAAAGGGGGTGATATACTCGCCGTTATGTATTTTCACTTTACTAGTATTATAAATTAAAGGATATTTTTTCATTTACCGTGTGTACATGGCGGAGCAAGCCCATGTCTGACACACGAAGCAACATCGAAATATCGGGTAACTCATACGATGGGGCGAACGTTCGAGGTATCATATTAACGGGTATACTGAGTGACAATTTACCCGTGAACAAGGTATCTTATAATATTTGAAAATATACAAAATTATTAAAAATTTAAAATTAATCTATAATAAAAAAAAATTACGTTAGTCGAAATATCGGCGGTTCGTTCCACTACAACCACGGTAAATATCCTGTCATAAATCACACGTAGAGTGAACAATCATTGTTGCTTTTTATTTAACTTTCACTTTGAAAACACCAAAAACACGAAAAAAAAACAGTTTATTTAAAAAAATTTTTGACTAAGACAAAATGTATGAAACATAACTCTTTTTCGAAAATCAACAGTTACCCCACAATAAAGTTTATAACAATAACCACAAAGCATTGAGAATATCTCAAGAGGAATGTCAGTGTTGGACTCATGATACTTTTAATCATTTGAAACCAGTTATTCACAAAAGTGTGTTGTTGTGTCAGACAACCTTATCGACTGAGTACAAATAAGATAATAAACTTACAATGCAACCTTTCGACTGAGTACAAGCATTCTGTGTAGCCCCACATAAGCAGTCTTATATAACTAGAAATCGTTACACATGTTTATAGCCCGCAAACAATCAGGCCAGCAGCAACCAGCTGCCATACGTCACTCACTGCAAAATAAATAATAACTTTATAACTACGCAGTCAACGCTTTTCATAACATATTCTTGGTTAAAATTAGACTCAGAACTCATGGATCGGTTCCAAAGCGGGCCCGCGGCTTCTGTAGAATACAGATTTATATGTAAAAATTTAAATCAAAACTCACGAGGCGGCTTACGCCCGCGGCGCGAGCGGCTGCCACGCGGGCGGTCGCCGCCTGCTCCTCCCCCGCCACGTCGCGGGCGAAAATCTCACCCGCGGCGGCTGCGAAACCGCGAAAATCTGCGGTCTCGTAAGTTTTGAAATAAAACCGTCGCACGTCGCGGTTCGCGCCCGTGCGCGGGCGCGTTTGGAAACCGCTCCATGAGTTCTTAGCCTTACAATAAGTACCTTAGTAGTGGTATAAACAGATTCTATGGCACTTGTTATGTTTTATGGTTAATTGCAGAGAGACTCCCTGATATTTCGTTACAGTTCCATGCACCATGTTCACGGATAAACCTGACATAGGAACATGATAGCATCTGAAATATAGGAAACTCGCTCCACCACGTAACCACGGTAAATATCCCGTAAATAATAATAATATGAAATGGACAAACGTGATAGCTAAAAAAATCGATTTAAATAATTGATATAGTGGTCTATAGAAACCAAACTAAAGCCTTAAACCAATTAACCCTAGACCAAAAATTGGAAATTTTGAACATAAATTTAGATGACCATAAAATCTGTAATACTTGTACATACTTGGCTTTATTGTACTTCCATGGATATAATTTACAAGAATACATTTGAGTTACGTTTTGACATTTCTTGAGACAAAAAATGCCGACTAACTAAAACTCCACAACTAAATGTATAGTTATTTTCTTTCCACAAACTCTTATACATAAATTGGCCTGGCCTAAAGTATAGAGAGATATCATATTAATATTTCGTCATTTCATTTGAAGATATATTTAACAGGTAGATTAAATATTTAAAATATTACAATTAATAATTCAAATATTTCTAAATTTATCTTTAAATAAACTGACTCATATAATATCGATCAAACTTCACTTATAAGCGTGTTTGATCTTTAATCTTATTACAATTTCAGTGTGCAAACCTTTTCTACAAATCATACTTTCAGTGAGACACGGTTGTCAGGGATGTTACTGTTGAGATTTTAAGGTTTTTTTATGTTTTATTAATCTTATTTTATTTTCTTTTATAGTAAAGAGTGAAGAGATGAGCAGAATAAGGGCCTGGTAAGCAACACGCCTGCCACATAACAGCGCAGTGACGCGCAGCTATTGGCTATTGGACCATGAAGAGTCTAATTCATTACTTAGCACTGCACTGCGCTCGGCACCCAGAGCCCTAAGATATTATATCTCTAAGCCCTGTAATTTCTCTGGAAACATTACTTTTCACACAGTAATGTTTGAAATTTACTGCCTTGGCAGTAAATAACTGGCAAACGTGTGGTACTTCCCCTAGGTGGACTTTGCTAAAAGTCCTACCACTATCAAATCCATACAGTCATAAACTAAACTAAGAGTTTTTGACAATGATGTTGTTGTCTCACTGAAGGTATAATATGATTTCAATTTATAGTATTAATGTTTTTTTAGTAATTCCTTTGTTTATTAGGCATTTAGCAAAAAAATATTCTTGAAGTCATGAATGTACTGTTTTTTCGTGAAATAAAGGTCCAAATCAATCCAGACGAAAACTATACTCATTCTAAAGGCACTAACTTGAAAGCTAACTACTTCTTTGTCCTTTATATTACAGTCTAATTTACAAAGACAGCAATGATTGATTAAGCTAAAAAAGGCCTCATCAGAATAGAGTAAGTATAACGCGTTATTGACTAGGCTCCATAGTAAATGAGCAAACCAGGATGAGTATACAAAGATATTATAATGAAATAAATACATTTCAAATCAATTTCCAATTTTCTAGTTTTCGTAAGATCATAATATGCCTTAACAGTAAAATATTTAAAGGAACAAAGTTACAAAGTTAAATTGATCTGTTATTTATAATAGCATTTAGGTGAGTGTGTACTATCCAGCTTAGCTGCAGACAAGATGGTGATCAACCTATGTAAGGTAAGGCAAGGTTTAAATTAACATACTTTGATACTCTGTTTATCTCCGACAGCGATGTTATAAACTATTAAAGCATATCTTCATGTCGGCTCAAACTGACATATCCAGCTAAGACAAATGTCACTCAAAATAAAGCCGCTTCTTCTGGTAATCAGATTGTTTCCAACATATCCTGATTGAGAGTTATATCGGCTTATTTATTGCAAAAATTCGGGATTTACAACAATTACACAAGTTAAATGACATTGGAATGTAGAGAGGGTTCATAGAAAAAGTAGAATGAGCCTACATTTGTCTACCTTTGTCCTTTACTTCTATGAGTCACGAAGTATCTTCAGTTTTGAAACGATAACAGGAAAAAATTATTGGATTGAAAATTTCGTAACATTATAAAATGCAACGTGTACTTATCCTGGTTGATTCTGCTCCAGCCTTCAGTTCTCAAAAAATATTGCTTTGGATACATCGAACAGCACAAAATACAAAAACACAGTCATAACATAAACTATAGTCACAGTCAACACTATATCCTCACATATCACTGTTGTCATCACATATCACTTTTAACGGGTTCCATTAGATGGATCCGTTCTTGAGCGGCCACGGTCACGCGGTGCCCTTGACCAGGGCCTCGGTGGCCATGAGGAGCATCCGGAACTGGCGCGCCAGCTCGTGGTTGGGCGCGGAGGAGAGGAAGGCCATGATCTGCTTCTGCAGTTCCCTGACTACCCCCGGGAGGTGCTCGCGCGTCACCGGGTTGCTGGTGTCGAGGTTCATCACCGCTTCTTCAAGGAACCTGACAAACAAAGTGACTAGTTCATAAGTGCTTTTTAAAAAGTTTTTTATCAGTGTTAAATACAAAAGGTGGGGAAATCTAAGGAGTAGGTATCACCGACAAGTTAAAGTCAGCCGGTGGCGGGGGCGGAGTAGCTTCGGAGTAGCGGGACTCATCGTCTATATGCGCAGTAGACGAATAAAAGAATCTGTACTTGAAGAAGGCAAAGAAGTTCTTCTTTTGATGTAGTCAGTCTAATCCGACTTACATTTCGGTCGCGATCGTCGTGTAGAACTTAGTTTAGCAGTGTTAAATGAGCTACGATCACGCGCGCGCACTCACCTTGAAAAAGGTCGCCGGTCGCGCCCGAAACTTAAGTCGGACTTGACAGTCTATATCAAATCTGAGTTATTTATTTAAAATGTGTAACAACCATGTTAGTTTTCATCACTATCATACTAGAAGAGTGACTGTCAGTCAAAAAGTAAAGTGCCTGTATTTGAGAAAATAAAGTATGTGTACTTGAGAAAATAAAGTATGTGTATTTCAGGAACTAAAGCATCTTTATTTGAGCAAATAAAGTATGTGTTGTGTAGAAATAAAGAACCTTTACTTGAGGAAATAAAATATGTGTAGTTCCGGAAGTAAAGCACTTGTACTTGAAGAAGTAAAGTACCTAGTACCTATCTCTACTCGATGAAGTAAAGTATGTGTACTTCCGAAAGTAAAGTATTTGCACTTGATTAACTAAAGTATGTTGTGTACTTGAGGAAGTAAAGTATGTGTATCTCAGGAAGTAAAGTATGTGTAGTACAGGAAGTAAAGTACTTTTACTTGAAGAAGTAAAGTGCCTACCTGTCCTCGATGAAGTAAAGTATGTGTACTTCCGAAAGTAAAGCATTTGCACTTGATCAAGTAAAGTATGTGTAGTTCAGGAAGTAATACACTTGTACTTGAAGAAGTAAAGTACCTATATGTCCTCGATGAAGTAAAGTATGTGTACTTGAGGAAGTAAAGTATGTGTATCTCGGGAAGTAAACTATGTGTAGTAGTTGTAGTGTTAGTACCTGTGCTTGAGGAGCGTGTCGCGCGACATGTCGGCCGCCAGCTGCTGCACGAGCGACAGCAGCACGTGCTGGCGCAGGCGGCACGGCGGCCCGAACACGGCGGCGGGCGACGCCGCGCGGCACGCGCACATCACCAGCGCCAGGTCGCTGGCCGATAGCGCCACCTGGAACGCGCCGTTCGCGTCGCCCGCCGCCATCAGCGACTGGATCTGCGCCACTTGCATCTGAACACGTACACATATCACTCGTTAAACACTATTTATTTGTAAACTTAGATAAGCAATAAGCGAATAAATCCGGGTTTTCCGCACGCTTCCTTTGTACCAATCGTAAGCAGAAGGTATGACACTTCCATGTTAGACTGTGCTTTCGGCGTAAAACGTTTGGTTCCGTCATATATTTATAACCAATCCGTCTATTTATAACCATGGTAAGGTAAGCATTTTAAAATGAATAATTGTTTTCAGTGAAACAACAGACTTCAATTTGAAAACCACTCCACAGATTGAGATAAAATGTATATGGAACCATTTGCGAGGATAATAATTAATTATAGATCAACAAGAATAATCAAAATCGGTCCGGTCGTTCTCGAGAAATCGGTAAATATGTACATACAAAATATGATGATGAATACGAATTGATATCTTTCTCCTTTTTGAAGTCAGATAAGAACAGAACATTTAATTTATCCTACACTGTTTATAAGTTTGAATGAAAAGCACAGATTTTTTCTTTAATTGGACCTGAATGAATACTCATCCAGTTATCTTCAGTATCGCACAATGGACTAGCGCAGAAGGCTAAGGACACTTCATAATTACAGATTAATTTAGAAATTACTTCTACAATAGGATGGATGATTTGTTCCCAATATTACTCCTTGACACAAATCTTTACATTCTCATGGTCTCAAGAAATACTGGATAATGGCGACTAACGTTTGTATAATGAATTTACAATGAATTATAGTTGCCGGCAAACAAATTGACCCAATGAAGATAGCTGCGCATGGCTGCGCAGAAACGTTTATAAGGTCTCTTTGGTGGAAGTGAACATGCGCGAACTTTCCCCTTCCACGTCACTTTTGGGTCAACTTGTTTGCCGGCCACTATACGTAACGGACATAAGCAACTCCACATGTATTACCAATGAATTTATTTTATTTTTTCCAACTGAAACAAACTAGAACTACGAATTGAAAGAACTCAAGTACTTGTACTAGAAAAGGCAAAGATTCTTGGACACAATTCCGGGGTGCGTTTCTTTGAGGTCTCTGTAAAGAAATTTACTTTTGTTCACGAATCGTAGGTAAAAGAGGGCGACTTCGGCCGCGTTCAGTTTTTGAAGTGAAAACTTATTTTGGCGCACTACAGACTGGTTTTTCGTGTCAATAGACCTAAAGACCTACGTTCGTAAATGTTCCAAAGTGAGCTATCAAATTCTGAGTTACAAGTTTCCACTTCTATCGGCAGTCCCTTTGACTAGCATTTTTTTTTAATATACTACACAAAACTCCTTGTTCCGTGAGTTTTAAGGAAGGTATGTGTTGTTTTTGAAGCGTTTTGTGTCAACAAACAAAACTTTCTCACCAAATCACAATTTTTTAACAATATTAGGTTTGCACCTGTCCGCTATTTGGCCTGACGTTAAGCGTCGATGCGATATACTATGGAACGCGCTTACCCAGAAAAAACCGATACACGCTCGACTTGAAGTCATCAACATTGAATACAGTTTGGAAAAATCCTACTCAAGCAACGCATTGACACAGTATCGATCATGAAGCTTCGGGGAAGGGGGGGGGGGGGCTGTCTACATAAAAATCGTATTTAGACGTGTCGTTAGTCGATACTTCTAACCACTATATTTGTATTGTTATTTGGAGTTGGTAGTTGAGCAGCATTAGGACGATGCAGATCTGCACTCCCGCATGCACGCGCGTAGACGCATCGACATGCAACATGCAGCGCGGTGCGTGTCAGCGTGTGGATCGCCTAAACATGGTCGTGTCTTCCGAACGCAGAATTACCAATAACGAGGCCGAGTTTGAGTCTAACTAAGTAACTAACCTGTCTGTCGGCGGCGGCCACGGAGGGCGTGGCGGGCGAGTGCGCGCGCGACATCTGCACGGCCACCGAGCGCGCCTGCTCGCGCCACCACGACATCTCCTTCTCCAGGACGCTGCACAGAAACAACACTCTAGCTCAAAATACTTTATTCAGAACCGCTTGATACACCAAGGACACTATATTACATCAAATGACGACAACCAACAAACTAACTTTGCGGTCGGGTTTTTTTTTTCGGGAAGCTATACCCATAAATTAGATTTTGATGGCGTCTACTTGAACTATTCCTTATTTTCAGATAAACAACGTTAAAATTAAAGTTCTTTACATAGAAATGTGCAACATTAAAAAAAAACAATAATAAATTGCCGGGAAAATGCTTCCGAAGTAAATTTCATTATTAAAAAAAAAAACTATTTTGTGCTATCGAGTGCAGTTTTTTTTGTGTTTTCGTGTTTAGTATATCATATACAATTACGAGATTTAAAACATATCATCACTATGCCTTCATTTAAAATGTAATAGCTCCTCGAACACTTGAGAACTCGAAAAACCTCTCCAAAGTGTCAAAATAGTTTACATTTCAAGTACATTAACCATACACACTACAGACTGGTTTTTCGTGTCAATAGACCTAAAGACCTACGTTCGTAAATGTTCCAAAGTGAGCTATCAAATTCTGAGTTACAAGTTTCCACTTCTGAGTTAATTCTTGTTAAAAAAAAAAAAATAAACAAACGATACCGCCAGAAACGTCTTAAACGCTGTTAAGAAATCTTAAAGGTCTCGTCTTAAAGGCTTATACAGGTGCAAGTAAGGTGGCACTTCATATGCCAAAGCGTAAACAAGCGCACTGATGTAACCTGACACCTGTTTACATGCCAAAATTGTAGACGCAAGTCGCCGCCAGAGAAGCAAGTGGATATCTATAATTTACACGATAATTAGTGTATATAAGAATCAAATGTAAGCGCATACTTGATAAAATTAATGTTTTACAAAATACAGTTTACTGTATGATTATTACACATAAGTATCATTTTTTTTTTAGTTTTTTAAATTATGTATGTTTCCTGTGGTAATTCATGCACACTACGTGATTATCTGTGGAGGAAGCATTTCGTGACTCATCATGCGCGCGGCTCCGGCGGCGCGCTGTGGACAACTGAGACTATTAACTGATACAAACTGGGCAACTGAGGCGATCGGATTAATGTATTGTAGTGTGTTTGGGCAACAGGAAACACGCGGCATTCTTATCCTTATCCCTAGCTAGCCGCGGCGGTGAGGGCGGACCTCTCGCTGCCGATCATCTTCGTCGTAAGAGGTGAGATGAGAGTCGACATACGACAGTGAGAGGTCGTGTGAGTTAAAGGAGCGAGCGTTGGAAACCTCTCGCTCTCGGCTGACGTCACTGTGTGTGTTACCTGTGCGCGGCGTCCTGCAGCACGGCGGTGAGGTGGTGCAGGTTGGGCGCGGGCGCGGGCTGCGCGGCGGCGGCGGCGAGCGCCTGACGTCACTGTGTGTGTTACCTGTGCGCCGCGTCCTGCAGCACGGCGGTGAGGTGGTGCAGGTTGGGCGCGGGCGCGGGCTGCGCGGCGGCGGCGGCGAGCGCCTGACGTCACTGTGTGTGTTACCTGTGCGCCGCGTCCTGCAGCACGGCGGTGAGGTGGTGCAGGTTGGGCGCGGGCGCGGGCTGCGCGGCGGCGGCGGCGAGCGCCTGACGTCACTGTGTGTGTTACCTGTGCGCGCGTCCTGCAGCACGGCGGTGAGGTGGTGCAGGTTGGGCGCGGGCGCGGCTGCGCGGCGGCGGCGGCGAGCGCCTGACGTCACTGTGTGTGTTACCTGTGCGCCGCGTCCTGCAGCACGGCGGTGAGGTGGTGCAGGTTGGGCGCGGGCGCGGGCTGCGCGGCGGCGGCGGCGAGCGCCTGACGTCACTGTGTGTGTTACCTGTGCGCCGCGTCCTGCAGCACGGCGGTGAGGTGGTGCAGGTTGGGCGCGGGCGCGGGCTGCGCGGCGGCGGCGGCGAGCGCCTGACGTCACTGTGTGTGTTACCTGTGCGCCGCGTCCTGCAGCACGGCGGTGAGGTGGTGCAGGTTGGGCGCGGGCGCGGGCTGCGCGGCGGCGGCGGCGAGCGCCTGACGTCACTGTGTGTGTTACCTGTGCGCCGCGTCCTGCAGCACGGCGGTGAGGTGGTGCAGGTTGGGCGCGGGCGCGGGCTGCGCGGCGGCGGCGGCGAGCGCCTCCGCGTGGCGCTCCAGCGCCGCCCGCAGCGCCGCCGAGCCCGCCGCGCCGCCCCGCTCCGCCGCCGCGCGCGCCGCCGCCTCCGTCTGCGCCGCGACTGACCAAACATACATCAATTATACCACAACACCAAATTAAACATTTTAAGTTCCCTCCGACCTTCTTGGATTAGAAAATTATTATAGTGTATAATATTCCCTTTCATTTGATATTAATTTAGCGGGAATTGTGGCAAAAATTTATTCGCCATTTTGTGGTGGCGGGCATCTTGCCAATTTCGTGTTCGCAGCTTGGGAGCGCGCTTCCCACGTCCCGGCACGATTGCCATATCTGATTTTTAGACTGTGATGTTAATGTGCAAAACGAGTCTAAATAAAAAAAATGTGTGTGTGTGCTATAAAGAAGGGAACCACACGGGGGAAGTGAAAACTAAAATAAGAAATAAATATAAAAACTATTGTATAATTTGTAAACAAGCACGCTAGGTCAGCGAAGCGGCGCCGCACACTCACACTCCTTGGTCCCGTGCTGGAAGGCTCGGTTGACCTGCGCGAACACCTGCGCGTGCGCCTTCTCCATGGCGGGCAGCACGCTGTCGGCCAGCGCGGCGCGGAACGACTCGCGCACGTGCTCCGACACCGACTTGGCGATCGACGAGCTCAGCCGGTCCGTCACCGTCTGTACACAATACAATATTCACAAGTGAGGTAAAGTAATTTTATTGGTTGAGTTGCTTTGTTCTTGAAAAAGTTTCGATACAAAAAAGATCGTGTTCAATGGAACAACAATATTAGATTATGCTACAAGGCCAGTTTCTCGATGTTGTCCCGCAGCAGGTGGTGGGTGGCGGAGAGCTCGGGGCGGGGTGGCACGTACCTTGCTGGCGGCCAGTTTCTCGATGTTGTCCCGCAGCAGGTGGTCGGTGGCGGAGAGCTTGGCGGCCAGCTCGTGCTGCAGCGCGGCGGCCAGCGGCTCCAGCGCGCGCGCCGCGCCCGCGCCCGCCGCCTGCGCCGCGCGCGCGCTCGCCGCCTCGCCCACGCGCGCGATGCGCTCCCATCTGCACACACCACACTTTGTTACACACAACTCTCTTGGTAAACAATGCAAAGTGGTTGCGTGGTGATATTGCCAACGATTGTTATATTGCTAACGTTATTACTGTGTCTTTTATTTCGAATTGAAATTAATGTAAGAGCATTCGTAAAGATTTAAAGATAAACAAAAGGCTTTGTTTAAAGACAAATTGTAAAGTCAATTGTAAAGGCTTTGTTTAAAGAGTTGAATTCGCGCTCTGGCTAGTTACCCGAGCGCGAGCGCGTTCTCGATGAGCTGCACGGTGCGCTGCGCGTGCGCCTCCACGGCCTCCTCCGCGGCGCGCGCGTGCCCCGCGGGCCGCAGCGCGCGCACCTCCAGCGCCTGCCGCTCCACCAGCTCTGCGGGGAACACACGGTCAGTCCATCACTCATACATCTCTAACAAAATATACTCTCAATAAACTAATGCCCTGAAGAATTCCCCTAGGATTGGTCCTGGTGTCGGGGCATAGATCCCCTCATGCCATTGGTAAGATTCGGCTAATGGAAGAACTGATGGCGGTATAACTAACTGAGAAATGGCGTAGTTTAAATTCTGGCCGATGAAGGGCAGCAGCGTCACGAGAGACTACGCTGCTGCGGTCGCCAACCCGCATGCCCAGCGTGGCGACTGATTATTTATTGGTAAACTCCTCCCCAAAATGAGAAGTCACAATAAAAAAGGGTCTTAGGTCCCAGCCGCCCTGGTATTCAAGCTAGCCAGGGCAGTGGCAGGGCAAGGGGTGCTAAGAATCCCCGGGCTACCGGAAGCCGCCAAACTATACCGGCTCTGGGCAACGTATAATGGACAAACGATAAGATAAGACGACAAGCTGGTGCAGCTAGAAGAACAGCTTCAACGCATAAGTTAGCATATTCTGGGATTATGACTGTGCAGTCCGGAGACAGGAGGAGGACACCATAACCTTGGAATCGGGCCATCTTCTATATTATTGGAAAGGCCATAAGTTTCCTCAAGTTGGGAACGGATTCCTAGTTCATAGAAACCTCTGCAATAACGTTATAGAAATCGCAAGTCTTCTAAGGTTGCGCACATTATTGTCAGGTTAATCACCCTTAAAATAGTTAGGAGCTACGCACCCTGGGAGGGACACCTACATTCTGAGGTGGAGACTGTATGAGGATATTACCAAGGCTCTATAATACCATAACTCCAGAACACTTCAGCTTTGTTATGGGGGATTTCAACGCCAGAGTGGAGGTTAGTGCTGGCGATTACCGATTCACTGGTAAATTCTTACATTCTGGGGATACGGTTTGGGTCGAAGAAATAAAAGAGGGCAAATGCTCGTCAACTTCCTCAAGAAGGAGGGGAGTTTTTTATGACCTGTTTTCTAAGAAGCAACCCCAAAGGAGGTGGAAAGCCCTGGCGGACGGACGAAAAATGAGATTGACTTCATCATTACGGACAAAAAGCGTATATTCAGAGATGCCTCAGTACTCACTACAAGATTAATACCGGAAGTGACCACAGGTTGGTCAGAGGCACTCTTAATATCTATTTTAAGTTGGAACATGCTTGCTGATGGCCTTCACATTGTGTTCTAATTTTCTCCAAACCGTACAGGAATCTGAAACGTTTTAGCTAATGCTGAAGACCCGATACGCTGCTTTGGAAGCCACAGACGACGTGGACCGGGTGCTTGCCTGAAGCCCTGAGAGTTGAGGGCAAAAAACTTTGAGAATAGCGGCACAGGGGTAGAAAGCAAAGCATGGATGGAGACGTAAAGCTGAGGATAGGGCTAAGCGGTGAGCAATGGGAGAGGCCTAGTCAGTCCAGCAGTGGACTAAGATAAGCTGATGATGATGAGATCAGAGCCACTGTGATAATATCAGTCTATACACATCAAATTTTACAATAATGTGTTCAAGTCATTTCAAGCGTGAGATACACCATCTATATATAGATAACCTTGTTAAATTAAAGTTTAATCTGCCCTGCAAAACATCTCAGTATTAACATAATATCGACTATTCTTTACTAGCATGATACGCTGCACTTTGATTCCAATAGAGGCTATTAAATGCTGAACTGTGAAATCTGATTAGTCCCGTTTCGGCTGGTTTACAGAAACGGGTGATGTGATTAGACCGCTCAGTCAGGTTACATTTATCGATTAGAACAGTTGAGATCATGAAAAAAGTTATTGTGATGTTGGTCTTAGCCGGTTTATCGGTATTAGCTTTCACACAGTCTGTCGGTGAGAATTTGTTTATTAGATTTACTTACTATATAGTATTTTTATTTAAGGCTGTGATTCTCCTTATTTAACATTAGCAGAATACTATACCCACAAAGACAATTAATCGAAATAAAACTATCTTACCTCTGAAGTTCGCCCTAAAGACACATAAATACTAACTTTCGTGAATATTGGTGGACTTGGTAAAAAGTTCACAGGGAACAAACATCATGACACTGGATTTTACATATTAAGATAACAAGCAGCCGGCCTGTCTGAGGGTTATGTAAATTGTTTGTACAACGTACAAGTTACCGCCGAGGCGCCAATGAGACCCGAGCCGTTAGGTGAGGGTCTTATGAGTGCCGAGGACAGTAATCATCAATACACACGTGGATCATACGACGTTTTTCAACACATTTTTTTTAGGAACAATGCTACTCAACCAATGAAACGAAATCTCAATAACTCAGTTGTGAATAATAGCAATGAGAAATTCAATTTGATTAGTTATATGCCTAATTGCGGTGAAATTAGAGCCCCTTTATGAGCAAGTGCGTTGAAAAAAAATTATATTATTTAACTATCATATTGTTATTTTATCTTCTTCCCCAGGTTCCGATCCAAATCCTTCCTATCACTTCAAAATGCTGCACGTTGACTACAGTCTCTTGTATTAGGCAAAGATGTCAAGCAAACTCAAGTGAAATGTGCATGATTTTATTAATCTAATAATGTTTTAAATTATAATTGTGTCAAATATAGCTATAGTTTCTTTTTTTTAATTTAATTATGGTAAATTTATATTTATTTTACACTTTCACTATCACGAGGCCAATATAGCCACAATGCCAGTCTAGCCACTAGGCCAATCTAGCCACGAGGCCAATTTACCCACAATGCCAGTCTAGCTACAAGGCCAATATAGCCACATTGCCAGTCTAGCCACAAGCCCAATCTAGCCACGAAGCCAATCTGGCCATAAGGCCAGTCTAGCCACCAGGCCAGTCAAGCCACCAAACCAGTCTGCACTAACCTGTAAGTTTGTCTATTTTCATCTCGAGCGCGTCCAATTTGGATTTATCTTCCCTGGAGAGCGCGTTCCTGTCGACTGAGGGCGCTCGCTCGGGCGGCGCGGGTAAGGCCGCAGGCGCCGGCGGCGGCGGCAGCGCCGCGGGGAGCGCGTGCTTGTCGCCGGACGCCGCGCGCTGGTTGGCCGACGTTATCTGCTCGAGCGAGATCTGCGGCCACGCGGTGTCGCCGCCTGAAAAGATATGTGGAGCTAGTGGATCGTTGCAACTTGCAAGAGTGGACTAGTCGCCCAGTACTGTGTGGAATACATCTGTTTACGACTTTATTTGTATTAATTATAAAAATTGGTAATCATCTAGCTGATGAAAACTTACGGTCTTATTCATAAAAAGTTATAGCATGTCTAAAGTCTTGCTATAGTACGTCTTAGGAAAAATGGTATTCATAACAGCATTTTAGCGCTAAAACGTGCTATAAGCCTTCTATAAAGTTATAGAGCCGAGAACCCTACTTTAGCGGTGTTTTAAGGCAAATATGGCTGACTCTTAACAGCTGATTAGTGTCAAAATGGCGTTGAGACATATTCAGCTTCAACTTATTTTTTGGTTTCCATTCGGTAATGTCACCGTAATTTCGCCAATGTCCAGCGTTTGAGCGTTGGGAGTATTTATTTTAAATTAGAATTTATTTCTTTAGCAATTTCTCTTACAAAATACAAGAAATTAACGAGAGAACGAACGAACACCACTACGTTTTAGTAATATAACTTTAAATTTCACAGTGTATGTCATTTTTTTAATTCTGTAACATTGTCTATAGTTCCACCATCAAAGTCGTTTTATCTGTGGATGATTCTATCAGTTTTTCTACAAAGTCGATCGATTTCACATCGATTTCATTATAATGGCAACATTTTGATTCTAAAACTGATGTTAGTAATGCTTTAGTTATAGAAGACTTATAGAGCGTTTATGAATACGGAAATTTATAGAAGGTTTCATAAGCTTATCGAGCGTTTTAACTAATGAGTGTTTTAAGTCTTCTATAAACATTTATTATGAATAAGACCGTTATAATAAAATGTTGAATAGCACCAATGTTATACGATATGTCATCTGTATAGCTACAAATATACCTATTATTCGAGTCAATGATGCAAATATTTCACTTCAATATTTTACACACTATAGCGTCCAACACGCACGTCTCGCTCGTTCGCCTGGGAAAGTACCAAAGCTATGCCACCGCCAAGTGGTGTGTGGAAATATCACTAGAGTTGTATCACCTTTTACAAAGTAATGATTTGGACTTTTCATAACATATTGGAACAGCGTGACATGTTGTTAAGAGCAGGCGTGTTGCTTACTATCGGGCACAAGTTCTGCTTGTCTAGTCACTCTATACTACAAAAAAAAGTGATCCACGCAGCCCTGTATAGACCGGAAGTTTGTAATAAATACTGACTGGAAAGCGCAAGGTCATTGGCGGGCGGGAACACATCGTCGACGTTGTTGTCCGGAGCGAACACGTCGGGCGGGTACGCCGCGTCGGCGCCGTTGGCCAGGGGCTGCGCCACTATCGGCTCCACCTCGCACGCCTCCTCCTGACGGAAACACACATCATTCATAAAAACAACACAACCTAGAAAAACTAAAACAACATAACCTTTAGTGTAACAACTAAAAAAAGTTGTTTTATTAAGTTTTATTAAAAAAAATGTATCGTCCTCAGAACTAAAGCTGTGTACGAAATATCAGATCAATCTGATAATGGGAAAGGGGTAGAAATCCAATTATAAATTTAATTTCCATTATTTATGAAAAAGAAGAACTACTGACACCCATAGAACACAGGACACCGAAGTTGCCTAATTTCGCAACAGGTGGCAACACTTTTCGATCGTGTCGCCGTCTTTAGTCTACAGATATGCTTGGTCGTACTGTAACGGTTATCCCACAAACCTGTCAAGCATTTATATATGTTTGTTAGCCAAGATATAGTTAGTGGGTTATCGATACTATCCGTTTAGTGTTACAAAATACTATGCCAACTCTAAAGTCATACATGGGTTTACAGGGAGAGCGAAAATCATCATCATCAATCCACGCCGTCATTTTTACACACTTTTTTATTTGTTTTTTTAATATTAGTTATGGGGCGTTCAAGTATAACGTAATGTATTTTTTAAAGATTTTATACCCTCCTCCCTCCTTAACGTTTCTTACACCCCTTCCCCCTTCTCACTCTCGTTTCAAAATTTTCCAAAATTTAAATTCAAATTTTTTGTAAAAAAATACTGCTTTGAATCACCATAACGTTTTACAAAACAATTCTCATCAGCCCATCTTATGTACCTATCTTCCCTAAATTGCGTTCCGTAATACTTGAACGCCTCCTTAGTTATTATTATTAGTTTGCTCGCTTCTGGAACACTTCTGTTAACACAAAAAGTTGTTATCTCTACGCCAACATAACAGTTTTAGTTATATTTCAATAATAAGTTAAAATAGATAGTTAGTTAATTCTATTCCCAGTGGCGTAACTATAAAGTGAAACGGCTGGCTAAATACCGCGAGTACTGGCCCGAAGAAGTAAATTTTATAAAAAATGAAAATGAGGGAGTTTCCTCTTTATGGTCCCATCATCCAATGAAAATTTACCACGGGTGTCCGACGGTATATAGTTACGCCATTGGTTATTTCCCTTTAAAACAAGAAATCACGGACTGTTCTGTACATTTCTGTGTGATTATCTAAAAAGTGATTCAGAAACTACATTACTAACATGCGAGTATGTACATAATTATATTCCATTTGTCCGATATGGTCTACTTACAAGAAAAAATCTTGAAAATTATAACAAGCATGTTCAAATGAACAAGCCATGTATGTGTTAATGGAGAAGCTATGTTTAAATAGACAAGCCACATTTAAATGGAAAAGCCATGTTTAAACGGACAAGCCATGTTTAAATGGACAAGCCATGTTTAAATGGACAAGTCACGTTTAAATGGGCAAACCACATTTAAATGGACAATCCAAAGTTTAAATGGAGATGTCTATAATCACGAAATTTGGCATGATTTTGAATTATGATCACTCAGAAAGGACGTTAGGCACCCGTCGCAAAGCGTGAAAGTTTTTCAGTGAAGTACCGACCAAATCGTCTTTATAGAAGTCATCGTCGTTATGTGACATGATTTGCTGCACCTCTCGACTCGGGCTGGACCCGCCGGACGTCAGCTTGCCGCCGCCGGTCGCCGCCTCCTCCATGCCACCTATAGAACATACCAAATTGATAAAACTTTACGCTTTTGTCGGATACAGTTCGGAGAGTGTGTTGGTAAACATGACATACCGTCATGTGGGCAAATTTATCTATAACAATAATAAATCATTTATTTACCAAAACATTACAGATTACAATAGCTGTAAGTACATTCCACAAGTTCTATTCTATGTTAGCTTAGCAGTTTATCCAGTGGGTCCCAAACTAGGCTGCGCCTGTATTTTGGGCACCCGATAATAACAATTACATTGAAGCAATACTCGTGATGCGGAGTTAGCGCTCATAGGTTAGACTTGTTAGCAATGACGTTTTATCTTAATTTAATGTAAGTATATAAAATAAAAAATAAACAACCATAAAAAATAATAATATTCCAACTAATATTAATAAAAATTGTTTGTAATTATTATATTAAATTTCAATAATCTTTTGACGCTTATCACAGAATAACTAAAGTTTTGTCAACTTTAATTAATTCAATGATAAGCATCCGTTTGACCGTCAAGTGGCTCTTTTACCATTAATGATTTGGTAGATCGATTTCTAAATACTAAAGTCTTTAACCAGTGCGTGTTGCCAGTGATGGCTTATGAAACTGTGACGTAATCCTTAACTGTGGGCCTCATAACGAAGCCCAAAGTCGCACAGAGAGCTATGGAGAGAGCTACGCTCGGAGTCTCTTTGCGCGACAGAATCCGTAATGAGGATAATCGCAAAAGAACGAAAGTGGCCGACATAGCTGAAAGAGTAAGCAGTCTGGAGTGGCAATGGGCAGGCCACATCGCTCGCAAAACTGACAACCGATGGGGTTCTCGATTGGCGACCACGAACCGGAAGACGCAGTGTTGGACGGCCTCCCACTAGATGGACAGATTACCTCACAAAGGTCGCTGGAAACCGCTGGTTACAGGTTGCTCAAGACCGTTCGTTGTGGAAACCTAGGGGGGAGGTCCATGTTCAGCAGTGGACGTCTTACGGCTGATGATGTTGATGATGAAATCGATTCATTCTTACCTTGAAGATATCTAGATTGTACCTATCGCGAAGCACATATACTATATATACTATACAACTATACTATATACATATACTATACACATATAATCAAGCACAAGTATGCCATTAGGTATCTAGCTTCAAACCTTTCTTTTCTACGAAAGCTAGAAGATCGATAAATCGACACCAGTTTATGAATGACGTTCTTTAATCTCGCATAAAACATTTCGATTCCACATTCGTACATCTAAGAGCAATGGAATATGTTGCCCGAGTGGGTGTTCAAATCGAGAGTGAATCTGTTTCGTCTTCCCTCTTATGCATTTGTCTCCTGCATTGTTGTATTACATCAAGCGAGATAGCTTTACTTGTTTTTAAATATCAAAATATTTCTCATTTACCTACGCAAATGTTAAAATCATTTACCTAGTAGATCGAGATTCGAGAGAGAAGTATCGTGTAAAGTTTACAATAAAAGCAAATTGAACATAACGTCACAAATGTTAAATTTGGTGTGCCGCAGGGAAGTGTTTGGGGACCGTTTCAATTTATTGTCTACATAAATGATTTTCCTAAAGTAATTGAACATCCAATGTCACTATTTGCAGATGATAGCACGATTACAATAGCCTGCCAAGATAAAGCTAATTATGAGGAAAATATCAACGCTGCACTAAATTCGTCTATCCACTGGTTGAACATTAATAACTTGAAAATTAATTTAAATAAAACCAATTTAATGCAATTTACACAAACAAAAAATTACTTAAATAACATAAACATAAATTATCAAGGTAACAAAATTGCAGAAGTAACTACAACAAAATTTTTGGGCTTGACAACAGACATGAAATTGAATTGAAGGCACATATTGAGATTCTCTGCAAGAAGCTTGGTAGCTCGGCATATGCTCTGCATAGGCTTGCTCCAGTGGTAAAAAAAGAGAGACTCTTCTTACATCTTACCATGGATTAGTGGCATCAGTCTTGAGATATGGGATAATTTTTTGGGGTAACTCAACGGATACAGGCTTAGCTTTCAAAGCACAAAAACGATGCATTCGTGCTATGTTCGGGATGCAAGTTACAGATAGCTGCAGACAGGTATTCATAGACAACCAAATCTTAACCCTTCCAAGCCTTTATATTTTTGAAGTTATGTGTTTTGTAAGAATAACCCCATTGTTTTCCTCTCTTGAGTGACAAAGTGGAACGGAACCGACGTGATAAGTGTAGGCTGCTCATAGGCAAACGCAAGAAAAAGATTATGAGTGACAGTATTTTTTGTATGGCTCCTCTTCTATATAATAAGCTGCCAAATGCAATTAAAAAACTTAACTCATCCATGTTCAAAAGTAAATTAAAAAAGATACTGGTACCCAAATGTTATTACACTGTGAAAGAATTTTTAAATGATAGGGAAATTAATTGGAATACTGATGTATAGATGTTGTATAACTTGACATTTTACATTCCATTAACTTCCACATTAAATTCCATTAGCCACATTAGTGTCCACTGTCTATATTTTATGAAACTTTAGATTTAACTAATGTTAGATCAGATAATATATTGTAACGGACAGGTTGAATCAGATTACTCTATAATATATTGTGAGAGTTCTTTGAGTAGGTATCCAAATATTAAATTTTATACATGTTAACATTCTTTTACACACATTGACATTGTTTTATTTTATACAAATTGAATTATTATTATCATTATTTTTGATTATTATTTTTTGATTATTATTTTTTGATTTTTCTATACATAATGACATTCTTTAAAATTGCTCACACGGCTAAACTGCAAGAGCTACTACTGCAAGACTTTGGATTCTACATGAAACCACACACTTGTCAAAGTCCATAACATCATCCTGCTGAAGCACAAGACGTTGGCGTAATTGTACTCATCAAACATATCACACTAACATAACACACCGGGATAGAAGCCAGAAATTAATACATGATGAATCAGATGACATACATGATACAACCGATTAAAAGTTAAAAAACGAAAAAAGAAGAAGAAGACTATCAGCTGACTATTATTATCATTGTATAAATTCAGACCAATGGAAACTGCGTTGCCAGACATATTGCATGCCTCTAGAAGAAGAGGCCAGTTTGTATGGGTCAATTATTTAAATGTTTTGTATCATCTTATCTTACCTGCAAACAGCAATAAAGATTTTTGTATTTGTATTTGTAATTTAAATAGCCTGGTGTAAAAAGTCACATACACAGCGTAAAATATCATAACTTTACTTATGACTGTAAACGTGTAAACAAAGATTGTAGAACTCAAGATTAGACTCTTGAACATCTTTACGATGGTAACTCCATTCGATTTATTTGAGTTTGTAGAGTTATTAGAACACTTTTTGAACGCACAGGAAGGCATAATCTTTTATATTTGTGTTCAAAATGATCAAAATCGACCGGCATCCGCCGTTTCCTACATCCGACTAGAAAGGAAAGAGTGGGAGGAGGCGGAGAGTAAGGGGATGGCTAATCTTGAGTTCTACGATCTATGGCTGCAAGGGATTGTAGGTACCTATGCTTTTTAACGGGCTATTCATAAAATACAGGTACAACCACAGGTTACGCCGAGAAGGACAGCAGGTATCTTATTTAACTTAAATAGGTACATAGTTATGATGCAAACAGACAGACAATTATCAGAAACGAGGAACTTACCAGAAGTAGAATTCCTGGACTTGGAGGTGTCCGGGGACGTGATCATGGCAGCCTCGTCATCCTCCCGTTTCCCGGGGGAACTGGAACCAAAACTCAGATTTCATTCAAGCGTTTGCTTCCTACGTTACACGTTTTAGGAATTAGTTACGGATACCAATCGGCCATCTCACAGGATCTCAACACCGTTTAATAAACATTACAACGTTATCGAGCAAAAATTATCCACACAGTTTCACGCGGTTTTGCCTGCGCACTACACATATTTTATGCTACTTTTTAGGGTTCCGTACCCAAAGGGTAAAACGGGACCATATTACTGGGACTTCGCTGTCCGTCCGTCCGTCTGTCTACAGCCTGAATGCCAAGAACGGTGATAGATAACAGTTGGAATGTTCGCAGATGATGTATTTCTATTGCCGCTATAACAACAAATACTAAAAATGATATAAAATAAATATTTAAGGGGGGGCCGTTTCTTGCTCGATACTATTAAAGGTGACAGGTAGACGCTTAACTATTATTAGCAGAATATTTATTTTTACTGTTTTCTTTAACTATAATTACTTAAAATAAAATAGATTATTAAGGGGATCCTATACAATAAAAGAGGTTGTCGTCTTTGCTAATGGTACTGCACCCTCTGTGCGCGAGTTCCACTAGCACTTGGTCGGTTTTTTTTAATTTCCTTTAGTAATAAAAATTAGTGTAAACTATGTGCTATTCGAGATTAAAAAATTCCAAACTTTCGCATTCATAATATTAGTAGGAAAAACAAAAGAGTACTGTGATTTCGGTAAATGGCAGAACGGATAGGGTTGATATTTGTAACACAATAGGCATGTCGACTCATTTTTTTGATTTATGTGCCATGAAAAGGCTACTCAATAACTGAAACATAGGTGAAAGAATTACTTTGTTATATTAAAAACTTCCTGTGATATCACGATTTTAAAGTCACAATTTTGGACTCTCCCAAAAACGCTTCATACAAACTTTCATTCACTACAGAAACGTGACGTCACACTGTCGTATTTTCTATGCGTCGCACGTAAAGTTTGTATGGTAGCTAGATTAAATATTGCGTTTAGGAAACTGGTTTCATAACAAAAGTAACTTTAAATTGAATGGGTTATCCAATATAATACGAAATTATTAGTTAATAAATTATCTAATAATTTCGTAGTTTTAAAATGGACTTGCCCATCCAGCTTTGAATGATTATAAAGTAAGTTAAACTAAAAAAATATCAAAATTAAAATTGGTACATATTTTATTATATTTAAATACTGTCATTATATCAAATCTATACTAATATTATAAAGCTGAAGAGTTTGTTTGTTTGTTTGTTTGTTTGTTTGCTTGAACGCTAGGATCTCGGGAAGTACTGGTCCGAATTGAAAGATTCTTTTTCTATTGGATAGTCCATTTATCGAGGAAGGCTTTAGGCTATAGAAAATAACTCTACTATTAATTGAAACGGAGCATGAAACAAGAATGTAACAAAATCGGGAAAAAATAGTTGAGAGTTTTCGTACGTTTCGTGCTTTGACATGACACATGACAGCATGTGTCAAAGATTGCGTCATTGAATTTCAGTAACCTGTGCCTTGAATATAAACCTTTGCTATTTTTTTTTCTAAATCTGAGTTGGTACGACCAATTTCCGACAGGTGGCGTAGCAGGTTGCTGAATAGGTTTTTTGTTTGAAATCGATATTCTCAGGAATGAGTGAACCGATTTCAGTCATTCTTTCACCGTTGGATATGTACGGGATCCCGATGAGTGCTATATAATATACCACGGGCGAAGCCGGGGCGGGCATCTAGTAATTTAATATAATTGCAGGACCTGTCGTCACGCCCATTATGATTATAGCCTATGTGTTATTAAAGTCTGAAATAGAATTACGGTTATTTTTCATCGCGGTTAAAATTAAAGGCTAAGTTCGGGTTGATTAAAAACACACACAAATTACGCCAAATAACATAACTACATATACACACAACTACAAATAAAATACCTGGATTTCATCGTAAATCACAAGACAAAACTTTCCAATGTCAATTCACAAACACTAATTCGTATTATCACGATTCAAATCAACCCGATTTATCATCTTTAATTACGGGTCATTACCTTATTTGTGAATGTATTGCATGGAACTGTACCAAAATATCAGGCTATCAATCGAGATAAATATCCCGTAATAAACGATTAAACCGAAATCAAATTAATTTTTACGTAAAAATTGTAAAGTACAATTTGACAAACTCCGTCTGTTTCACACACCACTATACATATATAATTAGTATGCGAAATGTAATTAACTCAGTCAGATCAGATCTGTTTCAGCAAGTAAAACACGACGAGAAACCGCTCCTGTTTATTTTATTTACCAAAATTGAGTTTGACAACTCTCTTGCAAACCACAACTTTTAATTATATCACCCAGATATGCAGGTGGAATTATTCCACGAATCGTGAGGTACCCACATCTAAAATAAAAATAAATTTCTATAAAATTTCGTTTCAAAATTCAAGCACAAAGCTGATCGATTCCGCAGTCGAATTATCGAAGGTACCACCTCGAGTTTATACATGATTGACGTAATACTTTTCATTGACATTCCTTGACGATCTGAAATCTAAATTATTATTTAATAAGTGATTAAGTCATGTATAATGTACAGAATATGTGTTCAAATCGCGGAAGTTGAAAAACAACGGTGAAAATAAAAGTGGTCAAGTGCGAGTCGGGCTTCCCATGAAGACTTCCGTAGCAGCAAGTAACATAATACAAAAGTTCTTGTACTTCGTTGTTACTTTAATCAGTGTTTTAACAATAGTTAATTTATGACGTATTAAAATAAAACTACTTACTAGAAATCATTCAAACCAATTTTCGTTGATAGTTTACATGGTAACGTACATCACACACTTTTGTAGGGTTCCGTAGCAAAATACGGGAACCTTATAGTTTCGTCATGTCTGTCTGTCTGTCCGAAAAGTGGCTGTGACATACGGACGGACAGACAGACAGACAGACATGACGAATCTATAAGGGTTCCGTATTTTGCCATTTGGTTACGAAACCCTAAAAATGTTGAGAAATAGGGGGACATCATTTTCAAAAACCTTTCAGAGTGCAGGTCGCCAAGAGGTATGACCAAAATGCTGGTGTTTTAATTCAATGACTGGTAATGGAACTTAGAGCATCTTAATTACCTATATCCAGACCTTCATCGGCCTATAAATCAATCAGATGCTGTGTCAAATAGGTATGTAGTGAGATTTTTACTGTAGTTAACATAAGCAGCCAACTAAATCTTCCCACTTCTGGGACTCGGGGCCTTCTCTCGCAAGGAGTCCACCACGCCGGCCCAGTGCAGGTTGGTGGATGACACATGACCCCAAAAGATTCTAGGTACATGTTGGTTTCCTCACGATGTTTTCCTTCGCAGTTTTTTACGCACATGACTTCGAAAAGACAGTGGTGCTCGTGGGATTTGAACCCGGGGGCTCCGGATCGCCGGCCCCGTTCTCCCGACTAGACCAGCCGTAACTGCAGTTTAGTTTTGACAATAAAGGCTCTGCACACTATAAAAAAATATTAAGAGGTTCACTTCCAACGCTGCAGACATGATTTGGCGAGTGATCTATAATGTTGATATTTCTATAAATGCAATAGGTTAGCTGTACATTTTATTTTTAATAAAGTATGACGACACGAGCAGGACATGTGCCTGATGGTAAGCAACATGCCAGCCACATAACAGCACAGTGACATGCAGCTATTGGAATATGAAGAGTCCAAATCATTACCTAACACTGCACTGCGCTCGTCACCCAGTGATCTAAGATGTTATAACTCTAAGCCCAGTAATTTCTCTGGAAACATTGCCCTTCAAACCTTAACACCGTAATGTTTGCACATTACTGCTTGGCGGTAGAATAACTGGCAAAGGCTTGGTTTTTCCCCAGGCGGACTCAGCCAAGAGTCCTGCCACTACCAACTACTACTACAACTAAAGGCTTGTTCGCACTAGGCTAGTAACTTAGCCTAGTGGCGAGTAATTTAGCAACTAAACGTGTATGAACAGTGAAAATTTAGTCGAGTAGTTTAGGAAGTGATTTAGTCGAGTCAATCCATTTTGTTCTATTTTCAACGGGCGAGTAGCACCCCCCCACCACGCGTTCGTTGCGAGCGGTGCGCTCATTGGCTCGCCGACTAAACAGGTTCGAACTTGTCGAATTAGTCTGGAGAGAAAAATAACTTCAAACAATTTTCCAAATACGAAATTGTCTGTGGAATAACTTATTTTATTGATCGCACAAATTTCCTCATTCACCTCTTCGAAAATAGCCATTACGATTCGATAAGATTAGCTTATTCATTCATTTATTTTATTGCGTTGTAGGATCTTCATGTTGCGAAACGCTACTCACTTGTGAACTGTACTAAAGCACGGTGCGAACGATTTTTGAATAGTAGCGAGTATTTTAGCTACTAAATTACTCTCTACTAGACTAATTTACTAGCCTAATGCGAACAAGCCTTAACACTACCCTGCTCGCGTTGCTACACCACCTGGTAAAAATTGGTCGTAACAACTCGAAAATGACAACAAAGATGTAAAGATAAGATAAGATATTTTTTATTCAGTTTCCAAGTAAGACAATTACAATTTAACAAATAGGAAGTGGAACCCAAACTCGGCCAGGCCGGTATCTTGGAATTCCCTCTGTTAGGTTTACACAAATTCCGCGTGTTTGATTGTGTTATACATAAAATGACAATTTAATCATTTTACAATTACAAATGTTTTAATTACGTAGTATCTGTGTTGAAAAAAAATAAATAAATTGCAAGCTAATTATTGAAGCTCAGGTGTTCGTGTCTGTGTATTGGTGGGTGCGTGTGTGTGTGTGTGTGTGTGTTTGTGTGTTTATGTATGTGTGTGTGTGAGACTGTGTGTGTGTCTTTGTGTGTGTGTCTGTGTGTGTGTGTGTCTGTGTGTGTGTGTGTGTGTGTGTGTGAAATGGGGCAAACATTTCTGAGTAAATAAATATACATGTAATATGTGTGATTGTGTGCAGGAGGAGGAGTGTGGAAGTGACAGAGTGACAGAGCGATAAACAAATTTAGTTAGTTAGTAGTGAAAAAAATAATATAATTCGCCATTTTGTGGTGGCGGCCATCTTGGATTTGAAATTTATTGTAATGTATAGTATTCTACTAGTCAAGCCCTTTTATTTGATACCCATATTGAGGTAGGTTGTGAAGAAATATTTTGTCCGCCATTTTGTGGAGGCGGCCATCTTGAATCAACATTAACCAAACATAGCTAAGAACATCCGCACGGATATTAACCTTTTTTTTTATTTGAGCTCTACGGTGCCACAGACAGACAGACACACACATAGACAGACAGACAGACAGACAGACAGACAGACAGACAGACAGACAGACATCGACCTCAAACTTATAACACCCCTTTTTTTGGTCGGGGGTTAAAAAAGGCCAAGGTGGTATTTCGGCCCCAAGTTTTGGCAGCTTCAAAAACAAATTAAAGTGCTGGCTTATCAATCAAGCTTTTTATAGTTACAGCGAATTTTTAGAGAGTGATGGCAAAGTTCCCATAAAAATGTAAAGAAATAAATTTGACATGGGTCAGTACAATTGTATTAAAACCATATTATACTCGTATAATACTTGACAGTTTTCTGTACAATATTAATTATAATACAGCAAAGTAGTAATTTCAAACTTTGAAAATGTATACAATTTGTATGCTCTTTCTTTTGTTTTTGTTTTTTATTAATTGACGTGTAAATTGTACATTTATGAGTAAAGTACTTTGACTTTGACTTGGGTATCAGATTATGCAAATAAGTTGCACACTCTCCAAAGTGTATCTGATAAAAAACCGATGGGCAAGCAATTTTCCGGTGATGCTCAAAACTTTGAAGTTTTTTTCGCACTAGAGTGTCGTTGCCTATGAGCCTTTTGGCGCGTTTCTCGATCGATTCCAGAGCCTCCAGCTGATACTTAGCCGATCATCCCAGAGGTGCGAGCAGTACTCCATACAAGAGCGAATTTGTGCTTGATATAACGTAAGCAACTAACTGTTCAGACTTGAAGTACCTTCGCATCTTTGAGCAAACACCTAGTTTTAATTTGTGTGATGAATACAAATATTTGATGAGTTACCTGAAAGCGTCAGGGGTCATGAGGTTCAGCTGCGGAGCGCTGGGCGGCGACTCCGGCCGCTGCACGATCAGGCTGCTCGTCTGGGGCTAGAACAAATTACACTGTTACAGACCGGCTCGGGGAGGAGAGCAGATTCTTATCACGTCGAAAAATGAGTTTTTAGTATTTGTGGTAAGGTTTATTCTTGCATGTGCACTGCTTTTGTAATTAAGAATGCTTGAACGCGCTTGGTATGAAATAATAGAGGAGCTGACCGGCTCCGATCGCATACTTTTTCTCGTCCGATTGCATACTCTCTCTCGCTAGCTCGCTTCCAGCCGGTCGATGTGAAATAGTTGGCGGCTCCGCTTCGACAAGCGTACACGACCCGGTCTGTGTGAAAAAAAAATGCACGCCAATGCTGTTTTCGCCCGTTCTATGTGAACGGGGCGTGGATGGCACAGGAGACATGACAACCCCCCCAAATCGTAATGGTACGAAACAACTGGAACGGTAACTACTTAAACGGTAAACAAGGGTAAAATCGTAGGGCGCTCCTAGTTAATCTTTATTCAGTTTATTGTTTTTTTACTGGTGTCCCCCAAAAATTTGAAGCTGCGTACTGGTGACCTCCTCCAAAATTCGAGGTTGGGACCGCGCCTGTCCCATGGTATTTCAGTCCTTGATGGCCATATTTGAGTTGTTTTCTTGGATGGTCTGCGGTGATGCAGCGGACCGCTCATTGTACGAACTGACCGATGGCATCGTGGGTGTTGTCAGCGTAGTATGTGATGTTGTACAAACGGCGGTAGGTTCCCCTGAGGGTTACCTGCGCTCGGAGCAGCAGGTTCTTGAGTTGCTGGCTCTGCTGCTGCAGCATGGAGGCCGCTATGCTGGATCCCGATTCCGAAGACTTGTCCTCCAGGCCCAGCTCCGACATGCCTGCACAAATTCATTACCACCATTTAAAACTGAAAAGTTCTGCTATTTCAAAGCGCTGGTCCCTGAAATGATCAGTAAGATTGTCTGTAGTGGTACTCTTTGCAGAGTCTGACTAGGGAAGTACCACACTTTTGCCAGTTATTCTACCGCCAAGCATTAATCACTGTGTTCCCGTTTGAAGGGCACTGATTCCAGATAAAGTATTGGGCATAGAGGTAAAACATCTAATATCTCTTGGCTGCCACTAACGTAACTTGCGCCATGCGGTTGGATATAACTAGAATATTCGGCCCCTATATTATATAAAATATAAGCTTTGCGTAGTTTGGGGATGGATGGTATTGTATGAGGTGTGTCCTAGAAATATAAGTTAATGGACAAATATCCGGGGGCGCGGGCCGGGCGGGGAGTACAGCAGGCGGCCCTCCTGCAGCCCCCCGCGTCCTCCTCCTGCCACACACGCGAGGTACTCACTGTGCGGGGTCCGGGGGCGCGGGCCGGGCGGGGAGTACAGCAGGCGGCCCTCCTGCAGCCCCCCGCGTCCTCCTCCTGCCACACACGCGAGGTACTCACCGTGCGGGGTCCGGGGGCGCGGGCCGGGCGGGGAGTACAGCAGGCGGCCCTCCTGCAGCCCCCCGCGTCCTCCTCCTGCCACACACGCGAGGTACTCACCGTGCGGGGTCCGGGGCGCGGGCCGGGCGGGAGTACAGCAGGCGGCCCTCCTGCAGCCCCCGCGTCCTCCTCCTGCCACACACGCGAGGTACTCACTGTGCGGGGTCCGGGGCGCAGGCCGGGCGCGGGAGTACAGCAGGCGGCCTCCTGCAGCCCCCGCGTCCTCCTCCTGCCACACACGCGAGGTACTCACCGTGCGGGGTCCGGGGGCGCGGGGCGGGCGGGGAGTACAGCAGGCGGCCCTCCTGCAGCCCCCCGCGTCCTCCTCCTGCCACACACGCGAGGTACTCACCGTGCGGGGTCCGGGGGCGCAGGGCGGGCGGGGAGTACAGCAGGCGGCCTCCTGCAGCCCCCCTGCCACACGTCCTCCTCCTGCCACACACGCGGCGAGGTACTCACCGTGCGGGGTCCGGGGCGCGGTACTCACTGCCGGGCGGGGAGTACAGCAGGCGGCCTCCTGCAGCCCCCCGCGTCCTCCTCCTGCCACACACGCGAGGTACTCACCGTGCGGGGTCCGGGGCGGGCCGGGCGGGGAGTACAGGGGCGGCCCTCAGCAGGCAGCCCTCCTCCTGCAGCCCCACCGTGCGTCCTCCTCCTGCCACACACGCGAGGTACTCACCGTGCGGGGTCCGGGGCGCGGGGCGGGCGGGGCAGGCGGCAGGCGGCCTCCTGCAGCCCCCTGCGTCCTCCTCCTGCCACACACGCGAGGTACTCACCGTGCGGGGTCCGGGGCGCAGGCGGGCGGGGAGTACAGCAGGCGGCCTCCTGCAGCCCCCGCGTCCTCCTCCTGCCACACACGCGAGGTACTCACCGTGCGGGGTCCGGGGCGCGCAGGGCCGGGCGGGGAGTACAGCAGGCAGGCCCTCCTGCAGCCCCCGCGTCCTCCTCCTGCCACACACGCGAGGTACTCACCGTGCGGGGTCCGGGGCGCGGGGCGGGCGGGGAGTACAGCAGGCGGCCCTCCTGCAGCCCCCCGCGTCCTCCTCCTGCCACACACGCGAGGTACTCACCGTGCGGGGTCCGGGGGCGCGGGCCGGGCGGGGAGTACAGCAGGCGGCCCTCCTGCAGCCCCCCGCGTCCTCCTCCTGCCACACACGCGAGGTACTCACCGTGCGGGGTCCGGGGCGCGGGCGGGCGGGAGTACAGCAGGCGGCCTCCTGCAGCCCCCGCGTCCTCCTCCTGCCACACACGCGAGGTACTCACCGTGCGGGTCCGGGGCGCGGGCGGGCGGGGAGTACAGCAGGCGGCCCTCCTGCAGCCCCCCCGTCCTCCTCCTGCCACACACGCGAGGTACTCACCGTGCGGGGTCCGGGGCGCGGGCGGGCGGGAGTACAGCAGGCGGCCCTCCTGCAGCCCCCGCGTCCTCCTCCTGCCACACACGCGAGGTACTCACCGTGCGGGGTCCGGGGCGCAGGCCGGGCGGGGTACAGCAGCCCCCGCGCGGCCTCCACCGTGCGGGGTCCGGGGGGCGCAGGCCGGGCCCCTCTCGCCCCTTCGGCTGCACGATGTACAGCCGCACCGACACGCGCCGCTGAGGCGCTCCGCCCTCCTCCTCCTGAACACACACACGTCTCTCTGTACAATTCGTTCATTTGGGATGACGACTGGGTCAATAATATACAATTCTAATTTTGTGATAATAAATGGGGCACGTACTTTTTGGTTATATGTTTGTTATAGAGTGTGTTAGTTCGTGTTTTGAATAGAAACTTCGTGGATATCTCAAGTCTAAAATAATCAAAAGTTTGGCAAGCGTGACTCACGTCGTGGTGTATGTCGAAGTCGTCCGGCGACTCGGCCGCGTCGCCCGCCGACCCGTTCCGGTGGAAGGGGTCGTCGCAACTCGACTCGCACTTCACCTGCTGCTCCTCTGTACAGATACAGTCTCTATTTAGTTCTGTATTTTCAACATTTAATACAATTTAGAATAGCATCTAATGTAGCGAGTATTAAAGTCAAAGTACTTTATTCATTAAATATCTACAGTTTACATGTCATTCATTCATAATTTAAGAGCGACGCTCTTGTCGGTGGAGTTCCTTCCATGTACGTCTACACTCCGCCTTCTCCTGGACTTCGTGATACGACACTACATTTATCTTCTCCTTCACTTGGTTCATGTAACTTCTCCTAGGTCTACCTCTCTTCCTCCTCCCTTCTAATTTACCTTCCATTATTGTTCTAATGAAGTTGTCGTGTCGTATCAGATGTCCCAACATCTTCCCTCTTCTGTTTTCTATTGTTTCCATTAATGTTCTTTTCTCAAGTTTACATGTCATTTAATGGAAAAGATAAAACAAAAGAAATAGTACATATTTCCAATTCTAATGTTGACGCATTTTTTACACATAGGTGATGTTGACTATCGAGTTGTCTCAAAACAGAAAGAACTTGTATTATATCATCAAGTTAGCACAACAGTCTAATAAACAGTCTAGATGCGGAAAAGGTCCCATCAAACAACTAACTAACCATCAAGCAATCTCAAAACAAAACCAATACTACAGTGAAGTTGCA
This sequence comes from Ectropis grisescens, assembly GCA_017562165.1. NCBI lineage: Eukaryota > Metazoa > Arthropoda > Insecta > Lepidoptera > Geometridae > Ectropis > Ectropis grisescens. The sequence goes on along the minus strand of CM029770.1, from coordinate 2,546,859 downwards.
TCAAGGTAAAGCCCACTCACCAGCCCCGATGATGCAGAAGCTGAGCACGGGGTACGGCAGCAGGAACTCGGAGATGCTCTTGCAGTAGGCCACGGTGTCGTCGGAGTCGCGCGCCATGTTCAGCACGTACAGGCTGCGCGACTTGAAGTCCGACAGCAGGAGGTAGCTCGCTGAACGGTCCAGCATGGCCTGTCAGACGATCACACCATATTATTACATTTTGTATTAGTAGGGCTCTTTGCAGAGTCCGCCTGGGGAAGTACCACACCTTTGCCAATTTTCTACCGCCAAGCAGTAATGTGCTGATATCACTGTTCCGGATGGATGGGAAATGTTTCTAGAGAACTTACAGGGCATAGAGGATAATCGTCTTATATCTCTGTGTGCCTGGCGCAGTGCAGTGCTAGGTAATAAAATTAGGTGCAGTGGAATAATTGAAAAAGGTGTGGTACTTCCCAAGGAGGACTCTGCTAAGAGTCCTACCACTAGAAAACATTCCTTTATTTTTAGACAGGTCTGCTGTTAAATGCTACCTAGTGGCTGTTTTATCACCCATTCTAGCGGTCCGCCGTGGTACATAATGTATAGCCTATAGCACTCATCAGGGATCATCACAAATATTTATCCAACTGTGAAAGAATTTTAGAAATTCCTTCAGTAGTTCCTGAGATTAGCGCATTCAAAGACAAAACTTTCAGCTTTATAAGATTACTATAGATTTCTTAGCAACAAGGGGTCATGTTGTCAGTAATTTGAGTTGTGTACCTTAAGTCCCAAGCTCTCTCCGCTGAGCGTCGGGGTGAACTTGATGGTCTGCATGCAGTTCCAAGACTTGCACGACCACACCTTGATTGTGGTGTTGTTCTCTGCACCGGTCACCACGAACTTCCAGAACTGGACGCTGCGTAAACAGACTACATTCAGCTACATGACGACTTAAAACTCAAATAAACACACATTTACACATTTTGAAAGACCCACGCCAAGACTCATACTAAGCCCACAAACAGTTTGAAAGAGTGACTGAAAACTCACTCTAAACCCACAGATTGTTTGAATGAGTGACTTAAAACTAAAAATAAAAGAAAGAGTGACTAAATACACTAACAGTGTAAAAGTAAAAAGCCCACAGATAGTTTGAAAGAGTGACTTACTCTGAGTTGTAGTTGGTGTGGTTGTCGAGGAAGAAGAGACAGGAGAGTGGTTTCCCTCCGTGCGGCTGCCACTTGTGCAGGCAGCGCGGGCTGTCCCCGTGCATGTGCACCTGTAACAATACATTCAAGACAAAATTAACCTTTATTTCCGATTTTAGAAAAGGAGGAGATACCGTGTTTATCTGTGTATGTTATGAAGTGAAAACTTCTTTTGGCGCACCACAGTCAATTTTTTCCTGGGCTGTGAAATGAATTCTAGCGTCATACTCGAGAATGATAAGAAATCTTCGGGTAAACTCAGAACCATTTCCATTGGCCATCTAGAACTGTGTCATCATTTCTCTACACCCTCTGGTTTCACCCGCATAGTTTCCAATGTAAGCTATGAAATTCTGAGTTATAATTTTTCACTTCTATCGGCAGTTTCTATGACTGGCAATTTTTTTTTCTATGTATTTACGCCGATTTCTCCGTCAGTTGTAGACAGATTTGCAAATATGTTTTTTTTAAGTACATTTCTGAGGTAGGTGAGGTTCATGAGCACCTAAAGAATATTTCCTGAGAGTTGTTTCACTTCTGAATTCTGCCACAATAAGGCGATTTCGCGCAATATCAGTCGGCGCACTGGCAAACGAAGACTAATAATTGCGACTACAACTTCGACTTGTGCGCATTCGATCTATTGTTTCTGTTTTAAAGGGGTTTTTTCTAAAGGCAGTCGAAAAAAATGTATTCTTATAAATAAAATTGAAGTTAATAATAGTAAAGTTAATAAATAAGCACATAGGTGTTGTGTTAATAAGCACGTAGGTTGTAGTGTCGAGTAGTGTTACCTGGAAGAACATGACGTATCCGTCGGTGGCGGCGGTGGCGAGCGCGGTGCCGTCGGGCGAGAAGGCGGCGGCCACCAGGCGCGCCTCGTGGCCGGGCAGCGCGCGCGCGCCCGCGCCGCCGAGCAGCGCGCCCGCGCGCGCCGTCGCCGCGCCCGCCAGCAGCGGGATCACCACGCGCATGTTCCAGATGCGACCTGCGACACACACACTTCATCACGGATTCACTCACGTATTTATTTTTCTCCTCAAGTCTAAGTTTTTACAATAATTATATAACACAACACAAAAACATTTTTAAAAACTTAACCTAGACAGCCGCCAGCAGCGGGGCAGGCCCCAAGCTACCGGTGGTTAGGGCTGCAGACTGAGGAACCTCCTGACGATGCGCGCTGTGTCGAGGGTCGAGGATGACCGCCTTCTGCATCTGACCCATAATCCAACCGTCTAGCGAAAGTCTCTTGAGATGTTGGTCGAGACTTTTCGCTATAAGGCCGTTTGCCGACACGACTATCGGGACTATGATCGTCGAATCAACATCCCACATGTCGGTAACCTCATGAGTCAAGTCAAGGTACTTGCTAAGCTTGTCCTTATCGGCTTTCACGGAGTTCTCGTCAAGTGGTATGGTGATATCGACGATCGGCCCGGCGCGGCGCGGCGCGCGGCGCTGCGACCGGTCTACCAGCACGATATCAGGCTTATTGGCGACAATAGTCCTGTCCGTGATGATAGAGCGGTCCCATTAGAGCAACGTACGACCGTTCTCGAGAACTGGCAGAGGTGCGTACTTATGGTACGACACCTCAGACTCGACAAGGCCGCGTCGAATTACTAATTATTTTTAATTGTTATGGTTTCGTTGTGAGGAGATTACTTTTAAACAATATATTCAATAACAAAAATAAAGAAACTACCATTTGTGAAGCCATGATTTTGCAGAATTTTAATGTATTTTTAGATTTTTACCTGTTGATATAATTTGTTTCGCTAAAGAGTAGATATAAAAACTATACAAAAAACTCGTTTTGCTAGCACCTTAAGTTTCACAGTCAAAGTTCTCTGATAATTTTTTGGGTGAATAAAAATCACGGAAATGCCGTCATCGTCAAGGGAACTACGCGGGTAAAACCGGGGCCTGTTGACTCCGAGAGCGAGCATATTCCGTCTGAGCCATTTAGACTTAAAGAACAGTGGCGAAATAAGTTATCGTATTCTATGACATTGTAAGAGAGTTTAATTGTCTAAAAAACGCGCGTAAAATGATGTTTTAAAAAAATAAAACCTAGCTAGATCGATTTATCATCCTCGAAACCCCTGTATACATAATTTCATGAAAATTGTTGTCAAAGTTCTCTGATCATTTTTTTGGATGAATAAAAATCACGGAAATGCCGTCATCGTCAAGGGAACTACGCGGGTAAAACCGTGTGCGCTGCTATTTTATAATCCATATTATTAGATATGACGATGATAAATGTCCATTCTTCACTCTCATAATTTTTCCCTGATACACGAAAAGTACAAGTTTAACACGGTCCGTACCAATGTTCCCATGTGTGGTGAGCAGCAGCTTGGCGACGTCCTCGTCGGGCGCCTCGTCGTCGTCGTCGGGGATGTAGGGGCACCACACCACGCGGTGCCCGCCGCCGCCGCCCGCGCCCGTGTCGTCGCGGATCTCCGCTAACAGAATGCATCTGAAAACACCATCAAGTTATCATCTCTAACATAATGCACCTGGGGAAAACACCATCAAGTTATCATCTCTAACATAATGCACCTGGGGAAAACACCATCAAGTTATCATCTCTAACATAATGCACCTGGGGAAAACACCATCAAATTATCATCTCTAACATAATGCACCTGGGGAAAACACCATCAAGTTATCATCTCTAACATAATGCACCTGGGGAAAACACCATCAAATTATCATCTCTAACATAATGCACCTGGGGAAAACACCATCAAGTTATCCTCTCTAACATAATGCACCAGGGGAAAACACCATCAAGTTATCATCTCTAACATAATGCACCTGGGGAAAACACCATCAAATTATCATCTCTAACATAATGCACCTGGGAAAACACCATCAAGTTATCATCTCTAACATAATGCACCTGGGGAAAACACCATCAAGTTATCTTTTCTAACAGAATGCATCTGGGGGAAACAAACAGCGTGTCCACATGTTTTTTGATTCGATTATTGCTTTTTATTGATTATTGTTTTTTACTTGTTTAGCTTGATTAAAGTTTTTTTTCTGTCTCAGACACTCTAATGGGATGTCTGTGGTTACTTAGATGTCTGACATATTCTTGTGTTGTATGCTGATATCTCTTTCACTCATTCTGTGTATGAGCATTTATATATAGATTACCCTCATTAATTTAAAAAATTGTTAACTTAGTTGTCATTTTATTTTCTTTAATACTAGGTCAAATAAATGTAATAGAAAGAGCCTGAACTCCCACAACACAGGTCACCCTAGTGTGGGGTCCAGTGCACACTAACACACTATACCTAAACCTGTACCACCTACTATATTTTGTCGCATATCCTTTGTAATGTGTTTTTATTTTATGATTGTTTTATTTTAGCACAATAAACGTTTTTATTTTCATCATTTTCATTTTCAACATTAGCTTAATTTTTATTGAACCATTGTAAACGAACGGGTGGATTATTTTACCGTCACCGCACACGGACCACCGACAACAACAATAAAATGACGCCACCGACCGATTTCACCGATTAGCGGCATTAGGGCATTACACACATGACAAGCAAAAAAGGTCAAACACTGACCAATTTTTGACTAAAAAAAAACTTCACATTGTCCCTCTTTTTACGGACTGCAGACAGTCTAGAGCGGCACTGGGGGCCGTTATTCAAGGTAGACTCGGCAGCTGCTAAGCCTGAACCGGCAACAGTTGCGACTGGTTACGGGCGCACTGACAGGTCACGGTTCGTACAATAAACACCTATTCACACTAGGTATTACCGACAGTCCTCTTTGCAGAGCTTGCCTTGAGGCTGAAGAAACGGCCGCTCATGTGCTCATGGAGTGGGAGTGGCGGCTCATCGGGCGAAGTTCCTGGGCACACCGGGGACGCTCCGTGAAGCATGCGGCAACGTGAAGAAGCTGCCGGGCTTTCTGTTGGAGTTGGGTTGGCGGGAGTGAAGCCCACTTCCCCACACGCAAAACAGGCGCACTGAGACGTCGAGTTGGGGAAAAAGCCGGCCCACGAAGCCTGAGCGGAGCGCCACTACTACTACTACTACTACCCTCTTTTTTTTTTTTTTTTTTTTTTTTTTTTAAATAAAGAGTGACGAGACGATCAGGACATGTGCCTGATGGTAAGCAACATGCCTGACACATAACAGCACAGTGACACGCAGCTATTGGAACATGAAGAGTCCAAATCATTACCTAGCACTGCACTGCGCTCGTCACCCAGAGATCTAAGATCTTATATCTCTAAGCCCTGTAATTTCTTTTTACAGCATATACTGTTGCTACTAAGAATGCTCACCTCAAGCCGGAGTCGGTAACTTCTATCTCATGGATATAGAAGTTGCCCTGTTCATCAATACACGCCAGTATCACCTGGTTGTTTATATGGGCAAATGATAAGTCTTGTACCTGGAACAGAATCAACACATGTATTGAGATTATGAAAAAAACTTGTTTTTTGATGTGAAAACTTTTAGTGGGGGCAAAAATATTGTGAACTAATACCATATTGTGAGATTTTAAACCTATGTATGCTAAGTTAGTAATATATCTATGGTTATAAACTACGGTATTTTCAATTTTAGTGACACATGCATATGTTATTACAAATTGAATATTTTTACATCACAATCATTCATTACACACAACATGTATTGGTACTAACAGAAATAGTACATTATACAGGGTTATTGGTACCCAGTTTGCTTCCTTTTACGGGTATGTTAAGTACCCACATTAAATATGTCAACTTTTGGCTAAAACCATCAAACTCTTCGTAACACGAATTTAACTTTTTAACACCCAATGAAACAAGTGCCAATAGGAATATAGCTTAAAACTGTTTAGCAAGAGAGGACAAACTAAAGCTAAATGTTTTTGTAATTTGAACTGCAGCTTTAATAAAAGTTGTAGGACAAGTATTGTGTGTTTGAATATAATACAAAAGTACCTGGTTGACCAAGCTTTGCTCAGTTTAATTGCGTTTATAAAGGGCTCGAAGTAAAAGATTATCTCAGAAAAAAAAGAACAAAAAGGAAATACCCAACAAAAAGTGTAACAATCAGGATTCGAACCGGGGCCTGTTGACTCCGAGAGCGAGCATATTCTGTGTGAGCCATTTAGACTTAAAGAACAGTTATCGTATTCTATGACATTGCAAGAGAGTTTCATTGTCTAAAAACGCGCGTAAAATGATGTTTTAAAAAAATATAACCTAGCTAGATCGATTTATCATCCTCGAAACCCCCTGTATACATAATTTCATGAAAATTGTTTGAGCCGTTTCTGAGATTCAGATTCTATATATATCACATAAGCTTTGCTTAGTTTGGGGTCAGATGGTGTTGTGTGTGAATTGTCCACCAATATTATTATTATTTATTTATTTTATTTACTTATATATATACCTATATACCTACAAGAATTGCTCGTTTATAATACAAAATATGCGCTTAAATGGCTGCGGGGTGGATACCAGTAACCCTGTAAATATAATAGGTATACTCAATGTGATATAATGAGTATTGAGTACTAATACGTTTGTTGCATTTGTCAAGTAGGGATTTTTATTTATTTTAATTCTAATTAGATGTTCAAGTTAAATATACAAACACATTTGTACTTGAACTAAGATAGGTAAGGATGGCTATTATTTCATTACTTTATTGGAGATTTTAGATATTTGGGTTCCGAGTGAATTTGTTGTTCTAAGATTTCTGAATAACAGTGGACAAGCAGCGCGTACGGCCCACAGGCCCGACGGCGGCGCGAGCAGCAAACAAGATGGCAGATACTAACCTCTCCTTTCATGCCTTTAATCAGAGCCCTCTTGTCCGAGCCCGACTCGGGGTTGTACACCACTCGCACCATGCCATTCCATGTTCCTGGATTCATGGCGTTGGGAGCTGATAAACACAATACGATAAATTACACATCATTACACTCTACTCTACTCGTTTTAGGGATCACAATAGTTTTGGGCTGAAACTAAAGAAACCGTCTGAACTTTACAAACACCTAAGAGTTACAAAAACGCATGTTTTGGGAAAGTCGCAAGACAAATTAATTACATCTCTCCCAAAAGACAAAACTGCTTCAGACCTGGAATCTAGACTTCAATTCCATAAACAATTTATGGCAGGTGCACAAGTAAATACTGCTGGGTTGGGTGCGAGAAAAAAAAGGAAGACCGAGACATGGTAAAACCTTTCTACAACAAGACGAAAATGACGATTACAAAGTGCACGCTATGAATTTAGAAATGCAAAGTGAGTGGTTAACCATAGGTGAGTTCTGTATTCCATTAGCTCTAAAATGGCGCACCTTGATCTATGACTGGTCCCCTGCCTTATTAAAATTTTATCTAAATGCATTCAAATGACCCTCCTGACCAGAGTAACTTGGTAAGGTGGGAAAAGCCTCTGAAAAATGTTGCTATACTTGTGGAGAGGCGATATGTACAGCAAGGCACATATTGGTGGGATGCAAGGTGCTCTTAATGGGGTCATTACTCACGGCGTCATGACAGAGTACTTGAAATCATACGTGAAGCCATGAGCCTTTCAGTAGCTAGAGCCCAAAAGGGATTGACAACAAACAACAGACAAATTAACTTTGTAAAGAAGGCTCAACTTCAAACTCCAGGAACAAGCCTTACTCAATCCTGGGTACAGCACCTGATTGGACTATTTTAATGGACACGTATGAAAAGCACTACAAAATCCCAGAGGATGTGGGTGTTTCGTCATCCAGACCGGACATTTTCCTTTATTCTAGAGCTACGAAACGCATAGTCCTTGTAGAACTTACCGTGCCGTGGGGGAAACTAATATACCTAAAGACCACGCGACAAAAACAAAATAAGTATTACGACCTCCTAAACGAATTAACAAAAAACGGCTATGTAGTTAGTTTATACGTTGTAGAAGTGGGAGCGAGAGGTATACCAGCAAAATCTCTCTATAACCTACTGAAAGACCTTGGCTTATCCAGAAGTGCAGTAAGTTCTATACTAGAATGTGTATCTAAAGCTGCACTAGTAGGCTCATATCAGATTTGGCTGGGCAGGGAGAGAAAAACGAGTGGTGAAGGTGAGTGTTGATGTACGTCAGAAAGGGCCCCTTAAACCTCGCCCGAGTCACAAGTCTCGGGAACTACTCGAGTTTTTCTCTCTCTGCCACACGATGGACCCGGCACCCGCACGGTGAATCCATGGAATGCTAAGAAAATCGTCTCAATGATCTTTTAGATACCACAAATGAGTTGCCAATATATCAAGATCTTTAAATACACAAGATACACAAAATTTATTTAAAACATATTGAACACTCACAAACACACTTTTTGAGCTATCTGCTATCTTAACAGTTAAGTTTCTTAATATCCAATTATCAATGTTTACTAGCCAACATGGTGCATGATACGACTTCAAACTATCAGGGTAAGTAACTTGTTCCACTAACTAACAAGAACAAAATTAAAAATTTTATTTAACCCCAACTACCTCAGATTTGTAATCTGTACAATATTCCCTTTCATTTGATACCCATATTCAGGGACACAGACAGACATCAACATCAAACTTATAACACCCCTTTTTATGGTTAGAGGTTAAAAATGGTAATAATTACAAAATTTCCAAGTAACTGATACTCATCACATATCATATTTTTAGAAAGATATCTATGGCAGTTGGTTCTCAGGTGGCCTCTACTGCTTACTGATGTTCATAGCTAATTAATAGTGTAGATATTTTGATTTTCACACCATAACACACTAATTTTATTTACTAACTAATTTGGTGTTAGAATATGATATATCAATAATATCTGGAAATATGATATCTGGCTTTATGGGGTGTTGTCGATTTATGTGACATTTTAGTCACTATTAGTATAAATCATTGTAAAATGTAATAGTCACCTTTAATGCAGTAAGCTAAGTATTTCCCACTCATGTGTGTGGCGAGAAGTTGTCCAGAATAAAATTTTGGCTCCCAATTGTAGTCCACCAAGTTTTTGAGCTTAACCTTAGAGCTGCCATGATCGTGATTGCCAGCATTGGTGGTCACCACCACGCCTGAGGCATATACTTCGGCGCTGCATACTCCATCCCCTTCAGAGAAAGATCTAGAAATTCAGAGAAACAATACTTTTTGAAAATTCATTTGACTCACGAAAAGAAAGAAATGTATTATGATTTTTTCTTCATATACAAAACAAAGATTCTTCTCAACTCTTAAGTTTAACATGGTAACATCATCAGGACTTCTTTGCATTTGATTATTTAGTTTATGTAAGTACTTAGCTAACAACATAATAAACTTGTTAGATTATCCTGAACGTTATATGTTTTAGAGCAGTTCGCGATTTTAAGGAAATTATTGTTCTGTGTTTTAGGTAGGTTTCTTTCAAGGGCACACTATTTATACACGAAACCCGAAGAAATGTGTGGCATTATCTCATGATAAAAAGACAAGCACCCTGCAACAGGTTATAATGCTTGCATAACTGGTAATACTTGAACAGGCACCGGTAAAATTATATGAAGAAGAATCCTTACCGAAAATATAGAGTACTTTTTTGTGAAAACTGCATCGGCAGCGATAAATTCACTTAAATCTAGTGACTTACATTGTTTGAGTAGTATCCGACAGCTTCAGGCATTGTTGTTGTGGGTTGCATTGCTGTCTTATGCCTCTACTGTCTTCATGAATTTTAGAAATTGTTTTTCGAATCGCCAAAGACCTTTATTAGTAGCGAAAATATGCAAAAAATCACAAACGCGGCCCGCGGAAGCCGACCGACATTAGTTATTTTAGCGTTTCGTTTCTGTCGTTTATGACTTCTTAGTTTCTAATCCGCTAGACCTTAGCTAAAGTATTATCCTCTTTGCACTAGACGGTAATTAAACAATTAAAGGTAAAATGGCAATATTTTATGCGTGTAAACCTTCAGGAATTATATTTTCTTATTTAATAGTAATCATCATTTAGTTTGTTTTAGAGAAAAAAAAACTAAGCTGTATTTTTTTGCGTTACAATCTTACAATGCACAAGCGAAACGCAATAGAAAATAGAATGAAAGAATGAATCACAGGTTCACAGATCACGAATGAACTCAGCTTACCAGCGATAAACACGCCACACACCACAATGTTAGAGGTAGTGTCCATCAGAGACCATGGAAACAGATGGACTCCAACTTGTGGAGAACCACCTCCAGGCCGAAGCTCCTAATTCTGGCAACCACTGCCGCGAAACCTCCACCCTAACCTCCACCCTCCACAGTAACCAGCCTGCCGATGTCTTAATAAGCGACGCCGATGCAACGCAGTTCACATCTCTCAACACCCATTTTTTGTAACTGAAGTTTCACAGATGTAGCATATGAGCAAACTCCTGTGAAGCCCCGCGTGACATGAGGATAACAAGCTTCCTCCCTTTGTTTTGTTGGGGACGCTACCTCTCTTTGAGAAAGATAGTCCGTAGATATTGGGGTGCTCCAGCACATTTGTTGTGGTTATCCTGATTAGGATGTTGAACGCGTTTACTATGTTAGAAGACACCGTAAACAATACCCTTCCACTGAAGCATACCTTCCTTCGGACCTTCGGACAGACGACGTTGGCCGTGGAGCGACCTCTCTCAAACCCGAACTGTCTCTTCGACAAGTCCACATGATTTCTGCGCGCTCTTCCCGATCCTCGCGCCCTTCCCGATCCTCGCGCCCTAGGCTGCAGCCTAATTATGGGGCCGTATCACCTCCGTCCGTGGGGAAGCACCTCTATACAGAAACCCCCACACGTGGTCCCTGGGTGGTGCAAATCAGGTGACAAAAATACCGGTGGTAGGCTTCGGCCGTGGCTGGTGACCACCCGCCAGACTGAGTCGTGTCGCCAAGCGGCCTAGCCGTGTTCCGGCATGTAGTCTGGTGACACCATTAGGGAAAACGGGTCAGAACAGTTGCTGCATAACTGCAAGACCAGATTGTCACACACCAAAACTTTACATCGGGAAGCTAGTCATGGAGGGTAGCGGGATCCGAGGCACGGTTGCCGCGACCGACCGCAGATAGTTGGGGGCCCAAGTGATGAGCTAGCCACTCATGAAAGGCTGCCCGCCATCTAGGCGAAAAATCCCGGGATGCGCTATCCTGCCGGTTGGCGACCGGATGACAAGGCCAGATAGACATCCTCGGGGGGGGCTCGGGCGTCCCCGCAGTCTCCAAGCTAGTTTCCCATTGGTGTATTTGTCTTGTGTGTTGTGGCCGTTGGTTGGCAGTGTGCGGCCTCGTTCTACTTCCGTTTTCCCACCGAAACTCACTCTCTTAAAATGAAAAGTACAAGAAATAGAAACAGAGTTAAACAGCGGCTGCACTCCTTGTCACTCAAAGTGCACCTCACTAATATTCGAGGCCTGCACTCCAATGTCACCCCAGTCCACCATCACCTCGAGACTGAGCAGCCGTCACTCATGTTTCTTACGGAGACGCAGATAAAATGTCCGTCGGACGTGGCGTACCTAACCTATCCAGGGTACACCTTGGAGCACAACTTCAAGCCACGTGCTGGAGTGTGACGATATCTGCTGTCGGCGTCTCCGTAATCTTGAAGACACCAGATTCTCTGTTTTATGGGTGCTGATAGATACAGGCATCGACAAAATTGTCTATGCATGTGTCTATCGGTCGCACAGTGGAGATCAGGAGACAACTCAGCTCACTGATTATTTGAGTGAGGCAGCGGACGCGGCTCAGCAGAAGTACCCAACTGCCCAATTAGTTGGGGGATTTCAACGGCCACCATAAGGATTGACTGTACCCATACCGGGACACTGACCACGCCGGAGTGGAAACGAGAAAGCTTGCTTTGTCGTTAGACCTAACCCAGCTGGTCCGAGAAGCCACAAGGGTACCAGACGTTGAGTCGCATACTCCCTATTGCTTAGACCTTCTGCTGACAACTGATCCAGACCGATACTCCGTGGCGGCATCTTCGCCGTTAGGCAGCTCCGATCACTGTCTGGTGAAATCAGTATCCGTTTACCATCCGCCCGATCTCAGCCCCAGGGGCAACCGGCGGCTATGGCGATACAAGTAAGATACAGCAGACTGGGACGAGATGCGCTCTTTCTTTGCATCTTACCCATGGCAGTCACTGTGCTTCTCTTCTGGTGATGTTCTCAATGTAAAAGTGCTGAAGCATTTAAACATGAGGCCTACCTAGCCTGGGTTGATGCTCGACAGCGTAAGGCAAGGGACACACACCGGAAGAACAACAACAACAGGGCTGCCAAGGCTTGCAAAAGGGTTCTTCAGAGGGTTCGTTTTGACCACATTAGTCGAATAGGGAACAAACTAGCTTCGTACCCTGCGGGCAGCAAAGCGTTTTGGTCCCTAGCTAAATCGGTCGAATCAAACTTCTGCCGCTCCTCACTGGCTCCAATGCTGAAACCTGATGGGGCGCTGGCTCACACCGCAATGGAGCAGGCAAACTTGTTTGCATCTCAGTTTGCGGAATCTTCGCATCTAGATGCTGGTAGTGCGACACCTCCTACTCCACCAGGCAGTCCGACTTTGATGCCGGAAATACATATTCGCCAAATGGAGGTTCGCAAAGTGCTACGCAATCTGGATGTGAACAAAGCCAGTGGCCCGGACGGAATTCCTGCTCTGGTGTTGAAGGCTTGTGCACCTGAGTTGTCTCCTGTACTGACGCGCCTGTTTAGACTCTCTCTCCATACTGGGCAAGTACCGAAATCATGGAAACTTGCTAACGTGCAACCTGTGCCCAAAAAAGGTCGTGCTGACCCTGTCAACTACAGGCCCATCTCGGTCACGTCCATACTCTGCAAGACTATGGAGCGTGTCTTAAACCGCAGGCTCCTGATGTACCTAGAATCTAACGATCTCCTCAGTGACCGGCAATACGGGTTTCGCCGAAACCGGTCCACTGGGGATATTCTAGCGTATGTCACCCACATCTGGAGTGAAGCCATCGAGAAACACGGGGAAGCACTTGCAGTCTCCCTGGATATCTCGAAGGCTTTCGACAGGGTTTGGCATGATGGCCTTATTAGCAAGCTATCTAGTTATGGATTGTCTTCAGGGTTTATTGCGTGGATATCGGACTTCTTGAGGGATCGATCCATACGAGTTGTCATTGACGGCTGCTCGTCGGATCGAATGGCTATCAATGCCGGAGTCCCTCAAAGTCCCTCAACTCTCTGCGACGCTTTTTCTGCTACATATCAACGATCTGTTGAAGCCCGGTATCTTTGGGTACGCAGATGATAGCACCGTTGTAGAGTTACACATCTAGCGCGAGCCAGTGGACAGCAAACTAAGGTACTGAGAGAGAGTATGATTGAGCGTTTGAACTTGGCCCTTGAGGAAGTCTCTGAATGGGGCGAAACCAATCTGGCCAAGTTTAACGAGGGAAAGACGCAGGCGTGTCTGTTCACCGCAAAAGAGTCCATTTCAACAGCCTCCTACTTTTCGAGGTGTATCCGTACCGGTTACTGATCATCTTGAGCTTTTGGGCGTTACCTTGACTTCTACGCTCAACTTTGGCTCGTACATCGAGTCCAAGGCAAAATTAGCTGCTAAAAAACTAGGTGTCCTCTCAAAGGTGCGAAAGTACTTCAAATCTGAACAATTGCTTTTGTTATATAAAGCACAGATTCGCTCTTGTATGGAGTACTGTTCGCACCTTTGGGATGGATCAACTAAGTATCAGCTTGAGGCTCTGGAATCGATCGAGAGGCGTGCCAAAAGGCTCATAGGTAAAGACATTCTAGCGCGAAAAAGACTTCAAAGTCTTGAACATCGCCGCAAAATTGCTAGCTTATCGGTTTTTTATCGGATACACTTCGGAGAGTGTGCAAATGATCTGCACTATCTTATACCACCTTGCCCTTTTACTATCGTACTTCTCGTAACTCGAAGAAGCGGCACCGTTTCATGGTGGATATTCCAAAGACACGGACAAAGAGGTTTGACTCTACGTTTGTGATAAGAACGTCTAGGCTGTGGAATGAGTTGCCTGAGTGGGTTTTTCCCGATAGTTATAATCTTGGTGTCTTCAAATCGAGAGTGAATCGGTTTCTTCTAGGTAAACACGCTCCATCGTAGACCGCATCGTCGCTTAATATCAGGCGAGATGGCGGCCAAGTGTAAACCTATTAAAGTTAAAAAAAAAAAAAAAGCCTAAAGGTTAATCAGGCCCTGTCTGTGGCGTACTAAAAGAAGTATTCACTTCAAAAATATTAGAATGTAAGTCACTAGAATATCTATTAGAGAGTTTTTGGGGCGCGCATCCGTTACCAATATTGGCGGGAGGACCAGATCCAACTCCGTCGAATAGGTATATCTATTTATATTATTTTAGATTTTTGTTAATGTTTAATGAGCCGTTTTTCAGAGGCAAATTGCCTTTTCTAAGATAGTTCTAAATATTGCCAAGCGTGGCACCACTGAAATTTCTTTTTCAAAATAAAGACAAAATAGAACATGGGCGCCAGGCGCCACTCATGGTGAAATTGGGAACAGTCTTTGACAGGTCTTTTTGCGTCATGAAAACGCCTCATGCTTTTTTATTATGTTTGCTTTGGTCTTTGGTTTGTCTCGTCTGAAAACGTCTCGTTTCTATGTCAAATCAAAAACGTCGTAGCGTTCACCATTCACCTCATTCACCTGTCCTTTTATTTCACTCATTCAGCGAGCACCGTTCACGTTCACTCTTGGTTCAGTTGGTTCACTCAGTCATCAATTTGACAGGTGACAAGGCAGTGAATTGATTTTTCGAAAATGGTAAGATAATTCGTAAATATTAATTAATAAGCTATAAATAATATAATTATGGGTTTATAACATTATCCGTAACATTTCCAGTCGCTGACTGACAAATTTGCGATGCTTATGGCCCGACCGGGCGGCGACAATGCCCAGAAAGATGACGTCCCTTGGTGGATGCGCTACGCTGGACGAGGGTTGGGAACAGTTGGCAGCTTCAGTAAGTTCTTATTTACTTCTTTGTACACCAGTGATACAATGAGTTCTCGAAATCGAGTGTCACACAGCCAACAGAAAATCACATATTTTAATGCGAGCTGTGTAATATTGCGATAACCACCCCTAAAGTTCAGAGGTGGCGCGGTAAATTCAAATCAACCACCAGCTACTAGTATGTGTTTTACAAATGCTAATATTATGAACTAAATACGACCATCAAACTACTAGAAAAATCTCAGGATACAATTTGTGGTTCATTGTGTAATGCTGTGTGCAATAACTGCTAAGAATTAGTTCAAAAGAAATAGTTTCATTGAATTGATTAAATACTAATTTATTATACTCGTTATGTCATACAAACCTGTACCTCTTCTAATCAATTATTCCGCAATGCCACCCAAAAATCATGCAACAAGGATAAATTATTGAGAATTGCAACCCCCTATCTTCACCTGCACTCAGTTGGACAGCTTTCAAGTGACGGCATAGTGCTGAATCCTATTATTTTATACCCTTCTAGTATCCTACATAGGTCGCCTGGTTGTTCATTTGATCCATACATTTTTTTCAATGGCCTGCAGTCTATTACTGTACCTAGGTGTAAAAAATAAAACCAGGAAAATAATGACAATAAGAATTATTATGTTCAGCTTTATCACTCAAAGTGATCTCATTTTGGCAACCTTAGAAAAATAATGGTTCTGAACAGAAACAGACATCTGATAATGTCGTATATAATGGCACTTACTGGTGTATATAGCCAACATACAGTTTGGTTACAAACAAACATCTATTTAAATAAGAACAAGCACATTCATTGCTTGTCATAAAGCTTATTTGGAGACAGTTAAGGTCTTTTAAATGAAAAAAAAAACTGCTAAATCTTTATAATTTTCAGGAAAAATGCTTATATTTGCCATGTATTTTTGCTGCCATCATATAAACACATTAGTACTTCACCTACTGCCCACATATTGTTACATCATATCTTAAGGAAATCTAAGTCAAAGGCCACCCATACCCATTAAAAAAGTTGTAAATATAGATGTAAGAATGATAGTCTATCACTCAAACATCAAACAATAGCAGTCTCAATTAATTTGTTTGCATTAGTCATACTATCACATGATAAGCAGTGATAACATTGGGATTCCTTGCTTTTTGTTGATAAAAGAAACCACTCACAAAAACATTTCATTCTATTACACTGACCTTACTGCTCAATTGTTTTTTTTTTCTTCTTTAGTATAATAAAAAAAAGTTAAATTTATTAGTAAATGTTATTTTGATTTGAATAAGTTCTTAATTATATAAGTAACTTGCAGCTCCCGGTTTTATCCTCATATTATTTTCCTGGGATAAAAAGTAGCCTGTGTTTTCTTCCAGACTAAAGTTTGGAACACGGTTAGAACTGTGTTCCAAATTTTAGCCTGATTTGTTCATATGTTCCAACCTTGAGCAACAAAATTCCAAATATCCAACATTGACTTTCATAATATTAGTAAATAGATATACTTGAATATATATATATATTTTATTAGATTATTACATAAACATGTATAACATACATCACTACATCAATAAAGCTTATGAACTACCTTAATAATGATAAGTTAATATAATTCACAATACTAATGTCAAAATAAACAAAATATAGACTATTATTTTTATGATGAAATAATTTTGTTAGGAATGTCACTTTCCTGGTTAGAAGAGTGACTGGTGATTAAATCAGATCAAACCAGTGGTGATAACAATCTTGTACATCTTATGGAAATATAATAAAAAAAAAGAAGTGTGGCACTCGGGGACTGCCACGGTAAAGCTATTGCATTGCATTTTTATCAACATAAGCAATAGGGATGTTAACATTTTTTCGGAATTGCTTTTATTTTGAGGAGTGACATTTGTTTACCATAAAAAATATCACGGGAAATCTGTGTTAAGTTGGCAACACTGCTAAGAGCATTTAGTCTGTAAAGCTAATACAAATAAGCTTCAAAGTCGAATGACCGAGCGGGGAGAACGGCGTTACGGTCCCCAGGCCCGCGATAAAAGCTATGCAATAGCTTAATAATAAACTCTTTATTAAAATACACTTAAGAAAACCTATGGATTTTCAATGGGGCGATGCCAATCTGGTCAATTTCAACGAGAATAAGACGCAGGCGTGTCTGTACTCCGCTAAAGGAGTCCATTCCATCTGACTCCAACTTTTAGAGGTGTATCCGTGCCGATTTCTCACCGTCTTGAGCTCTTGGGCGTCACATTGACATCTACGCTCAACTTTGGTTTGTTCATCGAGTCCAAGGCTAAATTAGCTGCCAAAAAACTAGGTGTCCTCTCAAGGGTGCGAAGATACTTCAAGTTTGAACAGTTGCTCACTTTATATCAAGCACAAATTCGCTCTTGTATGGAGTACTGTTCGCATCTTTGGGATGGTTCGGCTAAGCATCAGCTAGAGACTTTGGAATTGATCGAGAGATGTGCCCAAAGGCTCATAGGCAACGACACTCTTGTGCGAAAAAGACCTCAAAGTCTTGAACATCGCCGAAAAATTGCTAGCCTATCACTTTTTTATCGAGTACACTTCAGAGAGTGTGCTACTTATTAACATGATCTAATACCACCTTGCCCTTTTTTCTATCGGAATGCTCGTAGCTCGAAAAAGCGACATCGTTTCATGGTTGATATTCCAAAGACACGAACGAAGAGATTTGACTCTACTTTTATGATAAGAACATCTAGGCTGTGGAATACGTTGCCTGAGTGGGGTTTCCTTGTTGTTTACAATCTTTGTGTCTTCAAATCGAGAGTGAATCGGTTTCTTCTAGGTAAACACGCTCTATCGTAGACCGCATCGTCGCTTAACATCAGGCGAGATGGCGGTCAAGTGTAAACCTATAAAAGTTAAAAAAAAAATTATCAGTGAAGCTCCTAAAAGGCAGCTTATTTGAAATATACTCAGAGGTGCAAGTGGGATTTGAATCCATAAACTGCCAATTGTGAAATTAAGGATTCTCATACCACATACTCATATTATATACAGGATGTCCCAAAACTCGATAGTCAAGTGGACACTGGGCAAGAACGGAGATCATAGTTATCAGGTCCAGGAAAAATTGAAAATAAGTCCTTAACAAATTATTAGAGGAAAATTGGCAAACATAATTCATTATTAATAGTAATTCATTAGTTATACCTCATAGTTTACTACATATTTTAGTGTTTTTATCCAATGTCATGTCAGTTAAATTATTTGGATATTCTCCATAGATTTAGGGAAAAAATTCTAAATCTATTTAAAAAAATACCAAAATAATAAATAGTATTTAGTAAAATGAAAGTGGCTGACATTGAAAAATATTTAATACCTACCTACAAAATACCTCATACCTACAAAATTACAAAAAAAAATACAAAATCTGTAGGGCGATTTTGGAAGAGTATTGAGAGCACAAACATTGTGCCACAAGATTTTTTTATAAATTTATAAAAAAATTGAGTAAAAAGAGTAGTATATTTTTAAGAATTTTTTTTTTCATTGTGGCACCTCATGCTGCATTCACATATATGTGAATACTACCATATTATGGTTGCCGTAAGCGGGTTGGGGATCGCAGTTGCTTGGAAGATTTCTACAGAGACGCTGCTGCCCATCCTGTGATTGTATTTACAACTTCCGGCCGCTCGAATGGTTTTCCCGCCATTGTTCGGAGGACTGATTGCACTGATGGTAGTTTTTACGACGATGGCAATCGTAGAAAACTACCGCCGCGCCGGTAAAACTACCGGTGGGGTTGAATCCTGACACCGCGCCGTAATCCAATCTTACCAAAGTGGAGTCAAACTTCTTCATTTGAGTCTTCGGAACATCAACCAAGAAACGATATCGATTTCTGGAGCTATGAGTTCGATAGAACAAAAAGTGGTATTAGATAATGCAGATTAGCTGCACACTCCGAAATATACCCGATAAAAAAAAAGATTAACTTAAAACTTTGATGTTTAAAACGATTAACTTATTAAATAGATTATGTACACAGAATAGTTATCTATAATTTAATTGTAAGTGACGTTACCAAGTGTTGTTTTGAAATAAAGGTTCGAATAAAAAAAAGGCGACGCGCAAGCAAGGAAGGGAGTTAGCCTTAGCTAAAAAATATTGTTCAAATCTTTCTGTTAATTCTTGCGGGAGGAGAAAGTTGCACACTACATACAAAACATACCTGTAGCGATCCATTGCCGATCATACTCACACAGCCAAATCACTAATACAAAAAATAAATTACCATTCACAAATCTAGCGCCGCCCTCAGCCACAGTATATTATCAAACTCCATGGTCCACGCGGACTTGTGCTTTGACAGGGAGGAAACGCTGTGTATGCCTACTACCTTCCGTGTAGCTCGCTGCCATTTCTCTCGGCTCTCCGATCGAGTCTACTACTCAATAAATACTACTAATACTCCCGTCGGTACTTAGCCGTCCCATCCCAAAGAGATCGAAACTGCGCTGTGTCATATCTATTCTATGGCTGTGTCGTGAATTTATTTATATATTCACGACATTGTAGTCCGCATCCCAATGCGGACTGGGTCAAAAAATATAGGTACCATTCTAATTAGTCTGTCAAGTAGGTTATGGATACATGAGACACGTATTTTTTGTTTTATCTTATCTTATACCTTTAAACGACCAATTCTTGTAGGTATATATATATCTTAATATATATAAATCTCCTGTCACGATGTTTGTCCGCGATGGACTCCTAAACTACTAAGCCGATTTTAATCAAATTTGGACACCGTGTGTGGATTGATCCAACTTAAAAGATACGATAGTTTTTATTTCGATTAATGGGCTTTATGTGACAATATTCGAGCGAAGCTGGAACGGGCCGCTAGTATATATATAGAATCTGAATCCCGGAAACGGCTCGAACGATTTTCATGAAATTATGGATACAGGGGGTTTCGGGGACGATAAATCGATCTAGCTAGGTTTTATTTTTTAAAAACATCATTTTATGCGCGTTTTTAGACAATGAAAAACTCCTACAATGTCATAGAATACGATAACTTATTTCGCCACTGTTCTTAACGTCTAAATGGCTCAGACGGAATATGCTCGCCCTCGGAGTCAACAGGCCTCGGTTCGAATCCTGATGGTTACACTCAGATCTTTTCTTTTTGTTAATTTTTTTTCTGAGATTTTTTTTTACTTAGAGCCCTTTATAAACGCATTTAAACAGAGCAAAGCTCGGCCAACCAGGTACTGCAATTATTAATCGACATAAATATATAGGTCATACATAGGTCAAGGTCAAACTTCCGAAGGGGGGGGGGGGTTGTGATGTCACGTCTTTGTAAAAATCGTACATTGAAGTGACGTCACTCGAAACATCTAAGCACTGTATCGATTTAATTTTTTTTGTAAAACTTAAGAAAAAATACCTGTAAGACATTATGTTTTAATCTAATGACGATTTATTGTAGTTCATGCCTACTGATCAACTGTTCAGACGTGGAGTACCTTAAACATTAAACATACGTAAAGTTAGTGTAACCAAACAGTAATTACAAACATAATATATAAAAATGTTATTACATAAAATGTAATAGTTTCTTACAGTATAATTATTGACGAGTCTGTGAGAATTATTCAAATATTTAAGGTTTAAGTAAATGTTTGTAACTGTGACTTACATAATGATAAATATTTTCTATTCTATTCATATTAGTATTATAAAACTAATACTATCATATTTTTGAGTAATACATTAAGCCACTATTATTATCTTAGATTTTATTACCCTTACTATCAGAGACTATCTTATTTACCTAACGTTATTAGGCTACACGTTTTATAAGTATAAACAGCTTTCCTGAAGTTCCTACTGCTAGGACTTAGGTTCTTCTGTCATGAGGAAAAGTCAAGAAATCCACCATGCTAGATTGCAAGTTGACAGACGCCGCATGCCCTTGGCAAGGAGAAATGATCGAGGGTTGCAACCCCCCCTCTTCAACTGCACTCAGTTGGACAGCTTACAAGTGACGGCATAGTGCTCAATCTTATTACTTTATACCCTTCTATCATTCCACATAGGTCTCCTGGTGGTTCATTTGACTGGCCTAGTGTCTTAGTTGGTAGTAGCTCTGCCTGCGAAGCCGAGGGTCGTGGGTTCGATCCCCACTCAGTGCAAATATTTGTGTGATGAATTCAAATGTTTGCACTGTGTCTGGGTGTTTCTATGTATAATATGTATGTATTTAAAACTATATAAGTATTATATCAGCTATCTGGCTCCCATCACACAAGCTTTGCTTAGTTTGGGGTCAGATGGTGTTGTGTGTTGTCCACCAATATTTTATTTATTTATAGATTTTGTTTACGGGCCTGTAGTCTAATTTTACTTTCGCGTTTGTAGTACATTCTTTTCTCCGAAATAACAAAAAGCCGACTTCTATCACTAAATCGTCTAGATCTCTAGATAGACGAGAGTAAATTTTGGTTTTTTGTGAATATTTCAAATACCGCCACCCTGATTTCGATAAAGTTTGTACAGGGCTACCTCTGAACTACCAATCAAAAAAAGAACCATCAAAATCGATTCACTATGGCGGAGGTATCGCGTAACATACCTACAAAAAACAACCGAATTGAGAACCTTCTCCTCAGAGAGTCCTCCTTTTTTGAAGTCGGTTAAAATAAAATAAAAATAGCCTTTATTTCTACTACAAATATGACAAATAATTACTTAAGCCTATATTTAAGATAGTAAATAAGTTTCTATTTTTTTTTGTACTATACAATAAATATATAATTATATTCTCTTTTATAGAGTACTAGACGCCCGCCCCGGCTTCGCCCGTGGTATATTATATAGCACTCATCGGGATCCCGTACATATCCAACGGCGAAAGAATGACTGAAATCGGTTCACTCATTCCTGAGAATATCGATTTCAAACAAAAAACCTCTTCAGCAACCTGCTACGCCACCTGTCAGAAATTGGTCGTACCAACTAAGATTTAGAAAAAAAAAATAGCAAAGGTTTATATTCAAGGCACAGATTACTGAAAATCAATGACGCAATCTTTGACACATGCTGTCATGTGTCATGTCAAAGCACGAAACGTACGAAAACTCTCAAAAGGGATTTTTTTCCGATTTTGTTACATTCTTGTTTCATGCTCCGCTTCAATTAATAGTAGAGTTATTTTCTATAGCCTAAAGCCTTCCTCGATAAATGGACTATCCAATAGAAAAAGAATCTTTCAATTCGGACCAGTACTTCCCGAGATCCTAGCGTTCAAGCAAACAAACAAACAAACAAACAAACAAACAAACAAACTCTTCAGCTTTATAATTTTATAGAGTATGAGTAGTAGTCGCCTCTGCAGCGTAGGCCTCTCCTAATCCTTTCCACTCGTGTCTCTCGCGTGCGTTCCGCATCCAGTGAGAACCACCCCTCTGGTTGAAAATGTCGCTCCATCTTTTGTGTGGTCTGCCTTTCCTTCTCTTACTGTCCCTTGGTATCCACTCTACTAAACGTTTGGTCCATCTATTATTGTGCATTCTACAGATATGCCCCGCCCATTGCCATTTTAATAATCTTATTCTTTTTCGTACATCTATTATTTTTGTTTTATGCCTGATATTTTGACTTGACCGCCATCTCGCCTGATGTTAAACGATGATGCGGTCTACGATGAAGCGTGTTTACCTAGAAGAAACCGATTCACTCTCGATTTGAAGACACAAAGATTGTAACTATCGGGAAAAACCCTCTCAGGCAACGTATTCCACAGCCTAGACGTTCTTATCACAAAAGTAGAGTCAAATCTCTTCGTTCGTGTCTTTGGAACATCAACCATGAAACGATGTCGCTTTTTCGAGCTACGAGCATTCCGATAGAAAAATGGGCAAGGTGGTATTAGATCGTATAAATCAGTCGCACACTCTCCGAAGTGTATCCGATAAAAAACCGATAAGCTAGCAATTTTCCGGCGATGTTCGAGACTTTGCAGTCTTTTTCGCACGAGAATGTCATTGCCTATGAACCTTTTGGCACGTCTCTCGATCGATTCCAGAGCTTCCAGCTGATACTTAGCCGATCCATCCCAAAGTGCGAGCAGTACTCCATACAGGAGCGAATCTGTGCTTGGTATAAAGTGAGCAACTGTTCAGACTTAAAGTACCTTCGCACCTTTGAGAGGACACCTAGTTTGATTACAAATTTTATCTGATAACTTCAATCCCAGCATACTTTTCTCCATTTTGCGTTTCGTCATCGGTTAAAATACTCAAGTGTAAATGAGACTCAAAGTTAAAATCTCTCACCCGGGAATCAGAAATCCTTACTAGTGTGCTAATACGGGTTATACTCTCACGTTTTAATCGATAGTATAGAGTACTAGCTGTACCCTGCCACCTGCGCTGTGGCACATTTTGATGCAAAAATTAGATAAAAACAATCCTTGATGTGGATTATATATCATCGTAAAATTTCAGCTCGATCGGTGCAGAACTTTTTGAGTTTTTGAAGCGTACACAAACCAACATAACATTGTTATACTTAGAACTTCTGGGGGGCTGTGACGTCACTTCTACATAAAATCGTAAAAAGATGTGACGTCACTCGAAACCTCTTAGCACTATGGCACTATATGTGTATTCGTAATTTTTGTGTTTCCGAAACAAAAGAAAAAATAACGGACCTATGGTAACGGTAAGTACGTAGACAATATTTTTTTATGATGTAACTGACGTATTACTTTTTTTTAGTCACCTATCACCTACGACTATTGTAACACATGTATAAATAACACTTTATAATCGTACATTATTTATTGACATATTACAAACAATGTAACTCACCTGTTGTGTTAATATAAAAAAGTCAAAAAGAAAAATAAACTGATTTCATCATCAATGGCATTATTTATATAAGTTTAGATGTGTGGATGTTTGTTAGCAGCCACGTCATTAGAACTGAAAGGATCAAGTTGAAATTTGTAACTCAAATAGATTATAGTCCAAGTCTAAATTAGCTGCCAAAAAACTAGGTGTCCTCTCAAAGGTGCGAAGGTACTTCAGGTCTGAACAGTTGCTCACATTGTATCAAGCACAGATTCGTTCTTGTATGGAGTACTGTTCGCACCTTTGGGATGGATCGACTAAGTATCAGCTGGAGGCCCTGGAATAGATCGAGAGATGTGCCAAAAGGCTCATAGGCAATGACTCTCTTCTGCGAAAAAGACTACAAAGTCTTGATCATCGCCGAAAAATTGCCAGCCTATCGGTTTTTTATCGGATACACTTTGGAGAGTGTGCGACTGATTTGCATGATCTGATACCACCTTGCCCTTTTTTCTATCGGAATGCTCGTAGCTCGAAAAAGCGACATCGTTTCATGGTTGATGTTCCAAAAACACGAACGAAGTGATTTGACTCTACTTTTGTGATAAGAACGTCTAGGCTGTGGAATACGTTGCCTGAGTGGATATTCCCCGATGGTTACAATCTTTGTGTCTTCAAATCGAGAGTGAATCGGTTTCTTCTAGGTAAACACGCTCCATCGTAGACCGCATCGTCGCTTAACATTAGGCGAGATGGCGGATGGCGGTCAAGTGTAAACCTATAAAAGTAAAAAAAAAAATGTCTGGAATAACACATAGGATTCTTTTCATTCTGGGAAAATACGGGGTTTCTGAGGAAATAGCTACTTGTCCAATCTACGCCGACGAAGTCACTAGTAACTTAACCCAAGAATGAGAGGTCAAGTCTTGGTGGGTAATTTAAATAGACCACATGACCAGTACATGGTTATACAGAAAAAAATAACTGTGGTAACACAAGTGGCTAAAAAAAAAGTCGATTAGAGAAATACATATTTGAAGTTAGTTAGAAACTAGTTAGTTACTAGAAATTATGTTACGGTTGGTCTAGCCAGGAGAACGGCGACTGTCTATTTGACTATGTCAATCATGATAGTCTTCGTAAGTAATTTTTAAACTTATGGTATTAGAAGTAATGTGCTTGACTTAGTAAAATCTCACCTAACAGACAGAAGGAATGTAACTAAAATTACAAAGATTAATACTAAAACTAAACAGGAATAAATATTCACCTCTAAAGAATGAACTGTCAGATTTGGTGTGCCGCAGGAAATGTGTGGGGACCGTTTCAATTTATTGTCTACATAAATGATTTTCCTAAAGTAATTGAGCATCCAATGTCACTATTTGCGGATGACAGCACGATTACAATAGCTTGCCAAGATAAAGCTAATTATAAGGAAAATATCAACGCTGCACTAAATTCATCTATCCACTAGTTGAACATTAAAATAACTTGAAAAAATATTTAAATAAAACCAATTGAATGC